>CM070589.1:26590285-27790285 GCA_036346355.1 Rhipidocladum racemiflorum
AAGATGTCTTCTATGATGTCGTCGTTAGTGCGTGTTGAAGGGCATGACCCATAAACCTGGACATCGGCCTACGCGGCCGATCGATGCCGCCGCGCATGACGCCGCCCTGTCGCCCCCAGGTTTCTTGGCGCTACCGCCCGCCAAAGACATGTCGCGACCACCCGGCCTCCCCCCGCGCGCCAAGCTCCTCTGCCGCAATCGCTTTGACTCTCTTTGCTCAGCCCACCCGGCTCCTAACGCTTGCCGTGTCGTAGCGCGTCATTTCATTGCTTGCCAGTTACGCAGCTCGTCGCCTGGCCGCCAAACGCCGGCCACGATGTCACATGGTCACATGAAGTCTTGTGACCAAGGACTTGAAAGTTACGAGCGGGCACGAAAGGGGAAGAAAAGCAGGATTTAACCGGTGATGGCACATGAGAAGGATTTTGCCCCTTGCCCCGATTTTGTTTCTATTTTCGGTTTTCTTTTTAGAATTGACTAGAAATTCAGAAATTTGATTAAAAATCCTAGGAAATTCTAAAAATTGCTAGAAAAACATGAAAAATAGCCGAACATTTCCAGAAAATTGATTGGTTACGGTTTTAATTTTCTAGCACTCACTTACTTTGACATTTATGAATAATTTATGAATTTTTTCCATGCATATTGCAATTATTGCTCCTCGTATATTTGAGTTTTCTTTTTTTTTTTTCTCTAATATACATATGAGGCTTACCGCATGGAAGCTTGGTCACCCGACACGGCAGAAGGCCACGCGCCATGGCCCGTGACCACATCGATGCGCATGAATCCGATCGCCTGAAACCAATCGCACACATGAAGCCGATCGCTTACGAAATCGATCCTTTGCTAGATGAATCGATTGCATACATGAAACCGATCGCGGCATGAATCTAATCGCATGCACAAAGCCGATCACATACATGAAGCTGTATTTATGAATCTTGTAGATTTATGAATCTTTGTATTTGTAGACCTTGTATTTTTTTTTTTTTGCAATTATTGCTTTATTTTAGTTTGCTGGAAATTCATGAGAATTTAACTATGCATTTTATGAATTTTGCAACCACTCTTTTATTAGATTATGATAATCTAATGATGGAATTTTGTAAAAATATAGAAATCTGAAATTATGAATTATGAGTTTGAAGAAATGGCCCCGCATGCGGAACTATCTCACATGGGCATCAAATGCAAAGATCGTAACTCACAGGCAAGAAGCTCCAAGCTGCCACCCCGGCTTAGGGTCCTCGAAGGGGCGGGCACAACCTCTTCTTAGAGCAAAAGCGATTAAATTTTGCCCTTTTCTTTGGCATCACCTTTCGACCACTACTAGAAGAATGAATGTATGGTTGAGAGTAAAAGCACACTTGGAGATTATGGACTGCACTTTAGAAGCCGGTTCGAGAATCTCAAATCCACCTTCTTGCTCCAAGCACATCGAAGATTAGAGTTCGTTTGAGGTTTGCAAACTACGAGGCAGTGTTTGTTAATGAATTTTTGAATAATGAATTGTGCCAACCTCTCGAGAAGAGCATACTTTTCTTTCTCATATGGAATAGAATTACAATTTATTCTTTATTCGAGTATTCTATATTTCCAACAAATGTTTGAATTACTTTGCCACTATCTGATTAAAATTATATAATATTTTTATCCCCAGAAATCGTACTTAATTGCCAATGGAGGAGATATGTATTGTTGATAGTGGCACAACAAATACCATCTTAAAGGAGTCTAAATACTTCCAAGCGATCAAGAATGTCGTTGGAAGGATTACGACAATCACGGGCGGTGATTACACATATAATAAAGCTCGGAAAGAGCCACAATTATATTGCCCAATGGGTACAAGATGAAGATCCAACACGCACTCTCTTAAGTTTTAAAGATATCACACGCCAATGGGTTTTACGTAGAAACCAATGAAGAATAATGGCAAAGAGCATTTGTGCATAGTGAAGCACTTTGCCGAAGATTATGGAAAAAATGGTATTAGAAAAATCATCTCCTCATATGAATGCACGGGTTACTTACTACCACGAGAATCAATCACACCATGATGTATCATGCCTTCTTTGAAGACTATCATTAAAAGCTACGAATTATTTTCTTTATGGCATTGTAGAAGTTAGAGCCATCTGGTCTTAGAATGATGAGAAATATGATTAACAACTCACAAGGTCATGGCATGTGCCACTGGGAAATTAATAATTAGACCCTTTGTTATGAAAGTACACGAAATAAAATCACTGCATTCCTGGAGCGCATGATCGAGGGGATATTTAGCGATCGATTCGAGGTCCGCCTTATCGAGGGCCGTTTCGGTACTTCATAGTGCTCATTGATGCTTACTCGAAATGGTTATGTATGTTTGCTATCAACAAGGAATCATGCATTTGCAAAGCTGATCTCATGATTATCGAGTTAAGAATGCTTTTCACGATCATCGCGTGAAGTCCATTCGAATGGAGCGATCTTGTGAATTTACTTCCAAGGCTTTAAATACTCTTTCAAAGCGAGAAATCCACAAGATCACTGAAGTATCTAACACTTTCCATTCATTTTTTAAAGCTTATTTCAAGATCTTCATCAATCATTTTGTGAGAGCAGAGACGAAGGCAAAGTTATATTTCAAGTTTTCAACTTAAGAGCCACATCCTTGAACATAAACTTGTCACTTACCTTCCTTGTACCTTTTGTCTACTTGAGAAGAGGAAGAGGCATCTCCAAAAGTAACACTTTTAGCCTGAAGATGCATGGTGAGGAGGAAGAACCAATTCTTATCACTTAGGACATGTGGTGTGAGCATTCAGAAATCCACTAGCCATGTATGTTCTCCTTCCTCGCGAGAAGCTACATAGCGAAAGCATGTCGAGGTCTCGATCTTTGGGGTTAGAAATCAGATTTTTGGGAATCGATCTTTGAGGCAGACTGGCAACATTGGCGCAACAAAGTAGGCACAACATGAGTATTCTTATGCACAAAATCAGATTTGCCCTTTTCTCGTGTCTCTAGAAACAAAAAGGTGTTTGCTTCCTCTAGACACATAATGAGAAATGAAAGCGTGCACATGTTTGAAATTAGACCTAGCCTTGTTCCTTTCTATCTTACGTTGTTTGGCTAGTCTAAAGCAAAAAATCTACTAGATGTCCAACTCTACCACAATGAGTGCAAGTGTACTTGACATGATGTTTTGCTACTTAGCAATTAGAAGCACATTTTGCATTCATTAAGGTGGAAGAAAGAAAACGGTAGTTAAAAGCAATCTTTTTTTAGGCTCATTAAGAATCTCAATTTTGTCATCTGCAAGGAGCATGAGCAATGATTACAAAGTTTAGTTTCAAATTAAGTATGAAGATCAAAACCTAAACCGCTTTTTATTTTGAGCTAACCTTGAATTGGTCCGAGAATCATATTCAAATTTTTTCACTTGCCATTAGTGAACCTTAGTTCCAAAGAATTTTTTTAAGTAATCAACTTTCTTAGCAAGAGTTAAACAATTATTGCATAGGGAACATCCACTTTTCCTTTTTGCTTAGCGGCGAGGTTGAGCATGAAAGAATCTCATGTGTAAGCGAGCATCTGTTACTTGAGAAACCCTAGCATTTGCATTATTCAACTTCCAATTCTAGTATGGAGCATTTAGAACATGAAGTTGTAACATGCAAATCAATGGTAGAACAACTAGCATGTTTGACATGTTTCTCATTTTCTCATTTTAATGTAGCGAGAAGAACATGTTCTTTTGTAAGCAAGGTGAGCTCATTGTAAATTAAGTCACATGATTTGCAATCATCATCGGCATCAAGAATCAAAGTTTTAAGTCTAGTAATTTCAGCATTCAATGATTCAACAATGAAATCATGTTTCTTAATTTTTCTTGTCACGTTTGTCAAGCAATTTTCCAAGATGAGCAACAGCAATGATAGCTAATTCATCATAAGAAGGATCTACCTCATTCAAATTAAGCTATTGTGATCATCCTCCGGTGAAAAGCTGTCCTTGCTACTTGCCATGAGACACAGCCCCATCAAATCATGCTTGCTTAGAGTTGCATGCATCCTCATTTGCTCTCGAATCCACATCGGCTTAAGTTGACTTGTTCAAGCACGGAAAGAACTTCGGTGGACAACCTTCACGGTTGATGAAGTTTACTTCTTTCTATCGCTTGAAGAGAACTTCTTTTCTCTTTTCTATTGTCCTTCTCCTCCTTTGATGCTTTTCATACCCAAGCTTAGGATAGTTTGAGCGCATGTGGTTGAGATCACCACACTCATAGCACCTTGGAGGACCACCTCTCATTCTCATTCTCACATTTTGCAAAGCTTTGTTAATACTTGAGAAGAGAGTAGTGCTAGATCTTCTTCAGGAAATTCTTCAATTTGCTCATACATTAAAGAATACAAGGAGGACAAGGCAAATCTAGAAGAGGAATTTACATTTGACATCAATTAGGATTATAGATCAAGCAATTGATTTAACATTACCCTTCTGGCAAGAACATCCAACTCATGAGTTTTCAACTTAGAGATAAAGAACATCTAAAGTAAATGTACTCATGTTAGTTGATTCTCTAATGGATGTTACTTTCATCTCCCAAATAGACATGTCTAATGCACTAAGCAATTGTCTACAGTATTAGCGACATCACATCAAAACTTACTCCAACGGCCACGAATATTACTAAGAATTTTATTGAAGCGTGCAAAAAAGTTATCTAGCGACTCACCAGACTTCATCTCAAATCGCATGTATTCCTTTTTATAAAGATCTTGACAAACCTCTTTGATAGTGTTAGAATCCTCATGGTAATCACAAAGAGATTTCCATACCTCATATCTTGGTTGAGATGGATCACACGGTCAAAGTCGCTGCGTCCCAAGCCTTGGATGATCATGTTGCGTGCCTTGCTATTTGCTTCAACATGTGTGTGATTGGTGTCGTTGACGTTGTCGTTTGCAGGGATTTCGTATGGCTTGTAGACCTTCTCCCAAATTGCGAAGCCCTACGCCTGGATGAAACGCCTCCATCTTTTCCTTCCAAAACTGAAAATCAACACCATCGAACACACACGGTTTTGTCGAATAATGATCAATTATTCTAATCACCGGTTAAGATGGATTAGAAAAACCTTGCTCTGATACCACTTGTAGATCGAAGTATACAAATATAGCAATCAGAGGGGGGTGAATGATTGTGTGGAAGCTAAAACCAAAATTTTGATCTATTAAAAATTCACCCCAAAACGGAACCAAATAATTGCCTCATATTCGACAAAAATAGATTGATAGAGTTCGATAAAACATGAATTTCTAGAGATCTAAGCATCGGATCGATCTGAGAATTTGGACACAAGAAACTAGATTTCAATAAAAATCGAATCCAAAAGAATCGATCGATCGGACTTACGGATCAAAAGTTATGAACTTCGCAACTTGCTGTGATAAAAGATGGCGAGAATCAATCTAATCAAAACTTGTAGATTAATCAAGAACGACAAAAGATTAATCGACAAAACTTTGAGAACACTAAATTGATGCCTGGAAAGCTTTTGGATGGATCAAAACAAAAAGAAACTCAAGGAATCAAAGATCCAATCTAGAACCGAGAAGATGTGCAGAAAAGAACCCCAAAGCAGATATTCTTGTATGCAGCGTGTACTATAGCTATGAGGTTCTTGTATGCACGCAAAGAATCTGAAAGAATTGATCTTTATTTCTTTTTGTCTAAAGTACTCTAAACAAAAGTGTACAAACCTAAAGCTCTAAGCGATCGATGCACTTCAATAGGAGACAACCTCTCCTATTTAAAGGAAGCAAAATACAAGGAGTCTGAATACAATTCCTACTCCTAATCCTAGAAGGAATCCCACTCCTAATTCTAGAAGGAGTATGTATTGAACACAACTCCACTTGGCCCAAAGGCCGAAAGTACAACTCTTACAGCGTATGGCAACCTGCCCATACTCACGTGACTAACAACTTTGCGTGTATGGCCCACCTGCCATACTCACGTGACTAACCATTCTTCATGTGCACCATTCTCTTGGCGAGCGTCCCGCATGACATCCTGAGACCACTAAGATCTCGGTTCCTCCCGAACCTAGTCAGAACCTTAGTTCCACCATGAACCTAGTTCGGTCCGAAATCCGATGATCACGTTAAGCCCTTGAGCAATACTGCACGCACATGAACAAACAAAGCGAATCAGAGCACAAGTCCACGACTTGACTCAAAGTCAATCCATGCAATCACTCACACGAGCATTGCATAAAGTCCACTTCAAAACAAGCATCATTAAATTCTCACAAATTTCATAATCTCAAATTCAAACTAAAATTCAATTCCAAAATTGCTCAAAACCCTAATCGAGCAAAAGACCATTCACGCAGGACCAAATATCGGTCAGCGACTCCTGACGGACCAATTATTTGGTCCGGTGTACTATCTTGAAAGTCTCGATTCAATTCAAAGCAAACATGTTCAAAAACACGTTCATAATGGACCAAATTTTTGGTCCGGCGATATCACAAAAACAAGCGCTCAAAAATCGTTCCACGACGGACCGAAAATTTGGTCCGGCGTGCATAGTCAGTAACATAAAAGCTTACTGTTTTTGTAAAACTTGGTTCGGCACAAAAACATGTTCACGACGGACTAAACAAAAATCAATCCGGTGTACATGCGAAAACAAGCTTCAAAATGCTGTTCACGACGGACCAAAAATTTTATCCGGCGTGCATGTAAAGCGGTAGTCAAAAACACGATTCACCACGGTTGGAGGAGGAGGAAGTCTGGGAGCCGGAATTCCCATATTTGAGTGCAGTTGGAGCGCTCATGTACCTTGCGAATAGCACTAGGCCGGACGTTGCGTTCGCCGTGAATTTGCTAGCACGGTACAATGCAGACCCACCAAAAGGCAATGGAAAGGAGTAAATGACATCTTCCGTTACCTCCAAGGACGCAAAGATCTTGGCTTGTTCTATATAGGGATGTGATCGGATCGGATCACGGTCGAATATCGTCCTATTCATATCCGTATCCGTATTTTTTATCCGAATACTGAATCGAATCACGAATAGTGTCGAATACAAAATCGAATCGGATTATACGAGGATAATATCGATTCTGAATCTGGTCGAATCACGGATCGGAACCAACATGAATCTGAATAATATTAGTGGATATTTTAAAATCCAATTTCAGTTTTTTCCAAAATCGGTTCAAATTTAAATTCAAAATTTCAAAAGAAATATATTTGTATGTCTTTTTTTGCCTTTTATCCCTAGCTTGTCATACATGTGACTCTGTGAGTAACAATGTACCCCCATTGCAATAATTGAACCAAATGATTTGCGGTGGCATATCTTTCTTTGAATCCTAAGTAGCCCTCCTGAAGCGCCACTTGCCAATTTACGTACCACCTTTACCCAAATATCTCCAAATTAGCATCTAGCACACATGAACACATTATATCTTGTCATCCAATGCGGACCCGATGTCAAAGCAGTGAAACAAGTTAAATTATTAATGTGTTATTCTCGAAAGCGTGTTATTCGGATAATATCCGTATGTCATATTCGGATATTATCGAACAACTTCGGATATTCCGTATCCATCGGATAATCGATTGTTCCATATCCGTATCCGTATCCATGTAAATTATACGTATCCATATCCTTATCAGAAATCAAGCGGATATACAGCAAAACTATCCAAATCATCATCCAAATCAATTCGATTCGATTCGTTCGGTCGGAAAATATCCGTGCATCGTTCCATCCCTAGTTCTATAGAAGAAACAATGAATTGAATTTGGTTAGCTATCTGCCGATCTTTGGGTACCTGCTCGGACCGCATCTTGGCAAGTCACAAACCGAATATGTTTTTTCTTTGTGGTGGAACATCAATTTCTTGGAAAGCGTCTAAGCGGACACTTGTCTCGGCGTCGACAAACCACTCTGAAATCATTTGCCTTATATGAAGCCTCTCAAGAATGTGCATGGCTTGAAGAATGGTTCACCACATCCGAGAAGTCATGTGATTTGAACATGGAACAAACCCCACTATCATCTATGAAAATAATGCGACTTGTGTTGCTCAAGTGTAAATGAGATATGTGAAAAGTAACCTCCTGAAGCATATCAACCCCAAGTTCTTTTTATGCTCATGAAATGCATAAGATGAGCGAGGTAAAAATCTTGCATACCAAATCGTGTGAAAATCTTGCAGATTTATTCACTAAATCACTCCCGGCATCTTCCTTTGAAAGGTGCGTTAGAGGAATCGGGATGATGGGACTTAGAGAAGTGCATTTCATTGGGAGAATTTTTACATATTCCTACATAAATCTCGAACATGAAGTTTGAGTACCCAGCGTGAATCTAGAATATTAACATTGAAGTTTGGGTAGATTGTACTCTTTTTCCCTTAGTAAGTTTTTCAATGAAGTTTCCTTACAGAAGGTTTGATGAGAGCAATCTGTGCAACCACGATGGCGTATGCTTTGTACTCTTTCTCCAAGTATTTTTCTCACTAGGTTTTTACGGAGTTTTGATGAGGCATATGCATCTCGCGGTAAAGAGTCCAAGGGAGTGTTAGGAAATCTGGCCCGTCGTGGCCCATGTGAACTCTTACCGAAAACTCGAAGCTGTAGGTTATAAATAGGAGGCGAAGTCACCCCATTTGTACACAAGCAATGAGAATAATAAAGTAGAAGCGATTCCTTCTCATATTGTATCTCTCTTTCTTTCTATCCGTTCTCCACTTTGCATCTATTAGGGAACCCTGGACTATTCGATAAGCGAGGTTGTTTAACATTTTCCATGAATCAATGAATAAATGCTTTGTCAGTTTCGGTCCGATTGCCTACATGATGAAATACCCCCTTTTATTTTTGTGTTGTTCAAGTTTCTTGGTTTTGTCCGGAGCTCCGACCAGCTCCTGTGTTTGGTTGTTGGTGGCCATGGCCATGCAGCAGAAGTAGGTTTTCTTGTGCTAGGTATACATCAATTGGATTCAACCCTGGTTTAGGGAATCTCTGGCTCTTGGGTGCAGATTTGATGTATATTTTTGGGGAAAAAGGATCTTTCTACGAGGGTCAATTTTTGGTAGATAACTTGGGGCAATTACAGTTCAGGCAAAGATGGCAGAGGTAGGAATTGTTCTATCCATGCTTCCAGTGAATTGAGTTGCTTGTTTGCTGCATGGCTAATGAGATTGTCACTAACTGCATACACGAACAATGAACTGATTGCTCTTAGAGGTGGGCATTTGGGCGGGCTCTTTTGGGCGGCCCGAAAAGCCGCGATGGGATGGCCTGGTACAAAGCCGCGGCATGGCTTTGATTCCGTCTTGCCGGGCCAGACCCGCATAGCTATGGCTCGGGCGATGCCGGCCGGGAGCACGGGCTGACGGGCGACACGGCACGACGAACCGCAAATCACAATTAAGGCCTAAAAGTTGGCGGATATTGTTGATTCATGGCATCTTCAAGCATTGCATTTATGTTTGACATATTGTTGATGTGATTAGTCTCTTATGTAATTAAAATATGTAGTTTAGTAGTAGTGATGTGTTTTATTTTTTACTCGTCACAATAGTGAAAATGGAGTCGGGCCTGGGCCGTACGGCCTGAATCGAGCCGCAGAAATGCAAATGGGCGGGCTTGGGCTCGCCAATGGCTAGTCGGACCGGCGCGGCCTGCTGCAGTGGGCACGATGGGCCGTCGTGTACAACCACGATTCGACGAAGCCGCGATGGGCGGGCGAACCGGACGCCCACCTCTAATTGCTCTGCATACTGGGTCATGGTGTAATGTTTGGTACCAACACGATGAGATAAATCTTAAACTTTCATTATACATTCACTTTTGATTAAATCACCACAATGAGACAATCTCTTATTCTTTGCAAGTATGATCATTATTGAAGCGCATAGTTTCTTCCTTCAGTTTTTCTTAAGCTTTTTCCAGTGACGTGGCTCCTGGAAACTACCTATCTATTTTAAGGCTGTATTGTACATCACAAGCCACGCTTCAATAGATACCTACTAAATGAACCCGAGCAACAGATGCCATTGGATGTTACTAAACCTACATGGATTAACACAGTATCCATACTCGAATAATTTGAGAAAGGAATGCGCCAATTTTACAAGCATATGTGTTTGCACCAAAATTCGGCATGTATTAAAATCAGTGCGAATCGGATAAAAGAGTTAGTATGAAGAGGATTGGTAGGTGAATCGGAAGGAAACTCCGTCTCTAATAAGGAAACCGGATCGAGAGGCCGTCACGGATTAATAACGTATCCATATACAACTCGGATCGGCCTGGCGTATTATAAAAGGTGGCGGACGTCGGCGGAAAGGAGGACAATCAATCAATCAACACACCTTCTTTTACAAGCCTTTTACATCACTTTAGCTTCATAGATTTCCTGCCAAGTCGCCGGAATCAACATATTGCGCATCGCCGATTGTTGGTTTTAGCCGATTTCACCCAGGTTCGATCTGCTTCGTTTTGCTGCGCATCGCCTTCTCGAAGCCGATTTTACCTTATATCCGGATTAACCGTAACTGGTTGATCTAGTTATCCCCTAATCGGTTTTCAGCTGACTAGCGGCCGATAAACATTACTCTATCGGTTTGATCAAATTACAAATTCTACCTTGTCAATTTCAGGTCAAATTAGTAGTACGCTCTGCAAACCGGTGTTTGTCTTGTGTGTTGAAGCTAAGGATTCTGCTTCACATTTTTATACGAACAATATGCTACAAAATAATTACGTACACCTTCATAGCCGTACTGCACTCCTCATGCATGATTTGTCAGGTTTATGCTTGGGTGCGTGGGGCTTACATCCCTTTGCATTAGTTGAAAATATTCAGACAGAATATGATTATTATGCTTTTTAATTACATGCTGTTTGGCCCTATAGAATTTAAAGAAATGGATTCCATTTCATTTTCTATTTGAATTTTCAAGTGTCGACTTTTCTGTTTGGATGCCATCTAGAACCAAATTTCTGAATTTTCAACTTGTACCAGAGGAGGAGCAACCGAGCAAGTAGCAAGCATAATAAAGCAGACATGTAAAAACTTTTTTTTCCCAAACAAGAACAAGTATTGATGTTCTAAATGCGTCTTGCACAAGAATATTAGAGGTAATAGTGTTGTTGGTATCAAGCGTGGGGGTATAATAGAGCACTCGAAAAGTGCCACAGTATATGCTCTCTGTCATGCAACTCTCTTAAGGTTGTCGTTTCTGAAGCTACTGAAATACCCCGGAGCAAAAATTCCCTGCAAATAATGTTATCCACTAATTCTTTATAGAACAACCGTGTTTCAAGAACTCATGCTTTTGGGGATAAAAAAGATGACACTAGCTATCTGATGTTGTCTACTGAAGCATTGACAGAAAAATGCTAATAAATTGAGAATCGATAGTACCTTTTCACCCATGAAAGAATAATATTGATTTGCAAAAATATTGATGATTAAGTAGATGTTCCTTTTGTGATCAGATGCTAAGAGGTGTTTCTGAAACCTTCCTTTTCCAATTGCTTTGTAGAGGATGCGTCATGAAACCTTTAATCAAAATAGTCATGTACCACACTTCATAATCTAGACCGCAATTTTAGCTTGTGTGATCTTTGCTGGGTTTTTAATATATGCAAACATACTACTTTGCTCAGAAAACTAACCAAGTGCTTTGTTCCATCAGGAAACTCCGGAAGCAGAAAATTATCCAGGATGGTTTGATCATCAGGAATGCACAGCTAGCCCTGGAATTGGTGTGATCTTTTTTTCTTTTTTTGTGAGGAAATCGGTGTGATTTTGATAGCATCCAGGAGCTGAAGTTGGCTCTCCACACTAACATTGAAGTAGAACTGACCTTAGCTTGGACATGATACATGGGCAATATTTGTAAAATATAACCTTGGTTTGGTAGAATCCCTCTTGATTTATTTTGAAGATATCTTGTATGCAATTGTATATTTGTGTGCAAGTGGAACACATAGGAGATAAATTCAGGCCAAGGCGTCCAATTGTATATTTGTTCTATGCAACTGTATATTTGTTTCCCTTTTATTTTGTAGCCTCTAGCAACGCTGTGATGCCCAAAACATGGTGTTAATTGTTGAGTACTATTACTAGCACCTCTGGCAACACTGTGATTAGCAAAACATAGTGTTGACTATTGAGTACTATTACTAGCACCACTACCACTGATGAGGTTGCTTTCCTTAAAGATGAGTTGACATCACTGTAGTTAGGGATGGAACTGGTACGGATATTTTCCGACCGACCGACCGACCGAATTGATTTGGATGATGATTTGGATAGTT
The DNA here is from genome assembly GCA_036346355.1 of Rhipidocladum racemiflorum. Taxonomy (NCBI): domain Eukaryota; kingdom Viridiplantae; phylum Streptophyta; class Magnoliopsida; order Poales; family Poaceae; genus Rhipidocladum; species Rhipidocladum racemiflorum. The sequence continues at coordinate 26,602,637 of CM070589.1, forward strand.
TCATAGATATCCAGTTGATTTCTCGGATAAGGATATGGATACAGATAATTTACATGGATACGGATCACGGATATGGAACCTTTGATTATCCGATGGATCACGGAATATCCGAGTTTTTGTTCGGATAATATCCGAATATGACATACGGATATTATCCGAATAACACGTTTGAATAACACATTAACAATTTAACATGTTTCAACTGTTTTGGTAGGGTCTGCATTGGATGACAAGATATAATGTGTTCATGTGTGCTAGATGCTAATTTGGAGATATTTGGGTAAATGTGGTACGAGAAATTGGCAAGTGGCGTTTGGAGGGCTACTTAGGATTCGACATATACCCATTTGCCAAATCATTTAGTTCAATTATTGCAATGGGGTACATTGTTACTCACGAGTCACATGTATGACAAGCTAGGGATAAAAGGCAAAAAAGACATACAAATATATTTCTTTTGGAATTTTGAATTTAAATTTGGACCGATTTTAGAAAAAACTGAAATTGGATTTTAAAATATCCGACTAATATTATCCGTATCCATGTTGATTCCGATCCGTATTCGATCTGTATTCGTAACCGATATTATCCTGTATAATTCGTATTCGATTCTGTATTCGATACTATTCGTATTCGATTTTGTATTCGATAAAAAATACGGATACGGATATGAATAGGACGATATTCGACCGTATCCGATCCGATCACATCCCTAACTGTAGTGCTTCCTCCAAGATACTGATGATAAATGAAGGTAATGCAAGTATAGCAAATTGGGTTCATCGGATCAGAGATGTCACATATGAAGCTGAAAACATCATCTAATATATCATGGTGAGACTTCTATTTAATTTTTGGACTTTATTACCATGCTAATTACTCGGATGTTCAATATATTGCATGATTCTAGTTTTTGTTTTCTTGTACCTCACAAATAATCCACACAAATACAAAGGGTCGATTATAGATACAAGTCAGGTATTACAGACAAGGGCAAACTAGACAATTTTTCTAGAATATCCACTTTCAAGAATCTGGAGCCAATCAGCTAACCGAACACTTTCATAAACTACTCATGATTCTTTAGAAGATCAAAATCAGGAGGAGTCAGAGCAGAATAAAAAAAGAACGTTGGAGCTAGGTTCAAGCTCGGAGCTAGCAAATAAAAATAGAAGAGATAGGTGTAAGAAGATAACGGCAAGAGAAAGAAAGAGCGATAATCTTTGGGTTTATTTCAAGTTTCAACATATGAGAGCATCTCTAAGAGGGGCCTTAAATATGGTCTTAATTTAAATTATAGGGCTTTTGGGGAAAAGATTAACTCCAGTAAGAGCCCTAAATTGTTAAAATTTACCAAATTGTTTTAGGGCCCCTAGGAGAGTAGTTATATTTAGCAACTCTGTGATTGAGCCCTATCTTCGTTGGGTTTTAATTAGGGTCTAATTGCTGGAGTGAATATTTTATTGGAGCTTTAAATTTAATTAGTTAAGGTCTTACATTAAAGTTTAAGGCTCATTTTTAGAGCGCTCTCTTGGAGATGCTCCGATAGGTCCCACTTCTTGATGGGATATTGGTGCTGAATATAGAAGCCCTAGCTTCTTACGTGACATTGAAGTGTTATTTTTAACTTCGCTCATATTGTAGATACCCTTGTAGAAACATTTCAATAGCCAAAAAGTGGAGTACGCGGATGCTCGCTGAGAGATCCGAAGGGAAAGTTTCTACTACCATGGAATATCCATGCACCACACAGAAAATCAGGGTCCAAGCTAGGGTACACTGCACTCACAATTCAGCAAGTCTGATCTACATAAACTATAATATTTTTTACCATCTTTAAAAGATGATAAAATATATATTAAACTAATACCAAGAGATATCAAAAATTTAAAAGATAAAGGTACAAAGAGATCCAAAAGTTTAAGAGTAACCGGTGTACATCGTATTATCTTCCAAGATGGTAAACCTGTAGTAAACTGTATATTGCATGGACTCAAAGTCGTTGCACTTTGGAGTCATCGAATTTGTCTGTGTTGTAGTATGATGTATTCCATGACATGGGATATTGGGATCCGCGTGGGCGCCGATGCACAGCAAACACACACAAAACCTAATCTTATACTATTCTACTTAGGAATGTAAGTGGGACATAATATGAGTTGACTGTATATTGTTCATATTGACCACAAACACTTATGTCGGATATTGCGGCAACCACGAAAAATTTATACGGGCAATGTGGCGCCCACAAAACCCACAAGAAGAAAAGTGATATATAAATCTATCAGGTTTCGATGTTCAGAAGAAAAATCATGTTTAGCATGCAAGTTAATTGCAGTTCCGATTCACCAAAATCAAGGATACAGACCATGATCGCTATACAAGATGAAGGTAATAGAAAATAAATGATGTCCTTGGCCTTTTTCTTCTTCTTGTTTTCATAGAAAATTACCTCTCATACTAATTATAGATACATCTCAGCAGTCATCACCATCATCCATATCCTCTGTTAATGTGTTCTTTTGGTGAGAAGAGCCTAAAATATTAAAAAGTCATAAATCGACATATGATTATTATCAAGTAAAATAAAAAGTTAGAAGCAATTAAAACAAACTTACTAGTTGCTTTATGCCAATATTGAAGACAAATCAAAACCTTTCCCTGTGTCGAGTGCGGCGTCAGAGCAGGAGAGGAGGAAGACAGGGAGGGAATAGGTAAAGGAGAGGCGGCACCTTCGGCGGTGTCGAGAGGAGAGGCGGGTGAGGATTCTTCCGCTCTTCGTGTGGCCGGCAACCCGGCGTGGGGGAAGCGGACGGCACCCTCTTGTGGCCGTCGTAGACTCGGTTGGGGAGGAACAATGCAGGCGCGATGCGGACATGACGAGGGCTACGTGTGACGACTGCAAAGCCCGCAAGCGCCACCAAAGTGAGATGTGAGTGTCTGCTTTAGATTTTATGCGGGTTAAATTAAGTGGGTTGACGAACAGCCTGCATCCACTTTCATCCCTAATTCTACTCCCAATGCTTGCATCATCACCGGTTAATCATTTGTCTTCTTGACTCCACTATAAGCCAAAATGGGCTGGATTGATTAAGAAGATTGGTGTATCTCCATTCCCTAGTGTGGCCTTGTGGGTACTTTTTTTATCTATATATCTATATCTACCTACCTACCTATATATATATATATATCTCCCTCCCCATATATATATATATATATATATATATATATATATATATATATATATTGCATCATGGTGCACTACTACAAAATACCTAATAGGTGATAGTCTATTTGTGTCATTTTTTTGGAACCGACACAGATAAAATTTTTGTGTTGGTTCTAAACTTCAAAATAACGGGAACACTATTTGTGTTGATGCAGAAATAGAAATCGACACAAATAGTTACTTATTTGTGTCGGTGACATCATACTTTTAAAGCTGTAATTAGTTGTAATTGTTGAGGAGCAGCGTTATGCTACTCTAGCACAAATTAAAAATTTCTACCGCCAAAATTAGAAAAGCTACTGCTTAAGAAGGATCATAGATCAATTACCACTAGGCATACGATTCTTTGAATCCTTCACCACGTCGTTGTAGTGGATCATTACAACTTGATCATGGATCGTCCTCGCCTCGCCATGGATCGTCTTCGGCTTGGTTGTGGATCCTCTTCACACGCCGCCGTAGTCGCGGCAGCCACTACTAGAAAAGCGATTATCAACGGCGGGAGATACGGTCGTTAAAAGTCCACATGTGGTCGCTAAAGTCATTAACGACCACAAAATTGTGGTCGTTAGCCGTCGTTAAAGCCTCCATCGTTAATAGTATTAACAACCACATACAAATTTCCGTCGTTAATTTTTTAACGGCGAGGATGGTGTGTCCTCGTTAATTATGTACTATCAACAACCACATTTCTAGTATTAACGACCACTTTGTGGTCGTGGCTAGCTTAACATTCAGGCGACCCTTCTTTGTAGCATTAACGACCACTCTATAGTATTTACGACCACATTATTAGTGTATAAGAATAGTCCCAGCTATATATATTCAGTCTCGATCATTCAGAAATAATGAACACTTTTGTATGTTTAAGACAAGATTTTTTCTGTCAAAATATCGAGGATCCACATCAATGAATAAAAATCCTTTTTATTGCAATCCAAAAATACAATCAAAGCACACACGTTCATATCAACGTTCATATCAAATGTTATGGACAACAATTCAAATGAAATTTGAGCTCTACTATCTACTAACAGTAACGATGTACATCCATATAATGCAAATAAAAAAAAGAAAAAATATGTCACAAATACGTCGTCGGCGAAGTCGCGCATGTGCCAGTGCAAAAGCTTGGGGAGCACGATCCTCTTCTTGCTCACGACACGAACTGACGATTCTATGTACTCAATCTTGGCTCTTTCCAGCTCGTTTGAGACCGTCTTGATGTGTACACTCTCGGTGCAATGCAAAGAGTATGTCGGAGTCAAGCAAGCGAAGAAAGCGTCTTGATCAAGAAGCTTTGTCTCCATGTTGGACAAGTGGACAACGTCATTTAATTTTCTCTAATCTTGAGCGATATTATATCATGATCTAGACATACCATAGAGGCTTGAATAGTTTAATTTTACTACCAGTTAATATCTCATTTTTATCTTTTGATAGTTTGATGTAATGAAATCAAGATCATTCACGTTGGACAATTGCACGTCTTCTTTGGTGAGGAGGCTGTTTGCCTCTTGCACTTTTTGTACACTAGTCACGACTGTAAGCAACCCCATGTTTTACTCATTATAAATTGATATATGTGCAATACCAACCTTCTTCTTGGCTTGGTGCCTTGCTTATGTTCTGGGCACAATTTACTGCCATCCTAAGAGCCCTAGCTTTCAAATACCTCTTGTATGGCAACGAGTTAAGCCATTCTTCAGTGTTGAGAATCATCAAAAGGCAATTAGTATGATGATCATCACGAGGTCAACAATAGCTTACCTGAGAGGCTCCACACAAATATCACATATATGGTTAAGAATACTATAATGTAAAGAGCCTATCAAGATCTACCTACATACCTGTATATTTACAGCACATTTGCATTGCATCAGTCTTGTATTTTGCTCATGTAATTTGTTGTACGGCGAGTTGCTTTCGAGAAGCCAATTAAGAATCGATCTTCATTAGAAACCTCGCAAACCTGCGAGCACCAAATGTTATGACTTATACTATCGACAAAAACTAAGTGAAGGAAAAGCGGACATTTTTTACAAAAAAGGATTACATAAGATCCCATCGTGAGGTCATCCATCGTACCACAAGCGAGGTAAGAGAGCGATTAGTGTCCTCGGAAGTGCAAGCGAGGAACATAGACGACAAACAACTCGGAAGCCCAGCTGCATTCGAGGTAACCATGTCCACCCACAGGCTTTTGGGAACATAGGCGACCAAACAATACGGGTCACTATAGTTCCAGGAGATGGATAGACAAAATATTTGCATGCGATCACTAATATTTACGATAACTAAACTAGCAGCCACTAATATTTGCATGCAGTCTCTGAGAAACAAGCTGTCCAAATACTTGATAGGCATATCGGTTCTTTTACATTTGCTCACGAAGATTCAAGTTCAAGGTAATGTAAGTATGTAACAAATCTTATTTTAAATGTTTGAGAAGCAGATAATCATTTACGGTTTGCATTATACAGTCACTAGTTCCAGGAGATGGATAGATTATTTAGTTTGTAATGAATGGGTAGGGAACAATGTGAACATGTAGTAGTTTGTGAAATGTAGAAACTAGAATGTCGTGCAAAGTTAGGTCATTGTTGGTAAAAGTTTTGTTAGCAAGATAGACTCAGTAAATAGCCTTTATATCCTAGGAATGACGTTATATGCTATTTTCAAAACTCAAGAACTATATTGTGGTATACTTTGCCTTCACATGTACAGATATATATAGCACTAGTAAGAGTGTAAAGCCCACACTACCTCCAAGTAGAATGTTAGAGCATTACCCAATGATATGCTTATATCATTCTAAGCCTGAAGCTACTGTAATTAGTTGGCATGCTTTTCGAATGAAGATCACTTGAATATATAGATATGCACCTCTTCCATGACAAAGCAAAGAGGTATGGATGAAGCCTTACATGCAGCCTCCTGCGGCAAGCTCTCAATTTTGTTCTTCAAGGATGCAGCGTGACAACACGGCCACGAAGTACATCAGCCACAAGGCAGCGGTTTCGATGAAACTTAGACACATTAACATAGCAAACCTGGCACATGGAAGCCGACCACTCAGATCAACGGCCAGGACTTAGGTTCACGGTGTATGGATTGCCATTTCCATATTTTCCATGAGCAAAGCAAGTTCTTTGATTAAAGAGAGCGGTGGCAACACCCATGCTAAAGCCACCAATGCCAAGCTTGACTACAATGATTAATGTGTTAGGGCCAAAAGTCTTGCTCACTTGAATAAAGTAAAATTTTAGTCTGTTTGAACCTATTTCAGACATATTAATTAAAAACGCCAAATAAAACATAAAGCATGTGCATGTGCACAACTTAATACCTTGAGATCATTTACATCATTTGGATCATACATTGCATCTAGTGGAATAAGAGCCAATAGCATGCATAATCTCACATCTAGATGCGGAATTGGCCCTTGAGAGGTTCTCTAGCCTAGTTACAACATTAACGTGTGATGAGGCAACAATAGAAGTATATATAATTTCACCAACAAAAAATAGATTAAGAGAAAGATTAATCACCCATTGTACAAGGCGAAGGCGAGAAATCCAAAGGCTTTAAAGTTTCTGCCAACTTGCCTCGTTGATTGCTTGGTGTGTCTTGGTCATTTCCAATTAAAAATAACATTAATCAACAAAAGCCGTACCCGACCTCATCAGAAAAAAAAAAATGAACCAAACACTTTGATTGTAAATTAACAAGGTTGGTTCTGATAATCAATTTAATGTACATCACTATACCAAGATGAGAGACTATCATTTTCATCTACATCACTATACCAAGATGAGAGACTACATCTACATCACTATACCAAGATGAGAGACTATCTCATAGCACGTGCACAACTTATAATTAGTACCTTGAGATCATTTACATCATTTGGATCATACGTGTTATAATCCCCTTTGAATTGACCATCATAAGAACATAACTCCGGTTTATGAAAAGAGTAACGAGTAGGGAATAGTAAAATACACATACGAGAAGAGAATCATGCCAATACGGATGACATTGTTTTTTCTTTGTTACCACGCCAGCGTATCTTTGCGATCCCATCAATTTCCTTAAGTTTCTTATTGGAACATCAATTTCCTTAAGTCCAACACTAAGCATCGCAGTTAACAAGAAAGTGGTTATATCCAAAGATACTATATGTAACATATCATTATATTAAGAATTGCATTTTATTAATTGAAACCAATTCAGTAACATCATGAAAAATTATTCAGCACTAACAATATGGTGGCTAGCCTAACTGAACATCAAAACTGCAACTAGGAATATGATAAATATTCATAATCTGCAACTAATAGGAAAACTGTAACATTATTCTTGGTGAACTAATAGAAAAATTCCTTCAGCAAACTATTGGCTTGGCTTGTCGTGCATATAGCTACCTCATTTGGAAGTCTACAAAAACAACACAGTTTATATTAGTTAATATATATGAATGAATTGTCATAGAAGTAAGAAAAATATAATAACATATATCAAATCATTTTAAGTGTAGAGATTACATACATCATCACGTTCAGATTCATATGGGCTAGCATCACTACCATCATCATGCCTACCAAGAAAACAACTCTTCATTTCTGCCCATTCTTCCAACACTTGGCTCATTCGATCCATGATCTTATGATTTTGTTCTTGAAGTGTCTTATTGTTTTCCTCAGATTCTTGAAGTCTAGATAGCAATTCAGCCTTAGTAACTACTGGACCTCTCAAATCTCTTGCTTTAATGCCACCACCATATCCCACTACATGATCACGTCGCTTTGAAGGGTAACACTTGTCCATAACTTCAATATTTGAAAGGCTAGGATTCGATTTGACTACATTTTCAATTTGTGCCTGTAATGCAAAATGTGTATTTTACTCCTAAACTCTTAACCACAAATATATATTATTCCATGTAATTTAGAAGAAAAGATTTCATATTACATGCTTGGTGTATGTTTCAGCATCCACCAAAGCTTCCCCCTTCTTGTGAGTGTGAAAAAATAACTTATCCATACTTGGTGGCTTATTGTCCTTTCCTCCCTGTCAGAATACATAGCATTATGTAATTTGTCAAATATTGTTTGAAGTGCAAATGGGTAAAGAAGTTTAGTGCATACCATGTCCCAGATTATCTCTCTATAGGGTTTGCTGCCGGTGCGATGAGGCATTTTCAAGTTAGATCTGTTTTTTGAGTTCCTAATGCTCTTTGCCTACATATAATGAAATGAAATTACTTGTTATATTCACATAAGCAATCACATGTCAACAATTAAAAAGACTGTAAAATAAGCAACAACATTAACACTTACTCTAAACTCCTTGCTATAGAAGTGCTCCTTCACCGACCACTCCCAATCAGATTTGTCGACATCCTTAGGAACATTTTTATAGCCTCCTGCATAGTCTTTGCTGGTTTCACAAAATGTCGATTTAAGTCTCCACGCCAATTGATCCAAAGATCTTTGACATGCTCCATTATCTCGTTTTTGTACATGTCGATTTTTATATTTTCATCTTTGTTTTCAAACTTGTCCTACAATGTTGTTGAAGCAAGATATTAAATTAAGAAAATAAAACTAGATTTCAGTAAAGATACTATGAAAAAATAGGCACCTATGGAACTTGTACCTTAATTGTCTCAAAGATGTGCTCCAAAGCTGCACCACTAATGTTTGCCCATGCTTTCACCCTTAGCGGGGTAATGTTAGTATCACGTACTATTACGCCTAGGTGATGTGAAAAACTTCTCGAAAGAAACACGGTTGTTGTAAAATTGAATTTTAATTTTCTGTTTATCCTTTAGAGCAGCAACTTCCTTACATTTATTCTTGCCACGTCCTTTGCATTTTTATTTGTTTGAGAAAATTTGAAAAAATCACATTTTCTAAATCAAAAATTAAGCCCATAAAGAAAATAATAATTTCAGTTGTGTCATTGTGCATCTTGTTCTCTAAGATATAATTATGACTTTTGGCGCTTTGTGTTGCCCACTTTCAACATAATCTTTGCTTGAGACTTGATCTACACAATCTGTGAGAGTACCATTACATGAACCCATCAGTAAGTTGTCGATAAAGGAAAAAAATGCATAAATGTAACATATTTACCCATACCATCATTTCTAGAATATGTAAGACTTTGAGCCACATGTATCTCTTCAGCATGCATATCATTTCCTTGGTCACCCTTGTCATTGGCATCATTATCATCATTCATTCTTTGGAGAAAATTATGAATATCTTAAAAGGCCAATGTACTAAAGGTTTTGCATTCTAAACAAGACAGTAACTTCAATACTACTATTTAGTTTTCGAGAGCATGGCTAGTAATAACATTACCACTTGGTGTTGTAGTATGTTTTCCATAATGTGTTTTCTGGCTTCTATATATGGATTTGTTTCTTTGCCCCTCTTCAGCATGCATATCATTTCCTAAGTCACCCTCGTTGTTGGCGTCATTATCAACATTAATTGCTGGAGAAAATTAAGAATATCTTAAAAGGCCAGTGAAATATATAATTATTATTCAAGATATTGAAGAGAGAAGAGAGAAGAGTATGACTTTTGGATTTTTTAGCATTGCGAAACTTATTGAACCATCCTTCTACGGTATCATCTTCTTCGGAGACATCATTCTTATCTACAAAAACAAGCATATCAACATATGCACTGTACTAAAGGTTTTGCATTTTAAATAAGACATTAACTTCAATACTACTATTTAGTTTTCGAGAGCATGGCCACTAATAACATTACCATTTGGTGTTGCAGTATGTTTTCCATAACGTCTTTGTCTGCCTTCTATATATGGGTTTGTTTTTGCTCCTCTTGACATGCATATCATTTCCTTGGTCACCCTTGTCATTGGCATCATTACCATCATTCATTGCTTTGGAGAAAATTATTAATATCTTAAAAGGCGATGAAATACATAATTATTAATCAAGATAATCAAGAGAGAAGAGTATGACTTTTGGATTTTTAGCATTGCGAAACTTATTGAACCATCCTTCTACGGTATCTTCTTCTTGAGTCATCATTCTTATCTACAAAAATAAGCATATCAACATATACAATGTAATAAAGGTTTTGCATTTTAAATAAGACATTAACTTCAATACTACTATTTAGTTTTGAGAGCATGGCTAGTAATAACATTACCATTTGGTGTTGCGATATGTTTTCCATAACGTGTGCCTGTAGCCATGTTATTGGTGTACTCTATTGAATCACTTCTAGCCGTTAGAAATGTCAGCCTCGCATGTTCTTTGCGAAGCAATCCGGGACTAATAAATTGTGAAGCGCTCCTATCCCAAAGCGAGGCTTTGACTCTTCCATACCTAGACCCTTGCATTGCGACAACCTGCACAAATAACATTATTGTTAAGTACTTGAAAGTTTACATAACTATGAGACTAATAAGCGTCATTATATGGCCAAAGGCGGTACAAGAATGCAAAAAAAAAGAAAATCAAATAAAAATGTGGAGAAAATAACTATTGAATGATAAAGGGCATGCTTTATCATTAACTATACAAATTTTATATATATGACTAAAAGACTAATAATTTCATGGTTCCTTCATAAGGTGTATAAACATGCAAAATGGAAATGAATGGCTTGAGGCCAACACTCTAATAAACAGGTTGGATCATGATTTTCTCTTTCTCTTTGAGGATGTTGTTGGAGGTTCAAGTATATCTTCTTAAATGCGCATGACCAGCCTCAGAAAAATTGCTTTCATCATCTGAATGCCCACCCGGTACATCATAAGTATCACGTGGTTGCATTTTTACAACCAAGTGCCATCCTTTGATTTGGTTGTCCTTCACAAAAAAAACTTGAGCAGCTTGGCTAGCTAGGATAAATGGCTCATTAGTTCGAAGTATGCGCTGCAGGTTCACACTAATGAGCCCATATTTATCTTTCTTTATCCCATTATTCTTGTTAAACACGTCCATCCAGTTGCAACGAAATAATGGCACACGTCTTCCACCTAAAAACTGCAGCTCAAGTATATCTGTTAATACACCATAATATTCCACATCATCACCATCACTTGTTTCTTCTGAAAGAACCACCACCCCACTATTCTGCGTGCAGCGAAATCTGTCTCGACTCTCTGTGCGATATCTGAATCCATTAATATCATAGCCAGTAAAACTTGTTATATTTTTTAATGGACCACGTGAAAGAGACAGAAGGTCTTCCATTAGCTCACTATTATCATTTTCATACAAGTGATGTACCTGGAGAGTTAAAATATAACCATGTAATATCCAGAAATAGATAGATTTGAAATGTAATCGTCTTTAGCAAATTATTTATTTTACCTTCTCTTTAAACCATTTAATGAAGTTTCGGTTCCATTTGGTAGTAAAAGATTGTACTGAAGAGCCTTCTTGAGTACTGGAGTACTCACTACAACATTATAAAAGAGAATTTATGTGATTATGAAAGAGGAATTGTAACATGTGTAGAACAAAAAATTAGAAAAGATATCACTAGATAATACCTGATGTATGGTTGAACTTAAGTCGCAATTTTTCAAAACATATATATGAGCTTGTTACCTTCAAGCATATCAAGATCTCGAGTTTCTGAGCACCTAATGGTCTTCCAGCATATGAAAATATTGACAAATAAAAATTCACATCAATTGATGCATCCTGGATTCTTCCGGGGTGATTGTGTTTGGTCTCCACATCACCCAAGTACCTAGAGCACAGTGTCATAAACTCATCTGCAATGTACCCCTCGGCAATCGAACCCTCAGGGCGAGCCATGTTGCGTACTAGTGATTTCAAACAATGTATATGTCTCTCAAATAGATACATCCAACGATATATTGTAGGTCCACCAATAAGTGCCTCATTAGCCAAATGAATAGGCAAATGCATCATGATATCAAAAAAGGATGGGGGAAATTCCTTTTCAAGTTTACATAGTGTTTGTGGTATTTGAGCCTCCAATGCATTAAAATTTGTTCAGCGAAAGTGCTTTGGAGTTTAATTCGCAAAAGAGTTGCGAAAGCTCTAGCAAAGGTTCATAAATGTTTTGAGGTACAAGTCCACGTATTGCAAGAGGAAGTATATGATTTAATATAACATGGCAGTCGTGGCTCTTCAATCCTGATATTTTTCGCTCTTTCATATTAATGCAGCGGCTAATATTAGAAGAAAATCCATCTGGAACACGCAGATCTTTTAAAAACATGAGCAGTAAATTCTTTTTTTCAGGAGACAAAGTGTAAGCTGCAGGTGGCAAAATTAACTTCCCTCCATCATGTACAGGATGCAGATGAGACCTTAGGTTCATCAATTGCAAATCAAGACGGCTATTAATATTATCCTTCGTCTTCCCATTGATGTTCATAATTGTTCCGATGATACTATCACATATATTCTTTTCTATATGCATCACATGACGTAGCAAAAGGGTTTTGAAGTACGGTAAATCAAAAAATATGCTCTTTTTGTTCCAATTATCTCCCCTATCACTGTGTGATATCTTGGTCTTCTTACTTTTATCCTTCGACAAGATAATCCCCTCTAGATCATGCACTTGTTGTAGCACATCATCTCCAGTTAGTGGTCTTGGTGGTCCTCGACTCTCTCGGCAACCGTCAAAAGTATCTTTTTCATTTCTCCATCTATGACCTTTGGGAAGAAAGCGTCGATGACTCATGTAGCAAAACTTCCCACCTTTCGTAAGCCACAATGAACAAGTTTCTTTACGGCAAGCGAGGACATGCCAATCTTCCCTTAGTGCTATGACCTGATAGGTTCCCATAAACAGGGAAGTCATGGACCATCCAAAGAATGGCTGCACGTAGGTTAAAATTTGTTTTGGTTGATGCATCATAAGTGTTAACTCCATCCTCCCAAAGTTCAATAAGTTCCTCTATCAATGGTTGCAAGTAAATATCAATTGCATCCCCGGGACCATCTGGTCCTGGAATCAACATGGATAACACTACTTTTTCCTGCTTCATGCACATCCAAGGAGGCAAATTGAGAGGAACAAGGAATATAGGCCAAATGCTATACGACGTACGCATGTTAGCAAATGGTTGGAAACCATCACTAGCAAGGCATAGCCTAACATTGCGAGGTTCCTTGGCAAATGAGGGGTGGGTTTCATCAAAATTTTTCCATGCTTTTGAATCGGCAGGTGTCGCATCACTCCATCATCTACCCTACCCTCCTTATGCCACATACCTAAAGCGAGAAATTTTCTTGGACATATACATACGACTGCAGTCTAGGCTTGAGTGGGAAGTAGCATAAAATCTTATTTGGGATCTTTTTCCCTTTTCTTTGATTGCATAGTTTCCCCTGTATGCTTATCTTCCTTCCATCTAGATAGTCCACACAACTTACAGGAATCAACATCGATATTCTCTTTCCAGTAAAGCATGCAATCATTCTTGCAAGCATGAATTTTCTTATAACTCAGTCCGAGCGCCTGGATAGTCTTTTTTGCTTCATAATAAGACTTTGGCAAACTAGAGTCATGTGGTAGAAAGTCATTGCAAAGTAACTCCAACAACATGGTGAAGGACTTATTGCTCCACTTTCCCAAATTCTTAATATGAAGTAAGTTAACTAGAGCAGACAATTTAGAGGTACTAGAGCCTTGGTAAAGTGGTTGATTATAGTTTTCAAGTAAACTATAGAAATCTGCAGCTTCAACATTTGGTTCCTCTTTGAATCCCTCATCAGTAGATGGTGGAGTCATTGTTTGTTTGTTAGTATCGTTATACTGAGGAAACAAATCCATCATCAACTCTTGCATTCCATCATATCCTTCTTCACTAGCTTCTTGCGAGTTGTCCTCTCCTTCAATATCTAAATCTGTCTGAGGTTCCCCTACAACTTCACCATGATGATACCAAAAGGTATAGCTCTCAAGGATACCATACACTTTCAAATGAGAAGATACAACCTCACGTGACCTAGAGTACGTATTGCATCATCGGATGCATGGACATCGAATGTCAACCACACCACCCAACCTATTGAAGGCATAGTTGAGGAAACTCTCTACCCCATCCAAGTATTCCTTATTTAATCGATCATTAACCAGACCCATCCAAGTCTTACACGGAGCCATCTGCATAATTTTGTAATTTTTATTATGTAAATAATAAAAGTGTGAATTAAATTTGAGGTAAAAGACAGAGAGAAAAACGCATTTCATCACAATCAATAAAGTAGTGGAGGATATTGAAATGGCAAAGGTGCAAGACATTTATGTATGACCAACAATAAGACTAACCTTGCAGCTGGGGTGACCACTTGAGCTCGAATCCCAACCAAATTGCTTTGATACTTCAAATCTAGTGGCTATCAGTAACAAAAAAAATTAGTAACTTCAGTATTTTATTTTTATGAGGACCATATTCTCTAATTTACAATAGAATCTTAAAATACTAAACAGCTTAGCTATTATTATGCTATTATTATAAAGACAAAATATCTTCATCAAGAGACACCACCGCATTAGCACATCATCAAAGTAAAGATGCTGTGTGATTCGTGCTCGGCATGAACAATTGTGCTTCTTGTGCTCTAAAAAACATATAATGCTCTATTTGATTACACATATTGCTTTAAGTGATCCATGTTATCTCAATTCTTTTCCATTCTATTTACGGTTGAATATGGGATCGAGCGTATGAACAAAGAAGTATCAAATTGGATGAAAGGTTCATGTGAAGACAGTGATGATCTATATATTCCCTTTATAGCTACTAGAGGTTATGACAATGTAGTATGGAGTCGTTTGTACTCTTGAGATCTAATTGAAAGGATGCACCATTCTTGGAAGGTGAGAAAACCCAATCCACTAAACATATGCTTCCCCTTTGCACCATGCAAAATATCTGTCAGTTACAAAAATTACTATAGACTTAACAGATTATCATACAAATTTTTTTGTTTGGTTTCAGCTAGCTTATGTTGTTGCTAGAAAACACTGAAAGCTGTGAGAGCCAAAGGTATGATAGATAAACTATAACAGTTCTGGGATCATTTCATTGAGAGGTACGAAAAAGAATCAGATCACAATAACAAAGAAGAGTACGGACATCCACTAAAGAATATCAAAGTCTTTGATTTACTAATCAATCGTGGTGTGTCTATGACTAACCAGACACCTGAAGAATTAAGAAAAATTCAATTACAAATTGAAGAGATGACTATTGATTTTCAAGAAGCCAATATCTATGATTCACTCGGTTAGATAAAGGTGAAGTTCTTCAATAAAGATGACCAATCAGCAAAAGATTTCCTTCTTGATAAATCAGCACATGCGTTTAGAGAAGGGTATGGAAACAATTGGGGAGAATATACCAGAGAATAAGCTTGAGGGGGTGGAATCCTCACCTTTGCAATCCGGACGACCAGCCGGTGGCCAGCGGAGCGGCGGCGCCGAGGCGTGAGGTGGGCCGGCAGGCGGCGAGCGAAGAGGCGCGGGCGTCGGGCGTCGGGGCTGGCCGGAGTTGAGGCGAGGTTAGCGCTGGCGCGAGGTGGCGGCGTCGGCAGGGAGCGAGGGGCAGGCGGCCGCCGGGTGTGCGGCGGGCGGCGTCGACAGGGAGCGAGGGAGGTCTCGCTAGAAGGCTAGGGTTGGAGTTTGTCGGGACCCCGAATTTGCAAATCCGGACCCTCTGTGTATTCAGCACTAGTCCAGGAACGCGCTAGTGCACACAGTCTTAACATCGGTAAATATCACGATCATACCACTCGGTACCAATAAAGTACTTTATTTAAATAACCAAACTGGTTACTCGACCTTATGGTCAAGTTACAAATGTATGCCTCGCAAGGCGAAACTTATTCAGAGAAAAATAATAGCAATAGCAGCGGAAAAATCAAATAACTTCGTGGCGCCATCCAGTATACCACAGGCAACTGACTGGGCTCGCTTCCCTAAGTAGACGGATCCTCCTGGAGTTCCTCCTCCAAAGCTGGCGTAGTCTCCTCTTCAACTGATGTTGTGTTGAGGCAAGGGTGAGTACTTGGTACTCGACAAGTCATCTGCAGAATGCAAGCTAATATACTATATGCATGGCTTGGTACAAAGGAATAGCTCAAGGTATATTTGCGATGCTTGACATTTGAAAAGTAATATAAGTAGATTCGAAAGCAGTAGAAATAAGTAAAGCATAAATAACTTTTCAAGAAGTTTAATAAACATTTTCCCCATCCTAAACCACATTTCCATCATCTTCATTATTAAACCAACCCACCTTTCAAACCAAAGTTATTTTTGAGAAAATCTAACCCTTGATCAGTAATTCCCGGCGATGTCCAATACCGCGGACACGGCTATTCGAATAGATTCTAAACTCTGCAGAGGTTATTCACTTTACCCACTATATACAGTCAAACACCACAAAGGCGAGTTCAAGTAACAAAGTCTTTCGGAAACCTCTAACATTACAAGTGGCCCTCCCCGGTTATTGCGCACTAACCCTTCCCTTCGCTAAGGCGAAGTCTAGGCCAATCAACCGTTAGATGGGTACCTGGCCTCTCGGCCGATGCGCTCCCAGTACAACTTACACAAAGGGTGTAGTTGACCTCCTGAGGTCCACAGTGCGTTATTAGCAACTTAGTCAACTAGGTCCGTCCCATTACAGACATGTGGTTGCACGTTAGACCCAGTTCAAAGGCTTGCAAGGTTAAGTCCTTAGGGTGACCAGGGCAAGACTACCCGAAGAACCAAAACAACACTCCCAATGCCACAACTGGCCCACCTGATTACTCTTTGCCACATGCCCCTGGCCGTCGTTTATCAAACCCCAGTTGATTACCATGTACCACGTGCCATCAACATCACATGATACTTTTCCAAAACAGGTTCAATATATCATTAAGTCAATATTAACATTTGATCATCCAAAATCATGTCATGAGCACGTAGCAGGTCTAAGCAGTATACTACAACGGTCTAAACCCATGTTGGCAATTTAATAATGTCCAACTAGTAATCCACAACTAGGGTGACAAGGGTCATGGCACATACTTAAATAATCAAGGTGTCATACAGCAAATTGGTACTTATCTAACCCCCATGTTTAAACAAAGTATTTTTCTAATTGAACTAGCATGCAATAGTTTAAATCAAAATAGATTTCGAAATAGGATCAACATGGTCAAAGCACAACTTGCCTTCAAAAAGTACTTGCTCTTGGTCTTGAGTTGGATCCTGAGTCAATATTTCTCCTTCGAATCCTTCCGGCACTTCAACGTCTACTCGTAAAGCGTGCAAATAGCAAATACGCAAATAAACAATAGGCAAAAACATCCCAAAACTCCAAATAAAATCCATAAACAGAGAGAACATAATTTTCTGGATTTTTAGGAACTGGAATCGTTCAAATCGGAGTTAAAATGCAAAAGTTACGATTTATTAAAGTTTAAATAATCAATTAAATAATATTACAGAGAAAAACTTTAGTCCAAAAATTAAATAAAATTCATATTTGAGTAGATCTGAATTTTATACAAATTTAGAAATTTGAACCACTCAAATCGGAGTTGAAAGCATAAAAGTTATAAGCGTTTGAAGTTTGGAACAAAATGCAAATCATTATTTGAATTAATAAATCATTTTCTTTTTCGGAAATTAATTATTGCGTCAGCCTAAACACGTGGCAGCCTCTGATTGGGCGGCTGACGTCAGCCGGTCCATGGACGTAGTCCACGCTCGGCTCGGGTCTACCGTGGACCCGGTCCACGGCTCCATGTGAGGCCCGACATGTGGGACCACTCGAGGCGGCGTCATTCTTGGCGTCGGCGAGGCTCGGCCAATGGCCCGACAGTGGGTCCATCCGATGACGTCATGGGTGGCGTCGCGGTGCGATCGGCCGACACGCGGGCCCCCGTGTCGATGTAGCTGCACGCCGCGTAGCGCGGCGGTTCAGCTCCCTGGACACGTGGCACGACCTAAGCCGTTGGATCTAGATCCAACGGTTGAGATTAGATCTAGGATTTTCAACGGGGAACTCACCGAGGTGGCGTGGCGCGATCTGAGCCCTTGGATCTTGATCGGACGGTTGAGTGGAGCTTCGGGGTCGGCGATGGCTTCACGGGCGAGGTTGTGGCTGCCGTGGCGAGGGCGGCGACCACACGAACGCAGCGTTTGGGGCGTGCTCGGCGAGGTGAAGGGTCTCTTCGGTGCGCCTGGCCGAGGGTTCCGGATCTGGGGTCAATGGCGGCAGGCGGCGGCGGCGGAATCAAGCAAAACCGCGGCGGAGAGGTCTTTGTAGCTCCGTGGCGATTCCGGCGAATCTGGCGACTAAGGCTCGGTGAAGTAGAGCGAGAGAGGCGCGGGATCACGGCGGTCCTCGGTACCTCCGTGCCTTAAATACCCTCGGCATGCGTGCAGGGCGGAACCCTAATCCTACAGCGGCGGCGGAGGAGTCCGGCTCGGACTCGGCGGGGGCGATGGCGCTCGGCCCGTCCACGTGGCACGATCAGCGGCCCGCGATCGCGTGGACGCGATCGGATCCGGCGGATTCGGCCAAAGCGATGCGGGATGATCCTGGCCGTTGGATCTTGATCCAACGGTTGGAATCGATTAGGTTTTGGAGTTGGTTTGGTCGAGTCATGTGGCTCGGTCGGACTCGAACTCAAGTCGACTCGGACTCGGTCGGATGAACGATGAATCGACTTCGGTTTGATTTTCCAGCGATTTAATATTTAAAATAATTCCCAGAAATTCAATTAATTCATTAAAAATAGCAAAATACTCAGAAAAATTCTGGAAAATATTTTAGGGTATTTGGGACTCAGATAAAATATTTCCAACAAAATTTTATTTGCAATATTAAATTCTTTAATTATTTCAAAATGGTATAAATTCAAATAAATTCCAAATAAATCCAAATAAATTCCAGAAAATTCCAAAAATTCACCAAAGTGCCAAATCACACATGAATTCAATAAAAGCAAAATTTTGGGGTGTTACAGAGTTTGGTGGGAGCGAAAAAATAAGCCAAGAATAAATTGGTTTCCCGGGATTTTGCACCAAGAATAAACTGCGGGAGTACGTTTGCGCCAAAAATAAATTGGTGTCCGGGATTTTTCTAGGCATCCTAACGACGGGAAAACGACGGGAAAAATTGTGGTAGTTAGTACCTATTTTTTTGGAAGAGTCACTCCACAAAATCGATTAACGACCAGAATTTTTTACGGATGTTATTTATTGGTTGTTAATACTCTTAATTCTAGTAGTGAGCGTCACCACAGCAGTCCACACGTCCGGGGATGGGACGCCGTGCGTCGGTGTGCAAGCACCAGGTCGCTCGGCAGGGGCAACGAGAGGCGGTGGCTAGGGTTTCTGGCGAAACACCTCTAAAACGCACGAAAGTATGTTCTGCGCCTAGCCTCCTCCCCTCCTTATATAGCCACGAGGTGAAACCCTAGGCAGTCAGGGCCCATCTACGCGCTAAGCTCACGAGGTCTATTAATTACGGATTCAATCCGAATTAATGCGTCCTAGCCCGTTAAGTGTGTGACCCTGTAGGTTCATGTGCATTTGGACATGGATTCAGAAAACCCTTTTCTAATCGAATAGTCGATAGCGGCTCCTTGCAGAGCATGCCAACTCCCAAATGCATATGATTAAAGTACTGATGTAATAATCCCTTTGCCAAACTATATGAAGATCGAACTCAAGGCGAGAAGCATGTCATCCTTTGACAGTTCAATCCATCTCTCGTATCCGTGATATATTAATAAGTTGTGATTGACTTCTCAATCACGGCATGGCCATGCACTTCCTTAATCATGTCATACGAGTGGCCTAGACAAATATCTTCGTTACACTGGAGTGGCAAATTCCATCTTGACTGCTTACTTCCCTCTGCATGTTTCATAGTAAACATGAAAGCTACCTTTATAACTATCCGGTTAGAAAATAGTGTTTGGTAACCCTAAGGTAAACTATTACAAATGTAGGGAATGTGACAATCTCAGGTCTAAGGATCATACATCTACTATGTATGAGATACACTGATGACATATAAGAATGCAACATTCTCGCAGTGTCCCATTGCGGGTTCATCTAACACATGTTCTCCAACATGCGTTCACAATGTATTGATGATATCTCCATATCCCATGATCTATGAAACATGATCATCGATCAGTACATGTGCTGATCTATTCATCGTTGCCCACTATGATGATATCCGATCAGAGATACTTACAGAATTATATCAATGAGTAGAGAGTTTCATAAGCAAGTCACATACTTACTGATCAATATAATGATATACATTCATTGGACCAATAGTCATATTATTATTCATAAACATAGTCATATTACAATCATCTATATGACTGCCTCAAGGGCATAACACTAACAGTAATGCCACGTAGTATGTTCCACTTAAGGACATATTGAAACATTTACTTTAGAGTCTTCATTCTTCAATTCAGTTTGCTCATGCATATGCCGATTGCTAGCTAATTTGTTCTAGATATTGCACACTTAACTTGTCATGGCTTCATTCTAGCACAATTTTCTTTCTTTTGTAGAAGCAAAGTGCATGTACTCTTGTAAGCACATTTTGTTTGTGCTACAGGTTTTTTAAAGAATGCAAAGGTTCAAGTTGATGTATGATGTGTGTATGCTTTGTGTATATTGAAATTTTAGGTTAGCATCATGTCTCATGTGTGTATGCTAATTATATTGTGTGTGTATGTTGTTTCAGAGGGCATGGCTAGTAGTTCCAGAGGCTAGCCAAAATGCTGTTTTTATTTTTATTTTTTAGTCTGGCATTATTTGTGTCGGTTCTTAGTGGGAACCGACGTTGATAGGTGAACTATGTGTGTCGGTTCTTTCTAGGAACCGACGCTGATATGTTGACTATTTGTGTTTGTGCTTGGTGGGAACCGACATTGATATGTTGACTATTTGTGTCGGTTCTTCCTGAGAACCGACACTAATAGTACAATTATTTGTGTCGGTTCGTGTTTAGAACCGATACTGATAATGTTATTTATGTCGGTTTGTAAACCGACAGTGATAATCCTTGATTCTCACTGTTGCTACATCTGTGTCGGTTTGAAAATCGACACTAATGTTAGTTTCAAACCGACATAGATGAGCTTGTATGTAGTAGTGGTGCCTGGGCATCATAATTTCAAATGCGCAAATTCACACCAAATTCGGGTATCTTTTTCAAAAATTTCAGTTTTAGGCTATATACCCATATATGACAATTCAAATAAAACACATACCTTTGAAAAAATATACTCGAATGCAAAGATTTCAACGGATTTATATTACATTTTGTGCTGATTTATATATAAAATCAGCACATACCTACAATCAAACTACTATAAAAAAAAAAAACTCTAGTTTAAATTTTAGCTCAAACTTGTTTGACCTAGTTAGTAAACTAGTTAAACTCAACGTCTTAAAAATTTTAAAATTTTTTTGCATGCAAATACATAGAGAAAATACCTATTTTGGATCATGGTGCATGGACACTATGGTGATCCAGTAGTTATTATTATTATTATTATTATTATTATTATATATATATATATATATATATATATATATAGAAAGCCTTTTCTGTACTCCTGAGAGTACGTACTCCCACATCCAGTATACCACTTAAACGAATGTGTTATACTCTTTTATCACTTTCAGTATACTCCAATAATAATTCTAAGATACTACAATGCGATGTTGTTGAAAAAATTTATTGGAGCCATTTATTTCTTGCTATATACCGTTTTTCATGTACAAAAAGAGTATATAAACAAACTAGTATATAAAATGTGGGTTTTAATGAAATTTTTTGTGAAACTCACTTTGGAGTATCTTATAATTAGTATTAGAGTATACTCAAAAGGATAAAGAAGTATAATAACATCATTTATGCAGTATATTGAGAGTGGGAGTACATACTCCCAAGAGTATGCAACCATTTTCCTATATATATATATATAAATGATATATATATATATATATATATATATATATATATATATATATGAAAAATACTTTGTACTCCCGGGAGTAATTACTCCCATCTTTGAAATACCACCCAAATGAACTTTAAATACTCCTTTATCACTTTGGATACACTCATATACTAATTATAAGATATTCCAATAAGATTCACATGAAAAAATTGTAAGAGAGTACATTCACATACTATATATATACTAGGAAGGCCAGCGCGGCGCACGCCGCGCACGTGACCGGTTAACTGAAGCGAAAAAATGTAATTTTTTTAGGTTCTCGAGAAAAAGGATATAAACGTATTTTTTTACCGTTGGAGGTTAAATAAAAATCATTTTTGGGACAAATATATCCACCAAAACGGATTTTTCGAGTTTCTGGAGGGGATAATTTCGTGTTTTTTTTTTTTTGGAAAAATGGACCAGGACGAAAAAATAGAACAAGACGTAACTTTAGAATTTTTGGACAGGCTTCTCACGTTTTTGTGTTTTTGTGGGAAATGGACTGGGGCGGAAAAACAGAATAGAGCATAATTACGAAATTTTTAGAGTGTTTTGCGTTTTTTTCAGAGAGAAAATAAACCGAAATGTATTTTCCACGTTTTGGTGTTTTTGTGGCGAAAAATGGACCAGGGTGGAAAAAAGGAATAAAGCATAACTCCGAAATTTTTAAAGAGTATTTTTTTTGCGTTTTTTTAGAGAAAAAATAGACCGAAATGTATTTTTCAAATCTTCGAAGGGTCTTTCGGAGTGATATTTTTTAATAAAAAAAGTTTTGTTTTGGGAAAAATGGCTCAGAACGAAAAAATGGACCAAGACGCATATTTTCAGAGGCTTTTTTGCGTTTTTTCGAACGGCTTTTCCGGCAAGAAAGGGCTTTTCACAAAAAGTAGGAACTATACACCATTTTGAAAACCCCCCTCGGCAAAAAAACAGCGGCAACACGCGCTGGCCACGCGCGGCATCTGGGGAAAAATGGGAAAAATGGGCAAACCTTCTGCGACATTTTGAAGAAGCGTTGCGCTCAGCCACCAGTTTCTACAGGATTCTGTCGCCTTCTGTGGCATTGATCTATGTAATTGATTAACATTTAAAGTAGAGTATAATAATCCAGAGATACAGAGAAAAAAATATGAAGCAGAGATTTAGTAATCTGGGGGCTCCAAATCAGCTAGAAATACACACCTGTAGTCTCCAAGTTCTATAGAAATGGAATAATCACACATAAATAACCTGCGGTGGATGAATAAACTGCATTTTATTCTTTTTAATGAATTGCCTACTTAACTCAGCGGTTAAAGAACTATTTCATACATCAGTAGCAAAAACTGTCTCAGTTCCCTGATGGAAGGATCACGGGAGAATTATCACATTGCTCGCCATTCCTCATCACACACACGAGCAATTTTAGACGACAAGGCGGCAACTACTGTTCGACAAAAATATTAGGAGTGGTGGTGGTAGAGGCAAGTGATTCAGCAAAAGCATCCACCATTTTATTGACCTCATCTGGATTTGCCTCAACAATCTTCTTCACCACATTCCTATCCTTGATGAGAAAAAATGTGGGCATAGCCTTCACTCCAAGCTTGGATGAAACACCCTGCATGTACAGTTGAGCGTAGTAGCTTAGTTTAATTAGGATATATTCAGAGCAGTACACTAACTTAACAGAGATATATGCCGAGCATTTTTCTGACAAATGATTAGCCCTTCAGGAAAAACAATAAAACATAGTGTAAATCTGAATGCATTAAACTCTAAAGAGATTCTCAAGATAAATCTATGTCAAAGCATCAATTTAGGTTTTCCCTTATTTTTTCCTCTATTTCTCAGAAGGGATTTCAGTGTAAATAGAATTCTCAAAAGAGATATGATGATGAGAGTTCTTCTGAAGTACATAAACAACAAGTCATAAGACCAGGAGACTAAAAAATGATTAGCTGGACATCATCAACATTCATATAGACGAATACTATCTCAAGGTGGGTCTGAGCCAATTCCTGAAACCTGTAGTTCATGGACAGGGATGTCGCAGCATGATGGCCCATGCTGATTGCTGATTCAATGATTTGTTAGGTGGCCGGGCCGGACAACAAGGCGGAGAGTCAAGTCAATAAACAGCATGCATGCATGCATGCTGAGTATATATATTTCTATGACCGGTACACATGCATCATGCATGCTGACAATATATATATTCTTCAGTTTCAATATAGAGCAAAGGAAGTAGAATGGTATTCATCTTAAAAAACATGAATGAATCTAATTATTTCTTGATAAAGAACGAAGAGTAAACAAAGCAGGCAAGGTGCAATATTTGAATTAACACAGGTAAACTTTGATTTTAGCCATGGATCTACCAACTGAATTAGGTGTTGGCCTACACCATGTGGAAAACATCATTTTAGTTACATAGCACCCATTGAACTTTTCAATGTATATATCAATAGGTAACCATCGCTAAGAAACTAAGAACAGATCAATCTCACAGTATTTTCAACTGTTATACAGAAAAATGAAAACCATGATAGAATCCATATAGATTTACCAAGACTCACAAAGCATATTACGTTATTGACAAGGCATAGCTCAGCGAGAATGGGTACTGTGTCTGCCGAAGTGAACTTTGTGGGAAATACACTGTTCCACCTGCATTAGTAGCTCTCCCTTGTTTGCTTTTCTGCAAAAACACGAAGTAAACGAAACAGATTAAAAGACAGTAAGTAGTAAAAGTTCAGTTACATATACTTCATGAACAAACAATAATAAATGAACTTAACAGCAATATTTGAACCTTCAAAAGCCAACCTAGCTAGCATCAGTACACAGACAACATGATCCACCAACAGCTGGGAATACTAATTGAGGAAAAAATGGGCACAAAGCTATAGATATGTATCCTATATTCCTCCGTAGTAGACATGAGTTTAAATGCATTTTCGTGTAAATCAGTGATGTGCCTATAAGCAGTAGGATTTGCGTGCAGGGTGACAACAATGAAATCTCAAGCTAGTAATTCCTACTTTTCTATTTTCCTTATCAAAAGTGAAAGAACAATGGATTAAAATCATTGTATTAAGCGAAAGGGTAAGCACATAGTAGCATAGTAGGACAGTAATACCCAGGCAAATAGATAGTAACAAATCTTTTTCGGTATATGCAGGTATGAGCCGAAAGATTAACACTGCTAAAAAAATAGTTTAGACAAACTTTGATTCAATCCTAATTTTAGGGGATTGATTTAATCAAATTAAACCAAACATGCACTCTTAACTCATATGCTCACAACCCTTAAGCAAATCACGAGGAGCATTAATAGTATAGGCTCAAAGATTTGATCTTTCAACAAATAGGTAAAAAAATTCCTTATGCGCAAATGTGCAACCAGAACAAGACCCAAGGCTCCAGGCGTGAACTTTACATACGCCGCCACCTTTTCATCACACAAACAGAAACTACGCACTAGGAAAAACTAAGTAGCTAAGCATCTGACAAGAGCACACCCAATCTGTAGTCTAGCAGTAGCGTTTCTTGACCAAGGACTCTGCAGAGAAACAAAATCTAACGCAAGTAAGTTCATTCAAGAAATTAATAGCACAAGGCACATAAAGAACCAGCCGATGATAAGCCACGGCAATTCGTCTGTGAGATGAATCGAACCTTGATGCGGGTGGCCTCTGCCGCGAAGCCTAGGACCGTTGAGAGGACGCTGAGAGTAATGGATTCCTACAAACAAGGAACATCGAGATCGTCATTTGAAAAGGAATATACACAGAATAAACCAGATGGAGAAGGAAAGCATGCATACCATATTTTGGGGATGAACTGCATCTTAGAAGGTTCAAAGGGATAGCCAGCTGCCAATCAAAGACCGAAATCAATCAGTTAGATGATATCATGATAATAACATTTTTCACGCCTTTGCAAATCCTGATTTGGCCTCAGCAATTACATACGAAGGAAAGGTGAATCCGCATTAGATACTACGCTCATGAATACCTGCTAAATAGAATCTTAATCTGTAACGGTAGAAGGCGCAAAAACCATAAGAATCAGAGTGAATTCGCATTAGATAAATAGAATCTTAATCTGTAATGGTAGAAGACGCAAAAACCATAAGAATCACAGTGAAACCGCATTAGATACTGCGCCGACGAACGTCTGGCAAATAAAATCCAAGGCACACCGTCCGTGAGCACGGGCGCGGCGTCGCGCGCGGTGTCCTGGCGGGGCTCGCGCGGAGCACGGCACTTGCGGGCGAACGTGGCGGTGCGGCCGCGAAAGAAGGGCGTGCATCGGCAGCGGAGGGAGATGAGGTGGTGAGGGATAGCGAGGTGGTGCGGCGCAGAGCGGAAGAAGGAGAGGGCACGCGGCGTGGGAAGAAACTTCTGGTGAGACGCACGCGGCGCACGGGGGAAGGAGCGAGCGAGGAGAGCCGACGTGGACACCTCCGGAGGTCTTCAAACCTCCGGTTATTATAATGTGTGGATAGCCTTGGTCTGTCCATCCACGCTAGAGCGGGTACAAAAGTCCATGCATGCCTAGATTGCTTCTAGAAGCATATTTCAACAGCTCAGCTCAAAAGCATATTTCAACAGCTCAGCTCAAGAACCCATCATCCTCGCAAGGTGCACGTCACAGATCCCCCACCATACTCGAATCGATCAAATGCTCGCAGTAAAAAGCAGGACAAAAGCAAGACACCGAGATTATTAATTCTTTTACTGCTGGCCAGTGGCGGACGCAGAATCTCGTCAAGCCCCGGGCTAATATCTAATGACTAATGTTACAAAACTTATATGGAAATACGATAAATTAGCTATACGAAACAATAGCAAAATCCAAAAAACACAATACACTAATACAATATATTATGAAATCTGGATAATATAGTTTGAGTGCCTAGATAACAAAGATTAGGTCGATCTAAACTTGAAACATATATTCTATTCATCAATAACAGGACACGACACAGAACCTAAAAAGTAACCATATAAAGTAAATCAAAACATAAGGAATTATATCGATTTCAAATTTACAAGAATATAACTTACCACTGGCACGAGATAGGTCAAATTTGCGTGACCTCATCCCTTGAAAATGTTGTAAAAATTTTTCTTCCTCAATGTTTTCAAATACATCTCGCTCAATGTAGCAAACCATTCTGTGATTCATCCATTCATCCTTCATTTTGTTCCTCAATTCAGTCTTAATAATGTTCATAGCTGAGAAGGCTCTTTCTACGGTAGCCATTGCCATTGGCAAAGTCAATGCTAGTTTGATGAGACGATATACCAATGGAAAAACCTTGTGTCTATCTGTCTGAACCATCATCACAGCTAGATTTCTGAGATCATTGCAATTTGAAAAATATTGATCAGCTCTCGCATATGCAATAAATGTGCCAAGTTGGTCCCTAAGGACTATACATTCATATTGGGAGAAGTCAGTGGCATAAATCTAGCAAGTTCAACTAGCTTGTCTTCGTCAAAGTTTGCAAAAGAATTATTCGGATCAAGACAAGCAATGCACTTCAATAGTTGAGTAGACCTTTCAGGAAAATGATTGTTCAACTCAACAATAATTTGGTCATGCACCACAGTAAAAATTTTCAATACGGAAATGATGGTAGTAAGTTACCAATTGACCACCACGACCCCTCACTGTTATTGTATCTGACATATTGGGCACAATGATAACATGTTGGAGACAAAAAGCCTTCACCTCTTTGAATAGCTCATCCCAACCATTATCTCTTATATCATGAACTTTTATCATTATGGCCCCAACCAACCCTATAGCACGGATAATGTTTTGATCTTTTCTTTGCAAGCATTGTGATAGATCATTAGTCTTACCCTATAGTCTTATCATAAGATGCAGTACAAGGACAAATTCAAAACTCTCCATTTTTTCTAATAAACCAGAGGCTGTGGTTTTCTGAGCTGCATTAGTGGCATCATCGCTAATATTCTCTAATATCTCTAAGACCGAGTCCCACATGTGAAGAAGACGACATAAAGTCTTATGATGTGAGCCCCAACGAGTATCTCTAGGCCTTGCAAGATTAGTTTCTTGGTTTTTTCCTCTTCCTATAAAAATATCACCATTCTCCAATTTGTTCAAAAGATGATCATGGTGATCTTGGGTCAATTGGTCCCTTCTCTTACAAGAAGCAATAACAGTGTTGACTATCAAAGTAGTATAATTGAAGAAATCTAAAACAGAAGAGAAACACTTGGCGACAGAAACAACCACTAACTACAACAGATGGGCAAATCAATGCACATAAAAAGCATATGGATTTTCATCCAATATTTTTCTTTGTAACCCATGAAATTCTCCTCTCATGTTTGATGCTCCATCGTATCCTTGCCCTCTTAATCTAGAAATAGATAAACCATGAGTGGAAAACATACCATCCAAAGCTTTGCTTTAGTGAAGATGATGTTGTGTCAGAAACATGCTGAACTGCAAGAAATCTCTCTATCACTTGATGGATGCATGATGATGTTGACATACCTATATGGAGTATGTGAGTGTGAGTAAGTCTGTAAGTGTCAAATGTAAAAATGATAATAAATTAATATAATTATATAAATACACAACCAACCTTAATACCACCGCCATTTGCTCCTTGATGGATGCATCTATTGAATCATCAACAAGTACGGCCAAAAAACTATCCCCTATATCACTCATAATGGCTTTGGTGGTCTCATCTGCACAAGCCTGACACAATTGCTTTTGAATGCTTGGAGAAGTGATCAAATTATTTCCAAGAGAATTTGCAAGTAATTTTGCAGTCTTTGTATCATTTGTCTTATACCATTTCAGAAGCTCTAAGAAGTTCCCCTTATTGTTTGAGCTACAAGACTCATCATGTCCACGAAAAGCAAGACCTTGCAATAGAAGAAATTTTGCAATACGTAGCATAATAGTAACACGTGCTCTATATGCTTCTTCCA
Organism: Rhipidocladum racemiflorum; assembly: GCA_036346355.1. NCBI lineage: Eukaryota > Viridiplantae > Streptophyta > Magnoliopsida > Poales > Poaceae > Rhipidocladum > Rhipidocladum racemiflorum. Next base: position 26,631,858 of record CM070589.1, read on the forward strand.
TCTTCTTGCTAGTTCTAGCCATCACATGATCAACATTTTGTCTTTCATTTTTAAAATCTTCACAATGTCTTCTTGCTTTATTGTGAGCAGTATTGACTTTGCCAACATGATCATCAAAAGATTTAATTGCATTCTTCCAGTTATTATACCCTTTGTTTGTGAAGGCATCAATACCAAAGTTTTTAGGTCTAGGTTGTTTAAAGAGATAACAATAAAAACAAAAGGCCGCATCTTTAGCAACACTATATTCCAACCAATCATACCTATTGAACCATGATTCCTGAAATTTCCTCTTTTGACTCCCTTGTCCTTTCCGTGGAAAATCATGTCCAAATGTTTGGCATGGTCCTAATTGCAAGTACTCCCTTCTAGCAGCATCTCTGATATTTACATCGAACTCATTGATCGGTTTTCGAAGCCCAGGATCAGCAACAATATCATCCTGATCGAGTTCAACACCATGGTTGCTTTCCTCATTGATGCTACCTCCAGTTGGGTTCGTTCCAACCATTTCTGTATGAGGTTGATTAGACTGCGACTGTGCTTGGAAATAAGATGTCAAAGTCCTCTTCATTCTCTAATCTGTATCCCTAATTTAATGTAAATTCTTATCTACATGAGACATTGTACAAATAAAGGAATCATGGTTGTACACTTTAATAATGGTAGGATTAGAAATTACCGATTACGTCGGTTGGTTACGTCTTGTGTCTGTGTGCACCGTTGCACAATTATGAATCGGATCCTAGCCTGTTCATCCAAAAACAATTAGTAGAAGTATCACCTTGTTACATGTGCAGTATTAATAGAACACAAATTAAATAATAGTTATGAATCGGAGCCTATCTCAGTGAAGAATATGTGAGAAATTCGTACTGCAGTCCTATACAAATTACAGATGATAGGTTGAGATGCTAGCTTTCATTGACCTTATGTTCTGATCAAATAATAGTTATTTTTTTTACTTTTCCATTCAGTGCAGCATAAGCATATTACCATGAGGCTAGCTAGCTGTCGGGTCTCGTAACCATTCGAGGAAGATGCACGTAGTTCATTGTGGTTGTTAGTTCTGATGTAAACCGGATCAAACATGGTAATTGTATTTAATTTGGACTCTCCGAGATCAACCCAGTTGTAAATATAATCGCCTGGATATTCATGTAATAATTTTTGTTGGCAGCACTCAAACACTAGTCAGGGTCTATTTGGATCTATACAGCTAATAGTTAGATGCTAAAAATTAGCTGGGGTGAATCCAAATATCCATAGCTAATAGATCAGCTAACTATTAGCTGGGCACCTAGCTAATGGTTATCTCATTAGCTAGCCAAACCCAGCTAATAGCAGCTAATAGGTGGCATTTAACCAAAATACCCTTCGCGTCTACCACCAATATCATTTAATAGTATGGTTATTCTGGACAATGGCATCTATTAGCCACATATTAGCTAGTGGATCGAAACACCCTCCAACTAATAGTTAGCTAGCTAGTATTAGCTAGGAACTATTAGCTAGCTAACTATTAGCTGCTAATGGATCCAAACAGGCCCTTAGTAGTTACACAGATGGAAGGTAAACACTGTGTTCATTAAACAGGCTATAACAAATTAACAACCAGATGATAGTAACCTCTCCTACAGGCTACAGTCCTACTCCTACCCAACAATTCGAGCTGCTCTCCAACGGCACAGTGCGGAAGCAAATAAAGAAAGAAAGAAAAATTGCAGCAGGCACCGGATCAAAAAAGTGACCACTGACCAGCATGAAGTGGCCTGGAGGCTGTGGCACTCATGAGTCACGGAGCTGTTGGAGCGAGAGCCTGAGATGCTGACGCCGGACGAGGTTGGCGTTGCTGACTTGCCGCGTTGGAGACTTGGAGACGAACAGGCGCGGCGCGCAGTTGAACCGACCAGGAGCCGAAGCGATACGATCACCACGCGTGACCCAAAAAACGGCCAGCAGGACCTAGGTTGGGCTGCTATATATGCTCATACTAGTTACATGCCCGTGCATTGCTACGAAAAACAAAATTGATAATAAAAAATAAAGATTAAAAAATAAAAAAATTATTTTACAAGATCTAACATCTATCTTTAACGCTTCGTTTCTTGCGAAAGCTGGCTAATTAAAGCAACGCTTCGTTTTTTGCGTAGGGCAATTAAGCAGGGCAATTAATGACGTGGGTAGAACTCACCACTGCCACCAACTATTGCTTTATAATAGTAGAGATATTGGACTTAACTGTCTTAACATATATACATAGGGATATAATGCCAAGCCCCAGGTTATAGCCCACCTAGCCATAGGCCCAAATCCGCCCCTAGTGTTGGTAAGAACCTATATACACATCAACAAGTCAAACAAATGCATACTAAATTGATCCAAAGAAGAAGGTTCGAGATGACGTGTAACGCCTATCTCAACCAGAGGTGACGATGAGATGTAAAGCAAAATTAGACTATCTCCAGCGGTTTCCCAACACTTCATTCCCTTCCCATCTCCTGAAGAGAATCCCTTCCCATATTCCATTCCCTTCCCAGACTGCATCTCCAACAGCATCCCTTCCCTATTCCCTTCCCATCCCTTCATACATATTATAAGAATATACTATAACCGCCAAGGTGTGTACCCTATTTTGTATAGTAGACGTATTCCATGTATTTTTGATTTATCCCGTACTTTGTATGATGAAAGTATTATTTTAACATGTGTTGCTTATGCGAGAAGGAAGCAGTAGTTTTATATGTGTAGCTTCCTGGAGAAGGAAGCAATAGTATTATATGTGTAGCTTATTGAAGAAGAAAACAATAATATCAAGTTGTAGCTTGCCAGAGAAGGAAGTAAAAATCCCATGCTCTATAAAGAAGGTTGGGTGTTGGGGCCAACATAATGAAAGCTCATCAGAGATAGAACCATGAGTTGGTCTCGATGAGGGTTGGCCGAGCTTTTCTCGTGCTCATCAACTTATCTTCTTTGGAGAATGAAGAGGAAGATCTGCTTGGTGCGCATTGCCATTGAGGAGGACGAACTAGCAAGACAAGAGAGCGTCCCACGATGGGGGGGCTCAGTTCCCGGCCGGGCAGTGCTCCACCGAGGACACCTGGAGGGTGCGGCTAGGCTATACAACGACTACTTCTCCGACTCGCCCGTGTATGGGCATGTATTCTTCAGGCGTAGGTATGTGGGAGGTGGTTATTTACGACTATGACACATGCTATTGCATTGATATGTGCTATGGCCGTCCGTGTTCCGGATGAGCAGAACCTCTTTGTTAGGATTGCAAGTCTTTGTCGAGGCCCACAATCCTTGGTTCGCCTGAGAAGAGATCTTTGCCGGAAGGATGGGCTTGTCTTCTCTTCGAAGATGACGGCCGCTATCGGCAACTTGCATACTGATATCTCAGGCGATGCTCTTGGCAGTATGTCCGTATTGGTGCTAGCACCGCCATCGGCCCTAAGGAGGTTTGTTCGTGCCGTAGTGGAGGTATTCAAGGAAGAGTACCTCCGAGCACCAACTCAAGGCCGACACGGGCGTCGCTGCGGTTGGGGCGGCCCGAGGATTTCTGGGATGCTTGGGAGCATTGATTTGTATGCATTGGCAATGGAAGAATTGCCCTAAGGCATGGCAGGTCAATTTACAGGCATGCTCGAAAGCCCACATTAATTTTGGAGGGTAGCCTCAGTGCGATCTTTGGATTTGGCACGCCTTCTTCTAAGCATGCCGTAGCCTGAATGATATTAATGTGCTGCACGGATCTAACGTTCTTTCCAGGTTAACGGACGGTACTAGCCCCCGATTAACTACACCATCAACAACAATACGCATTTAAATGGGGTATTATCTCAAGTGACGGTATTTACCGAGTGGGCCACATTTGTGAAACCAATTCAGCGGCTCGAGGGAACAAAGCGTGTCCATTTTGGCTCTGTGCAAGCTGCAAATGCGCAAGGCGTGGAGCGAGCTTTCGTATCGCAATCCCGCTTTGCTATTGTTGCGGGCGGCCAGTGTTGGGACCAATCCACCTTGCACGACATCATGACTGCATGTATCATCATGCATAACATGATTATTGAGGATGAGAGAGAAGGTCCCACCCAGGATTTAATATATGACTTCATGGATGGTCACGTCCCTATCTCACGCCCGCCGCACAGGTCGGTCCTCCGTTTCATCGAGGCGACACAAGAGATCCGTGATAGGAAGAAACATCGCATGCTTATGGACGACCTTGTCGAGCACCTTTGGTCCATTCATGGAGGGGGCCAGAGTTAGATTCTGTTGTCATGTACTTGGTTAAGTGTTGGTGGTTCAAGAATCTATCTATCGTAATGTGTGTTGTCATGTAATGTGTCATAACTGGTTCTTGCCGGACCCTTTATATTGTCATGTCTGTGGTTCAAGTATCTACCTTATATTTTCATCCAAGTTTCCTTCTCCAGAATGCCCATTGCTAGTACCACTATGGCTTAAGGTAGGACTTGGTAGCAATGGCATTGCCATGCTGTCCTAGATACATTTTCGTCTAAATGCTCTTGAAATCTTGGCATGAAACCGATGCATCGCGACCACTTCTTGTTGGTATAGTCCTGTGAACTTCAGAAGCTAACATTCGGTTCTTCACAATCCATATGAAGTTGATAGCCCAAAGTAATTGTACAAAGGATACATCGGGTGAAAGGCTGTTACCATGTACTGAAACAATATATCAATTTAAACACTGGGTACCATATACAGACAGGTATGCATGATTTGAAAGTATCGACACATTATTAAACATCTGCCTTCCTCCACAATACAAAAACTACGAAGGCTGCATATCCATATATCCAAATTCACAAGAGGTACAGATCACAATAGCAAAGACTTAACTTTCCCATTAATGAGATGATCCAATCATCTAATTAGAGCATGAACCAGAGGACTCACCCTCTTCGGGAGCACTCGTTCAGAGATGGGCTTTCGTGATGTTGTGCCTGCAATAAACGGAACTCATCAAATCACACTACCAGAAGGAGCAATGGTAGACAACATTCTCAGCACTGATCAAGAATGTCTTATCCTAAGAGCTGTGTACAGAACCGCAAGGAGCATTGATAGTAGCAAAGACACACAGAGAGAAATTGACATCATAGTAGTAGCATACATAATAGTAGATGTCAAGCACACAATAGCAGCACACACAGATAAATTGATATCATAGTAGTAGCATACATAATAGTAGATGTCAAGCCCACAATAGAGCAAAGACACACACTAAACAAACATCACAAGAGTAGCATCACACACACTGGTTGACATCATAGTAGTAGCAATACACACGGTCAATGACATCTTAGTAGTAGCAGTACGCACACTCATAATGCAAGGCACATTGAAACCTAACCAGATGGAACTTGCATTACCCGAACCTCCTGGAAATAATCTCGGCCTTGGCGACGCGAGAAGTAGTCACGAGAAGCCTCATCCATGTTAGTGATATCCATTGCCATTATCTTGTCCTCCTAAATTAAGCGCTTCATGATGGACACCTCTCACGCCACACTTCAACCAGTTCAGCCTTTGTGCTTGTTCAATTCATTAATCTCATCTTTGTATGCGTCGCCGCCACCGAGGACGCGTACGCCACTTGGACCACGGGCCCGAGCCTTCAGTGCCCCATCACGGCCAATTGGCCTAGGTAACTCGTGATCTCCGGCCGCCATCAAATCGTCAGTGCACCGTAAATTGAATCTTGGCCACACTAGGCACTAGACCGGAAGTGACGAGACATAGTCGGCTTCTTTTCGCCTTGCATCTATGTGAGCGCACCACTTCGGGTGTTGACTTAGAGTGGACCACAAAAGTAAAAACCAAAAGACCTTCCCTCGATTTCCTTGAACATCTTCATCGCCATTGCAATCTTGCAATCGCGAATAAGCAAATATGTAAGTGCACATTGAGAAGTTGACAAACATAAGACAAACCGGATGGCAAGTTACTTAACCTCCTTACCCTATTTTCTTGAGTAGTGCCGCTAGGGTGGATATCGTCGACCTTCGCCATGTAGGATGAAAATTTGCTCGAATCAAAGACTAATAGTAGACCGGTGATTGATTAAACCCTTCTCGTGATCTTGGAGTCCAGTTCGCGTGGGATTCTCTTCACAATACTTCATAATGTTTCAAGAGGGTCTCACTGACCGATCAAGTGCCAACAACAGAGTCCTGGCTCACATTCAACCAACCGTCGACATTAGCACCTCTTCCCTCACCGCTTTCCATGTTTTCCTCGAAGTCTTAAGACGCCTCTTTTTCTTCTTGCCCTTCACCAACCACTGCCTCCCACATTGGAGTATGACCAACCGGGAGAATTTCTAAGACATCCGTAATGGGACGCTTGCTCGTGCGATTCATGCCGCCATCGAGCATACTGCAGAAATGGATCCATGCTACCCCTCAAGTAACACATTACATGACAGAACAATTAAGTGCATTACATAACACGAGACACGTGATGCAGATAACATTCCACCATACATATAAGTCGACCTTAGATATCCTTACACAAGGCTAGCAGTTCACCGATATATGCACATAACACACCACCATACATTCCATCTTTATATGGACTGACATAACAAACCGCCCTACATAACATTCCACCATGCATAACAACTAGAACGCACCTTACTTCTACGATAATACAAGTGGTAATGATAGGGGCTACTTGTTCGATGGAACGAGCGGTCCGATTCCCATCCATCGGACTCAATCCCTCCGAGTCCGAAGCCAGCCCCATCATCGCCGCGGCCCGGAGGAGCCACCTGGTTCCTCATTGGAATGATCATCATCCCCACGATGCCCTTCATTCCTTCGATGCTGCCACAACTTTCAGCTTCAAGCTTAGTTCGCCCAAGCGAGTAGCGATGTCATCCACAAAGAAGCGAGGGCATAGTTCGCTCAATAGAATGGCAACACTGCGTCTGACTAAAATTCTCATTTACTATCTTCCTAAGAGCTTCGACCGCAACTCAACATTTTCTTTCATGATTCGCAGATAAGCTACGAGCTTTTCTTCATTCCATCTACGTAAAACAAGACCCATATTTGCATCAAGATGCGCCAGTGTTTCAAAATATTTAACAACTTCACAGAGTATAAATCATGCGACTTTTATTCAAACACGCCATCTATTTTGCAACTCCATCCAACTACCACCCCAGCCATTTAAGCTAATTTAGACACAACACTTCCAAACTTTCATGCAATCAAATTGATATGGGTTATGCGGTTTCACACCGCTTCACTCACATTACATAATTGAAAGGTAATTCGACCTAACATACAAAAATGCTACTATACGGAATCGACAATTCAATAAGCATTCATGACTAGCCACCAAGTCCCTATTTCTAATTCACAGATCTCGACCTAGAATGGGAATTTCAGAAATTAACCGCATGGCTCGCATGCGATGCTTCCATCAATCACCCTAATGTAGCAAGTTCAATTCGATTGAAAGTTCTTTCGAATAAAAAGAGACAAGTAATCGATCTTGCATTGTTCGTATGCACTAAACCGAAAGGTATCTCGGGATCTAAAGTTTGTATTGAATTTTGCATCTGCTCATATGCACTAAAGCGATGTCAAGACAAATCTTTGACTACCCCCGATTGCAGAACAAGAATATTTCGATCAAATTTCAACACATCAAGCATGCACAGATTATTTGATCACCAACACAAGAAGCGAGAACTAGATATACTCAGATCAAGTTTCAACAAAACAAATGTAAATGTGGGTTCCTACAAATTCTCTTTCTAGTTCATATCGCCTTCATACTCGCACCTTGTCTTCTCGTGGGAGCAGATTGAGCTAGGCCGAACCATATTGGCGGCATTCAAGCTAGGTACTATCGTCAAAGACAAAGACAAATAGCAATACAAGATGACATAACAAGAAGAAGACATTCGCACTAGCGTAATGTAGATACACTCAGACACGATTCAAGAAAACAAATGTAAATGAGGGTTCCCTCTTGCCTCTTTCTACCTCGTACTACCTTCATAGTTCCAGACCATGTCTTCTCGTGGAGGAGATGTGACCTAGGTCGAACCACATCGAACCACACTCAAAGCTAGATTATTTGCATCCAAGCTCGTGTACATATCAACCATACGATTACAGATCCAACTGCTACCGCGGCACGATCCAGTGCCCAAAACCCTAGACAAGCAAATCGAATCGTAAATCCATCCCCCGTCGCACAATCGGGCAAACACTCGCTAATTTGGGGGAAAACTCGAAAGCAAACGCATTCGCTCAAGAGCCGGCCGCCTCCGTGCACGCCCGCCAAGAGGCCCACCACCTCCCTCTTCACCAACCACCGCCGCTTCGCAGTTCCGCCTGCGCCGACTGCCCCCAATCAACCTCGCTCGAAGGAAAGGAGAGAGAATCTCCCTCGTGAGGGAATCTCTCTTATCCCTTCCCACCAAGCAATGCCGAGGAGAAGCCGCTGGAGGGTGAGCAGGGTTCCCCTCGAGGTTTTTTTCCCATCACGAAGGGAAAGAGGGGGCGACGGGAACCCGTTGGAGACAGTCTTAGTCTTGTGCTAGTAGTACCAAAAGTCCATACCTAGTTTTTGCTTCTAGAAACATTTCAGCAGCAGCAGAAGAAGCAGAAAGCCCAGCTAAAAGTACTCATCTTGGAAAATAATATTTACAAACAACAGAGTTCCCACGACATATATATAACTCAAATGATCATGTGGAAAACAACAAACCCTCCTTGACCACAAGAAAATTCTACGACTAAAACTATCCAGAATCACTACAGGATGACTTGTTCTCATAGGCTGTAAAACCGCTTGCAATAGTAGGTATTAGAAGCAGTAATATCGCTTGGAATTCTAGTATGTACTGCTTCCCGTTCGGCCACTTGGACAAGCAATCCAAGCGGTACTACTACTTGAAAAAAATTAATTTCTAGCGGTACAAACAATAGGAATGTTTAAACTTTCTAAAGCAGTACGTCTGCTTTACTATATAATTGCAAGCTGTACAGCTGCTTGTAATTGACATATAAGGCATTTAAAAATTAAAAGCCTAAATATAGATATACCTCTAACAATAATAGTGGCATACACTAGAATAATGTTAAGTGTCAATAACTTTTTAGTTGTAAATCAAGTAACAATGATACCACTTTGTTATGTGGTATGTTAGAACAAAGTGTGAGACAAGACAATCACAAAGCAACATCGCACAAGCATGCACCCATAACCTTCTCCATCCAAGCATTAACATACATAAGTTTCACTGTAACAAATAAACATACATCGCCAAAATATAAACAAAGTGCAAGGTCTACTCCTTTGTCACAGACATTAACATACTTATGTCATATGTTTACAACAAAAGTATGATCCATTAAGTTACGTTAAGTTTCCAACTAGCTGCTAACTAATGTAGTCCATCCTAGCATTTAGTAAACCAAAAGTACAACTTAGAAACACTATATGGACTCCATTCTTGCATCGCTTTGATAGCTACATGCAAAAGAAGAAACTAGTATGAATTATTTAGTCAACAAAAATGAAACAAAAAATGCATGATTTGAGTACTTGTAAAAAATGCATGATTTGATGATAGACTTGTTTTGCAAACTCCTTTTGATGGATAAGAAAGAGAGGAATATGCATAAGAACAATGAACACCCGTTGAATCAATTCAATTACAATATGATGCTATTGCCTATTACTGACAAATACCATTGCTTGTCAAAGTTCATTTTGAAAATACATCAATCAAGAATCGAGACACATGACTATGTAACAAAAATAGCTCAGCTAGCAAAATGCAATAGCTGCAAGTAGTTCTAACTTCTTGTCGGTGTTTTCAACAAGTAGGATATCTCACGGACGGAGATATTGGTTCGGAGGGGGTGCTTTTGCAGCTGGGTACCTGATGAGCGCTCTCCGAGTGACCCCGGCTGTCTACAGTCCGATTCTCGAGCAGATGAACATAGCGATTTACCCAGGTTCGGGCCCCCAGTATGGGTAACAGCCCTATGTCCTGCCAGTTCATCATTTATATGAGTTGGAGTGTTTTGTGGTTACAATAGTTCTTCTTTCCGAAAGAGCTGAGTGCCCAGAGGAAGGAGAGATTGGGGTCCCCCTTCATCCATGCACCCGAACCCCCTTATATACTCGGAACAGGTTCGGGCAGGCGAGAGGATTACATCATGCTGAACCATGGTTCATTTATTATGCCCGTCACTTCTGCCTTTTCTCAAGCCTCATTCTTTGTGCCGCCGCGTGACCTTGCCCAGTCCGCCCAGATTAGGTAGGAGGTGTCAGTGAGATGGGCCGCCGACTTGCTGTCAGCGGGTCTCTTCGTCTTTAATGGCTCTAAAACGGTGCGTCAGAGGGAGGAGTCTTCGGGATGAAGCCTGCTTCTCCTTTTTCTCCCAATTGCTCGGCGAGAGGGGCCTGGCTGCCCGCCAGGTCCCCATGCTGGCCGTCGCCCGGCGAGAGGGTCCTGGTCGCCCGCCTGCTCGCCAGGTCGCTGCTCAGGCCATCGCCCGACGATAGGGGCCTGGTCGCCCGCCTGCTCGCCAGGTCACCATGCGGGTCGGTGCCCGGCGAGAGGGGCCTGGTCGCCCGCCTGCTTGCTGGCTGTCTTGCTTTTCCACAGCGGAGAGGGTACCCTGGCGTAAAGTATGCCAACAGTAGCCCCCGAGTTTGTCCCGGAACACGCGCCATTTGCTTTTTTAGTCTCATTTAACACCGGCATGTTCCTGGATGGACCCACCACTTCAGAGTATCTCAACCGCCTCGGTCCCCTCGACTCCCGCCATTTCTTCTTGGGACCCGAAGCGTCATGTCCTTTCGCCATCCGTGCGAACCGTCAGTGCGAAGGCTACATATACGAGCGCTTGCCTGTGGCAAGCAATTCACGCTCTTTCAGTCTTCCCGCACATATTGCTTCTTGCTTCTTCAATCTTTTGCCCAGAAATTTTGCCCCGGCTCCAATGGCGCACCCTCTCCTGTCCTCCACCATCGACAGAGAAAGGATCGGGGCGCTCTCCCATCTCGCACCCGAGAACGCCCTGCTCCTCCGTCAAGGGACCCTCGTGCCGCAGTGCGGACCCGGGGAGATCATCATCTTCGCCTGGGGAGTACTCGCGGGCCTGGTGCCGCCCTTCTCTAAGTTCTTCATCACCATTCTCCACTTTTATGAGATCAGCTACCTTCATCTCACCCCCAACTCTGTCATCACCCTCGCCATCTTCGCTCACCTCCGAGAGATGTTCGTGGGGGTGATGCCCAATCTTCCCCTCTTCCGCTACTTTTTCACTCTTCGCGGCCTCGACGATGGCGGGTCTGTGGGGAGTTGCCACTTCCGCCTCCGCGATAGGCTGGTCCCCCGTTACATTCCCTTCCAGGCGAAGACCAACTAGAAGACGTGGTAGAGCGACTGGCTATATGCTCACGACGACAGCGGGGTTGATGCCCTCACGATGCCTTCCGCACCAGCGAGGGCTGGTGAGAATTAGGGCTCGCTCGTCGAGGAGACGGCAGAGCTCCAAGCAATGGCAGCCCGCATCAACCAACTACGGGGCGCCGGGCTAACCGAGGTGCTGGTAGTCCGGGACTACATGGCCCGGAGGATCAGCCCTCTCCGCCAACGCGCTCGCCCGGTGTGGCAGTAGACGTGCGACAATGACATGACTCGCACGTACCCGGGCCGTAAGTCCTTACTCTTCTCATTAGTCCAAACCTTCTCATGTGGTCACCACCAATTTAACAATCTTGCCTGCTCCATTCCTTTTGCCAGGTGAGGGGAATCTGGATGGACCCACCATCTCCAGATGGTGGCCGGACTCCTCCCCTCGGCGTTGGGCAACCCAGACTTCCCCGACGGGGCTCGATTACTTTGCGACATAGACTCCGCGGATCGGCTCGGGATCATCAGGCTCTTCCCCACCATGGACCCCACCAGTCCCTTAGGGTTGCCTGTTCGGGGTCCCTTGGTGATCAGGGACTAGCCCCCGGCCGATGACCGAAGCGCCGGCAAGCGGCCGCCCCCCTTGGACACCCCGGGGACGGACCCCAAAAGGCCTCGCGTCGGGGACCAGGTCCCCGCCGCCGTTGTCCCTGCCGCAACCACGAGCGCACCTGGAGCGGCGGGGACTATCCCTAGGGTGACATCAACCGCCACCCCAGACCCGGCGTTAGTCACATTGTCGCCCACTCTCCTGGCGCTGATCCTACCAGCGCCAACCTTGTCGGCCTTGACTCCACTGGCGCCCAGGATCGTGGCCGCCGCCCACCAGGGCGAGCTCGCACTCCCGGTGGCCTCCTTCGCCTTTCGGTCTCCGCCAAAGATAGCCTCTCGGAGTGCTCCTGGTGAGCAGACGCCTGCGACGTCAATAGATGCGGTGGTTCTTCCACCCAGGGGCCACCCGGCGCCTCCGGAATGACCCCAATGGGCGTCGTTGCTATCGGCATTGCCGCCCCTCCTGCTTCGGTAGCCGCCCCCACCTTGGCTTCCCCCTTGGGCGAGTTGCTTGCCCAAATTAGCGAGGTGTACATATCCTTAGGTGCCCTCATCGCAATGGCCACCCAGCGCGAGGCGCTGGTGTCGCAGCAAATGACGGCGTTGTGCGAGGAGCTATCGCGAGAGGGGGGCGGCACTGCTGGCTCAGGAAAGGGAGGCTGGGGTAGCCCTGCTCGCCCGGGCATAGGGGGCCGAGGCAGGACAGGAGAAGGCGTGGGACGAGCTGCGCCGCACGTTGCATAACCTCACCATCATGCTCCGTTCAGCTTTCAGCGCATGGTGAGGTGCCTGGGGCCGCTGGGGGTGGCTCTCCATGATCCGCTCGAGCCCACGACCCTGTAGTATGCTCACGGTGTTACTCGGGTCGCCGAGGCCCTCAGCAGCTTGCCGGCTGCCTTGGCTGCTTGCTCCGCCCGAGAAGGGCGGGAGGTTGCGGTCGCCACCGCGACATTTGTGTTGGCATGCTGCTCCAGCCGCGATGCCTCCTTTGATCCCATGTCCATCGCGGCTGGCATCAAGGGAGACGAGGCCCAGGTGCAGGCGCTCGTGCGTGAAGCAGCGGAGCACGTGGCCAGGCTGATGGAGGTGGTGGACCCCGAGGTCGACGTCGCGCTACTGGAGGAGGGTGCCGAGGATCCCGTCGGGCATATTCAAGTTGCTGGCAACAAATAATTGCCCAGGCAGTTGGCTTCGCCTTCTTATTTTTCCTTTTAGTTGCTTGATTTCTCTGTACGCAGAAACCGTCTTCAATTACTAAATTAACTTAGCATCTTTTGGATTTTACCTGATGCCTATTCGCTTGTATCGACTTGCGTTTGCTCGATCCATCCCTCGGGCGACCAGCCCCCATGCTTGTCGCGAAGCGACTTCGTATGTTTACATTGAGCCATCATTTTGGCACTTCGTCGGCACTTGTGGCCTATTGCAAACACAAGTAAACATTACGAGGGATGTGAGGGAAATGGACTAAAAGAACAAACGTCCTACCGAGGGGTACTCAGTGGACATAGGTAAATATGATGTTGCACTGTTACCCATCAGAGCACAAGCGGGACAAACGAAAAGCAAAACCAAAGGGTTCAAGACAGACAGCTTCCCTGACTGGGCGAAATGAAGCGGACTGCCAACAAGCGAGTACGAAACCCGCCAGACCCCGCGAAGCCAAGAAGCGCATCGCCATGGTTGCCACCGTTGTATACATGGGGTGGGAGCGCCTCATGGTTCTTAGGGGGTAAAACTTCCACAGCATCTCCAAGTTCTGGGAGTTCGCTAGCTCTTGACCATCCTCAGTGACCAACTGGACCGCCCCGGGTCAAGAGACTGAGACCACCTTAAAGGGCCCCCTCCCAATGGGGAGACAGTTTGTTATGGCCGGCATGCGCTTGAATCCTGCGCAAGACCAGATCGCCCACTGCCAATGTTCTCTACTGAACCTGGGCGACGTGGTACCTCCTGAGGGACTGCTGGTATCGGGAGGCACGCAAGGCCGCTCGGTCGCGCACCTCCTCCAGAAGGTTAACTTCTTCTCAGCGACGGTCTTCTTGGTTCTCTTCACTGAACGTTGAGACGCGTGGTGAGCCGAGCGATAATTCAGATGGAAGGACGGCTTCTGCCCCATAAACGAGGACGAAGGGTGTTTCTCCAATTGCCTGGTGTAACACTCCAAATTTTTTCTTTTCATAAATTTAACTGATATTTGGCACTTTTGAGAATTTTTGGAATTTTCTGGGATTTATTTGGATTTATTCGGATTTAATTTGAATTTATTCCATGTTAAGATAATTAAATAATTAAAAGTTTTATATAAAATTATGTTGGAAATATTTTATTTGAGTTCAAAATGTCTCAAAGTATTTTCCAAAATTTTTCTAATTATTTTACTATTTTTCTTGAATTATTTGAATTTCTAGGAATTATTTTAAATATTTAATTGCTGGAAAATCCGAACGGGTTTTACTGTTCATTCAATCGAGTCCGACCCGAGCCGGACCAAACCCTAACCCGTGCAACCGTTGGATCGAGATCCAACGGCCAGCATTGCGCCACGTCGCCCGAGCCCGAGTCCCTTTCGAACCCGTTCGCGCCGGTCGAATTGTGGACGTCGATCGTGGACACGTGGACGGCTAGGATCGCGCCACGTCACCCAGTCCGAGTGCTCACCGGATTTCGCCGCCGCGCGTGGGTGGACCTCGGTTTCCGCGGATTTCACTGACGCCGAGGGCCCTATTTAATGCGCCGCCACCTCCCCCGTGTTGTCCTCTTCCGTGCGCACGTTTTGCCCTAGGACGCCGAGCTCAAGCCACCGCCATTGCCGAGGAATTGCTCGCCGAAGTTGGAGGGGGAGTCATTGCCGAGGTTTTCCGCCGTTTCCCGCCGCGTTCGCCATTCCCCGCCGCCACCGAGCCCAGATCCAGACTCCCCGCGTCGAGCCGCACCCGAGGGGACCATTCACTCCACCGAAACTGCGCCAAAACTCCGCGAGCGTGGTCGTCGTCTTCGTCTCCGGTAACCTAGCTCCGCCGTGGACATTGCCAGGACCGCGAGCTCCGTCAGCCGTTAGATCTCCATCACACAGCCCAGGTTCGTCCACGTCACCCCCGTTCGATTTCCACGTTACAGTTTTAGATCAATTTTCAACCGTTGGATCTAGATCCAACGCCTTAGATTAAGCCACGTAGCCCGTAACCGCACCGTGCTAAGGATTAGATCTCAGCCGTTAGATCTAGATCGTACGGTTAGGGTTAATCCGCGTTGTAGCGTTAGATGCGATAACCACCGTTCGATCGAGATCGAACGGTGTAGATTGGGCCACGCGTCGAGCGCTGGGTCATGCCACGTCGCCCCCACGATGCTGTTAAACCCGATCGGATCTCGACCGTCTGATTCGAATCGAACAGTCCAAATCAATCGCGTAGATCCAAAATGCATGAGATTGGATCTAATCTGGACCGTCAAATTTCAAACCGACGGCCCAGATCAAGCCACATGTCCGGGAGGTGGACTGGCATGGTCAACCGAGCCGCGCCCGGTCGTCGCTGACGTCACGCGTGACGTCAACGTGGGGCCCGCGTGTTAGTGGGTCAGCCGACCGCATCGTGACGTCATGGTGGGGTCCAGCTGTCAGAGCCGTTCGGCCGAGTGGTGATGACGTCAGTGATGACGTCATCCAGTGGGTCCCATGTGTCAGTGACACGTGCGCCTGTGGATCGGGTCCATGGTGGACCAGACCCGAACCGTGGACCGAGTCCATGGACCGGATGACGCAATGCTGACGTCATAATTCGATTTTCCTTTAGAAATATAATTCGGTGGAAATTCAAAATCCACGCTGACATCATGCTGACGTCATAATTCGGATTTTTCAATAGAAAAATAAATGAATTAATTCGTTTTATTCTTTTAAATTATTTTTCAAACTTCAAACGCTTATAACTTTTGCGTTCTAACTCCGATTTGAGTGATTCCAATTTCTAGTTTTTTTTTAAAAATGAGCTCTACTTAATGGTAAATGTAACACCCCAATTTTTGCTTTTCATGAAATTAAATATTATTTTGCACATTTGTGAATTTTTGGAATTTTCTGGAATTTAATTGGATTTATTTGGATTTAATTTGAACTTATTCCATATGGAAATAATTAAAGAAATTAAATTTTCAAATAAAGTTTTGTTGGAAATATTTTATTTGAGTCCAAAATGATCCAAAATATTTTCGTAATTTTTACGAATTTTTCTCGAGTATTTTACTATTTTTCTTGAATTAAATGAATTCTTGGAAATTATTTTAAATATTAAATCGCTGAGAAATCCAAACCGGATCGATTCTTGTTCATCCGATCGAGCCCGAAGTCGGACTTCGAGTCCGAGTCCGACCGAGCCATGCGACTCGGTCGAACTCCGATATCTGTGAAACTCAACCGTTGGATCAAGATCCAACTACCGAGATCAACCGCAATAGCCACCGAACTCTAGCCCGTGACCGTTGGATTGAGATCCAACGGCTCACGTTGATCCACGCCACCCAATCCGAATGGGATTCGGACTCGCGCCCGCAGCCGTGTCGACCTCGGTCTCCGCGCGATACACGAGCCGAGGCCCCTATTTAATCTTGCGCCGCCGCCATCGCGGAAGCCTGCCTTTGCGCACTGCAGAGCCCTAACCCACCCCGTCGAGCCGCCGCTGCTTAGCCGCGAGCTCGGCCGTAGTTGGAATCCCTCTCCGCGCGGTTTTGCTCCGTCCGCCGTCCGTCGCCCTTCGCGCCGTTGACCCCAGATCCGACTCCGCGACGAGACGCATCCGAGGAGGACTCACCTCGCCGGAGGAGCCCGCATAACGCCGCTGTTCGTGTCGCCGTTCGGCTCGGCCGCCAGCCGCCCGCCGCACCGCCATCGCCGACCCCGAGCTTCGTGGACCGTCGGATCACCATCGCACGGCTAGGATCACGCCACGTCACCGCCGGTGATATTCCAATCCAAAAACCCCAGATCCAATCTCAACCGTTGGATCTAGATCCAACGATCCAGATCAAACGCGTTAACCCAAACGCGTGAGAGCCAGATCCAATCTGGGCCGTTGATTTTCAAATCAACGACCGAGATTGAGCCACGTGTGCGAAAGTTGGACCGGCACGGCCGGGCCAGACGCCAGACGCGGACGCCGACACGCCGCCCGCGCGTCGGCCGACACCTGCCGAAACCGCACCATGACGCCAAGACGGCCCACCCGTCGGCCAGCCACCCCGTCGTGCTGACGTCACCCATGACGTCACAGTGGGTCCCACTGCCAGATCGTGGTCGAGCCCGCCGACGCCAAAGAATGACGTCACCCGAGTGGTCCCACTGCCGTCGACCGAGCCGTGGACCAGGTCCACGGCGGACCAAGCTGCCGTGGTGAGCCCATGGATCTACCGACGCCACCGTCCAATCAGAGGCTGCCACGTGTCCTCGCTGACGCAATAATTAATTTCTGAAAAAGAAAATGATTTATTAATTCGAAATAATGATTTCAGATTTTGTTTCAAACTTCAAACGCTTATAACTTTTGCGTTTCAACTCCGATTTGAGTGATTCAAATTTCTAAATTTGTATAAAATTGAGATCTACCTAATGACGAATTTTATTTAATTTTTGGACTAAAGTTTTCCTCTGTAATATTATTTAATTGATTATTTAAACTTCAAAATGCTATAACTTTTGCATTTAAACTCCGAATTTGACGATTCTAGTTTCTAAAAATTCATAAAATTATGTTATCTCTGTTTATGAACTTTATTTGGATGTTTGGACACTTTTGTCTACTGTTTTATTCATTTGTTGCTATTTGCGCGTGTTACGAGTAGACGTTGAAAGTGCCGGAAGGATTCGAAGGAGAAGTATTGACCCAGGAGCCAGCTCAGGACCAAGAGCAAGTACTTTTTGAAGGCAAGTTGTGCTTTGACCATGTTGATCCTATTTTGAAACCTATTTTGATTCAATTTATTTTATGCTAGTTTAATTAGAAATACTTTATTTAATTCCGGGGAATTAGATAAATACCAAATTGATGTATGACACCTTGATTAATTAAATATGTGCCATGACCCCTTGTCACCCTAGTAGTGGTTTACTAGTTGGACATTACTAAAATGCCAACATGGGAAATTAGATCGTTGTAGTATATTGCTTAGACCTGCTACGTGCTCATGACATGGTTTTGGACAATCAAAATGTTAATATTGACTTAATGATATATTGAACCTTTTTTGGAAAGGTATCATGTGATGTTGATAGCACGTGGTGCATGGTAATCTGCTGGGGTTTGATAAATAGTTTTCGACCGGGGCATGTGGCAAGATTGATCGGGTGGGCCAGTTGTGGCATCGGGATTGTTGGTTTGGTTCTTCGGGTAGTCTTGCCCTGGTCACCCTAAGGACTTCACCTTGCAAGCCTTTGAACTGGGTCAAACATGCAACGACATGTCCATAATGGGACGGACCTAGTTGATTAAGTTGCTAATAACGTACCTGTGGGACCTCAGGAGGTCAACTACACCCTTTGTGTAAGTTGTACGGGGGAGCGTACCGGGGCTACGGCCAGGTACCCATCTAACGGTTGGTTGGCCTAAACTTCGCCTTAGCTAAGGGAAGGGTTAGTGTGCAACAACCGGGGAGGACCACTTGTATTGTTAGAAGTTTCCGAAAGACTTTGTTACTGAACTCGCCTTTGTGGTGTTTGACTCAGTATCTTGTGGGAAAAGTGCATAACCTCTGCAGAGTGTAAAATCTATTCGAATAGCCGTGTCCGCGGTATTGGACATCGCCGAATTACAGTCAAGGGTTAGACTTTCTCAAAAATAACTTGGACTTGAAAGGTTGGGTTGGATTAATAATGATGTTGATAGAAATGTGGATTAGGATGGGAAAGATGTTTACTAAACCCCTTGAAAAGTTATTTATGCTTTACTTGTGACTACTGCTTTCGAATCTACTTATGATACTTGTCAAAATGCTCTTACTGCAAATATACCTTGAGCCACTCCTTTGTATTAAGCCATGCATGTAGTATATTAGCTGCATTCTGTGCATGACTTGCTGAGTACCAAGTACTCACCCTTGCCACAATACAACACCAGTTGAAGAGGAGACTACACCAGCTTTGGAGGAGGAGCTCCAAGAGGAACCGTCTATTTAGGGAGCGAGCCCAGTCAGTTGCCTGTGGTATACTGGATGGCGCCACGAAGTTTTCTTATTTTTCGCTGCTATTATTTCTCTTTTAATAAGTTTCGCCCTACGTGGCGTATATTTGTAACTTGACCATAAGGTCGAGCAACCAGTTTGACTATTTAGTTAAAGTACTTTATTAATATCGAGTGGTATGATTGTGATATTTACCGATGTTAAGACTGTGTGCACTAGCTCGTTCCTGGACTAGTGCTGAATACACAGAGGGTCCGGATTTGCAGATTCGGGTCCCGACAGTAAATTTTATTTAGTTTTTGGACATGAGTTTTCCTCTATTTATATTTATTTAATTGATTTTTCAAACTTTAAACGGGTATAACTTTTGCATTTTAACTCCGATTTGGACGATCCAAATTTGTAAAAATTTATAAAAATGTGCTCTCTCTGCTTATGAATTTTGTTTGAATTTTTGGATACTTTTTGTCCACTGCTTGATTATTTATTGCTACTTGCATGCGTTACAAGTAGACGTGGAAGTACCCGAAGGCTTCGAAGGTGAAGTTTTGACCCAGGAGCCAACTCAAGACCAAGAACAAGTACTTTTTGAAGGCAAGTTATGCTTTGACCATATTGCTCCTATTCTTGAAAATTAGTTTGATTTAAATTATTGTATGCTAGTTTAATTAGCAATTGTTTTAATTATTTCTGGGAATTAGATAAATGCCAAATTGCAGTATGACACCTTGACTATGAAGTTATGTGCTATGAACCCTTGTCATCCTAGTGGTGGATATTTAGTGGGACACTATTAAATTGCCAACATTGGGTACTTAAACCGTCGTAGTATATCGCTTAGACCTGCTACGTACACATGACTTGATTTTGAATAATCAAATGCTAATATTGACTTAATGAGATATTGAACCTGTTTTTGAGAAGTATCATGTGTTGTGATGTTGATGATGGCACGTGGTGCATGGTAATCAACTGGGTTTGATAAATAGATTTAGACTTGGGCAAGTGGCAAGAATGATATAGTGGGTCATGAGTGGCACTAGGGATGTCGTTTTGGTTCTTCGGGTAGTCTTGCCCTGGTCATCCTAAGGACTTAACCTTGCAAGCCTTTGATCTGAGTCAATCGTGCAACCACATGTCTGTAATGGGACGGACTTAGTTGAGTAAGTTACTAATAACTTACTTGTGGAACCTCGGGGTGTTAACTACACCTTTTGTGTAGCTTGAAAGGGGAGCGTACCAGGGCTATGGCATGGTACCCGTCCAAAGGTATGTCGGTCCCATACTTCGCTTCCGCGGAGGGAAGGGATGGTGTATGGCAAAAACCGGGGAGGTTCACTTGTATAGTTTGCAGTTTCCGAAAGGCTTTGTTACGATCACTCGCCTTTGTAGTGTTTGACTGTATCTTGTGGGTAAAGTGCATAACCTCCGCAGAGTGTGACAACCTATTCGAATAGCCGAGTCCACGGTATTGGACACTGCTCGGGGATTACAGTCAAGGGTTAGACTTCCATGAAAACAATTTGGACTTGAAAAGTTTGGTTGGGTTTATTGATGACGTTGATGGAAATGTGGATTAGGAAAAAGGGACAGTGTTTCCTTAACCCTTGGAAAAGTTATTGATAATATATTTGCTTTTACCGCTTTCGAATCTACTTATGCTACTTGTTAAATGCTGAATTGCTGCAAATGAACCATGAAATATTCCTTTGTACTAAGCCATGCATGTAGAGTATTAGTTTGCATTCTGTGCATGACTTGCTGAGTACCAAGTACTCATCCCTTGCAACTACAACATCAGTTGAAGAGGAAGCTACCCCTGCTTTGGAAGAGGAGCTCCAGGAGGATCCGGCTAACTAGGGAGCGAGCCCAGTCAGTTGCCTGTGGTATACTGGATGGTGCCACGTTGATGCTTTATTTCTGCTGCAATTTATTTCCTTTAATAAGTTTTCTCCCTGTGTGGTGTACTCTTGTAACTTAACCATAAGGTCGAGCAACCAGTTTGGTAATTTTAATTAAAGTACTTTACTATTTTCGATGAGTATGATTGTCATATTTACTGATGTTGAGACTGTGTGCACTAGCGTGATCCTGGACTAGTGCTGAATACACAGAGGGTCCGGATTTGACTGCAGCGGAAGCCGTGATGGCCCGCACCACGTCAGCTTCAACCCATTTAGTAAACTTATCAACAGCAAGGAATAGATGGGTGAAGCCCCCTGTGGCCCGTGGGAACGGGCCCAGGATGTCCAGCCCCTAGACCGTGAATGGCCATGAGAGCGGAATGGTTTATAGCACCTGGGCTGGTCGGTGGATCTGCTTGGCATGGAAATGGCACGCCTCACATCTTCTCACCAGCTCGCAGGCATCCTAGAGGGCAGTAGGCTAATAAAATCCTTGGTGGAATGCTTTGCCGACGAGCGTCCGACCGGACATATGGCTACTGCACATGCCTCCATGGATATCAGAGAGCAAATTGCTTCCCTCTTCCCGAGTGATGCACTTCAGTAGAACACTGCTTCTACTCTGGCGATATAGATCCCCACCTACCAGAGTATAGCACTTGGCCTTTCATGCGAGTTTCTTAGCTGAGGCATCTTCGTCGGGGATCACTTGGTCTCACAGGAAGGCATGGATCAGATCCATCCAGTGACTTTCCCAGCCAAGTGAGGCGATCACAGGGTGATCGGCCGGGTACTCCACTTGGCCAGGCGTTTCCCATAGCACCGCATCAGCGGCACCAGTGTCCTCCCTCCCGGAGACGGGGGCTGAAGCTGGCACGCTGTCCTCCCCTCCAGAACCGGGGGTTGAGAGAGCAGCACCGCCCTTCCCCCGAGCATCGGAGGCCGAGATGCTGACGTCCTCCCTCTCGGAGACGGGGGCTGAGGCTGACGCACTGTCTCCCCCTCTAGAACCGGGGGCTGAGATAGGGGCGCCACCCTCCCCCCGAGCATCGGAGGCCGAGACGTCCACACTGTTGTCCCCTCTAGAACCGGGGGTTGCGACGGATGGTCGTGATAGTCTTTCTTCAAAGACCCCGACCGAAATAGAAGATTTCGACGATGAGACTGCGAGAGCCCGTCCACCATATGGTTGTCGCGTCAAGGGATATGGACATATCCTAGCCCCACGAAGCGGCGCTCCATTCTTCTGACCTCTGCCTGGTAGGCAGCCATGGTGGGGTCAGAACATTGGAACTCTTTTCGCGCGTGATTAATGACTAGTAGGGAGTCGCCCTTGACTTGAAGGTGTCAAACGCCTAAAGCCGAGGCAGCGCGCAACCCTGCCAGCAGTCCTTCAAATTCGATGATGTTGTTGGTGGCCTTGAAGTCCAAGGCAACCATGTACTGGAGGATGTCGCCGGTCAAAGAGACCCAGACAACTCCAACCCCCACGCCTTTGAGCCTGAAGGAGCCGTCGAAGAATAAAGTCTAGGGGGAAGGCGCGGGTATCCCTTCAGCTTTAGGAGCAGTGGGAGTCCATTCGGCAATGAACTCTGCCAGCTTCTGACTTTTGATGGCGGTGCGGGGTACAAACTTGAGGCAGAATTCCCCTAGCTCCACAGAATATTTGGCAATGTGGCCCTCTACTTCCCGGTTATGCAGGATCTCCCACAGAGGGTAGGCGGTGACCACCGAGATTTCCCACCCCTGGAATTAGTGCTGCAACTTCCTGGATGCCACCAGGACAGCGTACAACATCTTTGGCGCTTGTGGATACCTGGTCTCCGCCTCATGTAGCACCTTGCTGACATAGTAGACCAGCTTCTAGACGCCTTCCCTCTCCGCCACCAGTACCGCGCTCACCACCGCAGGGGTGGCAGCGATGTATAGGAGCATCAGCTCACCATACCTGGGGGCGACCAGTACCGGTGGGGAGGAGAGGTACCGTTTCAAATCTTCGAACGCCAGCTAGGCCTCTTCGGTCCACTCGAAGTGGTTGGTTTCTTTAGCAGCTTGAACAGGGGGAGGCTTCTTTCTCCCAATCGAGCGATAAATCGCTTGAGGGACGCCAGGCAACCAGCAAGGCATTGCACCTGCTTGAGCCGAACCGGTGGCTTCATGTGCTCAATAGATGTTATCTTGTCAGGATTGGCCTCAATGCCTCGCCTGGACACAAGAAATCCCAACAGCTTCCCCGAGGGTACGACGAACACGCACTTCTCTGGGTTGAGCTTTAAGTAAACCTTCTGGAGGTTGGCAAAGGTTTCCTCAAGGTCTTCGATCATCTCTTCACCCTTCTTAGCCTTCACAACCAAGTCATCAGCGTACACCTCAAGATTTCGCCCTATCTGCGGATGAAAGGAAATATGCATGGCACGTTGATAAGTAGAACTCGCATTTTTTAACCCAAAAGCCATTCTGACATAACGATAGATGCCCATCGGGGTTACAAAAGTGATTTTCTCTTCGTCTTCTGCCGCCATGCTAATCTGGTGGTACTCAAAGTACGCGTCTAGGAAACACAACAGCTCGCATCCCACTGTTGAGTCAACAACGAGGTCAACGTGCGGCAGGGGGTAAGGATCCTTCGGGCAGGCCTTGTTGAGGTCGGTGAAGTCGATGCACTTCCACCACTTCCCGTTGGACTTCTTGACCAGCACAGGGTTGGCAAGCCACTCACGGTGAGAGACTTCCCTGATGATCCCTGCGCGCAGCAACTTCTCCACCTCCTGCCGAATGGCATCTTGCTGCTCTAGAGCCTGCCTCTGGACCTTTTGCCGGACCGGACACACTCTAGAGAGCATTGCCAATCGGTGCTCGATCACCTCCGTGGGGACCCCAGTCATGTCGGACGGTTGCCAGGCAAACACGTTGGAGTTAGACTAGAGGAAGGTGACGAGCATGTTTTCCTATTTGGCGTTGAGGTTGGCGCCAATAGTGATGGTCATCCCAGGCTTGCCCTCACTCAGGGAGACCACCTTAACCTCGCCGGCCGAGCCGGGCGAGGCACGGGTCTTCGCTTGAGGGGGCTCCTGGATAGGCAGCATTAGCATGCCCTATACAGGTGGCGCCAGCTAGGGCCAGTGCGAGCTTTTGGCAGTGCAAGGCCTCCGGCTTGTCCACCAGGATGACTATGGGGCCACGAGGCCCTGGTATTTTCACCACCATGTAAGCATAGTGGGTTGCCGCCATGAACTTGGCCAACGCTGGTCGGCCAAGCAGGGCGTTGTACGGGATGTCGAAATCGGCGACTTCGAAGTCCACCATCTCCATACGTTAGTTGCTCTCCTCCCCGAAGGTGACAAGGTGGTGCACCTGTCCCAGGGACACCGAGCCAGCCCCCGGGGTGATGCCATAAAAGGGCAACGCCAGGCACAACTCCTGCGACAATATCTGAAGCGCCTGGAATGCCTTGGAGGATAGGAGGTTGATGGAGCTTCCTCCGTCCACCAACACCGCCCAAGCTTCACATTCTAGATCATGGGCGAAACCACGATCGGGAGGTGACCCGGGCCGATAGTGATTTTAGGGTGGTCAGCCTGATTGAAGGTGATCGGCTCCTCCGACCGCTTCAGCATCCGACTCGCCCATGGGCTTGGTACCATGGCGCAGACCTCCCTCCTCAGTCGTTTGTATGATGCGTTGGAGGGGTAGGTGGCCAATCCACCTTGTATGTACGCTACGGTTTGGTCTGCCTACTGGAAGGCCAGCGGGGCAGGGTCTTTGTCTTCGTCATCGTCGTGGGGGAGGCGCTCCTTAAGCCGCTGCTCCACCATCTTACTCACAACCTGGAAGTTGTCCAGGTTGTGGGTGTTGGTCCAGTTGATTGGGCAATAGGGCTTGTCCTCCTTCTCATCGCGGCCATCATCTCGCCGGTCCCAGCGGTCACGACCTTGCGCCCTGTTATCCCTCCGTTCACGTTCAGCGGCCAAGACCCGCCTGGTCTCATCCGCCTCGCGCCTCATTGCCTTCTTGTTCGTGGGTCCCGGCCTCACCTTCGCCACGACCGCCCACGGAACCAGACACCTGCCCCCGAGCTACCGCCGCCCGCGCACACATGTGCGCCAGCGAGAAAAGCTCAAAGGCAGTGGTGATGGTGCGGGTGGACATCTTCTCCCGCATCTTATGGTCCCGCACGCCTCTCCGAAAGGCGATGACCACCAACTGCTTGGAGACTCGGGGGATCGTGTTGCGACAATGGCTAAATCGTCGGATGAAGTTGTGCAACGATTCCCCTTTCCCCTGCTCGAGGGCATGGAGATCGTCCTCCACGCCTGGTTGTGCGTATGGACCTTGAAAGTTAGCGACGAAGATGTCGCACAACCCCTCCCACGAGTGCACCAATCCTTGTGGGAGGTTCAGCAGCCAGGACCGGGCGGGTCCCATCAAGGCCATTAGGAAATAATTAGCCATGACCTTTTCGTACCCGTCGGTGGCCTGGACCACCGTGGTGTAGATCTGCAGGAATTCCTCCGGATTGGTGGTGCCGTTGTATTTCTCGATGGATGTCGGGCGAAACCTTTCGGGCCACGCCACATGGTGCAGCTGTCGGGAAAAAGCCTGGCACCCAATGCCATAGGGGAGTCATGTCGTCCACCTGAACCCCGACCCGGAGATTGAGCTGGGGAGCATGGATCGCGACTCCCCAAATGAACAGAAGAGTGAACCCCCTTCCTGCTCTGAAGGTGAGATTCGCGGGAGGAGCCATCGTCTCCAGGGTTGTCCGCCTACCACGGCTTTGCCCCTGGGCGTGACGGTGCTGTAGGTGATCCCGCAAATCGTCGCTGCACCATCGACGATGCTCCTCCAGACGAACGCTCAGGTCCTCACGGCCCATCGAGGAACCGGGACCCGTGTTTTGAGTGCCCATGTCTTTGCTCTGGCCCTCCTGGCCAGAGTGCTTCCCGCTCGGGCTACTGGAAGCTTGGGTGGGGTCGGCACGTGCCCCTGACTGAGGGGCACAAATGGTACCCGACCTGGTGGGCGCGCATCGGGCCGCGTCTACGAGACCTGCAATGTACCGAAGCCACGGCGCCGCCAGGGTATCTCCCGCTAGTTCCACAGGAGGGTGGTCCAGGAGGAGTCGGATGGCATGCAGGTTCTGGGCCAGAGTGGCTATCTCCAGGGCCAACCGTCGGCGGACCGGATGTCCCGCCGTGAACGGGGGGGGGTGGGCACCGCCTCCCCGTGGGGGCGGCATGAGGCGATCCCCAGTCTGGCGGGAATGTTGGGACGTGCCCTGGGAGCCACTAAACTCTGCCCCGTCCTTCGGTTGTGAGTGCAAACTCGCCATCTCTAGATGCACGGTCCTTTGAGACGAAAGGCAGGGATCCGCCGGAGGGAAGTCCGGGTGAACCAACCGCTATCCCCCTACCTGGCGCACCCCTGTCGGCGTTTTCAACCGGTAGGATATCTCACAGACGGAGATATTGGTTCGGAGGGGGTGCTTTTGCGGCTGGGTACCTGACGGGCGCTCTCCGAGTGACCCCGGTGGTCTACAGTCCGATTCTCGAGCAGATGAACACAGCGATTTACCCAGGTTCGGGCCCTTGGTATGGGTAACAGCCCTACACCCTGCCAGTTCATCATTTATATGAGTTGGAGTGTTTTGTGGTTACAATACTTCTTTCCGAAAGAGTTGAGTGCCCAGAGAAGAAGAGATTGGGGTCCCCCTTCATCCATGCACTCGAACCCCCTTATATACTCGGAACATGTTTGGGCAGGCGAGAGGATTACATCATGCTGAACCATGGTTCATTTATTATGCCCGTCATTTCTGCCTTGTCTCAAGCCTCATTCTTTGTGCCGCCGTGTGACCTTGCTCAGTCCGCCTAGATTAGGTAGGAGGTGTTAGTGAGACGGGCCGCCGACTTGCTGTCAGCGGGTCTCTTCGTCTTTAATTGCTCTGACACGGTGCGTCAGAGGGAGGAGGCTTCAGGATGAAGCCTTCTTCTCCTTTTTCTCCCGATCGCCCAGCGAGAGGGGCTTGGCCGCCCGCCTGCTCGCCAGGTTCCCATGTGGGCCGTCGCCTGGCGAGAGGGTCCTGGTCGCTCGCCTGCTCGCCAGGTCGCCATGTGGGCAGACGCCCAGCGTGAGGGGCCTGCTCGTCTGGTTGTCTTGCTTTTCCACGGCGGAGAGGGTACCCTGGCATAAAGTACGCCGACACTTCTAACAGTCAAATTGAAACACTGACATCTTGCAGATATACGAACTCCATTCCCGTTGGGAAAACATATGCTAATTGCAACTGGATTGAAGTCTGATGCTGAGTTCTACATTTTAGGCACGATAGTAATTAGTGCAACCAGGCATTAGTTGATGGGGTTATCTACATGAGATTTCCCCAGGTTCCATCTTATTAAGGAACATGAACTTATCATTTACAAGAACCATGGCCCATAAGCACACCAAATTGCTGCTGCAATCACATACAAAGTCAAATCCTAATTCCATAACTTGTATGTGCAGCCATCAATACAAAGTAAATCTTGAAACAAAAGGTTGCTATTCTTAGCTCTTTTTATGAAACAAATGCCTACCTAATAGAAGCTAAACGGATGAGGAAAAGAACAAAGGGCACCCAAAGGAGAAAACACAAGAGCAGTAGTACCAAAAACTAATACTCCCAAACACCATTGAAGTGAAAAGGTACCCCTATCTGAAACACTCACCTCACAGAATAGACACAAAGGCATCCATCTGAAATTTCTAAACCAAACAAGAACCAAGTCCAACCCAACCATCCCCCAAGCAGCTAGCCATTACCAAATCCACAACCAACCGAGGAAGCCGACAAGCATGGAGCAAGCCTAAGCTGTTGGTAGCTAGGAAAGAAGAGCGTATGAAAGATAGGCACACTCACAAGTGGTGTTGTTGTCCACCCGCGCCGCTGCGGTGTTGTTGACTTAGGGCTTAGCTTTTTCCCCTGTATCTTCCGCCTATATATAAAAGGATGCATTTTATTCATAGATTAGATGGCAAACGTGGCAATAGCAACATATGTTGCATATACATAAAAAAATAAAAAGTAAAGAAAATAACATATATGTACAAATTCTTGTTCTAGAACAATTTGTTACAAATTCCACAAAGATCATTTTCAGTTAGAGGATAGATTTAGTACCACGAGCATGATTTGTTTCTCCACGACTTGAACCGCCACCACCAACTCCAACATCATCTTCCATCTACAAATTGATAGTTTTTTGGCTTAACTTTATATCATTCGCTAATAAGAATGAAAACACTAGAGAAGATGGATTACCCTTTCATATGGCCATGCGATGGAATGCCCTTGGGCTGACGTTCAAATTAGCTAAAGCAATTAGAGGACAAGTAATAGCTGATTTCATAACCGACCATAATACCGTTTGTGGGATAATTATGTTTGCCCCTTGGTATTTATATTTTGACGGATCGATGTGTCGAGAAGGTGATGGCATCGGCATCGTGTTAATATCTCTGAAAGGTTGCAGCTTTGAATTCGCGTTTAGGCTAAATTGCTGGTGTTCAAAAAATCAAGCTAAATAGGGGTCTGCACATGCTTGATAATCTTGGTGTTGACTCTATTGAAGCTTATGGTGATTCTCATCTTGTAGTACAACAAGTAAGAGGGGAATATAATTGCTATGATGATATTTTGACTAGGTACTTAGAGCAGTGTCAAGTAATAATTGGCCCACTTAGTTCTTTCTCAATTAGCCATATCCCCCGTGAGAAAAATACCAAGGCAAATTCATTAGCACAACAAGCTTTGGGGTATAAGGTTTTTGATCGATTGGTTGATTGTAAGTCGATTGAAAAAATAATTATGTGTGTACTAATATAGCTTATTGGCGATTGATGCTATTGGATTATTTATCAGATCCATCAAAGTCAACTGATAAGAAAACTAAAAGACAAGCCTTAAAGTATGTTATTCTCGATAATACACTTTATTATCAAACTTTGGAGGGCTTGTTGTTAAGGTGTCTTGGAATAGAATAGGCGAAATCGGTAATGGGAGAAGTTTATGAGGAGATTTGTGGAACACATTAGTAAGCTCATAAAATAAAATTGTTGCTGAGATGCACCGGTTACTTTTGGCAGATGATGTTAAACGATTGTTTCAAATATTACAAAGGATGCCAAGATTGCTAGAAATTTGGAAATATACAATTGGCACCTATCGTTGTTTTACACCCGATCATAAAGCCTTGACTATTTAGAGGTTGGGGTATCGATATAATCGGTCAAATATATCCTGCATCATCCAAAGGGCATAAGTACATATTAGCTGTGATCGGTTATTTTTCTAAATGGGTTGAAGCTATTCCTTAAAAAAAGTGACTAGCGTGGAAGCAATTGCATTTATCCAAGAGCATATTATCTATCATTTTGAGATACCTCAGATGATTACAATTGATTAAGGCACTATCTTTATGTCCAATGAATTTTAAAGTTTTGCTGAAAGCTTTGGAATTAATTGTTAAATTCATCACCTTATTATGTGCAAGCTAATGGGCAAGCTGAATCGTCAAATAAGACATTGATCAAACTGATTAAGAGGAAAATTGATGACAAACCGAGGAATCGTCAGATGCATTGTGGTCCTATTGGATTTCTTGCCATTGGGCTACTAAGCTGTCATCCTATCAGCTTGCGTATGGACAAGAAACTGTATTACCGATAGATATCGCCATAAGTTTGTTGAGGGTCACAAGGCAAGATGGTTTATCGGTTTAGGACTATAGTGATTTAGTAGCCAATAATTTGGATGATTTGGTGGAATTGAGATTACGAACGTTGGAACGAATTCAGAAGAATAAGGCTAGAGTCACAAGAGCTTATAATAAGAAAGTTGTGCCTAAGTAATTTGGTAAAGCTGATTTAGTGTGGAAAACGATTCTACCTATTGGCATAAAGGATAGTCGATATGGAAAATGGTCTTCTACGTGGGAAGGATCCTATACAGTTCATTAGCTAGTTCACGAAAATTTTTATATTTTGGAGACTTTGGATGGTGTATTGTTTACTATGGCAATTAATGAAAAATACTTAAAGAAATATTACCCAAGTGTTTGGGTTGGGTTTTAATTGGCTAAAGGTTTTGAAAGTTGACTCGTTGTAGTCATAGGAGTTTTATTGGTTAATTAAAGTAAAGGAACCGAATTAAGTCGTTGCAATTAATTGTCGTACTAATGGCTGATGGAGTACATCATCCTTAGAACAAAATTAATGATAAGCAAACTTGTGATAAGACCCTTAACATGAAATTGATTAAACGGCCGTGTGGGATGTTCGAGACCAGGGTCCCGCAGAGAAGCTCATGCCCAATCGGGCCAGGGCGGTGCACCAGGTCTAAAGTTCGAGAGCGCCGTGAAGAGCCCATAGCCACATCCCAACTTCTTCTCCAAGGCAGCTGGTCGCCTCCTCGGCGAAGTTTCATTCCGCGTCAGGACAACCCCGCCTAAAGTAAAGCATGTGACCTGGCGCCTGCAGCCTGCAGCCACCAGACCCTGGCGGATCGGCAGGCGCGGGTCGGGAAAGAGACGACCAAATCCTCTGGACGTAGTTGGGTTCGGCAGACAGAGACAAACAACATACTCATGAGTCCACCTGGTCCAGGGCCAGGTGGCACCCTTTAGTAACGTGCCCTTCCCCCAGTATATAAGGGGGGAGGGAACAACCCTGTAAAGAGGGGAGAGAAAAACAGAAGAAAAAGAGAGGAACACACTCATATATCCAAGAACACAGGATTAGGGTATTATCTCCTCCGTGAGAGCCCGAACCTGTCTAAAAAAGATTGCCCTCGCATCCTGTGTTACCATCTAGCTCTGATCACGCACGAGCCCCCCTCGAATCACAAATCTCATTGCCGGCGGAACCACTCGTCGATAGTTGGCGCGCCAGGTAGGGGTGGTGTGCGAAGGTCTCCGTCGAGCTTGATGGCTACTACAAGCGAAATCTCTACAGTTTTTCTCCCAGATCAGGTTTTCCATTTTGGAAGCCTGACCTTCATCGCTGATAACCTCGAGAGTCTCTCTCTCCTTGAGGCGGATGCGTCGCCACACGAGGAGACCCCCGGGGATTCATCATCGCGACCACTGCCTGGATTGGGGTGTTTCGCCGTCCCGTGCTCGCAAGCACCGAGCGGGGGGCTAAAACCCCGGTTCCTTCAGGCAGTGGGCGCAACAGGCACCGAGTCCCGAGTGGTGGGGGTCCTCGCTGCCAAGCCACTCGGAACCGCCGATCGCCTTGAGCTATCCCCGGCAGGCTCTTCCAGCTCGTCGGCCGGGTCAGAAGAAAGCTTGGAGAGCTGATGGAGCTTCCGCTAAGTCTGCGTGATCGGAGGCTCGCGTGCGGAATTGCAGCAGCGCCACGGCGACTTCGAGGCTGTCGAGCACGACGGCGGGCGCAAGATGGAGCTCGACGCGCGGGTACAAGCCCTTCGGGGTCGCGCCCGTGATGTCAACGAAGACATTCTGTAGGTCAAAATGGGAGACCAAGCTGTTTTCCATACACCACAGCAGAATATCGTCTCGTCCAAAACACTCCTAGACACCCTGAGCCCGATGCTAGAGGCTGGTAATCCGGCTGCCCCGATCATGGCTCAAGTAAAAGCCATGGAGACGGCGGAAGCAATCTAGCAACAAGCTTAGACCGACCAGCCGGCGAGGGCGCGCTCACATGCTCCGACCAGAACTCAAACGGCCAGCAGTCGGCAGAATCGAGAAACCCCCCACCGGGGCATCACGTTCCTCACCGCGACGAAGACCTGCGCCACAGCCTCAATCGAGACCTCTGTTCCGACCTCGACGCGAGACAGCGTGATCGGGAAAGAGACGAGTAGTGCCGGCACGCTGATGAGTACGAGCGCTTTGGCGTACTCCCAGCACATCGGGGCGCTCGTCGAGCCCTCTCTCCCCCACCTCGCTCACCATCCGTGCGGCGCAACGAGGTCATCGAGGGGGTTCGTGTGTTCACCCCCACCTGCGCCGAGTGGTTTGGCCTGACGGGTTTAACCCCAAAGGCATCACCAAATTTGACGGCAACAGGGATCCGGAACCCTGGCTGCAGGTATACGCACTAGCGGTCAGGGCCGCAGGGGGAGATCAGAACATGATGGCTAATTACCTGCCAGTCACTCTCTCGCCCCAGGCCCAGGCGTGGCTCACCGGGCTCCCAGCGAATTCTATTCAAACTTCCAAGGTACGTATGAGCACCCTGGCACCCCCTGGGATTTGTACCAGCTACACCAAAAGAAGAATGAGTCCCTACGGGAGTTTGTCAAGCGCTTCATGCACAGGAAGAGCTCAGTTCGGGATGTCACGGACATGGTCATAATCGCCGCCTTCCAGAAGGGGGTCAGCGACCCTGACCTCATTAAGAAGATGTCCCGAAAGCCTCCAACTTCGATCCGCGAGTTGTTCGCCTTAGCGGATCGCTACGCGTCGGCCTTCGAAGCCTTGGCCGAATGCCACGATGAGAGAGGGGATCACGCTGACTCCTCCAGGCGAAAGGAGAAGAAGCGCAAGGGCCAAGACCTGGTGGCGACTGCCGAGCGGGGCCAAACGCGCGCCCCTAAGATCGACGGGTACGACAAAGTGATGAACTCGCTTTGTCCCTTCCACCCAAAAGGAAGACACGCCGCCAAAAATTGCTTCACCCTGAAAAGATTCACTCGGGAGACCAAGAGGCAGCTCGGGTAGGGGCCGAGCGAAGCGGTCGGGAAGCAACCTGCCCTTGAAGCCGAGGAAGACTATCAAGAAGCCGAGCTAGAGCTCAATTATATCTTCGGGGGCATGGCCGCGTATGAGTCCAAGCGAAAGCAAAAACTTACCGCTCGGGACATCCACGCGATTGCGCCGGAGACCCCCCGATACGTACGATGGTCTGAAGTTGCGATCACCTTCGACTGCTCGGATCACCCGGACCGGGTCCCATTTCCCGGCAGGTATCCCCTCGTCTTGGGGCCAGTTGTCCGTAGCATCAAGCTCAAGAGGGTGCTGATTGATGGGGGAAGCGGCCTCAACGTCCTCTTCAGCAAAACTCTCGACGATATGGGAATCTCCAGGTCGGAGCTGAAACGTGGGTCATCACCATTCCATGGGGGTGATTCCTGGGACATCGGCGACACCACTCGGCCAAATCACTCTGCCGATCACTTTCAGCACGAGAGAGAACTACCAGACCGAGAACCTCAGCTTCGAGGTGGCTGATTTTGCTACTGCGTATCACGCCATCTTGGGGAGACCAGCGCTAGCCAAATTCATGGCGGTGCCCCATTACGCGTATCTGGCATTAAAAATGCTAGGGCCAAATGGCATTATCACGCTGTGTGGTGATGTCAAGCAGTCTTTTTCCTGTGACAGGGAGAACTGTGAGATGGCCGAGTCGTTGGGAGCACAAGCTGATCGTGAACGAATCCAGCTAGTGGCCCAATCCTGCGAAGAAGCAAGCATCCCGACTCAGAAGGCGCCAAAGCCCGGGTTGAGTCCCGAGAAGGCGTCAAGATTATCACCCTCGACCCGTCTGACTCGGCTCAAACAGCCAAGATCTGGACAGGGCTCGGAGAAAAATAGGAAGACGCGCTCATCACCTTCCTCCGGGCAAACAAGGATGTCTTTGCTTGGAAGCCGTCTGATATGCCTGGAGTTCCCAGGGAGGTGATCGAGCATGCGCTAAACGTGGACCAAGCGGCCAAGCCTGTCAAGCAGAGGTTGCGGTGATTCACCCAAGATCACCGAGATGCCATCAGGGAGGAGATCACGAAACTGTTAGCTGCAGGCTTCATCAGAGAAGTGTATCACCCTGATTGGTTGGCAAACCCTGTACTCGTCCGCAAAAAGAATAAAAGTTGGCGCATGTGTGTTGATTACACCGACCTCAACAAAGCATGCCCAAAGGATCCTTTCGGGTTGCCTTGTATCGACCAAGTGGTAGATTCCATCGCTGGGTGCGAACTCCTTAGCTTCCTGGATGCCTATTCGGGCTATCACCAAATCCAGCTACGAGTCGAAGACTGCGAGAAGACATCGTTCATCACTCCGTTCGGAACATATTGCTACGTCACGATGCCGTTTGGGTTGAAAAACGCTAGTGCAACTTATCAACGCACGATGCAGCGGTGTTTTCACAATCAGCTTGGACGCAACGTGGAGGCCTATGTGGACGACGTAGTGGTCAAAACGCAATCGAGAAGGAACCTTACCTCTGATCTCGCCGAGACATTCGACAGCCTAAGAGCATTCTGGATGAAACTAAACCCTGAGAAATGTGTTTTCGGGGTCTCCTCTGGGAAACTACTCGGGTTCATCATCTCTCATTGCGGGATCGAGGCAAATCCGGAAAAATCGGGGCCATCATGAGGATGGCACCCCCTCCAGCCAGAAGGATGTCCAGAAGCTCACTGGGTGCATGGTGGTACTTGGTAGGTTCATCTCTCGACTGGGGACTCGAGGGATGCCCTTCTTCAAACTCCTCAAGAAGCAGGATCGATTCGAATGGACGGTGGAGGCGCAACAAGCTTTCGAGGAGCTCAAGCCGTTCCTCTCCACCCCTCCGATCCTGGTTTCGCCAATGCCGGAGGAGCTTCTTCTACTTTACGTAGCAGCAACGACCCATGTGGTCAGCGCCGCGATAGTCGTGGAGCGGGAGGAGCCAGGGCACCGCTACAGGGTGCAGTGCCCGGTCTACTTCGTCAGCGAAGTGTTGGGCGAATCCAAGGTACGGTACCCTCAAGTCCAGAAGTTGCTATACACCGTGCTGGTCGCATCGCGGAAATTGAAGCATTACTTCCAAGGGCACCATATTTCAGTAGTGACCTCCTTCCCGATAGGAGATATTCTCCATAATCGGGAAGCTACTGGGAGAATTTCGAAATGGGCGGTCGAGCTTGGAGCCTTTGATATCTCGTTCAAGCCGCGCACCGCCATCAAGTCGCAGGCCCTAGCCGACTTCACAGCCGAGTGGACCGAGCTCCAGGCCCCCCTCGGCGAGCAGGAGCTGGAGTATTGGACGATGTACTTCGACGGGTCTCTCATGCTCAGCGGCGCGGGAGCCAAAATTCTGCTCATTTCACCAAAGGGAGATCAGCTCAAGTATGTTCTCCACATCCATTTCTCGGCCTCGAACAACGCCGCAGAATATGAAGCCCTCATTCATGGGCTCTGCATCGCCATATCGCTTGGTATCCGATGATTGACGGTTCGCGGAAACTCCCAATTAGTAGTTAGCCAAGTGCAGAAGGACTAATCGTGTGTTGATCAGACTATGGCGGCGTACTGTTAGCAAGTCCGAGAATTGGAGAACAAGTTCGATGGATTGGAATTAGTTCACGTCCTGCGCCGTAACAACGAAGTGGCGGACGAGTTGGCAAAGATGGGAGCCACTCGGGCGGAGGTCCCAAGTGGCGTGTTCGTCCAAGAACTTTATGAGCCCACGATGATCAAGCGACGAGAGCTGAGCAAGATCCCCGAGGCGGAAGTCCTAGTTACCAACCACGATTGGACGACCCTGTATTTGGATTATCTCTTGAGAGGCGAGCTTCCCGAAAACTCCACTCTAGCCGAGCGTATTTCGCGACAAGCCAAGTCCTATGTGGTTATCGGAGAAGAGCTCTTTCGAAACAGCGCCTCCGGTGTCCTCAGGCGGTGCGTCCCGGAGCAAGTGGGAAGGGGGTTGCTCAAGGAAATCCACTCGGGAGTGTGTGGCCATCATGCCGCGTCGAGTGCTTTGGTCGACAAGGCATACCGGCAAGGTTTCTTCTGGCCCACGGCGGTAACAGACGCCAAAGAAATCATTCGCATGTGTGAAGGCTCTAGCGCAGGAACTGCAAACCATCCCTATCTCCTGGCCCTTCACAGTCTGGAGGCTCGACTTAGTCGGACCCCTCAAAAAGGCCCAAGGCGGCTTCTCCTACCTCTTTGTGGCCATCGACAAATTCACTAAGTGGATCGAAGCCAAACCAGTCGCCACGATCACGGCGGTTAAGGCCAAGGAATTCTTCCAAGATATTGTGGTCAGATTTGGCGTACCTAACCGCATCATCACGGATAATGGCACACAGTTCCGTGGTGAAGAATTCCAAGAGTGGTGCGACGACATGGGAATAAAAATTTGCTTCGCGTCGGCGGGTCATCCGCGAAGCAATGGGCAAGTCAAGCGGGCCAATGGTTTAGTCCTTCAGGGACTGAAGACCAGAATTTTCGATCGTCTCAAACCATACGCAGCGCGATGGGTGAGAGAATTGCCATCAGTGCTCTGGGGGCTCAGAACCACTCCTAGCAGAGCAACTAGGCAATCTCCCTTCTTCCTGGTGTATAGGTCGGAGGCGGTTTTGCCAACGGAAATGGAATTCGGATCCCTGAGGGTCCAGAATTATAAAGAAGCCGAGTCGGAGGGAAGCCGATTGGTGGAGCTTGACCAACTCGAGGAAGCCAGAAATGTTGCAGCGGTCCAGTCGGCCAAATACCTCCAAGGTCTTCAGCGCTACCATTCCTGCAATGTTCGAAGTCGTATCTTCTCAAAGGGAGATTTGGTCCTCAGGAGGAGTCAAAAAAGTGAGCATAAGCTCTCCCCGATCTGGGAAGGACCTTACATTGTGGAAGAGGTAGTCCATCCGGGAGCCTATCGGCTTAGGCGAGAAGATGGCGCAGTCTTGGTGAACACTTGGAACGCCGAACAGCTACGTCGCTTCTAAGCTTAAGCTATGTATCCAGCTCCGATGCATTAAATGAAGTTGCCGACTATCTGGTTTTTTGATCTGTCTTACTATACTGTGACCGAGTCATTCCCGAGTGGTTATCACCCTACTAGCGTAGCGTCTAATCCAAATTGTGCCGATACAAATTATGCGGAAACGCATGTTCGAGGTAAGGCCGCAACAAGCGGCAAGATCCGGACGTTTGTATTAGCGCACGAAGAAGGAAAGACGAAGCTAGAAGAAGGCACTAACCGCTCGAGAACGATGATCTGTAGTTCCATAAATACTTTTGGACACAGAAATCGGAATCACTAGTACCTAATCGGTAGAAATTCGGCCCTCCAGCACCTCGCTGCAGGGGCTGAAGCTATTGACTAGAGCAAACAGTCTAGAGAAAGATGATCAAACACAGAACGATATAAATGGCACCGATCCTATATTTTATTTCATAGTATTAGTAATTTACATTGCTAATCTTTTTTCTTTTTCTTTTTTTCTCGCTAAAAAGCGGGTGCAGGAGCCAGTGCGGGGAGACCAGTGCGGGGAGATCAGTGCGAGGAGCCAGTGCGAGGAACTAGCCGTGGCCTTGCGCCCATAGCCTCGCGGATCAAGTCCGCGACCACCCAAAGCGAGGGCTTGAGCCGAAGAAGGGCCTCGACAGCAGCGGCGTCGCGGCGCTCGTGCCCAAGCATGTCCCCGATGATGTCAGCCACCTTTTCCAGCGCTGGCACCGCCTCAATCAAGGCAGCAACGGCGCTGGCATCCCTGGCGGCCGCCTTCTCCTCCTCCCGCTCCATCACCGCAAAGTCAAAATTCAGCCACAACTCCGCATCTTCAGGGTCACTGTACATGTCATAGAAGCGATGGCGAAAGAAAGCCGACATTGGAAGTGACATTGCAGAAAATCTTGAAGAGGAAAGGAAGAAGCTTAAGAAAGGGATGATCGCTTTATCAGCGGTGACATCCTATTTATAAGCCAACCCCAGCTCTGAAAATCGAAGCGTCTCCAAGAGCATTCAAGCGCGCTCCCCGCAATCAACGAAGCACAAAATACGAATTGGCCGCACAAATACCAAAGAAGATCAACACGTTGAACAGAATCAAGTAATATCTCGCCAGACACGTGTCAAGTTTAATTCAACTTAGTTCAGCCTTCCCGCTCATTTGGTTCAACTAAGCGAGAAGTCGGGGGCTGGACACCAGCCACTCGAAAAAGCGTGCCTGCGACGAGAAGGCCACGAGCCAAGTCCCGACGCTCGGGGGCTGGACACCAGCCACTCGGAAAAGCTTGCCTGGGGCGAGAAGGCTATGGGCTAAGTCCCGACGCTCGAGGGCTGGACACCAGCCACTCAGAA
This sequence comes from Rhipidocladum racemiflorum, assembly GCA_036346355.1. NCBI lineage: Eukaryota > Viridiplantae > Streptophyta > Magnoliopsida > Poales > Poaceae > Rhipidocladum > Rhipidocladum racemiflorum. The sequence continues at coordinate 26,670,051 of CM070589.1, forward strand.
AAGCGTGCGTGGGGCAAGAAGGCTACAACCTAAGTTCTGGCGCTCGGGGGCTCAATCACTCAGCCAGGAGGGCGACAAGTGCTATCATGAGTGCTATTTAACCCAACAAAGTGCAAATGAGACAAGTCATATGAAAATATCAAACAACGCCTCAGACAAGGGTCAGCGTTCGACACGAAGATTTACATCAAACTCAGAATTCAAGATTCTCCAGCGAAGCCTGCGATGTACTGGAAACCTCTTCAAGGAGCGCGTTGGCCTTGTCTTCGTCGCAATTGAAACCCTCTTTAACAGCTTCAAGGTCAACTCTCGGATAATGAGATTTGACCACTGCCAACGCCTGATTCGCACTTATGGTCGCCGACTCCTTTGCGTAAGCCTTGATCTTGTCAGCTCCTCCCGAAAGAAGCAGAACGGCGTCGTCCCCTGGTTCGGTTCGGCTCCCTCGACAAGCAGAAGATGCAGGACTGGCTCGCAGGTGACACGGAGCTTGGTGCAGCTTCATTCGGCAGCGGTCACCTTCTCCTTGTATTCTGCATGAAAGCCAAGCTGTCACCAGAAAGCACACCCGGCTCGAATTGAGAAGTTTACCCTCCAGGTCTCGCTGTGTCTTCTCCAAGCTAGTCCGAGTTTGAAGGTTAGAGTTTTTTGAAGCCTCCAGCTGCGTCCTGAGCTCGGCGATTGTCGAGTCGCGCTCTGAAAACACGAAAAGTTAGACACGTCTCTGACCGTTCAAGAAGAAAGCACCTGCCCCAGGCCTGAGGAGGTTCATACCTTGCAGTGACCACTCAAGTTCCGACTTTTCCTCGCAGAGGGCCATGCATTGAGCCTCAAGTGTGTGGACTTCCTTCCATCGCGTCTGACTGACCTCATTTAGCTCGTCTTCGTACTTTTGGTGGTCCTTGAGCTTGGGCAACACCTTCTGGAAGAAGTCAGACCTCTTTTCGGAGCGGGTTCCCATATCCTGGGCATCACAGTAAAGCACCGGCAAGGGGTTAGCGCTTCAAAGATATACTGAGGAAGGGGAGATCGAAGGACTCACCTGGACCAGCCAGCTACACTTCACTGTGAGCTCATACAGCTCCATTCGGGCTGCTACCTCCGCTTTTTCATCCTCCTCCATCCCATCCCAGTCGGAATCTTCTCCCCACCACATTGTCCGAGTCTGTGGCTCCGGGAGAGGACCGAGTGGTGGGGGTTTTCGATGAATCTCCTCCACTTCGGGGGCTAACGGACCGACAGGATCTTCGCGATCAGGACATCCGAACGGCCCAGCAGTCGAACGCGTCTCCTCCGCCGGTACATCCCCTGCCGGTGAGGCAGTGCGCGAAGCAGCCCTCCCAGGAGAAGCCAACCCTGGAGCCTCCCTCTCAGAAGATGCTTCCACTGGAATGTCCGTGGAGGGAGCCCTGACTCACCAAAGGGCTAGTATGTCGGCACACATACAAAGAGACAAGAACAAGAGTCAAGGCGTAACAAACCTTTTGGACTTCTTGAATTTCATCCCAGGCTTCCTACGGACCCCAGCACCACCCGGAGAAGAGCCTAAGTCTACACCAACATTCGGGGCAGGTGCTGGCTCGGAAGATGGAGCTCCTGAACCTTCCTCCCCGGGGCTAACAGCAGTTGATGGCCCAGCCGGGGAAGGGACAGGAACCTCCTCCACCGATGCTCTTTCCCTCTTAGAAGACTCCGGCCCCTCAGCCGAAGAATCCGCCGGACGCTTGGTCGGAACATTCCTCAGTCGAGAGAGACCGACAACCGGAGCATCAGAAAGGAAGGCTTCACACTCCAGAAAAGTGAACAATCACATATCATCAGAACCACAAATCAAACGAAAACAACCAAGCAACGTCTCAGAGGAGAGGAATACTCACACGAGGAGGAGCCCTCTTCGCCGAGAACTTGCCCAGACAACCTCTATTGGTGATCTCGGCGCCCGGAGAGAAGAATTCGATCAACCGCGCCCCCAAGACGTCTCTTGGCAGGGGCACATTCGACTCCCGGGTGGGATCCTGAGTCCCACCATACCGGAAACCCAAATGGATTCATGTTAGTGTTATGCCCTTGAGGCAATCATATGGATGATTGTAACATGACTATGTTTATGAATAATAATATGATTATTGGTCCAATGAATGTATATCATTGTTTTGATCAACAAGTGTGTGACTTGTTTATGAAGCTCTTTACTTATTGATATAATTCGAGAAATATCTCTGATCGGATATCATCGTATAGGACAACGATGAGTAGATCAGCACGTGTATTGTTCGATGATCATGTTTCATAGATCATGGGATATGGAGATATCATCAATACATTGTGGACGCATGTTGAAGAACATGTGTTAGATAGACCCACAATGGGACACTGCGAGATTGTTACATTCTTATGTGTCATCAGTGTATCTCATACATAGTAGATGTATGATCCTTAGACCTGAGATTGTCATATTCCCTACATGTGTAATAGTTTACGTTGGGGTTACCAAACACTATTTCCTAACCGGATAGTTATAAAGGTAGCTTTCATGTTTACTATGAAACATGCAGAGGGAAGTGAGCAGTCAAGATGGAATTTGCCACTCCAATGTAACGGAGATATATGTCTAGGCCACTCGTGTGATATGATTAAGGAAGTGCATGGCCATGCCGTGATTGAGAAGTCAATCACAACTTATTAATATATCACGGATACGAGAGATGGATTGAATCACAAAGGATGACATGCTTCTCGCCTTGAGTTCGATCTTCATATAGTTTGGCAAAGGGATTATTACATCGATTACTTTAATCATATGCGTTTGGGAGTTGGCATGCTCTGCAAGGAGCCGCCGACTATTGGAGTAGAAAAGGGTTTTGAATCCATGTCCAAATGCGCATGAACCTCTGGTCACACACTTAGCAGTGGGACGCATTAATTCGGATTGGATCCGTAATTAATGGACCTCGTGGGCTTAGCGCGTAGATGGGCCCTGACTACCTAGGGTTTCACCTCGTGGCTATATAAGGAGGGGAGGAGGCTGGACGCAGGAGACACTTTCGTGCGGTTTAGAGGTGTTTCGCCAGAAACCCTAGCCACCTCCTCTCGTTGCCCCTGCCGAGCGACCCAGTGCTTGTACACCGACGCACGGCGTTCCATCCCCGGACGTGTGGACTGCTATGGTGACGCTGCTGCTACTACGGCGCGGCGAGGACGATCCGCGGCGAGGACGATCCGCACCGAGAACGATCCACTACAACGACGTGCGAAGGATTCCGCAACTGCGCGTCTAGTGGTAATAGATCTATGATCCCCTTCTTGCGAGTAGCTTTTCTGGTTTGCGATAGAAATTTTAATTTGTGCTAGTGTAGCATACCGCGTTCCCCAACAATTCACTCCTTCAAGGGTTGCACCCGGCGCTTGGCAAAGCTGACGGCGACCCCAATGCCGGTCAAGCCCCGGCTTTTCAGATCATCGATCAGCGCTAGAAGCTCAGTGACTTGAACCAGTTCGGGCCCCTACAGGGGATCGCTCCAGCATCGGAGGACTACAGGGGCACGGCCGGTGAAGGGAGCAAGGAAAGGGTCTGCGTTGGCGCAATAGAACCATTCCCGCTTCCAACCTTTGAGGGAAGTTTTGAAGGGGATAGAGAAGTAATGCCTCTTCAGGCCCTCCCGCAACTGAAACCCGGCTCCCCCGATGGCACTAGGAGCATTCCGATTTGGATGGGGTTTGAGCAGGAAGAGGGAGCGAAACAAATGAAAATGAGGACGGATCCCAAGATACGCCTCACAGAGTTGAACAAATATGGTGATTTGAAGAATGGAGTTGGGGTTTAGATTGATCAATTCAATTCCGTAAAAATGAAGAAGCCCCCGAAAGAAGGCGCTCCCTGGAACACTAAACCCCGCCAAAAGAAGGACTCGAAGACTACAATTTCATTGGCCCTAGGAGCGGGGTAGGGGCCTAATCCACATTTCCCAGCCTAATCCATATTTCCATTAACATCATTATTAATCCAACCCAACCTTTCAAATCCAAGTTATTTTTGAGAAAATCTAACCCTTGACTGTAATTCCCGAGCGATGTCCAATACCGCGGACACGGCTATTCGAATAGATTCTACACTCTGCAGAGGTTATGCACTTTACCCACAAGATACAGTCAAACACCACAAAGGCGAGTTCCCGTAACAAAGTCTTTTGGAAACTTCTAACAATACAAGTGGTCCTCCCCTGTTGTTGCACACTAACCCTTCCCTTAGCTAAGGCGAAGTTTAGGCCAACCAACCGTTAGATGGGTACCTGGCCTCAGCCCCGGTACGCTCCCCCGTACAACTTACACAAAGGGTGTAGTTGACCTCCTGAGGTCCCACAGTGCGTTATTAGCAACTTAGTCAACTAGGTCCGTCCCATTACGAGACATGTGGTTGCACGTTAGACCCAGTTCAAAGGCTTGCAAGGTGAAGTCCTTAGGGTGACCAGGGCAAGACTACCTAAGAACCAAATCAACATCCCGATTACCACAATGGCCCACGATCATTCTTGCCACATGCCCGGTCAAAAACTATTTATCAAACCCGATTGATTACCATGCACCACGTGCCATCAACATCACATGATACCTTTCCAAACAGGTTCAATATATCATTAAGTCAATATTAACATTTGATTGTCCAAAATCATGTCATGAGCACGTAGCGTGTCTAAGCAAAGATACTACAACGATCTAAACCCATGTTGGCAATTTTAGTAATGTCCAACTAGTAATCCACAACTAGGGTGACAAGGGGTCATGGCACATATTTAAGTAATCAAGGTGTCATACAGCAAATTGGTGTTTATCTAATTCCCCATATTTAAATAAAGTATTTTCTAATTGAACTAGCATGCAATAAGTTAAATCAAAATAAGTTTCAAAATAGGATCAACATGGTCAAAGCACAACTTGCCTTCAAAAAGTACTTGCTCTTGGTCTCGAGTTGGATCCTGAGTCAATACTTCTCCTTCGAATCCTTCCGGCACTTCAACGTCTACTCGTAAAGCGTGCAAATAGCAAATACACCAATAAACAATAGGCAAAAAGTATCCAAACATCCAAATAAAATCCATAAACAGAGAGAACATAATTTTATGAATTTTTAGAAACTGAAATCGTCAAATTTGGAGTTAAAACACAAAGGTTATGATTATTTAAAGTTTAAATAATCAATTAAATAATTTTACAGAGAAAAACTTTAGTCCAAAAATTAAATAAAATTCATATTTAGGTAGGTCTCAATTTTATACAAATTTAGAAATTTGAATCACTCAAATCGGAGTTGAAACGCAAAAGTTATAAGCGTTTGAAGTTTGAAACAAAATCTGAAATCATTATTTCGAATTAATAAATCATTTTCTTTTTTCGAAAATTAATTATTGCGTCGGCTGGACACGTGTCGAGTCTCGATTGGTCTGCTGGCGTCGGTCGGTCCATGGACTCGGTCCACGCTCGGCTCGGGTCTCACTGTGGACTCGGTCCACGACTCCACGTGTCGCTGACAGGTGGGTCCCCTCGGGTGACGTCATTGCTGACGTTAGCGGGGCTCGACTGTTAGACCGACAGCGAGCCCGCCTTGTCGATGGCTCGGGCTCACGCCGGCCTTGCGCGGTGACACGGGGCCCCACATGTCGATGGCGTGCTCCCAGCGCCGCGGCGCGGCTAGAGCTACGTGGCATGATCCGGGCCGTTGATTTGGAAATCAACGGTCCTGATCGGACCTAATGACGCACGTTTGGGGCGAACGTGGTCAATCCGGGCCGTTGGATCTAGATCCAACGGTTGAGATTGGATCTGGGAATCACATGTGGTTCTCACCGTGGGATGACGTGGGGCAATCGGGGCGTCGGATCTTGATCGGACGGTTCCACTGAGCTTCGCGGCGGCGATGGCGCGCGGTGGAGCGGGGTGTACCGGAGACGGGGACGACGACCAAGGGCGCGACGCTACGGGCTCCTCCGGCGACGTGCGTGGTCACGTTCGAATCGCCCTGGCTCGGGGATCCCGGATCTGGCCTCCTTCTTCTCGGGCGACGGCGGACGGCGGCGGAAGGTGAGAAAAAACAACACAAGGCCCTAAGCTACTACGGCGAGCAATCCCGGGCAAGCGGCGGCTGCTAGGGTTTAGCGAGCTAGGGCAAAAGTAGCGCGGGGTCACGGCGGTCCTCAGGGCAGGACCCGGGCTTTAAATAGCCTCGGCTTCCGCGCTCAATCCGTAACCCTAACGGATGCGGCGGAGGACGCGGCGGCGCAGTCCGATCCGGACTCGGGCGGAGACGACGACCCGCGGCCGTACACGTGTCCGATCAACGGCCACGATTGCCAGGCGCGCTCGGGTCCGAGCCAGACCTGGTCGAATCGGTGCGGCCCAATCCTGACCGTTGAATCTCGATCCAACGGTCGGGATCAATTAGGTTTAGGGCTGGTTCGGTCGAGTCACGTGGCTCGGGTCGGACTCGAGTCCGACTCGGGTTCCGACTCGGTCGGATGAATAGTACAAACCCACTCGCATTTTCCAGCGATTTAATATTTAAAATAATTCCCAGTAATTCATTTAATTCATTAAAAATATTAAAAGACTCAGAAAAATTCTGGAAAATACTTTGGATCATTTTGGACTCAAATAAAATATTTCCAACAAAATTTTATTTGCAAAGTTTAATTCTTTAATTATTTCAAAATGGAATAAATTCAAATAAATTCCAAATAAATCCAAATAAATTCCAGAAAATTCCAAAAATCCAACAAAGTGCCAAATCACACATGAATTTAAGACAGGCAAAATTTTGGGGTGTTACACGAGCGCAAGCGCTACTCGGACATGGGACGGGAAACATTGACAACAATCCCGACAATTAACAAGTCCTTTATGACCTCCTTTCCTATAGAAATGTTTTTGACATGACAGGATGGGGAAATCCGATCTTAAAGCACTTGGGGCTGCTGTGGGATGTCCAAGACCAGGGTCCCGCAGAGAAGCTCATTCCCAACCGGGCCAGGGCGGTGCACCAGGCCTAAAGTTCGAGAGCGTCGTGAAAAGCCCATAGCCACGGCCCAACTTCTTCTCCAAGGCAGCTGGTCGCCTCCTCGGCGAAGCTTCGTGCCGCGTCAGGACAACCCCGCCTAAAGTAAAGCATGCGACTTGGCGCCTGCAGCCTGCAACCACCAGACCCTGGCGGATCGGCAGGCGCGGGTCGGGAAAGAGACGACCAAATTCTCTAGACGTAGTTGGGTTCGGCAGACAGAGACAAACAACATACTCATGAGTCCACCTGGTCCAGGGCCAGGTGGCACCCTTTTGTAACGTGCCCTTCCCTCAGTATATAAGGGGGGAGGGAACAACCCTGTAAAGAGGGGAGAGAAAAACAGAAGAAAAAGAGAGGAACACGCTCATATATCCAAGAACACAGGACTAGGGTATTATCTCCTCCGTGAGAGCCCGAACCTGTCTAAAAAAGATTGCCCTCGCATCCTGTGTTACCATCTAGCTCCGATCACGCACGAGCCCCCCTCGAATCACAAATCTCATTGCCGGCGGAACCACTCGTCGACAGGCCGATTTATAGATTACAAGCATTCAAAAGTTTCATCAACTGATAAGACCCTTAACATGAAATTGATTAAACAGCCGATTTATATATTACAAGCATTCAAAAGTTTCATCAACAGGAGGCCCAAGTATTCATTACATAACAAAATGCAGTCCAGTAGAAACAATGATTAATTCCCAAGCATGATAGCACAGCAAAGGCACTGGCAAGGATCTTGTTCACTTCATCGATGATCTTTTGATCCTCTTCAGCTGTGCCATGGACAGGAATGACCTTGGCCGATTGGGCTCTAACTGCAACTATGCCCTTGGCAAAGGCAATTTTCTGCTCCTTGAGCGAGGATGAGAAGTTGGACATCTTTGGGGCTACTAACTAGTCATTGACCTTAAGCAGCTCTTCTTCTAGCAACTTCGGTCTCCTTGATGTTCTTATTGTCCTCGTTGAGCTTGGCTTTCTTGGCTTTTGTCTCCGCCACTAGCCGATCCAGTATCTTCTAGTCCTCCTGATGCACCATGCGTTGCTCAAGCCTTTGTTTAGCTTCAGTGACTTACTTTTTCTTGTCGTCGACGAAGCAAGCTTTCAGAAGTGTGGCTGTCACATGCTCAGGGAGGCTGGGCTTCACGGCGTCAACCGCATCCCAAATTGGCTATGCGTCTTTGAGCAGATTGGCTTTGGGGCTGTGCAGGACCTTGCAGAGACGCCTTAGTCTCTCTTTGGCTCTTGGGGTTGACATGACTTGGGCCGATGCACCCTCTGCTTCTACCAAGATTGTATCAATAATGGTTGGTGAGAGGTCCTCTTCCTCGCTTTCGATGTCCGACAAGTCGAATCCGAGGATGTCGGCGACTGAGGACGTCGGCTTGGAGATGGCAGGAGGAAGAATCACCTTGGCTGCTTGAGCTTGAGGTATCGGTTGGGATGCGGGCGAAGGTAGGTCACTGGCCATACCTTTCGACAAGTTGATATTGGTCGGTGGGGAAAAAGGAGGCGAAGAAATGCACTGCAAGTGTGGAGAGTTTATTAGGCCAATTGAGTTATTAGTTTAGTGTTTTGGTTAAAAAATACAAAGTTAAAATCACTTACCTTGCCAACCGTGGAGGTTTTTGTTGAACTTTCGGCCGATTCTTCTTGGGCCGATGTTTTCTTCCTTTGAACTATCTTTTTGAAAGACTGACCTTTCTATTTTTCTGCGAAAGAAAGCCGATTAAGTATAATTGGACTTGGTGTTATTTTAATATACCATAACTTACTCGGCTGCTGATGCTGTCTTTCTAAGTCAGAGAGGGAGGGGGTTTGAACTCCAAGGGTTCCTGAGGAATGCCCTGCCAATCCCATTGGCCATTGCTTCTTTGCAGGAGCATCACCCGATGGGTCTGCCAACCTTTTCCCAGTTGCTTTTGGTCTAGAGAAAGAAAAATGATAAATATGTAAGGAGAAGACAATTAAATTAGCTGCAGAAAAGAAGCTACTGGTTAGTACCTCGCCAGTGATGTCAATCAAGCTTGAGTTAGTTTGGTCCGACAAACTAGAGCTGCTCGAATTTGAGCTACTCAAATCAATTCTAATTGTTGGCTCCAGCGATAAATTGGGAAAAAAATTCAACTATTATGGAGGTAGGCGTCCTCTCAGCTGAAAATAGGGAAGAATAAATGTCCGAACACCAGGGTAAGTAGCCGTGAGCCCTTTTGATGTGGACGATGAAGTGTGGAAGTTGTCGGATAAGAAGATCGTCGGCTATATGAAGAGCTAAGTTAGCCGAAGAAGCCCGATGTAGTCTCTCTCGAGGTTGAAGCCGATCGATTATTAGGAGCTTGGGTATGATTTGGCCGAAGCCAAGTTGTCGGGCATATGTTGATGGATGGTAAAATTTGTAAGAGGGCTAAAAAATTTTGCCTCTGATGTGCAAGCCGACAGAGAGAATGCTTGGAGATAGGAATATTTTGAAAAACTCCTAGGTTTCTTCTTGCATGTCCTTGCTATCAGAAGAAAGGTGGAAGAAGGAGGGGCAAAGATAGTGATCGGCTTCGCGGTAGCTAAAGAATTCAGAAGTTCGGAGGGAGTCTTAGTCGAGTTGGCAAAAGAAGGAAAAATATTTTTTGGCTATGCTTGGGTTTATTTTGGTTTCACGCTAGAACAGAGAAAAAACCTCTCACCAAAAGATCGGCTATTTCTAAACTCGACGGGATGGTCCTATGGAGTTTCCTCGAGGGGGGAAGGGTGTCATTTCTGATAAATCGATCTTGAAAGATGGGCTAAAAAATAATAGAGAAATATTTGGATGAACCACAAAGGGCCACCAATATTTCCTACTTTGTATGACCCCAAGGGTGTGTAAAGTTGATAGCAGATTTCATGCATCATTTGGAAAACTACCCCCAGAAATAGTTTTCCTAATGCAAGCCGACGACCCCCCACTAACTGTTTAGCTATAGTTTGGTAGGTTTAGGTAATGCCAAGGGAAGCGCCACAAAAGAGGAATCGATCGAGCCACATGTTTAGGAAAGCTACGTGCTCCCTATTGGATACTGGGCCGACTCCTCTATTGTTTTCTATGTATTTGCCCCATCCTTTGCCCTTGGTGGTCACGAGTTTATACTGCAGCTTGGCACTAAAAGCCGACAATTGCTCACCATTCTGCCTAAGGCAGCAAAGTTGTATAACGTCAAGAAGGGTTGGGTCGATGAGACCAGGTCGAAGGACAAAGGCATTAAAGGTGTCGAATAAAAAATAGCAGGCCATGGCCACTAAAGGCTCATTGGGGGAGGAGTTGGCTAGAGATAAAGGAAGGCATTCGGCTATCCCTATTTATTCCCAAACTAGGAGTTTTTGCGCGGTCGGCTAGGCCCTAAAACTCTTACTCCATCCTACTAAGTTAAAGTCTGGGGCATTCATTGGGAGCTTCGGGAGTTATTGATCTATAATGGCCGATGGGTCGGTATTTCCTATCAGATCTAGGTAGAATTGAGTCGCCCTTAGGGACACGAAAAAAAATACTTGGATGTGGTCCATTGAGATAAAAGAAGCCGATGAAATTGAGAGTTGAGAAAAAGGGTGCAAAGCCGACAATGAGAAGGTTGAGTGCTTGAGCGCGTGATAATGACAGATGAATGAGCCTTGTATTTATAGGGGGGGTAAGTCTGATGGCATTGGCGGGTAAATATCACTGAATTTTTTACTAGAGTTAATGTATTAGATCGTGCGTTCGCCCGATTTGCATGGGAAATTTGCCGTTAATGGCATAAAAATCGGTGGACGTTGAAGGGATGGGTTTCGGAAGAGACTGTTGGAATTCAATGTTTAAGCTGATAATGCTGATTTTTGACAAATTAACACAATCTCCCAAAAATGTGGGGCATATGTTGACACTAGAATCTGGCTCATGGACGATTTGGTAAGAGATTGTTAGTTTGGTATAGTTAGTTGATTAAGGATAGCATTGGGTCTGGAATGTCATAAGCCGATGCAGGTTGTCAAATTATAACCAATGTTAGTGCTAAAAGGAAGGTATCTCAGGGGAAGCTGAGACCGATATGGAATGTTTTATGATTCCAAGGAGGACACGGTAGATCTAGGTGCTATAAAAGAAGGCGACGGGAAACATAGAAGAACACAGCCAATCAATCAAACAATCTGCATAAACTTTATTTATTTTTCATCCACTAGGAGTAGTTTTTAGACTTGTAATCTTTCCTCTGTAATTCAGTTTGATCAATAAAGTTGTGTATCGTCGATTATTGATTTTGTTGACTTACGTCACCCAGGTCTTCTTTTCTCCGACTTTGTTGCATATTGCCTTTTCAGGAAAAATATACCTTTATCCTTATTTAATCAGCCTAATAAGGTTGATTAGACCTATTGGTTACTTTTTTATCTAATAGTCTTGAATAGTTAGTTAAATCGAGTCATTGCTGGAAAATACCTATCGGCTCAACGGCCGATTGAATTGAATCTTTTTCTTGCCGATTGTAGGATCAAATCAGCTGGCACACCCGCACCCATAAATAAACCCGGTGTTTGCGTCTGTGATTGTTGATTAACCCTTCTTCACGTTTTTTTGACGCCAACAATATTATTAGCAAAAAATGTGTTAAGCGAAAATGATGTCAATATGTGATTCTTTAAATATCCAGAATGATTCATTCTAGTAAGGATAAGGTAAGAATTGTTTGTTGGATAGAATGGATTTAAAAAATCATACTTTAAAAAAAACACCAATAAGGAGGGCAACGAGAAAGGCGAAGCTTACGGGCTAGTTTACTATATTTGGGGTCCGAACGCATAACATGCGCGACCGAAACAATACCAGCAAACCATGCTACAGTACTCAACAGGAGGCTGAAAAGTTCACGCGACCCAATGCTACAATTCGGATGAAGCTACAGCACCATGTCACGGCCTGAACAGAACAGGATTGTGCCTCCACGGGACTTTCAGCTGAATAGTAACCGAATTGGGTGCATGAACAATAACAGACCACGTGAACAGTACTAACACTACAGGAAAACGATTTTTTTTCCACGGCCACACATATTTTCATCGGCTCAAAGCAAGCCGACGAAATAATATATATTTTTTCGTCGGTCTACATGTAGCCGACGAAATAAATTTCTTTTCGTCGGCCAGGCCGTGATTAATATCCCGGGCAATTATTTTCGTCGGCTTAGCCGATGCCAATACTGGCCCAGCTCCCCGCGCATTTTTTCAAATTTCGGCTACCTATTTTCGTCGGCGAAGCCGTTGAAAATATATTATTTGCGTCGGCTTGGCCGACATTAATACCTGGGGGCCTCATTTTCGTCGGCTTGGCCGACATTTATACCTGGGCGCCTCATTTCCGTCGGCCTAGCCGACGTTAGTAGCAGCCGCCTAAACAAACCAGCAAATACTCGCGTGGGCTCACGACACCACACTTACCAGCCGCCTGAACAACGAGCAGCAGCTGCCGCCGCCGCCCCTGTCCACGCCGGCTCCCACTCGACCACGCCGGCGCCCGGCCTCGCCACCCCTGCCTCGCTTCGTCCCGCTGACCACGCTGGCGCGCTCGCCTCGCCGCCCCTCGTTCTGCTGCCTCGCTACCACGCCCGGCGCCGGCCTCGCCGCTTCGCCCTGTCGCGCCGTCTCCCGCTCGACCGTGCCGCCCCACGCCCGCCCCGGCCGAGCAGCGCTCGCGGACCCAGCCAAGACTGTCGCCGACCTCGACGCTCCCCACGCACCGTCGTCCGGTATGATTTACTTTGCTCCCCTCAGTGCTACTACTTTGCTCCCCTCAGTCCAATTCCATTTGTTGCTCATGGTGATGAAGAAAACCACATAATTTGTGAATTCTCTTAGTCTATATTTCTTAGGAAAATTTTCTACTTCAAGTAAACAATATCGATTATGCCGGTGGGTGTTATTCCCTTTTTACATGTTGAACACATAGTAGCTTCTTATGCTTTTTTATGGTGCTATTGTTTGAAGCTGGTTGGCCTTCTTAATTGCTATTGGTAATCGATTCTGAGATTCTTTTATTTATATTTGAACCATCATTGTCAGTTTCTGGAATGTAAAGTAATCTAACAGTTATGGTGTCGGGACCCGAATTTGCAAATCCGGACACTCTGTGTATTCAGCACTAGTCCAGGAACGCGCTAGTGCACACAGTCTTAACATCGGTAGATATCCCAATCATACCACTCGATACTAATAAAGTACTTTAATTAAATAGTCAAACTGGTTACTCGACCTTATGGTTAAGTTACAAATGTACGCCTCGCAGGGCGAAACTTATTAAGAGAGAAATAATAGCAGCGGAAAATAAGATAACATCGTGGCGCCATCCAGTATACCACAGGCAACTGACTGGGCTCGCTCCCTAAGTAGATGGTTCCTCTTGGAGCTCCTTCTCCAAAGCTGGTGTAGTCTCCTCTTCAACTGGTGTGGTATTGTGGCAAGGGTGAGTACTTGGTACTCAGCAAGTCATGCACAGAATGCAGCTAATATACTACATGCATGGCTTAATACAAAGGTGTTGATCAATGTATTTTTGCAGTAAACTTCATTTAACAAAGATCATAAGTATATTCTTAAGAAGTAGTAACAAGTAAAGCATAGATAACTTTTCAAGGAGTTTAGTAAGCATCTTTCCCATTCTAATCCACGTTTCCATCAACATCATTATTAATCCAACCCAACCCTTCAAGTCCAAGTTATTTTCAAGAAAGTCTAACCCTTGACTGTAATTCCCGAGCGATGTCCAATACCGCGGACACGGCTATTCGAATAGATTGTACACTCTGCAGAGGTTATGCACTTTACCCACAAGATACAGTCAAACACCACAAAGGCGAGTTCCCGTAACAAAGTCTTTCTAAACTTCTAACAATACAAGTGAGCCTCCCGGTTATTGCACACTAACCCTTCCCTTAGCTAAAGGCGAAGTTTAGGCCAATCAACCGTTATATGGGTACTGGCCTCGGCCAGACGCTCCCCGCATAACTTACACAAAGGGTGTAGTTGACCTCCTGAGGTCCCACAGTGCGTTATTAGCAACTTAGTCAACTAGGTCCGTCCCATTACAGACATGTGGTTGCACGTTAGACCCAGTTCAAAGGCTTGCAAGGTGAAGTCCTTAGGGTGACCAGGGCAAGACTACTCGAAGAACCAAATCAACATCCCCAATGCCACAACTGGCCCACCTGATTATTCTTGCCACATGCCCCGGTCGAAAAACTATTTATCAAACCCCAGTTGATTACCATGCACCAGTGCCATCAACATCACATGATACCTTTCCAAAACAGGTTCAATACATCATTAAGTCAATATTAACGTTTGATTGTCCAAAATCATGTCATGAGCACGTAGCAGGTCTAAGCCATATACTACAACGGTCTAAAAACCCATGTTGGCAATTTAATAATGTCCAACTAGTAAACCACAACTAGGGTGACAAGGGGTCATGGCACATACTTAAGTAATCAAGGTGTCATACAGCAATTTGGCATTTATCTAATTCCCCAAAAGTAATTAAAGCATTTATTACTTCAACTAGCATGCAATAGTTTAAATCAAACTAATTTCAAAAATGGGTTCAACATGGTCAAAGCATAACTTGCCTTCAAAAAGTACTTGTTCTTGGTCTTGAGTTGGATCCTGAGTCAACACTTCTCCTTCGAATCCTTCCAGCACTTCAACGTCTACTCGTAACGCGTGCAAATAGCAATACACGAATAAACAATAGGCAAAAAGTGTCCAAACATCCAAATAAAATCCATAAACAGAGAGAACATAATTTTATGAATTTTTAGGAACTGGAATCGCTCAAATCGGAGTTAAAACACAAAAGTTATGATTATTTAAAGTTTAAATAATCAATTAAATAATATTACAGAGAAAAACTTTAGTCCAAAAATTAAATAAAATTCATAATTAGGTAGATCTCAATTTTATACAAATTTAGAAATTTGAATCACTCAAATCGGAGTTGAAACGCAAAAGTTATAAGCGTTTGAAGTTTGAAACAAAATCTGAAATCATTATTTCGAATTAATAAATCATTTTCTTTTTCGGAAATTAATTATTGCGTCAGCCTGGACACGTGGCAGCCTCTGATTGGGCGGCTGACGTCAGCCGGTTCATGGACGTGGTCCATGGTTCGGCTCGGTCCACCGTGGACTCAGTCCACGGCTCACGTGAGACTGACAGATGGGGCCACTCGGGTGACGTCATTGCTGACGTCAGCGGGGACTCAGCCCGTTGCGCTGACAAGTGGGACCCACTGTGACGTCATGGGTGACGTCATGGTGCGGTCACTGACATGCGGGCCCAGCGTGTCAGTGACCCACACGCCGCTGGCGTGAGCGGCGGCTCGGCTCCGGACACGCTAGCACGATCGTGTCCGTTGATTTGAAAATCAACGGCCGCGATTAGATCCAGGGGTTAACACGTTGAAAACTACTCGGTGATCGTGGGCCGTTCGATCTAGATCGGACGGTCCAGATCTAACCCTACGTTAACGCTACTACGGCACGTGGTGATCGTGGGCCGTTGGATCTTGATCCAACGGTCCAGATCTAATCGGGTTTGGAAACACATGAACTCACCTCAACCGCACGATCAAGATCGGACGGCGCACAGAGCTCGCGAGGGCTGATGGCGGTGCGGTGGTCGGGGACGAACGGAGCTGGGGAAGGCGACCTTCGAAGCGGCGTTGCGGTGCTTCTCCGGCGAGATGGGTGCACGGCTCGGGCGCGTCTCGGCGAGAGGTTCCCAGATACGGTCTCGGTGTCGACGGAGCGGCTCTGGACACGGCAGAAGACGGCAGAAACCACCGTGGAGACCCAACCAACTCCGGCGAGCAATCGGGCACGAACGGCGGCGGCTAGGGTTTCGGGAGATGGGGCAAAAGGTGCGCACGGTTGAAGCGAACCTCGGACGATGACCCACGCCTTAAATAGCCTCGACATGCGCGCACAAAACGGAACCCTAACCGGACGCGACGGCTACACGGCGGCGCAGTCCGGCTCGGATTCGGCGGAGACGACGACGCACGGCCGTCCACGTGGCACGATCAACGGTCACGATCGCGTGGGTGCGATCGGATCCGACCCGGACTCAGCTCGAACCGGTGCGGTCCAATTTGGACCGTTGGATCTCGATCCAACGGTCGGGATCGAATAGGGTTCGGTCAAGTCACGAGGCTCGGGTCGGACTCGAGTCGGACTCGGACTCGTGTCCGGTCGGATGAACAGTACTTGACCCGACTCGATTTTCCAGCGATTTAATATTTAAAATAATTCCCAGAAATTCATTTAATTCATTAAAAATAGCAAAATACTCAGAAAAATTCTGGAAAATATTTTAGGGTATTTGGGACTCAAATAAAATATTTCCAATAAAACTTTATTTGCAAAGTTAAATTCTTTAATTATTTTAAAATGGAATAAATTCCAAATAAATCCAAATAAATTCCAGAAAATTCCAAAAATTCACCAAAGTGCCAAATCACACATAAATTTAAGAAAAGCAAAATTTTGGGGTGTTACATATGGTTTGTTAAATTATCAAAACATTTTGATTGCGGCTTTTGTTGTTGAATAATAGCACGTAATCATTAAACTACAAATTAATTCGTCTAGATTGCCTTAAGATATTTCAGTCCACATGTTTGTTGTATATTCATTATTGGTTCCAGAATTGAATTATGGATATTATACTCTTATTTATCTTGTAATGAATCGAGACTGATGATGTAATGAATCGAGTAAACGGCTGATGATGTAAAAGAAATTTGCATATTAGAATTGACCCCATGCTTGACCTAGGTTTTTTTTTCACATGTGCCCTAGTAATATTTAAGTCGCCATATTAAGAATAAAGAAAATACAAATGGTAGAAATTGTCATGCTGATAAGAAAAAGGAGGGAAGAGAAAACAACTTATGTCTAGTTGGAAAAACTATGATATGCCGCTATCACACCAATTTACACAGATGGCGTACTAACTGGATAGGGGAAAAACTATGATATGCCGCTAGGTGGCTTGAATTAAAGCTTGAGCATGCAAATTTGCGTGACCCAAAAATTACATGGTTGGTAATTTACAATTCCGCAAAAGCAGCCTAGCAATGAATTTTATTTCTTTTAATTAATATCACTACCTGATCATTTTGAATGTGTATAAATGGTATTGAATGCTTTAGTTTAATTTTCAATACCAAGCAATAATCATCAAATATTTTTGAAGCTGATTCATTCTCAAGGATTTAATATGATTATCTGGGATAGACATGCCTGCAGAAGCGAGCCACGTCGGCTTGTTTCGGCGGTTCTTTGGCCGACGGCAAGAATTTCGTGTTTGCCGAAGCCGTCGAAAATAGCGTAATGTCGTCGGCCGCTGACGAAAATAGTTGTATTTTCAACTACTTATTTACGTCGGTATAATTTCGTCGGCAGGCCGACGAAAATATATATTTTCGTCGGTTTTTCGCTTATTTTCGTCGGCTTTTGGCCGACGAAAATACATCGGATTCCTGTAGTGTAAGGGCATCTACAGTGGTATAGACGGTAGCTGTCTATAGTATACCTCCATGTCATCTACTAAAGATAACTTATACAATAGACTGTCTATATAGCTGTCTGTAATGCTCTCACTACAGTAATCCCGCAAATTAACATCGGCCAAAAGCCGACGTTAATTAGCCATTTGCCGACGTTAATTTCAATTAACGTCGGCAAAGGGCTAATTAACGTCGGCTTTTAGCCCACGATAGTTAATCGACGTTAATTAGCATAATTAATGTCGGCCGCCGACGTTAATTACTAATTACCGTCGGCCTAACTCAGCCGACGATAATTACTGCCGGAGCCCGCTAATTAACGTCGGCCCCTTGTTAGCCGATGGTAATTAATAATTAACATCGGCTTAGGCCTGGCCGACGGTAATTAGTGCCGTGGGGATAATTAACGTCGGCTCATATTAGGCCGACTAAAGAATCGAGACCTGGACCAGTCTCTATATCAAAAGTGCTTGGCAATTCTTCATCTTGGAAAACCTCAACAACCTCCATGGCCTCCAGCTGGCTATCAAGATAACCAGCATCACCAGGAGTATGTAACCGTTCTCGGGGATTCACTTTGTACACAACCCACCAAGCACTCAGTCTTGTGCATGGATATGGCATATAATACACCTGCTCAACTTGGTGAGCAAGGATAAAATTGTCATAGCCATGTAGCTGTTCGTTGTGTTTGACTTCTACCATCCCATACTGGTTTTGATGAGTCCCATGTTTGCTATCAAACAAAACACAATCAAAAAAGACTACTTTGAGCTCCTTATTCCCTGCAAACTTGAACTCGAGGATGTTTTGAATGATTCCATAGAAATTTGTTTCGATCCCTTGTGCATCGATTGCCCTAGTTACAACTCCAGTATTTGTTGTGGCCACAAGGGGACGACCAGCTTCAAATTTGGTCGAACGGAACCGAAACCCGTTCACGTCAGACGCTAATAGCTTTTAACAGATTCTGGGCATAGGACAATACCAAGCAAGTCCTCATGGACGTTCCCATATTTCACGACCGCCAACAAAATATGATTCAAGTTGTATAAGATTTATAATATATTGAAACGTAACATTACGTAATATTGTAGGATGTGAAGGTGTTACATGATCTCGGAACCAAGTGATGAAATTAGGGCCCCATTTAATCCATCCCGACGCATTGTATTAAGTTGCTTGGCGCTTGGTTGACGAATAGATGTCCGGGCTCGCTTATCGAATTCATCGTATATAAAAACGTAAATGGATACATAAATGAATGATGTCTTCGGCAAGATAGCTTGATTGACATGTACAAAGTAAACGCTACGTGAAATATTGTTCCATCTCTTCCATATTGGAGTACATGTACAAGAAAGCAGCATTTCTTTTCTTCCGAAGTGTAATAGTAAGCGAGTGCAACTACCAACGGTAGTACCTCTCCATTGGAAAATCAGAGGTCACTACAAGGTGTCTCTTCATCTACATGGTACCGCATCGTGGGAGCATTGACTTTGTGTTCCTCTGCAAAGTATACAACTCAAGAAGTATGATATCTCTTTTAAAGAAAATGCTTCTGCAATGCACCCTTCAACTCTTGCCTTATTGCCAACCATAGCTCGAAGTTTCTTTAGAGCTCTTTCAATGTGATACATCCACCTATACTGAACAGGGCCACCTACCTTAGCTTCGTAAGGTAGATGAACAAGTAGATGTTGCATTGGATTGAAGAAACCCGGAGGGAATATTTTTTCCATCTTGCATACAAGCACTGGTATCTCTTTCTCTAACCTCTCCATCATGTCTTTCGATATTTCTTTAGCACATAATTGTCTATAGAAATAACTTAGCTCAGCTAGCACCTTCCACACATTATCATTAAGATACCCACGAAACATTACAAGCAGGAGTCTTTCCATGATTATGTGGTAATCGTGGCTCTTCAACCCATTTAGCTTCCCCGTATTCACATTCACATTGCCTCAATCCCGCCAAGCAGAACCATCAGGAAATTTCAATTTTTTTCATCCACCTCAACACTTCTTTCTTTTCTTTAGGTTTAAGGCAAAATGGAGTGCGTGGCTTACCCCCTGCTTCGGTGAGCTCAAGTGTTGGCCGGTTACAAATCTCTGCTAAGTCTCTTCGGGCCTTTAGGTTGTCTTTTGTCTTGTCCGTCATATCCATGACCGTGCTTATAATGCTTTCACCAACGTTACGTTCCTGATGCATGACGTCAATGTTGTGCATCAGAATCAATGCCTTCGCATATGGGAGCTCCCATAATCCACAAATGTGAGTCCAGCTTGTGCTCCTCTCCAAACCCTTCAAACCCATCTTCTTTCTCCACCAATTTACTCAACATATCAGCAATTTCGCCCGATTAGACGTTTCGCGGACCCTTTCGACAATTGTGTCCTTACGGAAGGCATTCCTCTGGAACCTAAAGGCGTGTCTCGAGGTGAAACGCCATGGCAATCGGCAATGCAGATCTTTCCACCATTTACAAGGCGAAAACAATCGGTGTCTCGAACCACAAATCGGACATGTCAAATTTCCATGATGACTCGGCCCAACAAAAATACCATAGGCCATGAAATCATGCACGCAGACCATAAATATGCAACACGAAGGTTGAATTTACATTTCTTGTAGCGATCATACGCCTCTACCCCTGTCCATAATTTTTCACTCTTCGATCAAGGGTTTGAGCATCACATTGAGACGCTTTCCAGATGTTCGGGGCCGTGTATGATGAGGCACAGGAACATAAACTCATATTTCATGCAAAGGGAAGGTGGAAGGTTGTATGGAATAGCAAAGACCGCCAAAGACGAGTATAATGCGGCGGTTGTGTTGAAAGGCGTGAAACCACCTGGCCGCCAACCCAATGCGAACATTTCTTGCATCCTCGCGAAGTCCTCGTCAAAGCTATCTAGAGCCTTCCATGCCTCACTATCTGACGGGTGCACCATTACTCCGTCGTTCTCACGCACACCTTCTTTGTGCCACCTCATGTGCCTGGCACTTCGTTTTGAGATAAACAACCGCTTCAGCCTAGGTGTGAGAGGCATGTACCGAAGTTGCTTGTGTGTAACATCGGTCGTTACCTTTTCACCTTCTTCGTTCACCACCTTGACAAATCTTGGTTTTTTACACACTAAGCAATGCTTCTCTTTCTCATGCTCCTTTCAGAAAAGCATGCAGTTATCCTTGCACACATCAATCTTCTCATACTTCATACCGAGACCAGACAACAACTTCTTAGACTGGTACATGTCTCTAGGCATCTTATGATTCGCCAAGAAGATATCGTAGGATCAATTCCACGAGATCATTGTAACAATTATTGGAAAAGAAATACTTGGACTTAATGGCCATGAGCCGCGTCACAAAAGCAAGCTGGGTCACTTTCGTGTGTTCATGCAACAGCTCTTCAGAAGCTTTAAGTAGCTCAAAGAACTCCTGAAACTCACGTGTTGGCGGATCCTCCGAGTCTACGTTAATCTCTGGACGCAAAGCTTCTAGCATCTCATCCATCCTATCGTCGCCCGCCCTATCATCTTCCTCTTCAACCGCAACTTCAGGTCCTTGAGCACGGGACTCACCATGATTTACCCACAACTCAAAGCTTGGCATGAAATCGAACCGACACAGGTGCAGAGACATCGATTTCTTGTCCTGGGGGTGGAAATTACGGCACTTGCTGCATGGGCACTTCATCTTAACAGTACTAGACATAGAGAAGGCACGGTCAACAAAAGCGGTAGCCTTGACCGTCCACTCAGTCGAGTGAGCCCCACTTTTCTCCCAACCTTCATACATCCATCGGCGGTCGTCACCCATACTTGAGGCTATATAGGTTAAATCAACAGTTATAAGGTTCATTTTGTTTCTATATATCACTACCCTACATCTATAGGAAAAGATATGTCCTAAACTCACCAAGAGTGGTCGATAAAGCGCGGATTTATGATTTAGCTCAGAGTTCGAATGAAATTTCGGCAAGATAATTCGCTGTTCTCCACCCGCACGCCCGGATATGGTGCAGGGAGAACAACAGGTTATGACGCCGAAATTTCATTCGCACTCCGTGGCTCGTCATAAATACCGCACTTTGTCATCCACTCCGAGGTCTGTCCAAAAGGGACAATTCGGACCAACACATCTCACATGTGACACATGTGAGACATGCCGATCCGAAACGGGTGACGATAGGTTTCGTGGACACTATGTGATTTGAAATTAAAAATAAAAATCCGACGATAATCCATTACTCAAATATATATTTATAAGCATCTTGCAAAACAACAATGGCATGTCTATAGGCGACCATATTACCCCATTCAATGTTTTCATTGGATAATCAATGTCTTAACACATGCATGAGTAAATTACCTTGAAAATAGCCATGGTGAAAAGTAAATGAATGGGAGTGATATATAAGGAAAAATAGTGAAACAAAGCATCTTAAAATCATTGCCTATCTAGCTGCATCAAAACTGAACAATCTACACCATTGTCGGAGCAGCTACAATCCCAGTGGACTGTCCCATGAAAATCCCAAAGGATTGGACAGATTGCAAGGGAAATAGTGACTACAATTGGGATATCTTTTGTTTAATCATTTGGTCTTTAGTTTGGTGCGCTGAAAATTAGATATTTTCATTTGATGATGTGATTAAGTTGAATGTTCATTGACCCAATTTGGTACAACCCCGAACTCTGTGGCTGGTGTGAAGAAAACAAACTGAAAGCTCATGGTCAAACGAAACTGCTTGTAAATGACTCTCCATCTCAAGAGGAACTGCTTGTAAATGACATGCATGCTATATATGCCTAGCCATTTCTGTCTTTTTGCATATGCGTGAGAGAACGCAGGTGGAGTTGTGAACATGATATCACAGATACATTGATCTTTTTCATCTCCTGGCCAAAAAGCAATGATAATAAGCACTAGTTGAATGGTGCAAGGTAATGAGCACCAGTAGCTTAGGAGAAATTCTGTATTGGTTGTAACCACTGCTCTTGCTTGTCTCTCCCTATCTCCTCCGAACAGGCAAAAGCGACATTCATCCGAACCAATACCAACCAAGCAGACTGCACAAATGTACATTTCTCCATTTCACATTCTTACTGAACTAGCACTGGGGAGAAACACCATGACAGAAATCACATGGACAGAAATCACAAATATACTTTGAATCTCTTATTTCACATGGACAGAAATCACATGACTCTTACTGAGCTAGTAGAACGCCCGGGGGAGGAGGAGGACTGACCTTCAAGCTTGCGGTCACCCGGGGGAGGAGGAGGACGCCGCGCGCCTAGCCGGGGGACGAGGTCACCGCCGGGTGGAGAGGAGGTCGGGCGGCGGCGCGCGCGGTCGGGGCGAAGCGCGGCGGCGGTGTGGCCGGACGCTGGCGAGGGCAGCGTCGGAGTCCGACGAGGGGCGGCGCGGAAGAAGCGATGGCGCCGAGGCGGCGCGGCTGGTGATGGTCGGGCAGCGCGAGAGAGCAATCGGCGCGAGGGAGAGAAAAAAATTGGGCGCCCAATTTCAACTAAGTGCATGATTTTACCGTGACATGGGTGCTCCCAATTTCAACTAAGTGCATGATTTTACTGTGACATGAGCTAGTTGGTAAAATCGAGCACTTAGTTGAAATTGGGAGCACCCATGTCATGGTAAAATCGAGCACTTAGTTGAAATTGGGAGCACCCATGTCACGGTAAAATCGAGCACTTAGTTGAAATTGGGAGCACCCATGTCACGGTAAAATCATGCACTTAGTTGAAATTGGGAGCACCCATGTCACGGTAAAATCATGCACTTAGTTGAAATTGGGAGCACCCATGTCATGATAAAATCGTGCACTTGGATGAAATTGGGAGCACCCATGTTATGATAAAATTGAGCACTTAGTTGAAATTTGAAGCACTCAAATTATCGGTTTTTAATTTTCTAACAGTTTAAAACAAAATTAGGTAACTATAGTTATCAGCGTCGGTTCTATCAAAATTGGGAGCATCATAGGAATATTATTTGTGACGGTTCTAAACTAAAACCGCCACAGATAACAGTATCTGCGACGGTTCTAATATAAAACCGTCACAAATAGTCCCATTATCGATTTGCGGTTTTATGTTGAACCGCCACAAATAGTTCCCAAGTATCGCTGGCGGTTTTATTCCGAACCGCCACAGATAATGGACTATCAGTGGCGGTTTGTGGTTAGAACCGTCACTGATAGTGCTCGAAGTATTTGTGGCGGTTCTAACCACAAACCGCCACTGATAGTCCATTATCTGTGACGGTTCGAAATAAAAACCGCCACTGATGATCCTGGCACCGGTTTCAGCTAAAAACCGCCACTGATAGTCCTATTAGTGGCGGTTCCAAACAAACCGCCACTGATAGGGCGTCTCCTATGTGCTGTTTTGTAGTAGTGTCTTCTACTAAGAACAGTCAAGTAACCTTATCAGCCAATGAACAACACTATATAAATTTGAATGAAATCCAACATGATGTTGCTTTCTCAAATGAATTGTGAGCTTAGTTGTTTTGGATTTGCTTGTAGTATGTTTGGCAGGACATACAAGTAGAGATTTCTTAGCGTGTGCTTTTTGCTGATGATATGGTGATAATTGATGAGGGTAGGGTAGATGTGGATATATAGGAAACTGAAAATGTGGAGGAAGACATTACAATCAAAAGGCCTTAGACTTAATAGAACTTAAACTAAGTATATGAGCTGTGTTTTTAACGGTTCTATGGCAGATAATGGCGATGTTAGTCTGGATGAAAAAGTAGTACACAGGAAGGAAAAGTTTTGATATTTGGGATCGATGCTACAGAGTGACAGCGAGATTGATGAATATGTGAACCACGAGATACGAGCGGAGTGGGTGAAATGGTGTCAAGTATCTAGTGTCCTATGTTACATAAAAGTCTCCAACATTTAAAGGGTAAGTTCTATAGGAAGATGATCAAACCTGTGATATTGTATGGAGTGGAATGTTAGATGATAAAAAGATAACATATACAAAAGATGAGCGTAGCAGAGATGCGGATGCTGCAGTGGATCTGTGTTCATACAAGGCGAGATCGAATCCATAATGATGATATACGTGATAGCGTTAGGGTAGCACCAATTGAAGATAATATTGTCCAACATCGTTTAAGATGGCTTGGACATCTCCAACGGAGGCCTCCTGAGGCACTAGTGTGTAGTAAAATTTTAAACCGTCTCAAAAACATAAGAAGAAGCCGAGGTTGACCGAGACTGATGTGGGAAGAAGCATTTAAAAGAAACTTTTGGGGTTAGAATATATAAAGAGTTGGCAATAGATAGGAGTGGATGAAAGTTAACAATTCACGTACTAGAACCATGACTTACGATCAAAGGTTTAGGGGTTTTTTGATTTGATTGAATTTCGTTACTAGCAAGGCCGTTTCTAGGCATAGGCGAGAGGGGCGATCACCCAGGGTCCAACCCCAAAGGGGTCCCATCCTATACGCGCACAGGGGTAGATCCACTAATTGCAAATGCTCAACATATGCTCTTGTACAATGGTACTTCAAATTCTAGAAATAGAGCAACATTTCCTTGCATAGTTGGTTCGTCATTAATTTTCATAGCTGTCATTGTGGCTATCAATCTATGGTACCATTTTTCTAACGTGGTTATATATAATTGAAGCCAATGCGGTTACATTACAATTTTTCTAACATTCTTAGTTAGTTCCTCACTAATTTTCATGTTACAAATTTTTAATCCGTAGAAATGCCAGTTCATTATGTTTTTTAGAGGACAAGTTCATGATGTTACTACTACACTTCTAAAAAACTGGTTAGAGAGTTATGTTTTAAAACTTATGATTTGTATTAATTCTTTACACTAAAATTATCTTTAGGTTCCACTTATAACACGTGATTCCTATTTATATGAAAATTGAACTACTTTATAATTTCTGTTTTAAACATGCTTTTAGCATGTAGCATTTGCATATGTATAAATTCACGGCCAGTTAACTTTATAAAATATACTTTTAATATTTATTGCATATGTCCATTAAAGGGCCTTTTATTACAGTTTTGCCCTAGGGCCCACCGAATGGTAGGAACGGCACTGATTACGAGTCTACCCTAATTTATTTAGGATAAAAAGCTTGATTATTGTTGTATGTTTGGCAGCTAATTATAGTTGTCCAATGTGCAATTTAGGAGAGTTATAAGGCCATGGCTTGGTTTAAACATGCTTGACCTTAACCCAATGATCATTGCACAACTTAAAGAGGTAAATCTACTGGTGTCCATATAATACAGGGTAACACTACCATTTCATGCATCGTTCTTGGTTTTTTAGCACATTGACCGGTGTTGCTTCTTTCAATGGATCGACAGGCCGGAACAACGTGACTATGAATTTATCTACAACTGCCATGATGCCTACCCCACTTCGCCTGAGAACTTCACCTGGTGGGAGAGGCCACCGGGATATGTCCCCGCTCTAGATCGACCGGAGTTCAAGGCCGGTGGGCAAGAGACCAACAATCGATGAGTTTCATGCGACATGCTCATGTTTCACTCAAAAAGTAATAATTCTAAACCAGTTCGTTGCATACAGGACTTCAAAAAAAAACTTACGAAATTGCTCAAATCAAAGGAGAAACATCCGCAAGGGCCACTCGAAAGCCCCGAAGTTTGCGAACACGGCCTGCAGGCAGTGGTTGATACCTTTCGAAGAGGAAGGGACAAGGGGAAGCAGCTGACCGAGGTCCGCACTACGCAACAAATCCTTGATGGGTTATGCAGACCATCCGGGAACCCGAGTGGTATTAACATAGGGGACGCTGGGAATCGGGATGACATGCCCATTTGGGAGGGCAGAAATCCACATAAAGACCAAAAAGTTCGGTCTTATACCCTTGAGACGTTTGGCGTAGGCCACCCAATCGGCGACAGCCGGGAGAACTGCGCATCCCCATGGAGTTCTTTCATAAGAGGGATTGAGCAGTGCCCGAGAACAAATCGCAAAATTTACACGGGAACGGTAATATGCAGAAAATATTGGACATCATTCCCACTCTACCCAGAGGGGCGGAACAACCACTTGTTCCACCATGACAAACAATGCCTTCCTTAGTTAGTTCATCTACCAATTTCTTCACTACTGTAATGCCCTTGTAATATAATCTATTGCTTATTTCATCATCTAAACTTTCGTTGTATGTGCTCTGATCTGTGTTCAACAAATAATTTTATTTGTCCCATTGCATATATTAGAATTCAAGAAGCAAAGATTATCTAGATTAATAAAATTAAGACATTAGTAAGGGTGTTTGCGTGAATGGTACTTAGCCCTAAGTACGATTTGCATAAGAAATGATTTACACAGGTTGGGTTTGCTTACTAAGGTTACTGGTTGCATCTACGTGCTTTTCACAATGATCCTTATCACTTAAACACTTTAGCTAAAGTTTTCTTGGGCTTAACTATTTATAACATGAGCTGTTGTCGACTATAATACTTAGGGTTATTGCACTCGTACAATTTAGATGGAAAGCGATGTGTAAATTAAATATTTTTTTAGAATATGGTAGTCCATATATCAAAGAGCAGATCTGGTCCATTCTTTCTAAAAAATACATTTAAACATGATAATTTACGGGTTGCCGAAAATGTTTAAGCGTTTCTAGTATTGAAACTTTGACTAAAAAAATAATGCATATGGTGGCTAAACTTAAATATTTTTGTATATTTAGGATTCTTATGACCCTAGGAACACAACAAAACTGTTTTTTACCAAATTTCATGTTCATTTTATCTATATTTTAACTAGCTCATGTTGCATTTGGTTTGTTCAATGATTTAACTATAATAATTTAAATTTGAATTTTTTTTGGTTGGCAATAATAATTTTATATAATACTATATGAATTATCAATGATAAATATGATTGTTTTTCTTAGTTTATTGCACCTATATCCATTTCAATTGGCGACAGGATCATATGTTCATTTGAAATGGCGACAGAGGGTAAAAAAGAAAATTTTACCTCCTATATCCATTTCAAATGGACACAAGAGAGTATATCTGTTATTTTTTTAATGGCATATTATTTTTGTAAATATTTATTACAATAATATTATTTTTAAAAATTCGTTCTTTTTTAATGAAATATCAGAGTTCTTGACTAATTTTCTTTTTAAAAAATAGAGCTCAAAGGTCAGGCAAATCGACTTAAAGAGTGAACGAAGAAAAGGACACGGAGTCTAAAAGAAAAAGGAGCACGGAGAGGCAGTTGTAGAGGTGGGCGTCGTGCCGTGCTGTGCCGGCCCGGCCCGGGCCTATCGTGCTTCGGGTCAAAATCGTGCCGTGCCACGACGGCCCATCGTGCCCATCGCGGGTCAGTCTTGCCCGACTCGCTTTGGCGAGCCCAGGCCCGACCATTTGCGCTGCGTTTACTGCGCCGTCGTGCCACCTGCATCCGACCCATTTTCACTATTGTGACAAACAAAGAAATAAAACACATCACTACTACTAAACTACATATTTTAATTACATAAGAGACTAATCACATCAACAAAAATGTCAAACATAAATGCAATGCTTGAAGATGCCATAAATCAACAATATCTGCCAACTTTTAGGTCTTAATCCGTGATTTCGTGCCCGTTCGTGCCGTGCCGGCATGGGCCCGGCCCAAACGATCGTGTCGGGTCGTGCCGCCCATCGTGCTCGGTTCTCAGGCCCGGCACGGCCCGTGCTACAGTTGCGTGTCGATGTTGTGATGGTTTTTGTCAGAGACGTACCCGAGCATGTTGCTTCTTTCTTTTTTTTTTACAAGACACGCACAACCAGCATTTATATTACCGAAATCAACTATAAAATTGCCCTTAACTTGATACCGATTTTCTTTTGAAAATCACCAAAAAAAGTTTGGTTTTGAAACCCAAATTTTTGAAGAAAAAAAATCAAAAATCTACTTATTTTACATATTTTCTCTCAATTTTTATCGATTAATTGAATATTTCTCAGAGTCAATTTTTTTAGCAATTTTTTCTCAATTTTCACTAATTATCATGTTATTTACGTAGCATAAATTTTTTTAAATTTAACCAGTTTATACCTCTGTTACGTTGGAAAATTTTCTCCGATAATATGAATCCTGCACACAACACATGCACACCACGGGCACACATTTGTTTGAAGGCTTCAGCACTTTCAGAGTATGGATATATAATATTTTACTGAACACGTACATATGCTTATATCTATTTTTATTACCGATAAGCGCGGGCGTACTGGCTGGAGTCTAATGTGGACGGACGAAGGACGGCGCGCTCTCGCCAACTGAGCTGCGTTTGGTTCTCCGAGCACGTTGCCTTTTAATCTGCATATGTCGATCCATGGTGGGCTTTCCAATATTCAGTTTTCACCCCTTCTAACCAACGAACGGCTGCTGTGAGGCGGCTCATCTTGAATAGCAGAATTCCCTTATAACCAACGAACAAGGTTGTCGCCGATCTCTTCCACGTCCATGGGGATGGAACCTAGCTAGAAGCTTCGGGACCTCAGGGTTTACAAGGGGAACACGGATCGGGTGAGTCTCGTGAGGACTACAACTTAAACAGTCTTTACGAGACTGTTCGATCGAAAAACGATGGCCGAATCTTCAATAGAACATTATAGCAGAATCACTATAGCTAACACTGTAATCTATAATAAGCTTCTATAACTTTTTTTTTTTTTCTGATTGGGGCCATCTGTTGCCTAGATCGGACGGCCACGCCTACGGAGATTGCACCCGATCCACGTTCTTACAAGGGTTATGTTGTGATCTTCAATTCTTTATTGGGTTTCATTGTTTTTTTACAAAAAAATTGGCTAGAACCCTATTCATTAAAGGAAGACAAAAATCTATCTACAAACACACACCCACACACTTCTCGGCTCTTACGAGCAACGCGCGTAGACCATGTCCACATCTCCGCTTCGTTGTAAACGTAATATTTGTGGTTCGAGTGAATTGAGAGGTTGGACCTCCCTTAGAGGCCACTTAGCCTTCAGGAGAAATGATGGGCTTTCTAGACCGGTCAGAAGGGTGGGCCTATGGTCAGAAGGGTGAGATAAATGTTTAATCTTTGTACGCTGATTGTTTTTGGTACACAAAGCTGGCTGTCATGTACCCGTTGAGGTTTCCAGATAGAGCCCACTTCACCTCACCGGAGCCCATGAAATCACGGCGAACTTCCTGGAATGGGCCAGGCGACCGGAGGGCGAGCAGAGCAGACTGCAACCCCGTTTCTTCTCGCAGAATCCAGACTACTTCTAGAGGGAGACGGAGACAGCCGGGCACCACGCTCGAAGAGCCGGCGATCCCGCCGCATTCTCCAGGATGCTCCGCAGCCGGCGCCGCGCCTCCCTCCTCCTCCTCGCCGCGGCCGGAGCCGGGGCCCTCTACGGCCGCGGCGTCGACTCCGCCACCACCGGCGTACACGTCTCGGCCTCCACACCTCTCCGCCAGCTCTTGTCCTCCGCTGCCGCGGGGATCCTCTCCGGCGATCCCCTCCTCTCGCCGCCGCCGCCGCCGCTCCCTCCCAAGAAAGGTTCGCCTTTTCTTTTCCCCCTTCTGTTCGGCCTGGTCCGCGAGAGACCCGCGTTAGCCGCGTGACATTGCTCAGCTCCCATCAGGGTTGGGGCCATGCCTGGATGCGAATGCGGCTTCTTGGAATGGAGGCCCGGCTGGTCCGTCATTGTCTGTTGGCGCGTGATACAATTGCCTGGGCTAGTTTATGGTTGTCAGCTGCGTATATACATGCCGAGTCATTGATTTTTGATTATCGATAATCAAAATGCGTTATGTTTATCGTACCACCGTGGGACACGATGCCAGTTTTGCTAATCCCTGAAGGGAGCGCCGATATGCTATGCAGGTGAACAATACCTCTGATTGGTGGGTCGGGGCTCATGTGGGGGAGCTTAAATCGATGGGATGTGTAGGGGCTCTTTTTTTTTTTAGTTCATATGTGCAATCGTTCTGTTCCCTAAACGAGCAGTTAAGTTAAATTGAGATGTGTTGTTTTATTTATTTACCAAAAGACCTGATTGAAGAAAAATTTGGTGGAGGCTTGTATATCGAGATGAGAACACAATGTGCGAGCCCATATGCATCACATAAACTTGCATTTGTCGTACTACTACGTAGATAGGCGGAAAATTTTCACAGCTGTGACTTTTGCTTGCAGGGGTACTTTGAGTCATGGTAGCTAGGCCTTTTGTTATCATTGCAGTTGAGCAGCTTCGGTGATGATCAATAAAATGTTTAGCATATTTGCAATTTGTAGGTTTAAGACATCATCAGTACATAAGAAAAAGTGGTGCAGTGAATTTGTTTTTTTTTCTGGACCAATAATTGCCACCATCTCTTCTTCTTGGCTAAGATAGAGCCTAATTTTTTAAGCATCTTACTGTGTTCAAAATTGTGTGTAGGGTTTGCTATACTGAATTCCTTCGCATCTGCATCAGTTCCACCCACTAACCTGAGCAACCAAGGTACAGGTGGAAACTCAGATGATTCAAGATGTTGCCCAGGATGTCTAGGCAGGAATTCAATTGCCAAGGCTGCAGCTGCAGTTGGTCCTGCTGTTGTGAACATTTCTTCTACGCAAGGTGAGGACTAAACTGTCTAGTGGAAATCAGCAAACCTTTTACCAGCTCACTAGCTACATGTAATAAACTTGTGGAATTATTTGTGTAGATACTCATGGATGGGTGCTAGAGAAGAACATTGGATCGGGGACTATAATAGATCCAGATGGGACGATATTGACATGTGCCCATGTTGTTGTGGATTTTCAAAGCACAAAAGCAGTTGTAAGGGGAAAGGTTGTTCAACTTGGCACTAGCTTCTGTGTTCATCTTGAGTTATCCGTTACTTGCTGATAGTATAAATACTGTACAATACTTATCTTTGACAAATGAAATAAAATCAATATGAAGCATGAAATGGAATTATTGATGTTCTTAAACAAACACATCTCCATATTTGGCGCAGCATTGAAACTGTTAGTATTGCTACATATGTTATCTGTTCCCTGATTCATATAAGTCAGTGATGCATGTTAAATTTTGAACACACTTTGATGGGTTAATATACCTCCAGGGAATACTCTTAGTGGAAAGAGCCAACAGATAATTTCTGATAATATATTGCATTTTATTCTTAGAAGAAAAAAATTGACATGAGAAACTACCCTTGTGTCATACAGTGGAACCTTTCAAATGAAAGCTTTTATGCACTCTTACTTTTCTTCACAGATTAGGACAGATGTGACAAATTGTAATTTGACTGAGGTTGAAATTTGTCTCTTTACTTTATACTTGGATTAACTGAGTGTCATTGGTCCTTTATCATTGTTTTAAGATAGACTGGCCAACAATAGTCTATAACCTAAGTACTAGGGTTAAAGTTCTAAATTTTAGTATAGGGCCAAATCAAGCCATGATATAGTGGACAATTCTGTACTTTTTTCTCACAAATTATCGTACCGAAGCTGTGCTTAAGAGAGATTATTTAAAGTCCTATCTTCTTATTATTAATAATTTTCTGCCAGCATTTTGTTTGATCCAGGCGATAATTTTCATGTTGTCTCAGAAAGGTTGAAATTCTAAACAGGTTAGTGTGACTTTACAAGATGGACGTGAATTTGAAGGTGTTGTTCTCAATGCTGACCGTCACTCTGATATTGCTGTTGTGAAGATTAAATCTAAGACCCCTTTACCAGCTGCAAGACTTGGATCATCATGTACACTTCGACCAGGTGATTGGGTTGTTGCTTTGGGCTGCCCACTTTCTCTTCAAAACACAGTGACAGCTGGTATTGTAAGGTTAATATCTCCCTAAAGGCAGGTCTATTTTTTTAATTTATTATCATCAGTTGTCCATCATTAAGGCTACTACTTGGCTTGTGATTTGTAAGCTTGCTATTTGTTTTATTGACTTTAATGTTGTCCCTCCACCCGATTTTCTTGTAGTTGTGTTGACCGGAAAAGTAGCGATCTCGGTCTTGGAGGACTACGAAGGGAGTATCTGCAAACAGACTGCGCCATCAATCAGGTAAAACCTTTTTACTTTATGTTCCTAAAACATTATTTTAGTATACATGTTTACTCTATATTTTTTTATAATGATGTTCTTATGCCATTTTACTATGTCTTGTTAGTTGTCACCAAACCATCACATTCTTTTTTTTTCCTGAGAAAATGCAGAAGATATGCAAAATATTATATACATCTGAAGAAACATAAACTAGGAGTTTCCCATGTGTCCACTGACAAAATGAGGAACATACACCAAACAGCTCTGAGTAAAACATTAAATATTACACAACAAGCAAAAACTAAAAAAACAAAAGTAGCAGCTGAAGGTAACAATCTACTCTGCATCTTCTTTTACAAGTTCACAACAATCAACTTTCTCCTCTGATCCATTGTTCACAGAATGGCAACCATGTGTGTCATCTCCTTTAACTATACAAAAAAGAAGGGTTAATTTGCAAATAATCAATTAATTTCCCCCATTGCTCTTATGTCAGTGCTTACATTCAGCAGGCAATTTGGTACTTTTGCCTTTTGGCTACCAAAACTGATCACTGCCATCTTACTTTATTTACCTGCTTTCTTCTTGGACTAATACTGAATAACAATAAGTTTTTTTGTTCTTCTGTTTCATTGTTGCGATGATAGGCTCACATGTACCTAATACAAGCATATGTGCTTTGTTTTCCTGTTGTTTCTGCTTTGGTTGTTTATCAATTTGTCTATAACAAACAGTTGACATGTTTGCCACAGGGAAACTCTGGAGGTCCTCTTGTGAACCTTGATGGTGAAATTGTTGGAGTTAATGTCATGAAAGTTTGGGCTGCTGATGGTTTGAGCTTTGCAGTTCCAATTGACTCTATTGTGAAAATAGTGCAGAACTTCAAGAAAAATGGGTATGCCTTACTTTCCAGTAGTATGTGTTAGACAGTATCCTAGTTACCTTATATAAGGGATTACTAATTGCCTTGTATAGAGATTGTTAGCCTTGTATAGATATTGCCTTATATAAGCTTTCCTTCTATACCATCATGTACATGTATATATACCGACCTATTTGCCTTATGTTGAATACAAGTGCTATTCCTAACATGGTATCAAAGCAATAGGTTCTAGGGCTCACCGGCGTTTGCACTTGCGCCCTTTTTTTTGGCAACTAACGGCCTTTGGGTTCCCGATCTGCGCTGCCCTCGCATCAGCTTCCGCGCCACCGCCGTCCGTTCGACTTCTGCGACGCGACGCCGCCACTGGATCTTCACTAGCTGCCGTTCACGCGACAGACCTCCGGTTGCGGCCGCCTCTACGCCTCTGCGCGCCCGACCTCCAATGCCGGCCCAACGCCCGAAGCCTTCCTGACATTCGCCACTTTGGTCGGACTACCATCAAGCCGAGCCTTCCTTCCCTTGCCGCGTGGGTCGCCGGCGCCGAGGCTTCCTCCTTGAGGCTGCCGCCGACAGCTCTTCGCCCAACCGAGGACCGGTGTTCCGCCTAACGCTTGAACGGCCAACCCCACCACTCGGCTGCTCTCAGCCGTCGCCCCGCCGCTCCTGGACCTCTGCCCAAGATCTCGGCCGGCCGCTTGGTCAATCTCCCGGGCGCATCGTTGCTCCCGTGCATGTGGATGAAGCCCGATCGGATTTGAAACTGATCGGGAGTTCTATTTAATCCCGTGTGTCTCGGCTTTGGCTTTTGGTCAGTTCAGTCGGCTCCGACTTCCAACTCGGTTCGGTCGGCTCCAGCTCCTCCATGTCTCCTCGCTATGCTCTTCACGATCGTCGGTCTATTCAGCCTCTTGAGCGCCTTAGCTTTGCTAATGCAGTTCATGCCAAGCCGACCTCTTACCATGATGATGTTATTCATTAGGAATAGCAGCATGCGATGGCAAAAGAGCTTGTTGCCTTTGAGCGCACTGGCACGTGGGATCTTATACCTCTTCCTCTACGTGTCCGTCCCATTACATGCAAGTGGATTTATAAGATTAAAACTTGCTCTGATGGTTCTCTTGAGCGCTACAAGGCTCATCTTGTGGTGCGTGGTTTTCAGCAGGAGCATGGTCGTGATTATGATGAGACTTTTGCACCTGTGGCTCACATGACCACTATTCGCACTCTACTTGCTGTGGCTTCTGTCTGTGAATGGTCCATCTCTCAGCTTGATGTCAAGAATGCTTTCTTAATGGTGAGCTGCATGAGGAGGTCTATATGCAGCCACCACCGGGGTATTTTGTTCCTGAGAGCATGGTTTGTCAGCTTCGTCGTTCTCTTTATGGGCTTAAGGAAGCCCCTCATGCTTGGTTTGAGCGTTTTTCTTCTGTGGTCACTGCAGCTGATTTTCTCCTAGTGCTCATGATTCTGCTCTCTTTGTTCACACTGTCTCGTGGTCGGACTCTTCTTCTATATGTTGATGATATGATTATTATTGGAGATGATTTTTAGTATATTGCCTTTATAAAGGCTCGTCTCAGTGAGCAGTTTCTCATGTCCAATCTAGGTCCCCTTCACTACTTTCTTGGGATTTATGTTTCATCTACATCTGAGGGCTTCTTCCTCTCTCAAGAGAAGTATATCTAGGATCTTCTTGATTGTGCTTCTCTCATTGATCAGCGTACAGCTGAGACTCCCATGGAGCTCAATGTTCACCTTCGATCTACTGGTGGTGAACATCTTGAGGATCCTACTCGCTATTGTCATTTTGTTAGGAGTCTTGTTTACTTTGGTGTCACTCGTCCTGATATTTTGTATTCAGTCCATATCTTGAGTCAGTTCGTTTTGTTCTCCATATCTTGAGTCAGTTCGTTTTGTTCCCACTCAGCTCCACTTTAGTCATCTTCTTCGTGTTCTACGATATCTTCGTGGAACTATCTCTTGCCGTCTTTTCTTTCCACGCTCCAGCTCTTTACAGCTCCAGGTATACTCTGATGCTACTTGGGCTAGTGATCACTCTGATCATCGGTCGCTTTCTGCTTACTGTGTTTTTCTTGATGGTTCTCTCATTGCTTGGAAGACTAAGAAGCAGACAATAGTTTCTCGTTTGAGTGCTGAGGCTGAGTTGCGGGTTATGACTCTTTTGATAGCAGAGGTTACTTGGCTACGGTGATTACTTGAGGATTTTGGTGTTTCTGTTTCTACACCGACTCCTTTTTTATTTGACAGTACAGGTACCATTAGCATTGCTCAAGATCTAGTGAAGCATGAGCTCACCAAGTATATTGGTATTGATGCTTCTTATATGCGGTCACAGGTATAGGATCAGGTTGTGGCTCCTCAGTATGTGTGCCTTCAGAGCTTCAGTTGACAGATTTCTTCATAAGACACAAATTAGAGCTCATCATAACTTTTATCTCTCCAAATTCAGTGTTGTAGATCCATCATGAGTTTGAGAGGTGGTATTAGACAGTATCCTAGTTACCTTATATAAGAGATTGCTAGTTACATTGTATAGAGATTGTTAGCCTTGTATAGATATTGACTTATATAGGCTTTCCTTCTTTACCTTTATGTACATGTATATATACTGGCTCATTGGCCTCATGTTGAATACAAGTGCTATTCTTAACAGTATGATGCCGGTTGCATTTTATTATTATCATGGCCAAATTTCAGTGCTTTGTATTTCACCTTCTCATTTTAAATTTTCTTTGTTTAGTTTAGGCTATGACCTATACTCTTGGAGGGATTAAGACATATTTTACCCAATTAGGCATATCTATAAATCAGGCAAATAAAGTGGAATGATGGTAGTGTTTCCAACTCCTTTTCTATCAGAGAAAAGGTACAATAAATCAGTTGATACTGAGAGTAGGTCTATGTGCATTGACCTTTGGTAAATATATTCCTTTTGGATTACTTAAATTTTACAATATATGCTCAGCATTGTTTTAAATAGCCCGTTATAGCTTGCTGTACCACTGATATAGCAGAGGTCTATGTGCATTGACCTTTTGTAAATGGATTTCTTTTGGACTAATTAAATTTTACAATGCATGCTCAGTGCTCACCCACCTGCATGGATAGCTCTGAAGACAGAAATGTACGCTGATACTGCGAAATATTAGAACACACTGGGCCATGTAACTATCTAATCGTTACAGTATCGCAGTTTGAAAATCAGCCTCAAATGTTTCTGTCTGTGTTGAAATATTTTTGATACACTTCCAAAGTTTTATTGTTGTAGTGATGTTATTTATTGTCTTCATCTGGGTATCATCCTATGTTCAAATCACTTGATCACAATTCAACTATGTAAGGCTGATGCCAAAACCATGTTTGAATTCGTTACTGGTACAATTGAACTATGTAAGGTTGATTCTGCACATTTAGCTATCGAACTACCAAAAGATTCATTAAGATAAATGTGAGTGATTGAGTAATGGAACTCCATTTGTTTATCTTGTACCAAGAACAGTCAAGTAACCTTATCAATAAATGATCAATATTATATGAATTTGAATGAAATCCAACATGATGTTGCTTTCTCAAATGAATTGTGAGCTTAGTTGTTTTGGATTAGCTTGTAGTATGTTTGGCAGCTACTTATGGTTGTCTAATGTGCAATTCAGGAGAGTTGTAAGGCCATGGCTTGGTTTAAAGATGCTTGACCTTAACCCGATGATCATTGCACAACTTAAAGAAAGATCAAGTTCTTTTCCAGATGTAAGAAAAGGTGTGCTTGTTCCAATGGTAAGTTATTCTTAATTCCTCATGATGTGATGAGGCATTATGCAGCATGGAATTCTAATTTTCTAACTTTTGTCCTCGAATTAAATTTACTGTACAATTTTAATTATCACAGTTCAATGGCCTTTCTTATATTGACTGGTGTTTCTGACTGTAATTCTTCTAAGTCAAGTGTGACATTTTTGGTGTCATATGATTTAGCATGCTTCTATGTGTTAGAACGATCCTGATAATATGTTAGGCACTGCTGACATTATATGAGTTTGTCAACCAGGTAACACCAGGATCCCCAGCTGAACGTGCTGGATTTCTTCCTGGGGATGTAGTCGTTGAATTTGATGGTAAAGCAGTTGAAAGCATCAAAGAGGTAACTAAGCTAAGTAGCTAACCACTGGTGATGTGTGCTATTAAATTTTGTATTACCTACAGTATTCCTTATTTTGAAAGTTGTAATTGTATCATTTGGTATTGTAATATATAGTTCAAGTTTGATAAAAGAAATATGATTTAAACCAGGTGCTAATACAGTCGCCTCTCATGCCTCTTGTTTAACATGCTTCATACCATGCTTAGATCTTATGTCAATATACACGTCATAATGTGTACATCAAATTCTCGATTCAAGAGGAAGATTATATTATCCTTTTATTTGCAAAAACCATGCTAATAAAATATTTATTGCAGATCATTGATATCATGGGGGACAAGGTTGGAGTGCCATTTAAAGTTCTCGTTAAAAGGGCGAACAATGTGCCTGTGACTTTGACAGTGACACCAGAGGAGGCAGATGCCAGCAGATGACCCACATGTAATCTGCTTGAAAGGTTGAGCAAAGAGGAGAATTTTTTGTGCCCTAAGATATTATGTTGAGTTTTGCATGTAACCAAGCAAGGGTAATTCCCCAAAAAGAAAAGCATGGGCATTAGATATGCAGTGTAACGTTGAGTCAGCGAAAGGAATCCTTTTTTCTCTGTAACATATATCTCTATAAACTGAGGTTCATTTTACTTATGCGGATACTGTTGTACATTCGAGTGAGGCAGTTCATTAAGGGTGTGTCTGGTTGCCTGTACCAAGTGGTACATGTATCAGATGGTTCAAGAAAAAAGTCATCCATATGTTTGGTTGCTTGAATAGAACCATCTCATTCTGCACCAAGTGGTATAAATTTGAAAAATATTCTCACTAAATGTTGAACCATTTCATACACTCAAAATAATGGAACCAGATGGTACAGGATCATCCCATTAACCAAACATCCTAAGCTGTCGTGGTAGGCAAAGTTGTTCGAACCGCCAAAATATTAAGTAAACTTTGATTCGTTTTGCGATGATTTTTTTTTTTTTTTTTTTTTTGCAGCTTGCGTTCTTGTTCTTCGTTTTGTATAAACGAAGTTATTTTCCTAATCTGCAACATATCTCACTAAACGTGATTCCATTCAGATTCATAATTCATGTGAAGGCTAAATGGTACGGCCTTTTTTTACTTGTGTCTCGAAAGGATTCCATGCAGAGTATATGGCTGTCTACACGTGAGCTAGTTTCTTTCTGTTTTAAGTGCAAACTGCGTAGTAAAGGTGAACAACAAACTAAAACAGCAAAAAAAAAGTTGCTCATTCAATAACATAGCTTCCTAAACCAGGAACCTTAATTGGAGAAGCGATTAGCAGATCTGTTTGGGAGCAACTCCCATGTGTATTGGAATCTCTGATGAATTGTCTGCGATTTCAGGTTGGTATTCGGTTCGGCCACACGCCTCTGCCCTGGGCAATGCCCAAACCCTAGGTCCACTTCTATTGGTTGTTGGATGCAGCATCATAGCATTTGGTTGAAATGTCCGCCTCATGCCTCATCATTGGGAGGTATTATTTGCGGTAGATGTACACTTTGTGTGCCTGTGTGGTGTACCAATGGCCGAATACGCTGCACCTCTCTTGGAGTCTCCCCCTACTTTGGTACTGCGAAATGCGGTTGCGTATGTCTAATCATGCAGTGCTGTTGGTAGAGTGCTGCTTAGGTTATGCGACCCTGTAATATGTGTGATATACATGTAGTTAAGTGAGATCTATAATGGTGAAACCAAGAGGTGTGTGTTCTATATTTTCGAGCTAAACCGTCCAAATCAAGAAATTGGGGACAGCTTTTTTTGTTGAACTTACGTGACTTGTTGGTTTATGATTGACAGGGCAATCATTTACAGTACTCATTTATATAACTGAAATGAAGTGAGAGCGACACTGTTTTTTTTTTCTTTTTAGAAAATGGCTCTCTTGGGGTAGGGAAAATTGCGGTGCTGGTAAAACAACTGATCATGGTATTTCGTTTCGATGGGACGTTGAAGCACTGCTCTGATAGAAATCGTACCAAAAAGTAATGCTATCTTGCGATGGTTCGAATTTTCCATCAGTAAAACATACCAAAAAAAATTACAAAACAGTCATGAAGATACTTATGTGGATTCCTGGTTGGCAAATAGCATCCTAATACATGACTCGCGTTAAACCTTTTTAGCCGCCTCTACCTGATTAATTCTTTTTCCCCCCTTCTCCCATACCATTCCATGTAGCAGTGTAATCCATCAATCCTACTGTGATCTCTCAGTATCTCTCAGTACCAGACCTCTCCAATGCTCGATGCTGACAAATTCTTCTCCTGAAAGCTCCTTGCAGTCATCTATCAATCCGGGTTCCTTTGCAGACCTCCAGGACGGCAAGCAAACGTCATCTTCAAGACAGTAACACGCTTGAACCAATTGCAATCCCTGCAGTAACTAGACTGTAAGATGATTAGCTTCTTTCAACAACTACCACTACTACTAGTGCATCTCCATTCGGAAATTGGTTTTTGTTCTTTAAAGGTTTTTCCAAGACTCCCATTTGTTGAGCATGTTAATATGGGAAATCCAATATCAACAAATTTTGTTCTTAACGGTCTAGAAAAACTTAATAGTATAGAGAAAGGGGGGAAGTAGGAAGAAGATGGAAAAAAAAAAACAGAAAAACTATTCTACAGTATACCGTTCCAACGGTACACCACTGAAACTTTTGAAACTTGTGAAATTTTACACTGAAACTCACGAAACTTACAAGTAAAAACTGATGAAATATAAAACTCATGAAACTAAATACTGGAACTCATGAAACAAATGACTGAAACTATTGAAACTCAAGGAAACCAAGGTATACCGTTCCAACGTCAGGTTCAAAAAAAAAAAAAGGTTTTCCAGAAGTCACAGACAGCAGAGCCCCACATGGCAGTGACTGAATATAAGAATGGTAATTCCCTCTTCATCTAATTGTGAAACTGAAAGGAAAGGGTAGGAGAGGCTTCACGGTATGTTTGAGCTGTCGTATTCTCTACTACTGTTATGACGCACACCTAGGTTTCATGTACTTGTGACATGTCGTAAAGAGGTTATAATGCAACATGATGTCAAGGTCGATGACAATTACCGCCAAGCCTGTTGTAAGATTGTTGCCGTGGTTCGTCATGACAACTCGTTGCACCATATTCGACAATTTCTGAATAAGTCATAAAATCCTTTTAGATTGGCACCGATCACTAATCCTTTCTGAATAAGTCATAAAAATTTGGTTTCAGAGTAGCGAGAGATCGCCTGTTTCGCTTTATACCACTGAACTTTCTTGGTGCACGTTAATGCCACCCAAAATCATCCCGCCCCCTTATTTTCTACTGTCCATTCCCGTGAGGTTCTTCCATTTTTTTTTACCAAAACACATTACATGAAATGATTGAATTAAGCCACAATGCAGCAACAGCGCTCCTAGGCCGTGAGGGGGATAAAGGATTACGGAAAGGCTGCATTAGCTCAAATTAAAAATTTTACAGCTAAATTGGAAAGCTAAGCAAATAAGAGATAATAGATCGTTACCACTGGACACTCAGTGCAGCGAAAGGAGAGTTGAAGTAACCCGATTCAATGAAACGAGCGTCCTCGAGCGGTGGTCAAACAGCATGACTGAATGTCCTGATCGATGCTGCAGTTTACTAAAGTTCACACGTTCGGGGAAGGAACGCCGTGCGTTGGTGTGCTAGCACCAGCGCGCACGACAGGGCTTGAGAGTGAAGACTATGGTTTCGGTGGGTGCGAAGGTACAACAGTTGCATCCGCTGGCCATCGCGTACTCCTTTTATATAGCCATGGTGAATCCGTACGTTAGGGGCCTAACCAAGGTACAAAGCTCAATTGTCTATTGGTGACGGATTCAATCCGAACCAATATATTACAACCTGTTAAGTGTGTAATCTTGTAGGTTCATGCATATTCAGCCATGGCCCAAAACTCCTTTCGGCCCATAGTCGCCATGGGCATATCGACTTCAAATATATACAAAGATCATATCGAACAAACATATATAGTGCTCATGTACCGATCCCTTTGCCTTATAATATAATATCAAATCGAAATCAAGACAAGAAACATAACATCCTATGATGGCTCGATCATTCACTCGTTCTGTAATAGATTACTCAATTACAATTGAGTCCTCAATCACATTCGGTATGGCCATGTACTTCCTTAATCTAACTACATCGAGGGGCCCAAAGATATCTCTGCTATTATACAGGAGGGGTAAATTTCATCTTGATCTCTCGCATTCATCTGCATATTTCGTATTAAACCCAAAAGCTATCTTTATGACTACTCAATTACGGTGTAGCGTTTGGTAACCCCTAAGTATATTATTACACATGTAAAAAACTACGATGATCCGGGTCTAAGGATCCCACCCGCACTATGTATGAGACAAAGTGATGATAGGGTTATAAACGAGCCGAGCTCGAACGAGCTTGGGCTCTCAGGCTTGAGCTTGATAAAGCTTGAGCCAAGCTCGAGTTGGGTCATATTCTCG
Source organism: Rhipidocladum racemiflorum (assembly GCA_036346355.1). Taxonomy (NCBI): domain Eukaryota; kingdom Viridiplantae; phylum Streptophyta; class Magnoliopsida; order Poales; family Poaceae; genus Rhipidocladum; species Rhipidocladum racemiflorum. The sequence continues at coordinate 26,712,297 of CM070589.1, forward strand.
GTATGCTTCAGCCGTCATATTCTCTACTACTGTTATGACGCACACCTAGGTTTCATGTACTTGTGACATGTCGTAAAGAGGTTATAATGCAACATGATGTCAAGGTCGATGACAATTACCGCCATACCTGTTGTAAGATTGTTGTCGTGGTTCGTCATGACGACTACCCGTGGCACCATATTCGACAAGTTATGAATAAGTCATAAAATCCTTTGAGTGGCACCAACCACTGATCCAAGGATAAAAAAATTGGTTTCACAGTAGCGAGGGATCGCCTGTTTTGCTATATACCACTGAACTTTTTTGGTGCACCAAAAAAATCATCCCGCTCCCTTATTTTCAATTACGTCCACTCCCGTTAGGTTCTTTCAATTCTTTTATTTTTACCAAAACGCATTATATGAAATAACAGAATTACCGTCGCACTCGACTTCTCCTTCCGTATCCAATGCAGCGGCAGCGCTCCGAGGGCATGAGGCGGAGGGGGGGACGTCGAGGCGTAGGAGGTCAAAACTCGTCATCTCGCACCCACCTCATCACTGCACCATTTCTTACCAGCACCGCCACCGCTTCATCTATTGATGCCAAGCGACAAGCTCTACCACCCGTGGTGCCTCATTCTTATCTCCCTCGGCCTCGTTTGCCCCATTCTTAATAAAACGCATTATATGAAATAACAGGCTTCATCTATTGATGCCAAGCGACAAGCTCTACCACACAGGTAGGGCTAGGTCGCACTCGTCTAGAGGTGGGCACTTGGGCCGGGCTCTTTTGGACCAGCCTGAAGCACGATGGGATGGTCCGGTACAAGCGCGACGACAGATTCCGTCTTGGGCCGGGCCAGACGCAATCAGAGCGCAGCTCGGCCGCCAAAGACGCAATCAGATTTCGGCCGTCTGCCCAGGAACCGGGCACGACAGGCGGCACGGCACGGCACGAACGGGCACGAAATCACGGATTAAAGCTTAAAAGTTGGTAGATATTGTTGATTCAAGGCATATTCAAGTATTACATTTATGTTTGATATTTTGTTGATGTAATTAGTCTCTTATGTAATTAAAATGGGTAGTTTAGTAGTAGTGATGTGTTTTATTTCTTTGCTCGTCACAATAGTAAAAATGGGTTGGACTTGGGCCGGCACAGCACGAAGCAGGCATAAAGTGTAAATGGGCCGGGCCTGGGCTCGCCAAAGACGAGTCGGGCCGGCACGGCACGGCACGATGGGCTGTGGCACCGCAGTTCCGCCCGGCACGATGAGCCGGGCCGGCCGCAGACGGCACGACACCCACCTCTACACTCGTCGATCGGCACCGCTACTTCACCGCCATATGCTCACTAGAGCCACAACCTTCCTCCATCTCATGTGCTCGACGGTGGCGCCGTCTACACCCGCTGCAGCTCCCCGCATCCACCTCACTAATGGACCATTCCTCATCAGCACCCGCCCAAATCCGAAGCCACACCGTCTCAATTCCCCCGCCCTTATCCTTTGCTACCTTCCTCCACTAGATCTGCAAGCCCACACTACTACAGAATAGGACATCACTATCGCTTCATCTGTATCGGTTTCTAACTTTTGAGACAAACCGATTGTGATATGTCACAAAATTTCGTGGTACAGTCATCACAATCGGTTGTATACAAGAACCGATTGTGATGAAATACCTTATCACAGTCGGTTCTAACTAGAACCGACTGTGATGAGGGAGCACACTCATCACTGTCGGTTTATTTATAAAACTGACATAGAAAATACCATATTATCTATGTCGGTTGTAGATAAAAACCGAATGTGATTAGGGAGTAGGATTACAGTCGTTTTTTTTCTAAAATCGACACAGATACTACGGTATTTTCTGTGTCGGATATAGAAAGGAACTGACAGTGATAAGTGTGCTCCCTCATCACAATCGGTTCTATATTGTAACCGTCAGTGATGCAAATTCAACAAGAAGCAGGCTTTTGATGGAAGGCGTCTGCATATATCTCTTTAATTAATTCATGCGTGGCTTTTGATGCAAACTCAAGATGACGTAATTAACATAAACATGCCATATATACACACACAAATGGTTAATAACATTACTTGTTTATAATTATAACATACACACGCATTATATTATAATTAATTACAATATTGTGCGGTGTACATGTGTGCTATCACTACCATTCGCCGCTCTCGGCCGAGGGTAAGGAGTCGCTGGAGTCACCGGAGTGGCTGGAGTCATCATCGCTGGAGGCGATGCCACGTGGCTCATCCTCCTATGATGACCCAGAAGAGGTGTTGGTCCCCCAACGGGCGACGCTGACCTCCTCCTCCTCCTCGTCCTCCTCGCCCTCCTCCTCGTCCTCCTCTCACGCGCGCTTCCTGGTATCGGTGGAGGCGCCCGGCCAGGCTGAGGCGCCGAGAGAGACATTGTGACACAGCGGCTGCAGCGGCACCGGGGGCTGAGGCGGCGCCGCTGGCGGTGATGGCACTAAAGGTTGCCTGTAACATGACTCGACAGAGGAGTCTGAGCTTGCGGGAGAAGGAGGCGCCGTTGCCATAGCCGCACTAGCTTGAAGACAGACAAGACAGGATCAAAATTGAAGACGATCAATCGGAGAGAGCTAGCTAGCTAGTACTGCTAGTACATTTGTACTTCTAATATTAGAAGTAGTTCATATATATATATATATATATATATATATATATATATATATATATATATATATATATATATGAAAAATACTTTGTACTCCCGGGAGTAATTACTCCCATCTCTGAAATACCACCCAAACGAACTTGAAATACTCCTTTATCACTTTGGATACACTCATATACTAATTATAAGATATTTTAATGAGATCCACATGAAAAAATTGCAAGGGAGTACATAGTTTTTAGCCTATTTTGCAAATACCTTCATATACATATATAAAAAGGAGTATGTCTAAAAAGTGTACATACCACCTCTGAAAAAATGTAAATACCACCTAGATGATCTTATATACTTACATACTACACGTACATACTCTCCGTTGTGCGAAATACTCCCTAAGTTGTGAGATACAGCATAGGGAGTAATTACTCCCGGAAGTAGAAAAGAAGTTTCCTATATGTGTATATATATATATATATATATATATATATATATATATATATATATATATATATATATATATATATATATATATATATGCGCTTCATGAAGACGAAGAGATGTAAGACATTGATGGTGTGAATGCGGTGTTTGATCGGTTTAATTGGCGGGGAAGACGAAGGGATGGATATCTGTGTCGATTCTTATCTCGAACCGATTGCGATGAACCAATTAGCACAATTGATTCTATCTAGGAACCGACTGTGATGAGGGGAGCTCTTATCACAGTCGGTTCTTACTTAGAACCGATTGTGATGATGGGGTATTATCTGTATCAGTTCTAGAAGGGAGCCGACAGTGATGAGGATCCCTATTGTCACAGTCGGTTCTAGCTAGAACCGACTGTGATAATGATTTAATCACAAACAGTTCTTGTATAGAACCGATTGTGATGAGCCTCGCTAGGTTTTATATACCCTTGGGATAAACTTAACTCTCTCCTTGATCCGTTGGTGTTCTGGAGCCAAAAAAAATATCGTTGTTGCCTCAAAAAACGCATACTCTGGTTCAAACTTCTACGTGTGGTGAGAAAATATGAAATTCTTGAGTATGTGTGTGAAGAGGGTAATTTGAATCCCTAGATTGAGGAGAATTCCCCTCTATTTTCCCTTATTTGTAGCTTTCTTCAAAAGGTGGGCATTCCTTCAAATCCCTTCAATTTTGTATTAATAAATTCAATTTTGATTTGGTGAATGTGTTATCTGTCATTAGTGATATGGTTAAACCAATATGGATGAGAAATTATGAAATCGTGGAGGAGATCGATCATGGTTTGAGGGTAAAGTTAATTGAAACACTAGCTAACTGATCAGGAGCTAGATTTCCCCTCATTTGTGGTTTTCTTCAAAAGGTGAGCATTCCTACAAATCCCTTCAATATTGCACTAGAAATTAAATTAATTTTTGATTTGGTGAATATGTTACATGTCATTATTGTTTCTATAATTAATATGATCAATGCTAGAGTTTAGGTTATGTAACCTATGCGTCTCCCGTTCGTGAAAGTGCATCTAGGCCCCCTAATGTTGTGTTGGTTGATTAATGACAAACGATTAAAGAATCTAACATGTTCAACTAGTGCATGAACAGGTAAATGCTTTGAATAGAGATCATCTACGATCATCGGGCATCCTCAGACGTCATTGAGTGAGAAACGGCGATTGCGAATGTAATTTTCATTTGTTGAGTCATAGGTTTGCCGTACTATTAAGAGGGGTGCGTTATAATTGGTCTAGAGATGGTCTATATGCTCAGATGAATGATTCTAGTCTCTTGAGAGCGTTTAAGTTGTCTCCCATGCATTGGAATTTAGTAAGCTAAAATTTCTAGTCGGATGTTCCGATGTTGGATCGGAAGTTCCGAATCTCAGACATTCCGATGTGTGGTTGCACTTCAGTCCGTAGTGCGTTGCTAGGGTCGGACTTTCCGATATTCTGTATCGGATATTCCGATGCCTGTTGGTTCTTGAAAAGGGTTCTCTCTGTTTAGTTCGAACTGTCCGAAGTTTAACTTCGGAAGTTCCGAAGTGGCTGTTTTTCAGTTTGGGAACTCTCTGTTTGGTTCGGATGTTCCGATTTTCAGATCGGATATTCCGAGTGGGACTTAGAAAGTTTTGCTGAGTTCTTTTTCTGAGTAACATCGGAAATTCCGAAGTGGTATTCGGACATTCCGATGCTTGTAGTTGTCGACCGTTGGGAGCTATCCCAATTCTGGTCTTTTGCACTCATCGGATGTTCCGATGTTTCGATCGGACATTCCGATGTGTGGCTGAGTGTGGGTATAACGGCTAGTTTTGAACCAAAACTATAAATACCCCTCTCCTCTCCCTTTTTAGGGTTACTCACTCATCTTGGCTGAACTCTTAAGCACTTTGAGCACTCCCTAGAGCTTTCTTGAGTCCTCCTCCTTGATCTTAGTGATCATCTAGTGTGGTTGTGAGCTAAAGAAAAAGAAAGATTCATTCATCTTGAGCATTAGGCAACCTCTTCAAGATCAAGAATCTAGCGCATTCATTACTCTTGGAGGTTGAAGGACTCCTAGATGGCTAGGGGTCACTCACGAGCTCCCAAAGGTTGTGGGACGCTGTGAGAAGTTTGTGAAGGCCGGTTCCGCCTCCGAAAGGAAATGATCCAACAGTGAAACCAAGCCTCAAGTGCGATCGAGGTTTGGGAGGAAAGGGTTGGAAGAGACCCGGCTCTTTGGAGCTTCCTCAACGGAGACGTAGGATTTCCTCAAGAATCCGAACTCCGGGAACAAATCCATGTCTCCCTACTTGTCTTACTGTTTATCTTTGCTTCTAAGATTGTTCCTAAAGTTTATTTCTTTAAGTAGTTTTTTCTCCAAGTTGAAGTCTATTGGACATTCCGAACATATACCGGAAGTTTCGATATTTTCGGAAGTTCCAATATTATACCGGAAGTTTCGATACTCTTTCCGCTGCGTCGATTTTAGTTTTAATTTTAAATTGCCTATTCACCCCTCCCCTCTAGGCAACTTTCTCATCTTTTCAGTTCGAGATTGTTTGTTTATAAATATGATGAAATTGCATATTTATAAACAAACAGTCTCGAATTGTCCACCTTTTTTGGACAATTCGAGGATATGTGGTTCGGACAAGTTCCTAAGCTGTTGTACAACTCTAGAGAAAGTTTTGGTACCATCCTCCCTGGTGTTCTCCGGATACATGTACACCCTCTTGACCTGTTATCGAGATGTAAATAGCGGGGAGATGCTGCCAAAAATTTCTCTAGAGTTGTACAACAGCTTAGGAACTTGCCCGAATCACATATCCTCAAATGGGATTAGGACCTAACCTAATTAGACATATCCTAAGTCGCTAGATCATCAATTTTCTTAATTTTTTGTTTATGGTTTAATTGTAGATGGGCCGTGAAGAATAGATGTATCAGCAAAGCCATGTGAGTGCCGAATTTCATATGGTGGTTAAGGAGTTCATAAGAATTGCAAAAGAAGACATGGTTAAGAGGGATATAAAGTTCATATATTGTCCTTGCATAGATTGCACTAATATCAGGAGATTCAACAACTCAGCACAAATTGAAGACCACTTAATTCGGCATGGCTTCATGAGGAATTACACATGTTGGATCCATCATGGGGAGACAAGTAGTACACCTCCGGTATGCAATGAAGACATGCTTGAGGAGGACAATTTAATTCAAATGTTCACCCAGACTCATAGTAATATGGCCTCGCCAACTGTAGGTCCGTCTGTGGTACGCCCTAGCAGCTGCGGTTCCAGAAATGAGCAGCCCAATCCCCAGCTGAAGGTAATAAGTGTTTCTAACTAAAAAGTACGGGAGCAAGCTAAACAATGATTCTGATCAAGTTGCGTATTTCTTGCAGGCGCCTATCAAGTGCCAGCTAGTCATGATCGAAGACAGATTTACCGTTGAGGTTGCGCGCGGGGTTGCATTTCCATGCAAAGAGGATGACATGGTGCATGATAGCCCTTTGGGGAAGGGCTACATGAGGGTTCAGGTGGACTATGTCCACGATAAATACCTATCCCATGTGCTGCAGTCTCCCCCGAACGAAGATATCACCACTCTTAGGCAAGCATGGATGTCGTTCATCAAGTGGACCACGTCAGGTGTTGTACTGCTAAAGGTACAAATCCCCACGTCTTGTCCATCATTCCAATAGTGCAACACAACACATTACATATGCATGCGCTTTGCTTGTTACTACGACAGCTCCAGCACCTTCTCCTTCTCCTGCTGTTGCACCTACTCCTCCTTCTACTGCTGAACCTGCAGCTTCTCCAGCACCACCTGCTCCTGCAGCTTCACCAGCTCCTGCACCTGCTCAAGCTCCTTCAACTAGTCCTACTCCTGCAGGTGCATAAGAACCACATGCTCCTACAGCTTCTCCAGCTCTTGCACCTGTTCAAGTTCCTTCAACTAGTCCTACTCTTGCAGCTGCATAAGCACCACCTGCTCGTGCAGCTTCTCCAGCTCCTGCACCTGCTCAAGCTTCTCTAGCACCACATGCTCCTGCAGCTACACATGCTCCTACACAGAGTGCAGAGCTTGTGCGCAAAAGGATTAATAGCACAGTAGCAACAGAACCACAGGAGAGCTCAGAGAATCCTTCTGTTAAGAAGGCCAAATTGTCAGAGGTCATAGTGTCCCCTCCAATACAATCAAAGCCTCTTATCACGACTTCAGAGACTTCGTCTGGCAAGAAAGAAAAGCCAGTAGATGCCCCAGCACCCCCATATGATTTTAAGGCATACAAGCATGGACAACCCCTTGTCACCCCCAAGCATTGAATTCTCTGGGAAAAGCTTGTCGCTTGCTACATGGATGGTATCTCGACAAGGCAAATGCGGCTCAGCGTCAAGTCGATTTCACTGTTAAGTATAAAATGGGACAATTGCACCGCATAGAGCACGGGATATTCCCTATGAGTTTCGAGGATCTGTTCCGGTTGTACAACATGAAAGCCATTGATATTTCTATTGTACGAACCTGGACGTTGTGAGTATCGCACCATACACATGAGCCTGTAACACTTATAGGATTTTATATTATGTTTGTTAACAATTGACACGAGTTGCAGGCTGATGAGGCAGCGAGCCATTACGGATCAACGTGATGTTGGGTTCGTGGACCCCGAGATGGTGTCTTCGACCACGGCTAAGGTCGAATCGGAGTTCATTGCCAACTACATCAAGCACATATTTATTGTTGAATCTAAAAAGGACTTCATTCTCTTCCTGTACCACGAGTCATAAGTAGTACTCTGATGACCTTGCTCTTCAATTACTAGTACGCACATAAACCGTATATAAGCTTATTTTCTTGCACTGCATACCATTTTGAAAGCAACCATTTGGTTCTACTCGTCATCGGTCCGAATGAAAACAAAGTCTACACTTATAACTCCCTCCTGAAGAAAAAAAATGGCATACGAGATCAAGCCTGTTTTGCATAAATAAGTACATTCCTTTAAAGTAATAGTTTCTGTAATTAACTACGTTCATTTTTTTTCCTCAATGACATCTTTCCAATGTATGTAGGGCTTTCTCACTGTACATTGCTGAAGCAGGGCAACACGATAAGAAAAAAATGACAAGCTGCAATGGAGGCGCTTCCAGGTACAAATCCTTAGCATAGGATTTTCTGCTAACATCTATAGTTCATCTCCTAATATGATTTTCTTTCTTCACAGTGTCATCAACAGGGAAGCGATGACTTTTGCGGCTTCTACGTCATGCATCACATGATGGTCCTAGTCAACTGCGTAGACATGTTCCCTAATATCACATTCCCCCGCGAGAGCCTAGAGATCAAAGACCTCAATAGAATACGAGACCAAATGTGCTTGTGGTACTGGACAGAGGTTATAGCTCCAGACGGTAGGTATAGAGACGAGAATGCTGCCTACTAGCTATAGTACATACAAATGTTGTAAACAATATTATATTATGTCAATACATACAAATGTTGTAAATAATATTATATTGTATCATTGTGATATGTGTTCTGTGAATGATGCTGTGAATGTGATCTGCAATGTGATATTGTCATGTACTGTGGTTTTTATATTGTGATTCCGTGAAATTGGTGCTGTTTTCGGAATGTGCATAGTGATGAAAACCTTATCACAGTCGGTTCTAGTACCGACTGTGATAATATCATTATCAGTGTCGGTTCTAGTTAGGAACCGACACTAATGAATATATAATTACCGTCGGGTGGGGAAACGACTGTGATAGAACCTATTTATCAATGTCGATGGACTTTGTATCGCTACTAAAACCGATAATGATGAAGAAAAAGAACCAACAATGATGTATATTCCTGTAGTAGTGCCACCACCTCCTCTACGCCCTTCCTCGCCACAATGACCCACTGCTTCCTCACCACGGCTAGGGCTTCTCATTCCTCAACTTTGCACGCCATGCATCGAGCAGTTTAAGCCCATCAACATCACCGCTTTCTTTGGGAGCAAAGAGAAGAGAAGAGGGGCAAGATGGGAAATTTTGATGATGAGCTTACAGAATGGTACAAAAATGAACGGATGGTTTTTTCAGTGGTATTAATGCAACCAACAATGTTCAATGGTTTATAGCACCATTAGCATTGGTTTATATATTGGAGTCTTCTCCGACTTACGAGAATATGGTGCGCGCCCACACACATATATAGACTAGATTTTTGTGATGTACGGTTCCACTGAAATCCACTCGTCACTCGGCTCTTCAGTACTATAGAAACTACAGTTGAAGCTACGGTTTTTTCAATTTTTAATTTTTTAAAGAAATATTTTTAATTTTTGAAGAAAATTAGTACTTTTTGTTTCTTTTCTTTGGGATTTTTCAAAAAAGATTTTCTCTATCTATCTCGACACTTTTTTCCATCTACAGCAACTGGCGAGCCTAGCAAAGCAACTAGTATTTACTATGAGCATCATAAACATAAAACTTTTGCAACGTGTCCATCGAAGCTGAGGTTAGCATGTGCCTAATTCAACATGAGCTAGCCCTAGCCTAAGTTAGGCTAAACCCATCTTAAGGGCATCTCCAATGGTGCCACTTCAGCTAGCTATAAGCTTGTCCATGTCAGCATTTATCCTATGTGGAGGAAAGAGAAAGGAGAGAGACAAAGGAGCCGGCGACAGGTTTATCGTCGAGAGATAGCTTCTATCGAGACCAGTATCGATCGCATATCGCTAGCTATCGACGAGGTCGATGATTCGCAACGCGCTTTGACCTCCTCGTGGGATCCTCTCCTCCACACGCGCTTCCCCGATCTCCTCCCCCAAATCCCGCGCGGGATCTCACCAGCGCTCGCCTCCCCCGCGCGGGAACCATAGATCGCCTCCTCCGCGCTCTCTTCTCCCCCAAATCCAGCTCTCCTCTCCCCAAATCCAGCCCAAATCCAGCGCGGGATCTCCCTCCTCCGCCGAGCGCACCGGTGAGTCTTCTACCCTTGAACCCCATCAACTCTCGAGCCGAGCGCGCCTCCTCCTCCGCATCGCCCGCCTCCTCCTCCGCCTCGCCGGTGTCACCAGATCCCTTTCCTCCTCCGCCTCGACAGCGTCGCGGCTCGCCCGCCTCCTCCTCCTCAGATCCGTTTCCTCCTCCGCCTCGCCAGCGTCGCGGCTCGTCGCCTCCAATTGCTTCTCGCTCTCGCGGCTGTGCGGTGCGTCGGCAGCCCGCGGAGCAGTGGTGCACGCCGCCGAGTGGTCGGGGAGGAACTCGCAGCCGGTAGTGTTCGGGCGCAGATCAGGGCAGCTGCGCTGACCGTCGAACGGGATCTGAGGAGGAGGCAGGATCCCAAATCGTATTGGCCTCCCTCTTCTTAGTTTGTTGTATTGTCTAACTTTGGATGGATTTTTCCAATTTTAGGAGCCTTCTACAAGAATGCCATCCTCTACAGGCTCCAAGCGTGAGGTAGCACCTCAGCCGCCGAAGGACCAATTCTCCCTCACCGGATTGGGATCCAATACTTGGATGTCGACCTCAATGAACCACGGCACTCCCTTCCTCAACCCTTGGTGGACGGCGCAATCGACACAAAGCACTTTTGCTCCCAATGCTTATGAGTGGTAAGAATTCTTGTACTCCCTGAAATTTGTGACTGAATTGTTGCTAGAATGTGTGACTGAAATTTTTGACAAATTTGTGTTGAATTGTTGCTAGAATGTGTTCGGTGGTTGAATTGTTGCTAGAGTGTTTGAACTAGAATAAGAATGTTGTAGTTCTTGTACTCCTGAAATTTAAACATTGCTCCTGTTGGGAAAATTGAACTACCCGAGAGTGTTGATTCTACAATTCTGTCACTAATCATACGAAAGTGTTGATTCTACAACATCATGTTGTCAGCTAATCCTAAATGGTCCAAAGTATGTTGCACTGCTATAAAATTGTTGCCCTAAAGAATATTCAACAAAAGTATACATTTGGAATAAGTGGATACTAACTAATGGTTTAATGTTGCATTGCATATGAAAACAAGATACAAATTTTTAGCTCTAGTATTGTGAAATTTTGATACAATCAGTATTGTAACATATTGATACAACCACTACAATTTGTCATTATGAGCTGATGTAATGTTAGAAGTCAGGCTATCACTGCAACATGTATTGCGGTAGTTCATGTACAACGTGGTGGAAGTTCCTGTATGCAGAAATTTTTACTCAATTACCACAAGGTTTCCTTTGAACTTGACAATGTTATTGTAGCACCACGCTCTAGTAGCTAATCTTAAGGTGTTTCGATTCTAGCATGGCCATTAATTTTATGCTCAGCAAACCAAAAAAAACTGGTTTCAAAAGGTTGAAAGCTTCCTAGATTCTTTCTTTGTCTTCTTATTCTTGAGGAAGGCTCCTTTAGCCCTATTACTCTTTTTCATGTAAAATACACCATACCTTGCCTTGAAAAAGCAATAGAAGATATGCTCATTTGGGGCCAATGGTATACTAGAACATTTTACCGTTTCTTGTACCATTCTTTATATAAATACTCATCTTTGGTTGCCTTCTACTTCTGTTGGTTTGTATCTTATGTTTGTTCTGTACAATAGTCTTAGCTCTTCGAAAAGGACACGATAGAATCGTGTGTGTAGTCAATTTGTATCACTTTGATTAGTATCTTATTCTATTTTGCAACCTCTATTATCTTAACATGTAACGGACATCTGTGCACTTCACATCAAGTTTTCATTCTCACCCACCAGCTTTTGTCAACTTGTAATGTTTCGTAGAAGATTTCGGATGAGAAGGCCTCTCTTCCTACGCATAGTGCAAGCCCTAGGTGAGTGGTCTGTCTATTTTACTCAAAGGGCAGACTGTACTACTCGCCAAGGGCTATCACCATTGCAAAAGTGCACGGTGGCAATCTGCATGCTTGCTTATGGGACTCCCGCTGATACACTTGATGAGTACTTGAAGGTTGCAGAGACCACTGCATTGGAATGCTTGGAGAAATTTGTGGAAGGGGTGATTCATATATTCAAAGGTGAGTACCTACGAAGCCCAACAACTGAAGATGTTGATCGTTTGCTCCAAGTTGGTGAGTCCCGTGGGTTCCCAGGCATGGTAGGTAGTATTGACTGCATGCATTGGAGGTGGGAGAATTGCCCTACAGCATGGAAGGGTCAATTTACCCGGGGTGACTATGGAGTCCCAACTATCATCCTTGAAGCTGTAGCTTCATATGACCTTCGTATTTGGCATGCATTTTTTGGTGTTGCTGGGTCCAACAATGACATAAATGTACTCAACCAATCTCCATTATTCATTGAGGCTATAAAAGGTGAAGCACCTCGAGCACAGTTCTCCATCAATGGAAATCAATATGACACATCATACTATCTAGCCGATGGGATTTACCCGGAATGGGCTGTATTTGTGAAAACTATACCAGCTCCCCAATTAGAAGAACACAAGGTATTTTCAAAAGCTCAAGAAGGGGTAAGGAAAGATGTGGAGCGTGCTTTCGGAGTCATGCAAAGCCGTTTCAACATCGTGCGTCGTCCGGCACGATTGTGGAATCGGAAGACTATTGCAAAAATCATGCAAGCTTGTGTAATTCTACACAACATGATAGTGGAAGATGAGGGAGAAATAGTTCAGTATAATATTGACCTCAATTGTGCTCCAGGGACAACTATTGTTCTCCCACCTGAAGTGAAGAAAGGCAGTAACACATCCTTCGAGGATGTGCTACGTAGGAATGCCGCCATCCGCAATCGCTCAACCCATATCAAACTAAAAAATGATTTAATTCAGCATATTTGGCAGCGATTTGGTAATAGGCAAAATAATTAGTTCTTAAATATCATGTAAGCTCTTCAATCAAATCTATTATATTTTTTCATTGTCAAATATTGTTAACTTACGTTTGTTTTTACTTTGTCTATTCTGCAGGTTAACATCAAGCTTCTCAAGGTGTTGAATGCACAATTCGACATGATCTGTAGGGGACATGAACTGCTGGTGTGTTGGTGCAATGTCTCTTTGCTTTTGTATGTCTGGAGCTATTGGTGTGTTGGTGTGTTGGTGCAATGTGTGGAGCATGTTCCAGTTACTATTCGTATATTGTAAAGGTGTCTAGTACACCTACTTATCTACTAAGCTAAAACATGGTGGTGCTTATCTACTGATTTTGGATGCTTTTGAGTGGATATGGTATTAACTTTGTGACTTATTTGGAGTGCATATGGTACTTCATTAGATCACGTGGTGCTGTTTTGAATGTCCAGATTTTTTTTATTTTGTGGTGATATGTATATATTGCTAAAAATGTTCATGTATATTGTTGCACTTGGTTCATGTATTTGTTACACACATGTAGCCACAGTGTTGCATTCATGGCTGATCATCATCTTCTAATGTGCATGCAAATATTAAATGTTGTGTATAGATATCCTTGTAGACAACCCATTGAAAGAGCTGGCTATAGTAGTTAGCTATAGCTGACATGGCATGTGCTTATAGCCAACAACTATCTACACCATTGGAGATGCCCTAAACCCAAACTTAAGTGATGGCTACGTGACATAGGCACGACTGTAACACCCCAAAATTTTGCTTTTCTTAAATTCATGTGTGATTTGGCACTTTGGTGAATTTTTGGAATTTTCTGGAATTTATTTGGATTTATTTGGAATTTATTTGAATTTATTCCATTTTGAAATAATTAAAGAATTAAACTTTGCAAATAAAATTTTGTTGGAAATATTTTATTTGAGTCCCAAATACCCTAAAATATTTTCCAGAATTTTTCTGGAATTTTTCTGAGTCTTTTGCTATTTTTAATGAATTAAATGAATTACTGGGAATTATTTTAAATATTAAATCGCTGGAAATTCAACTCGGTCGAGTATCGTTTCATCCGATCGAAGTCGGAACGAAGTCGGACTCGAGTCCGACCGAGCGATCGACTCGACCAAACCCACTCCTAACCCATCGATCCGGCCGTTGGATCGGGATCCAACGGCCCGATTGGACCGCACCGCTCGAGCCCGAGTCCGGCCGGATCCGTTCGCGCGTGAGCAATCGTAGCCGCTCATCGCGACACGTGGGACGGTCCCCACCATCGCCTCCGTTCGAATCCCACCGGAGAGCTCCGCCGTGACCAAGCGGGACACGGTTAGGGTTCGATTCTTGCACGCCGAGGCAAGATTTAAGGCGTGGACCCGTCCCGAGAATCATCGTTCGACGCCGCCCCTTTTTCCCCAAGCCACACCGCCCGAAGTCGCCGTCTTGGCCGAGGAATTGCTCGCCGTAGTAGGGTTAGGGCTTCGCCAGTTCGTCGCGCGCCGCCGTCAAGCCGTCTCCGCCGTGTTGAAGCCAGATCTGGAACCGCCACGAGCAAGGCGCATCGGACCGCACCATTCACCTCGCCGAGACCCTCGGAACGCCGCGCGGAAGGTCGCCGTCCTCGTCTCCGTGGCAGAGCCCCGCCGCGCCGCCATCACCGATCTGAAAGCTTACGGGCCGTCCGGTCCGATCGAGCGGTAGCGGTGAAGTCACGTGCTTCCAAACCCGATTGGATCCGGACCGTTGGATCAAGATCCAACGCCCACGATCACCTCAGGCCGTAGCGGTGTTATCGTAGGGTTAGATCTGGACCGTCCGATCTAGATCGAGCGGCCCACGATCATCGAGTAGTTTTCAACGCGTGTTAACCCTGGATCTAATCGCGCCGTTGATTTCCAAATCAACGGACCGCGATCTTGCCACGTAACCTAGGCGCCGCTGGCCGCGTAAGCGCCGCGTCACATGCGGGCTCGCGCATGTCACCGCACTGCCGCGGCGCCACCACCGTGGGACTGCGTGTCGCCTGCGTGGACCCGATCCATGGGACCGAACACGTGGCAAAGACTGAGCGGTGCCACGTGGCATGATGACGTCATCTTTGGACGTCATCATGGAGGCCGTTCGGTGCTGACGTCAGCAGGTCACTGTGGACCAATCACATGATGACACGTGTCCATGCTGACGCAATAATTAATTTTCGAAAAAGAAAATCATTTATTAATTCGAAATAATGATTTCAGATTTTGATTCAAACTTCAAACGCTTATAACTTTTGCGTTTCAACTCCGATTTGAGTGATTCAAATTTCTAAATTTGTAAAAAATTGAGATCTACCTAAATATGAATTTTATTTAATTTTTGGACTAAAGTTTTTCTCTGCAAAATTATTTAATTGATTATTTAAACTTTAAATAATCATAACTTTGGGATAAGAGTTTGCCGTATGCCGAGTTCAGTTACAACAATAGTTATCAGGCTAGTTTACAGATGTCACCTTTTGAGGCACTGTATGGTCGACCCTGTCGGACGCCATTGAATTGGAATGAGACCGGCGAGCGCCGTGTCTTTGGGCCTGATATTCTTCAAGAGGTCGAAGAAGCGGTCGCCATGATTAGGGAAAGGTTGAAGATAGCCCAATCACGACAAAAGAGTTATCTTGACAATCGTCGCCGAGACTTGAGTTTTGAATCGAAGACTTTGTATACCTCAGTTACGCCTCTCAGGGAGTTAAGAGGTTCCATGCCAAAGGGAAACTCGCACTCTGCTATGTTGGACCATTTAAGATTTTGAGCCATGAGGCGAAGTTGCTTATCACCGGAGTTGCCGCAGCCGCTAGCAGGAGTGCATGACGTATTCCATGTGTCCCAGTTGAAGAAGTGTCTCCGAGTCCCCGAGGAATGCACACCGCTAGAGTTAATTGAGTTGCAAGAGGATTTGACTTATAAGGAGCATCCCGTGAGGATTCTCGGACACAATGGATCGAGAGACCGTAAATAAGTCAACCCGCTTCAGAGTTCGATGGAGCAACCATGAAGAAAGCGAAGCGACTTGGGAGCCTTGAAGAGGATTTGAGGAAAGAGTTTCCAAACCTATTCAGAGTGAGCCTGAATCTCGGGACGAGATTCTATTAAGGGAGGTTTGTAACACCCCAAAATTTTGCATTTCTTAAATTCATGTGTGATTTGGCACTTTTGTGAATTTTTGGAATTTTCTGGGATTTATTTGGATTTATTTGGAATATATTTGAATTTATTCCTTCTTCAAATAATTAAATAATTTAATTTTGCAAATAAAATTTTGTTGTAAATAATTTATTTGAGTCCAAAATGTTCCAACATATTTTCCAGAATTTTCTAGAATTTTTCTGAGTGTTTTGCTATTTTTAATGAATTAAATGAATTTCTGGGAATTAAATTGAATATTTAATCGCTGGAAAAATCGACTGGGTTTTACTTTTCATCCGACCGAGCCCGAAGTCGACTCGAGTTCGAGTCCGACCGAACCAGGCCGAGCCGGTGACTCGGCCGAACTGACTCAACTCGGATCGGTCCGAACCGCTGGATCGAGATCCAACGGCCGAGGATCAATCCGCGCCGATCCGCCGCACCGAGCCAATCTCGCCGCCGATCACGCCACGTGGGCGGCCATCGTGCGTCCACGTCACCTCACCGTGTTCGAGCGGACTCATGCCGTCTGCGCTCGCCGCTGAAACCGAGTGGATCTCGACGTCGTAGCCGGTATTTAAGCGTGGATCGTTGCAGAGGATCGCCGACCACGTCGCATCGTCTTCCCCAACTCCCGAGCCTTATCCGCCGCCGTCACCTCGCAATTGCTCGCCGGAGTTCTCTCTCTCCCGCGATTGTCGCTTCATTCCGCCGCCGTTCGCCGTCTTCCGCCGCGGTTGAGCCTGGTCCGACCCCCAAGCCAAAGGCGCACTGGTAGGTACCTCTCACTCATTGGAAGCGACTTCAACGCCGTCGGGCTCGTCGTCGTTCTCATCTCCGGTGGCCTTGCTCATGCGTCGCCATCGTCATCCGCGAGCGCCGCGAGCCGTTGGATCTCCATCGCACGGTCCAAGATCACGCCACGTCACCCGACGGTGAGATCCGTCCAAAAATCCAGATCCGTTCTCAACCGTTGGATCTAGATCCAACGGTCGAGATCAACCGCGTTCACCCCAAACGCGTGAGTCCAGATTCAATCCGGGCCGTTGATTTTCAAATCAACGGCCGAGATCTAGCCACGCGCGCGGAGATCGACCGTCGCGGTCGGGCGATCCCACGCCGCTGAGCGCAGGTTTCTCGACACGCTGGCCCGCGTGTCGGCGGACAACCAAAACCGCACCATGACGTCACGCCGGCGTCATGGCGCTCGCGATGTCGATGGTCGCCCCAGCCAAGCGCCGACGCCAAGAATGACGCCACCCATGGGACCCACCTGCCAAAGACTGCGGCCGAGCCCCACGACGCCGCAGTGACGCCATCCGGCGGGACCCACATGTTAGCGACGCCAGAGATTCGTGGGACCGAGTCCACGGTGAGACCCGGCCGGCGTGGACCGAGTCCATGGAGACGCCGCCAGACCAATCCAAAGGTCTTTGCCACGTGTCCATGCCGACGCAATAATTAATTTCCTAAAAGAAAATGATTTATTAATTTGAAATAATGATTTGATTTTGTTTCAAACTTCAAACGCTTATAACTTTTGCGTTTCAACTCGATTTGAGTGATTCAAATTTCTAAATTTGTATAAAATTGAGATCTACCTAAATATGAATTTTATTTAATTTTTGGACTAAAGTTTTTCTCTGCAAAATTATTTAAATGATTATTTAAACTTTAAATAATCATAACTTTTAACGTCTTAACTCCAAATTTGACGATTCCAGTTTCTAAAACTCATAAAATTATGTTCTCTCTGTTTATGGATTTTATTTGGATGTTTGGACACTTTTTGCCTATTGTTTATTCGTGTATTTGCTATTTGCACGCTTTACGAGTAGATGTTGAAGTCTTGGGAAGGATTCGAATGAGAAGTATTGACTCAGGATCAACTCAAGACCAAGAACAAGTACTTTTTGAAGGCAAGTTGTGCTTTGACCATGTTGATCCTATTTGAAATCTATTTTGATTTAAACTATTGCATGCTAGTTCAATTAGAAAAATACTTTGTTTAAACATGTGGTTTAGATAAATACCAATTTTCTGTATGACACCTTGATTATTTAAGTATGTGCCATGACAATTTGTCTACCTAGTTTTTGATTACTAGTTGGACATTATTAAATTGCTAACATGGGTTTAGACCGATTTGTAGTATCGCTTAGACTCACTACGTGCTCATAACATGATTTTGGATAATCAAATGTTAATATTGACTTAATGATATATTGAACCTGTTTTGGAAAGGTATCATGTGATGTTGATGGCACGTGGTGCATGGTAATCAAGCGGGGTTTGATAAACGATTTTCGGCCAGGGCATGTGGCAAGAGTAATCAGTGGGCCAGGTTGTGGCATTGGGAGTGTTGATTTGGTTCTTCGGGTAGTCTTGTCCTGGTCACCCTAAGGACTTAACCTTGCAAGCCTTTGAACTGGGTCTAACGTGCAACCACATGTCTCAGAATGGGACGGACCTAGTTGACTAAGTTGCTAATAACGCACTGTGGGACCTCGGAGGTCAACTACACCCTTTGTGTAAGTTGTACAGGAGCGCATCTGGCCGAGGCCAGTACCCATCTAACGGTTGATTGGCCTAGACTTCGCCTTAGCGAAGGAAGGGTTAGTCTTGCATAACCTGGGAGGACCACTTGTATTGTTAGAAGTCTCAGAAAGACTTTGTTACTGAACTTCGCCTTTGTGGTGTTTGACTCAGTATCTTGTGGGTAAAGTGCATAACCTCTGCAGAGTTTAGAATCTATTCGAATAGCCGTGTCCGCTGTATTGGACATCGCCGGGAATTACAATAAGGGTTAGATTTTCTCAAAAATAACTTTGGTTTGAAAAGTTGGGCTGGACTAATAATGAAGTTGATGGAAATGTGGTTTAGGATGGGAGAGATGTTTACCAAACATCTTGAAAAGTTATTTATTTTTTACTTATTTCTACAGCTTTCGAATCTACTTATATTACTTGTCCAATGCTTTTTTTTACGCAAATATACCTTGAGTTATTCCTTTGTACCAAGCCATGCATATAGTATATTAGCCTCGCATTACGTGCATGACTTGTCGAGTACCAAGTACTCACCCTTGCCTCAACACAACACCGGTTGAAGAGGAGACTCGCCCGGCTTTGGAGGAGGAGCTCCAAGAGGACCCATCTACGTAGGGAGCGAGCCCGATCGATTGCCTGTGGTATCTTTGGATGGCGCCACGATGTTACCTTATTTGATTTTCCGTCGCTACTATTTCTCTTTTAATAAGTATCGTCTGCGAGGCGTACATTTGTGACTTGACCATAAGGTCGAGTAACCGATTGATTATTTAAATAAAATACTTATTTAGTATCGAGTGGTATGATTGTGATATTTACCGATGTTAAGATCGTGTGCACTAGCGTGTTCCTGGACTAGTCTTGAATACACAGAGGGTCCTGATTTGCAAATTCGGGTCCCGACACCGTGGTGAGAGGCCGAGTCAACCATGTCACCGCAGATGCACCGCAGAATGCTACTGACGTCGTCTTGGGTAAGTTACTTGTTAACTCGCACCTGCAATAGCTTTGTTTGACTCGAGCTTCGTGATTCGCTTGTTTCGCAAGGCTTTGCTACTAGAAATGATTTGGGGATTGCAAGACTTAGATGCATGCTTTTAGTTCAAACCCACGGATCCGAACTCCGAACGAAAGTAGGATGTTCCGGTGAGAATACTAATAGATGGAATAGAGTTCCTAGCAAACCTTATAATTTTGGAGACCCGGACCTTAGACGTTATATTGGGAATGGATTGGTTATCCAAGCACAAGGCCGTATTGGATTGTGGACGAAGGACTATCTCGATTGAGAGCCCGTGTGGGAAGAAAGTGGAATTTCAAGCCACTGCGATTAGAGATGGACAGCTTGATGGTTAACGGTACCAAGGCAATCGGCATAGAGGATGTCTCCGTAGTGAGCGAGTACCCGAGATGTTTTTCCCGAAGATCTACGGTATGCCGCTGCACAGGGACATAGAGTTTGTGATAGAGCTTGTACTGCACAAAGACCGATAGCAAAGAGACCCTATCGGATGTCCACCGAGGAGTTGGTTGAGATGAAGAAACAGCTAGAGGAGTTAATGGAGAAAGGATTTATCGAGGCCAGAGTTAAATGCGCCATGGGGAGCACCGGTTTTGTTTGTCAAGAAGAAGGAAAAGAAGTTTGCATGGACGCAATGTGAGAAAGGATTTCAGGAGTCAAGAAGCGATTGACATCGGCACCGGTGTTAGTTCTACCGATGTTGCTCAAAGTTTTGATATTTATTGTGACGACGCGCCAAGGACTCGGATGTGTCTTTGTCACGAGCGGAAAGGTCGCCGCTTATGCATCAAGGCGATTGAGGCCGCATGAGGAAAATTATCCGACACATGACCTAGAGTTAGCTGCCGTAGTGCATGCTTTGAAGATATGGCGTCACTATCTGATTGGAAACAGATGTGAAGTATATACGGATCATAAGAGCCTTAAGTACATATTCACCCAGTCGGATCTGAATATGAGGCAGAGGAGATGGTTAGAGTTAATCAAGGACTACAATGTTGGAATCCATTACCATCCCGGGAAGACCAACGTAGTAGCCGATGCTCTGAGTCGGAAAAGCCATACCGTGAGTACGATGCTAGCCACAAGTCAGGATGAGTTATGTGAGGATTTTCAGAAAATGAAGATTTAGGTGGTACCTAGCGGATTCTTGGCCGCATTAGAAGTAAAGCCTACTCTAGAGGACCAAATCCGAGAAGGGCAGAAGGATGAGGACAAGATCCGCAGGATTAAGTCCATCAAGGAGGAAGGCAAGGCAGAGGACTTCAAGTTGGATGAGCAAGGCACGTTGTGGATGAAGGATCGCATTTGTGTGCCTAACAAAAAGGAGTTAAAGCAACTGATTTTGGAAGAAGCCCATGACTCCAAGTACTCAATTCATCCTGGAAGCGCCAAGATGTATCAGGATATGAAGGAGAGATTCTGGTGGCCGAGTATGAAACGTGAAGTTGCCGAACATGTTGCATTGTGCGACGTATGCCGAGAGTCAAGGCAATGCATCGAGACCGAGGATTGCTACATTGAAAATACCGAGTGGAAGTGGGAGGAAATCGAATGGATTTCATTACCGGTTTGCCTAAGACTCAAGGAGGTTATGACTCCATATGGGTTATAGTGGATCGCTTGACTAAAGTAGCCCATTTCATCCCCGTGAAGACCACTTACTCTGAGATAAATTAGCGTAATTGTACATGATCAAGATCGTCTGCTTGCACAAAGGTGCCAAAGAGGATTATGTCGGACAGGTACCCAATTTACCTCAAGGTTCGGAATAAGTTGCATGAAGCCATGGGAACCCGTTTGAACTTCAAGATGCTTATCATCCACAGGCGGATGGACAGACCAAAGAGTCAACCAGATTCAAGGATATGTTAAGAGCTTGTGCATTGGCTTATGCTACCTCTTGGGATAAGAGTTTGCCGTATGCCGAGTTCGATTACAACAATAGTTATCGAGGCTAGTTTACGATGTCACCTTTTGAGGCCTCAGATGGTCGACTGTCGGACACCATTGAATTGGAATGAGACAATTGAACGATGTGTCTTTGGGCCAGATATTCTTCAAAAGGTGAAGAGCAGATTGCCGTGATTAGGGAAAGGTTGAAGATAGCCCAATCACGATGTAAGAGTTATCTTGACAAATCGCCGAGACTTGAGTTTTGAACCTAAGATTTTGTATACCTCGAGTTACGCCTCTTAGGGAGTTAAGAGGTTCCATGCCAAAGGGAAACTCGCACCCCGTTATGTTGGACCATTTAAGATTTTGAGCCGCAGAGGCGAAGTTGCCTATCAGCTGGAGTTGCCACAGTCGTTAGCAGGAGTACATGACGTATTCCATGTGTCCCAGTTGAAGAAGTGTCTCCGAGTACATGAGGAACAGACATCGCTAGAGTCAATTGAGTTGCAAGAGGATTTGACTTATAAGGAGCATCCCGTGAAGATTTTAGACGCAATGGATCGAGAAACTAGAAGCAAGTCAACCCGTTTCTGTAGAGTGCAAAGGAGCAACCATGCAGAGAGCTGCGACTTGGGAGTAAGAGGATTTGAAGAAAGAGTTTCCAAACCTATTCTCGTAGTAAGCCCTGAATCTCGGGACGAGATTCTATTAAGGGGAGGTTTGTAACACCCCAAAATTGTGCTTTTCTTAAATTCATGTGTGATTTGGCACTTTGGTGAATTTTTGGAATTTTCTGGAATTTATTTGGATTTATTTGGAATTTATTTGAATTTATTCCATTTTGAAATAATTAAAGAATTAAACTTTGCAAATAAAATTTTGTTGGAAATATTTTATTTGAGTCCCAAATACCTAAAATATTTTCGTAATTTTTCTCGAATTTTTCTCAGTCTTTTGCTATTTTTAATGAATTAAATGAATTCTTAAATTATTTTAAATATTAAATCGCTGGAAATTCAACTCGAAGCATCGTGTTCATCCGACCGAAGTCGGAACCCGAGTCGGACTCGAGTCCGACCGAGCGATCGACTCGACCAAACCCACTCCTAACTCCATCGATCCGGCCAGTTGGATCGGGATCCAACGGCCCGGATTGGACCGCGGCTCGAGCCCGAGTCGGTCGGATCGTCGCGCGTGAGCAATCGTAGCCGCTCATCGCGACACGTGGACGTCCCCGACCATCGTCTCCGCTCCGAATCCCGGTAGAGCTCCGCCGTGACCAAGCGGGACACGGTTAGGGTTCGATTTGCGCGCACGTCGAGGCGATTTAAGGCGTGGACCCGTCCCGAGAATCGCTGCTCGACGCCGCCCCTTTTTCCCCAAGCCACACCGCCGAGTCGCCGTCTTGGCCGAGGAATTGCTCGCCGTAGTAGGGTTAGGGCTTCGCCAGGTTCGTCGCCTGGCCGCCGTCAAGCCGTATCCGCCGTGTTGAAGCCCAGATCTGGAACCGCACGAGCAAGGCGCATCGGACCGCACCATTCACCTCGCCGGAGACCCTCGGAAACGCCACACGGAAGGTCGCCGTCCTCGTCTCCGTAGCTTGAGCCGTAGCCATCACCAATCTGGACTTACGGGCCGTCCGGTCCGATCGAGCGGTAGCGGTGAAATCACGTGCTTCAAACCCGATTGGATGCGGACCGTTGGATCAAGATCCAACGGCCCACGATCACCTCAGGCCATAGCGGTGTTATCGTGAGGTTAGATCTGGACCGTCCGATCTAGATCGAGCGGCCCACGATCATCGAGTAGTTTTCAACGTGTTAACCACCAGATCTAATCGCGGCGTTGATTTCCAAATCAACGGACCGCGATCTTTGCCACGTAGCCTAGCGCGCCGCAGCGGCGTAAGCGCCGTGGGCGCGACATGCGGGCCCGCATGTCGGCCGCACTGCCGCGGCGCCACCACCGTGGGACCGTGCGCCGTGGACCCGATCCATGGGCCGGACACGTGGCGGCACTGAGTGGTGCCGCGTGGCATGATGACGTCATCGCCGACGCCATCATGGAGGCCGTCGGTCTTGGCGTCAAGAGGTCACCGTGGACCAATCACAGGATGACACGTGTCCATCTTGGCGCAATAATTAATTTCGAAAAAGAAAATGATTTATTAATTCGAAATAATGATTTCAGATTTTGATTCAAACTTCAAACGCTTATAACTTTTGCGTTTCAACTCCGATTTGAGTGATTCAAATTTCTAAATTTGTAAAAAATTGAGATCTACCTAAATATGAATTTTATTTAATTTTTGGACTAAAGTTTTTCTCTGCAAAATTATTTAATTGATTATTTAAACTTTAAATAATCATAACTTTTGCGTCTTAACTCCAAATTTGACGATTCCAGTTTCTAAAAACTCATAAAATTATGTTCTCTCTGTTTATGGATTTTATTTGGATGTTTGGACACTTTTTGCCTATTGTTTATTTATGTATTTGCTATTTGCACGCTTTACGAGTAGACGTTGAAGTGCCGGAAGGATTCGAAGGAGAAGTATTGACTCAGGATCCAACTCAAGACCAAGAACAAGTACTTTTTGAAGGCAAGTTGTGCTTTGACCATGTTGATCCTATTTTGAAATCTATTTTGATTTAACCTATTGCATGCTAAGTTCAAATAGAAAATACTTTATTTAAAAATGGGGAATTAGATAAGTACCAATTTGCTGTATGACACCTTGATTATTTAAGTATGTGCCATGACCCCTTGTCACCCTAGTTGTGGATTACTAGTTGGACATTATTAAATTGCCAACATGGGTTTAGACCGATTGTAGTATCTTGCTTAGACACACTCGTGCTCATGATATGATTTTGGATAATCAAATGTTAATATTGACTTAATGACATATTGAACCTGTTTTGGAAAAGTATCATGTGATGTTGATGGCACGTGGTGCATGGTAATCAATCGGGGTTTGATAAACGATTTCGGCCAGGGCATGTGGCAAGAGTAATCAGTGGGCCATTGTGGCATTGGGGATGTTGATTTGGTTCTTCTAGTCTTGCCACTGGTCACCCTAAGGACTTAACCTTGCAAGCCTTTGAACTGGGTCTAACGTGCAACCACATGTCTGTAATGGGACGGACCTAGTTGACTAAGTTGCTAATAACGCACTGGGACCTCAGGAGGTCAAGTACACCCTTTGTGTAAGTTGTGCGGGAGGCGTCTGGGTGAGGCAGTACCCATCTAACGGTTGATTGGCCTAGACTTCGCCTTAGCGAAGGGAAGGGTTAGTCTTGCAATAGCAAGGGAGGACCACTTGTCTTGTTAGAAGTTTCCAAAGACTTTGTTACTGAACTCGCCTTTGTGGTGTTTGATTGTATCTTGTGGGTAAAGTGCATAACCTCTGCAGAGTTTAGAATCTATTCGAATAGCCGTGTCCGCGGTATTGGACATCGCTCGGAATTACAAATCAAGGGTTAGATTTTCTCAAAATAACTTGGATTTGAAAGGTTGGGTTGGATTAATAATGATGTTGAGGAAATGTGGATTAGGATGGGAAAGATGTTTATTAAACTCCTTGAAAAGTTATCTATGCTATACTTGTTTCTCTTTGCTTTCGAATCTACTTATATTACTTGTCAAATCTTTGTTTTACGCAAATATACCTTGAGCTATTCCTTTGTATTAAACCATGCATATAGTATATTAGCTTTGCATCTGTGCATGACTTCTTGAGTACCAAGTACTCACCCTTGCCACAATATAACACCGAGTTGAAGAGGAGGCTACACCAACTTTGGAGGAGGAGTTCCAAGAGGACCCGTCTACTTAGGAAGCGAGCCCCAGTCAGTTGCCTGTGGTATACTGGATGGCGCCACGAAGTTATTTGATTTTCCGCTGCTATTATTTTTCTCTGAATAAGTTTCGCCTTGCGAGGCATATATTTGTAACTTGACCCTAAGGTCGAGTAACCAGTTTGACTATTTAAATAAAGTACTTATTTAGTATCGAGTGGTATGATTGTGATATTTACCGATGTTAAGACTGTGTGCACTAGCGTGTTCCTGGACTAGTGCTGAATACACAAAGGGTCCGGATTTGCAAATTCGGGGTCCCGACAACGACTATTTTAGGATCACTTGCATGGCTCGTGTGGTGTGGCTATGGCTAGGGCTTGACACGTGGACGAACAAAGAGTCTTGGCTTTGTGTTCCTAACGCATTTGCCCTCAAGCCGTTCACACGTAATCAAAAAAATTTAAACTTCAACTCAAAAATTTTCAATCAAAAAAATTCAAATCAAAAAGTTTCAACTCTAAAAAATTATAATCGAAAAATTTTAACTCAAAAAATTTTCAACTAAAAAGCTTTCGGTTTGAAAAGTTTCGATTAAAAAACTTTCGGTTCAAACAGTTTCAATTGAAAATTCATCACGAAAATTTTCAATCGAAAACTTCAAATAAAAAAAATTAAATTAGAAAGTTTCAACTCCGAAATCTTTCAATTAAAAAATTCTCAGTTCGAAACTTTCAATTTAAATAAACATGTTTTTGAAAAAGTTTCGATTTGGAAAAACTTTCGGCTTAAAAAGTTTCGATAAAAAAACTTTCGGTTCTAAAAGTTTTGACTATAAAATTTCGAGTAGGAAATTTTCAAATTCATCCAAAAATTCAACTAAAAAAAAATTAAACTCAAATAAAAAAAATGCAACTCACAAAAAATCTACTCGATTTCGGAGACATTTCAATGCATTATATGCTCCGTAGAAGCTCTTACATGTGGACACGAAACATGCCTTCCGTCGAAAGCTTACTATCATCGTTCGTAAAGTAGTCTTTCCGCGTGACGTATATCGGTGTTTTAGTAACTACTTTCCATATGCCACAAACACTTTGCTCCCTAAAGATTATAACATTTGCGACTCGCTTTAGCTCAAATCTTCAACTCCTGTTCTTTGAGTGATATATGACATAATCAATATAGAGAGGCATGGTTTCGCGATCAACTTTGAAGAAGAAGAAACGGGTTTCGTGCGCGCGCACACAAAACAAAAGCCGGTTTCAATTCCTCCCCCAACGTTTGCCATCGGAGAGGCGGCCAAGTGCACGGTTCGTCCGTCGCCGAACCTGATTACTTTTCTCGCTTAAGAATTCGTCGGCGATCTCCTTTACGGACGAACGCAAGGGAACAAATGGAACAACAACGGCAAGAGCGAAAAGGAGGAGGAGCAACAGAGGTGTGACCTCAGTGGCGACGCGGACGGGTGCTGAAACTGCGATGCTGCAGCAACCCACAGAACAGAACGGAACGGAATCTATATCACATCACACCACCTAGGCATTACCTGCAACGTCTCTCTCTCTCTCTCTCTCTCCTCTTCTATCGCTTGCCTCTTCTTTTCTGTGGAAAGAACGGCAGGGAAGCCTTTATGAACCGTCGGGAGTACGAAACAAGGTTACAACCAAGAGGAACCACTTAGCGCGTGTTTGGTTGGTTGTACCAAGTGATACATGTATGAGATGGTTCAAGAAAAAAAGTTATCCAGGTGTTTGGTTGTTTGAATGGAACCATCATATCCTGGACCAAGTGATACAAATTTAAGAAATATTCTCTATAGATGTTAAACCATTTCATTTACCCAAAATAATGGAACCAAATGTTACAGAACTATCACATCCCATTCAACCTCATCCCACAAAATAATGGAACCAAACACACCCTTAAATATCTCGTGGGTGCATTAACTTGGTGTGATTTGAATAGTCCGACTAGAACTGGATCGTTGTTGGATTTGGATCGGCTCGAATTTTGCGTGCTTACATATTGCAGATTTAATCACCATTACAGGCTCCGTTTCATATGCATGGACGTCGTAGGAATTTTAGAGAAATTATAATGATTTTTTAAATTCCCGCATTCTAAAACCTAAAGAAAAATCTAGCTTATGGCTATGGAGTATTGAATTTCCGACTATTTTTCTAAAGAGAATTACTACTGGACGCTATACCATCGAAAATGGTTTCGACGGCATAAATCTGACTGCCCTCCCCTCCTACTCCTCCCTCTTTCCTCCTCTTTCCTCTTCCACACATGTGTCGCTGCCACACCAGTCGCAAATCCACATGCCTTGTCCACACCCCCACCTTCCCTACGACCGGCGGCGAGTTCATCGCTCTTGCTTCCCCACCGGCTAACCTAATATTCTCTTAGCCCTCACTTCATCGTCCCACAATCCACCGCCGCCGCTCACCGTCAAGCCATCGCCCCTTGTCTCCCGTTACAACCGAGGGGAGGGACAGTGAACCCATCGTAGAGACGCCCTCCCTCCCCCTGGTTGTCGGACGCAGCTACTGCCTCTCGCCAGTCGCCTCCTACTCGTTGCTAAAAATAAGATCAGATTCGACCGCTAGACGTAGGGGACGATAATAACGAGGGGCTCCAGCGGCGTTGTAACCGTCGCCGAATCTGGTGGTCCTCCCCCCACCTGGTTGGAGACTAACAATCGAACAGTGGAGTCTTGATATTTTCTTTTCTAAAGTTAAAAAAAAATCATGTCCACTCCTCTCCACACTAGTGGTTCCACATGATACCACATTTGTCAGAGACGCTTAATAATTCTTTGGCATCAGGTGGCATCGGCCCCACCAACGCGCACACAGAATCAGAGAGAGAGAGAGAGAAAGAGAGAGAGAGAGAGAGCGTGAGTATCCGTGTGTACAATGTAGATTCTCAGAAAAATAAATAATCAGTGGAGTATAAATTGGAGTAAACAATAGTAACACTTTTCTTGGGCTGTACCAATTACACAATTTGCATCTGCAGATCCGTGGCGCAGACCGAAAGCTGGAATTCTCTGTGGCACCCGTGTGCTGCTGCCCCACCTATGTCTGTGGACCTTTTGCCTGTGTTGCTAACCAATGCAAAAT
Organism: Rhipidocladum racemiflorum; assembly: GCA_036346355.1. Classification (NCBI taxonomy): domain Eukaryota; kingdom Viridiplantae; phylum Streptophyta; class Magnoliopsida; order Poales; family Poaceae; genus Rhipidocladum; species Rhipidocladum racemiflorum. Next base: position 26,740,798 of record CM070589.1, read on the forward strand.
TAGGAAAACCAAAGGTACAGTGTAGTGTAGAGTGAAGACAGCGTACATGTATCAGAAAAATGCACTGGTCTAATAGAGATCGAAAAAAGTATAAGGGCTAAGCTGCTTGCTACTAAGTTTCTTCCCGTATTTTGTTGCAGTATTTATTAATGGAATCTCTAATGTACAGTCACCTAAAATTTTTTTTAAGTTTCAGTCAATTTTACCTAAATATTTTTTTTAGTTTCAGTCAATTTTCTCACATTTGTATCGTGCATAGAAATTCATGCTTGGAGGGTCATCACCTTCTTCTTCGGCCGGTGTAGGTGGTGGCGTCTTTACCAGAGGTAGCTAGTTAGAGTTATGGTTTGGGTTCACTGGATCGCCGAGCTTAGAGCGAGTGAAAGGCACAAAAGCAGTGGGCGACGGCGATGGCGATGTGCCGAGGCTGCGGTGGCACCACCTCGGCCATAGGACAGAGGCAGGCGGTAGACAACGGCAGCAATGGTTCGAGAATGAACTATTTAAAAAGATATCGATAATCAAAGTCTAGAATATCAGCTTCATGCATCACAAAATGACGCATTTGTAACCAGAGGAAGTAATGACAGCTGTTCCACAGCTACTCAATAATCAAGATCAATGATTATTTTGAATAAGAAACTACAAACTCAAGTTGATGCGTACTAGAATGTTTGAGCTGAGTTTTTCCTAAAACATGATTTTGGTTTTCTACGTGAAAATTCTTGAAACAAAAAATCGATCGTAGTGAGAGGCTATAAGCGTGCATTTTTTTAAAAAGAAATTGGTTGAAATTTCTTTGTTTCTATGTAAAATTATGGTATGATTGTTTTCTTCAACCATAGCAAAGTCCCACGTTATGCTTGGGTGTAGAAGATGAGGGCACTGTAATTATTGGGGGTGGGCCCGGAGGGAACCTAAAGAAAGGAGGGGTCCCACATGGGAGAGGGACGTGTGCCTGGTGGTGGTGGCCTGTGATGGGAGGCGACTCTCACTTTCATGAGATGGTGAGAGCGAAATAAAGCTTGAAAACGGCCTGTATATTTATTTATTTTATTTCTCCACCATATATATATATATATTTATTTATTTATTTATTTATTTATTTATTCCAGCGCCATCACCACCTGCGAGTCCCTCCATGCTCGATCTGCCAAAGAAAACCGAGCACAAATTGATGGGAACATCATGTCACATGATAGCCGCACCATTTTTATGCCACACGGTGGATTGGTCGATGGTATACTTTACGAGATTCGTATATTTAACCACAATATCAAAGTGGTGCACAATAGATTTGCTGATTTGATGCCCTACTTTCCTAGGAAAATGCTAAATGGATGTGAATACGAACTGTGCCTATTTAGTTTACTTTCTACTTGGAAGGATAATATTCTTGATGGAATAGTGACAAAAAAAAAGGCACACATCCTAGGATCGAACATTTTGTATCCAATATATATATAAAGCGTAATATTACCGCTTCTTCGTAGCGAGGGCAAAATGACCTGTACAACTATTTTTAAGGCTCACAAGTCACAACCCTATGATCATGATCATGAGGTAAAATCCCGGAATTCATAGCAAAAATCCACGCATCCTAGGATCGATTTTTTTAAAATAATATTATTTTAGTGAAAAATTATAAAAATAATACACTAGTTAAAAAATATCAAAAATACCCATATGTGCCCATTTGAAATGGCGACAGACTCTATATCGTCATTTCAAATGGAGACAGAGACTTGGGAACGAACGGTCACCTCTCTGTTACTATTTGAAATGGCAACACAGAGACCAACAACCCTTGGCCATCACGACGCTCTGACCAGAAGGTCATTTCTCACCGAGCGAGCAAAAAAGAAAGAAAGAAGAGAGAAAGAAGAAGAGGGAGAGGGGAAAGAGGAAAAGGGGAAAAAGAAGAGGCGAAAGGAGGAGGGGAAGAAGAGGAAGATGGGAAAGGAAGAGGGAAAAAAGCATCGTTATTTTGTAGGTAATTTTTTGTTTATTTGAATTAAAATTTAAAAATATGATTTAGTGTGTAGATTAATTAGATTGTAAGTAATTAGATATGTAGAGTAGCACTTGTTATTTAGATAGATGCATTAGCGACCAAATTAATTAGGTTGGCAAGTAATTAGTTGTGTAGAACATCAATGTTTTTTTAGATACATGATTTAGCGATCAGATTAATTAGGTTTGTAAGTAGTTAACTGTGTAGAATAGCAATATTTTTTTTAGATACATGATTTAGCGACCATATTAATTAAGTTTGTAAGTAGTTAGCCGTGTGGAATAGCAATAATTTTTTTACATACACGATTTAGCAACCAGATTAATTAGGTTTGTAAGTAATTAGCCGTGTAGAGTAGTAATATATTTTTTTAGATACACGATTTAGCGACCAGATTAGTTAGCAGTATAGAGTAGCAATAGTGTTTTTTACATACATGACTTGGCGAACAGATTAATTAGATTCGTAATTAATTAGTTGCATAGAGTATCAATAACTATAGACATACAAACTTGTGAGAAGTATGTATGGTAGTGTGTAGTTTAAAAAATAAATTTATATATGCTTGCAGCAGTTGTTTCAAGTAGTGTAGAGTACATCATGGTGGTACAAAGGTACAACAATATTAAGAATTTTATGAAATACTTGACAGGTATAGATGAAAGAGTGCAATTTAAAATACACTACGAAGAAGAGGTTCCGCACATGGGTGTACAAGGGGTGGAACTAAGTCATTTTTCAAGTGTCGTGGCTAGCCTGTCACGTGCAGGGGAGCGTTCATGGAGCACGACTACAAAATGGTTGTACCGAATATTCTTGTTGGACCGTGAATTGCATGACCTGAAGCTGCACAGAGTAGGGTGTCAGAGACGGGATTGCACACATTGGGAGTTAGTGGAACTGAATGGGTCGGAGTCGTGGAATTCTTATGTAAAAATGGCGATTGAGAAAGGATGGCCATTAGTGTTGTTGGCGCAAGCATTTCAGAAAACCAATACCGTCCATGTGACATGGGAGGAGGTTGTTGGCGATGAACTGGAGGAAGTTGGGGAGAGCAGCCAAGTTGAAGAATGCTTAGTGAGGCAGGATGTTAGTTCGGGTCAGGAGGCAGTGCAAGATGAGGAAGTTGATGTTCCAATAGCAAAGGTGCAGGAACCAATGGATGTGGCAGACGAGGGAGAGCATATTGAATCACTTGTGCAATCGATGGATGTAGAGAGCCAGGACTACGAGGCTTTAAGTAATGACGAAGAGGATGAGGAACCTTTCCCTGCGGAGTGGGATGATTGTTGGTTCAATAGCCTGATGGTCAACAATGATGAAGATGTCACATGGGGGTACGATCGAAATGAGGTACTGCAAGGTGTAATTTACAAGAATAAGGATGAGGTGTAAGAAATAGTGACAGCATGGGCAATGTCGCTGCATAGATCCTTTAAGGTTGTGAAGTCAGATCAGCGGATGTATGATGTCAGATGCCAGATGGAGGGTTGCCCATGGCGTGTCCATACTTATCAGCCTAAGTGAGACACCATTTGAAAGTTTTCTATAGTCATCCCACACGCACGCATGCTGACGGAGTCTATGCGGTCGCATAGAAATATATCGTTAGGCTTTGTTGCAAATGCAATGTATGGGGAGATTGTCGGCAACCTGGATATAGAGTCACGTGCCATCATACTTGCAATAGAGTAAAGGTTCCAGTACACCATAAGCTGTGCCAAGGGATGGTGAGCGAAGCAGAAGGCATTAAAACCAAGATTTGGTACGTACGAAGATTCCTATCAGAATTTGCCAAGTATGCTTCAAGTGATTAAGGAAAGGAATGCTGGCACTTATATCGATATCTGCGAACATCCTTCGCAGCGCTTCCCTGGGAAGATGGTATTCAAGTGCATTCTTTGCTTTCGATGTATGTATCAACGCATTTAAACATTGCCGTACATTGTTATGCGTGGACAAGACATTTCTGATTGGGAAGTACAAAGCGCAGATATTGACTGTCATAGGAGTAGATGGCAACAATTAGGTTCTTCCTATAGCTCTCACATTCGTGGAAGGTGAGAACATTGATAGCTCTAGTTTCTAAGGAAGGTGAAAGCCAGTGTCGTAGATCAACGTCATGAAGTGTGTCATACACGATTGGCATCCTGGGCTGTTCAAGGCGATCGTGCAGTTGCAACAAGGTGCAGATGAGATAAATCCATAGCCTAATTTGCGAAGTAGGTAGTGCAAGCGGTACATGGGTGCTAACTTCTACAAGTAGTTCAGGAACAAGGAGTCGACGAAGCTTTTTAAGAGGCTATGCAACCAAAACCAGCAGAGAAAGATTAATGCATTATGGAAGAAGTTGGACGAGCTGATGTCAAGGCATACAGTGGAGACAGCGAAGAGGACAAAGTCTGCCCTATGGGGCCCCAGTAGCGCTTGAAAAGTTACCCATAAACCCTCCGCACCTAGTTCAGAGGAACGAAAGGGCTATGAAATGCTTCTCCGAATAGATAGAGCATGAGCCTAGAGAGAAATGGGCTCTGCTTCATGACACTGATGGTGCCAGGTATGGGGTCATAATGACAAACCTAGCTGAGATTTACAATTGTGTCATGCAGGGCCTAAAACCCCTTCCCCTAATTGCTATAGTGGAGGGTGTTCTTCGTGGCATCATGAAGTATTTTGTGGATTGCCATGCTAGGGCAATTGCCCACATGAATGATCCTACTGTTAAATACTCCGAGATGATTTCTACATACATAGAGAAAAGGGCAAGAAGGGGGATGCATAGAGAATTGAAGATGGGCATGAGGAAGCTTCATTTTGAGGTACTGTGTAAAGATAAAGCTAGTCGCGAGATAAATCGGCGAAAAGTTGCTCATGAATGCATCCTACATAGGGGCAAACATGTGTATACACTTGTAACAAGCCTCGTCTGTTACACAGACCATGCACACACTTCATGGCTGCCTGCTCAACAATCCGTATAGATCCGGGTATATTCTTATCACAATTCGTCAATGAGGAAGCGGTGATGGCAACTTGGAGCACAGAAATTTACAGCTTTCGAGTGGTAGGTTTGTTCACAGAGCATCGAAGATGGGAGGATACACAGTGGGTTTCGGATGTCAGTAGGCTGAAGGGCGTAGGGCGGCGGCAGACAAGGCGTATGAGGAACGACATGGACGCAACAAAAAGCGGGCATCATATAAAGAAATGTTCAGTTTGCTAGGAGACAGGGCACATTTTCAAGAATTGCCCGATTGTTCAGAGGCTATGAAATTATTGTATTGACTTTTCATATGAAATTGTTATACTTTAGTTGCATGTCAATTTAGTGTATCGAATTCGTATGTGTAATGAATGTATAGATTTTATATATGTAATTATTGTGTTCAATTTGTATGTATAATTATCATATTCAAATTTTATCTGTACTTATCCCAATCAAATTCTATTTGTAATTGTTGTTTTTATTTTGTATGTATATTCGAGTTGTACTAACAATGAACTATTAAATTGCAGGTATGTGACATCAAGTAGTATAAGTTGCTTGACCCAGTGGTAGACTTGATTCACTGGAGCCGCTTAGCCACCTTGCTGCCACCGGACGGGGAGCCAGTGTTCGAACTTAGTGCCCTACTCTTGTATACCCCCATGAGAGCATGGCGAATTGATCCACGATGGATTTCAAGGTAAGTGCACTATTCTGGTAGTTGTGTTATGATGTAATATATGTGTGCAGCGATCATACAAACGGGGTGCCTCTAGGAGGTTCCCCTATAATAGGAGCTTACTGACCGATCTGGTGGACCGCTAGTGGCCGAAGACGCATACGTTTCACCTACCGTGTGGTGAGATGGCGCCCACACTGGAGGATGTCAGTTACTTCCTTAGCCTACCTTGCTTCGTGGATGCGGTGGTGCTTGACGACGTCCACTCAGAGTGGTGGACGGAGCTCCTAGACCGGTTCGTGGGCATGCTACCCGAGGAGGCAAGGTACATACCTTTCACTTCTGTGCATAGTCAGACACACAGAAGTGGCTTGTGCAGTTCTACGTAAGTGTGGTTTAATTTATCTCATTTTCTATTTCATTTTCCCTTAATTTTCTCAACCTGAGCATTACCTTTTGCAGCCCAAGATAATGGTGGACGGAGCAGGGGAGTACGTCGTCAGCCACCACTTCGAGGCGTATCTGCTCTGGTTGTTCGGCTGGGTCTTGTTTTGCTTGTCCCACGAGGACAGCATCAACAAGCACAGATCCAACTCGCGAGGACAATCGCGAACGCCAACCTAGAGGAGTTCTCGCAGCTGGCTTGGGGACTTGCTGTACTCGCTACCACCTACTGGGCCCTTTGCAATAAGTGTCATCATGTGGTGGACTCCACCACTCTCGATGGGTGTCCTTTACTGCTTCAGTTATGGTTGTTCGAGAGGTTCCAGATCAAACGACCGCAGATGGACTTGGTATCTTATGGCGGAGGCTTCTACGGGGCCCCCGGGGATGACATTGACCGTCCTACCATAGGGACGTTGTGGTGTCACCGACGAGTTAGTGAAATCACCTTTATCATCAATTGTATGATGATTTGCCTTTTGTGCTAACGGTCGCCTATTTCACTTTTGTGCAGGCGACATTCATCCTAATTACATCGCACACTTCATACCCCGAGTACATAGCGATGTTTGACCAGCTGATGGATGATCGCGTCATCTGGCACCCATACCTCCCAAAATTCATCAACGCGCGAGCACGTTAGGGCCTCTCTCTACAATGCACTAGTGACGCCGCCTTCTTGCTGACACGGTGTCACCTGGTTTTTGACATGTTCGTGGAGATCTACCACTGCCCACCGTGTCATGAGGCAGTTCGGTCTCTGGCAGGTGTTCCCCATCCCTATTGGTGACATCGTCCCGTCGAGCGTCCACACGTTAATTCTCTTTTACATCACTTTTAATTGCATCACTCTTTTGGATGTCCTTACTAATAAGGCATGTTGCGAATCTCTTTATGTAGACAGACACGCAAGAGCTTCATTGGTACTGCAAATTGGGCGGCACGCATGTTGCCTCATGCTTAGCAGTGGGCACAGACATTGGCAGACGTGCACGAGGAGGCTACCCCTTACAATCATGGTACGTATGATGAGTACATCAAGTGGTTTAGCCCACGCACATGTTTTTGAGTTGTGCATGTCACTGACTCACCTCCGAGGCACATTCCCTCCACGGCGGACACCTACCCTACGCAGCCAGACTCTGCTTTCTACCGATCAGTTAGTACTTATTTTTACATTCATGTAATGTAATATTAATACAATTGTAATAACTAACTAGTTTTTGAATGCGTGCATAGAGCGACCTTGCTAGGGAGGCTTCGGAGGAGCTGGCTTCATTGATAGCCGGAGTCGGTCAAGGGGATAGGTTGGAGGTCACCATAGACTACCTGCGAGGGGCGTTGCAGCATGCTTACTAGAAGACCACTCATATCGTACAGCTTACGTCCTGCAGGAGGCCTAGGAACGACGATGTGGTACAGGTCTACGGCCGTTCGTCCACCGTATGCGGGCGTCACACACCGCACATCGCAACCGTGATAGTGCACACGTAGACCGCCCCTCCGCCCGACGTGCTGGGGGGCTCCAACTGGCACCATTCTACACCGTTTATCGACATGACTGCAAGTACACCTTCATGGTCTCCCTTCGTCTATTACGTTCTTTATATTATGCGGTGTACTAATGTGAAATGTTTCTTAGGAGTCATCGATGACCCAAGCACGACCCACTCTAGTGACTTCTTTCACTTCGACGACGCCGTTATCCAGGAGTGGTTGATGGACCCCCACCAACAGTCGTCGGGTGTCATCCTTGATCCGTCGCAGCTCACTGATGCGCCCAGACCGAGTCAGTCATCGCAGGCCGCCTTCTCTACTCCGACAGCACCAGTACAACATACTAGGAGTACTCGTGGACTACCCCCTGACCACCTATCGTATCCATTTGGTCATGTTCAGCGTCATAGGAGGTCTGGGACCACACGAGGGGTCACACCTCGCAGGGTTGCTAGCTAGTTTTTTTTTTTTGCTTTCATACCTGATGTACTAATCGAATATGATCTTTACATTATGTGGTGTTTTCCTTTATTAATTTATGTACTACTTGAATATGATCTTTTGCTTTCTTAACTACAATATATCAGTTTTTTAGTGCGATTTAACAACACACTGCAACTAGCTTTGTCATGGCGATTTGACAACACGCTGCCAGTTTTGTCAGCCTGATTTGACAACACTCTGCCCCGCTTTCTCAAAGCCAAGTGACAACATACTACCCTAATTTGACAACACACTGCCAGCAGCTTTGTCAACCCGATTTGGCAACATGTCCTGCTTTCTCAAAGCCAAGTGACAACCCACTGCCCTGATTTGACAGTACGCCGCCTACAGTTTTGTCAGCCCGATTTGACAACACATTAGCAGCTGCTGTTTTAGACCAAATTGATAATATATTGCCATATACTTTATCAAACCGATTTAACAACTTATGGGTTGCATCTTTATCAAACTGCTTGGATAGCATGCTCCTACATTCCACACTACACCAAGGCAACCCCCACACAGAACACCCCATCCCTACCAGTATCACAGACCTCTTCACTAGCGGGTTTGCGGCGACCGACTACGAAGTGATTCTTTGTAAGCGGAAGTGGCTTGCCAAGAATGCAAAAAACTACCCAGATGTTTCTTGCAAGGATGTACTTATGCTGCTAGAGTTTCCCCGTGAACTGTGACTACAGTGTTCTGGCGTGGATAATGCAGTCCAGATATCCTAACACCGCTGACCGGGCACACTACATGTGCAACAACGAAGGGGTATGTGGTTAATAATATGCATGTACATTCCGTAATGTGTTTTTCATACTTCTAACTTCGTCCACGCATGACACCAGCAAGACGACATTTGCTACTTCTTCTAATGGATCGATGGCCCCGACAAGTACGATAGGGAGTATTTCGAGCACAAATTGTGCCTACACTATATAGTTATGCCAGAGCACTACACCTGGTGAAAACCTTCCCCTAAGACTATAGAAGAGAAACTAAAACACTCGCCATACCACCCTGAAGATGCATACTTGTGGAAGCTACTATATGGGTGCCAGGAACAAGAAAAGAAGCTGAATGTGTAAGCCGAGGCGGCTCGTTTTCAGGAGGATCCGAAGATCGTTGAGGAAGACTATTATTAGGCGTGTATGTATGGGCCTAATTGGAAGAAAACCAAGGCCAACAGTCTCACAAGATCAAAGGGGAATGCACCGATGGATCTTTCCGTGTAAGGTCTACAACAGGCAGCATAACTTCTTTACAATTCCAAAAGTCACACATGTATCGTAGTTGTACTTCCTGTTTATCGTTCATCCGTGTCACCATTTGTACCAAATTGTATGCGCCACGTATGTTTACTTGTTTTTCTATGTCATGCAATGCAATGGTTCCATCTATGCCATCTATCTTCTCTCATTTTGTACACCTTTTGTGCATATTTATGTTTATTACGTATACTTTGGAGTACAACACTCAACAAAAAAAAACAATAACTATCAATTAAAATTCCACAATTTTACAGTACATCACTAAACCAAAAAATTTCAAAAATTGTCGATTCAAGTTCCTTAATTTTTCGCTACATCAGTGAACCAAAAAATTTGAAATGTGTAATATATTCCCTACCTTTATTCTGTTTCTACCAGCATTAAACTTCACTTCTACGAATTTTTTTCTTATTAATTTCTCTATGCCTTGTTATTTTCTACTTAACAAACCTCCTTTCCAAATTTTTGTTAAATTTTGTTAACGCACATATATTATTTCTATATTTTTTAAAAAAAAAACCTAGAAAACACTGCCTTGTTTTTGGTATACTTATTTTTTGATTTTTTTTGTTTTTTTATTTTAACAAAATTCATAGGTACTTCACTTTTCTTTCTTTTCCCTCTTTCTCTCTTCCCCTCTTTTTTTGCTTCTAGTGCTCTCTGTCGCCATTTGGAATGGCGACGAGCTTACCATTGCCCAAGAGGCTTCTGTCGCCATTTGAAATAACAACAAAGAGTCTGTCATCATTATTTTTGATATTTTTTAACCGTCATATTATTTCTGTAATTTTTTTATTAAAACTCAGTAATAGGTACTCGCTAGGTCACCTCAGCTTGTAGTGAGTATATAGTAATCGACCATATTTCTATTTAAGTTGTGATATATATATATATATATATATATATATATATATATATATATATATATATATATATATATATATATATATATATATATATATATATATATATATATATATAAGTCTTTTCTGTACTCTTAGAGTACATTACTCCCACCTCTCAGATTATCTGGCTTAAACGAACATGTTATACTCCTTTATCACTTTCTAGATACTCCAATAATAATTCTAAGATACTCCAATGCGACATTGTTGAAAAAAATTCATTGGAGCCATTTATTTCTTGGCATATACCATTTTTCATGTATAAAAAGAGTATATAAACAAATTATGCTATAAAATGTGGATTTTGATGAAATTTTTCGTGAAACTCACTTTGGAGTATCTTAAAATTAATATTAGAGTATACTCAAAAGGATAAAGAAGTATAATAGCATCATTTATGCAATATATTGAGAGTGGGAGTACATACTCTCAAGAGTATGCAACTATTTTTCTATATATATATATATATATATATATATATATATATATATATATATTTCTATATATATATATATGGTAGCACTATTCTACGCGTACACACAGCTACGCGCTGGTTGTAACCTTTTTCGGTGGATCCGAACGGCCACAAAAATGGCATGGCCGAAAAGGTACACGGCGTGTGCAATCGAACGGAAAAATGGGCAGTAATTCAATGCCGATTCCCTCTTCGTGAAAAAACGAAAAAATTGGCAGCGTGCGCAACTGAACAGAAAATGACAGTAAGTCATTCCAGAAATTATATTGGTAACACTACATGTACAACCCCATAACATCTTGCTCTATATGTAGTAAATATAAATATATTATATCGATCGACTAACAAATCTGTCCAACCCATTCACGTAAGCCCAACCGAATAGAAAATCTATCCCATAGTTTGTAGATAAATCTTGTGAATCTTGTTACCTTTTATTTAGCTATATCTTTTTGTTGGCAACTCCAATTTGTGATCATTTTTCACCAATAGCTTATAGACTTATATCAGTGTGTTGCTCTTGTTGTTAGTAAGCTAGTAATAAATCTCGCTAATATATATACTCCCTACTTCCCTGTATATTAATTGATGTTACGTAAGTAGAAGCATATTTCATAAGTGAAAGTTACTGACTGGTTTCTTCTGATTAGGAAGTTATTTTTAATCAAATAAAGGTATGGAGTACATACACCTGGGAGTACAAAACAGGTTTCCTATATATATATATATATATAGGAAGCCTTTTTCGTACTCTTGGGAGTATATACTCCCACCTTCAGTATACCACTTAAACGAACGTGTTATACTCCTTTATCACTTTCAGTATACTCCAATAATAATTCTAAGATACTTCAATACGGCATGAATGAAAAAATTTCATAGGAGACGTTTATTTTTTATTATATACCCTTTTCCATGTGTAAAAGAGTATATAAATAAATTATGCTATAAATGGTGGATTTCGATGAAATTTTTCGTGGAATTCACTTTGGAGTATCTTATAATTAGTATTAGAGTATACTCAAACATATAAAGAAGTATAACAATATCATTTATGCAGTATATTGAGAGTAGGAGTACATACTCCCAAGAGTATGGAACCATTTTCTTATATATATATATATATATATATATATATATATATAGAGAGAGAGAGAGAGAGAGAGAATGGCTAGCGTGAACTCGAGTGCACGGATCACTCCTGTGAACTCGACGGGTTTATGAAATCTAGCACTTTTTAGATCGATCCAAACCGTTCATCTTGTTCGTCTCATCAAAATCAATCTAGTGACCAAATTTCGTATTTTTTAAAATTTTTTAGTATTTGTTTTGTATTTTTGAAAATCAGCTTTTTTGGACGCTTCACAACTAATTAGAAGGCTGATTTTCAAAAATACAAAACAAATACTGAAAAATTCAAAAAAAATATGAAATTTGGTCACTAGATTGATTTTGATGAGACGAACAAGATGAACGGTTTGGATCGATCTAAAAAGTGCTAGATTTCATAAACCCGTCGAGTTCACGCTAGCTATTCTCTCTCTCTCTCTCTCTCTAGAATACTATCGATAGCAAAGTGAACCTGTACTACCCACATTCTAAGCCGTCCGATCGCACAACGTATGGTCCAGATGAATCAAGGTGGAAGGCCACTTAAACCGTTTTACACAAAACACCCGCATTGATTCCTCATACGCGAATACATCATTCCACCTTGATTCATCTGGACCATACGTTGTGCGATTGGACGGCTTAGAATGTAGGTAGTACAAGTTCACTTTGCTATCGATAGTATTCTAGTGTGTCTATATATATATATATATATATATATATATATATATATATATATATATATATATATATATATATATATATATATATTGATGTAGGATGCTATGAAATAGACATAACATATTTCAATGTAACATGATCTTAAATAAATCTAGAGGTGGACTAATTTGCATTCTTAAGATGACGTCATGAAACTTTGGATTCGGTGGGCTAATTAAAGTATTAAACAATGGCATATAATATTAAAAATAAGGAGAAGACTGAATGAATTAGATTCCTCGCAAAAAGAGGAAGAAGAATGAATTAGATTAGCACATTTGCACATCAATCGCACCTCTTACTCAACTCTGAAATGAATAGAAGTGCATTGGGAGTTCTACGAGGAAAATTGCACAAATAAACAGGGTCGCAATGAGCAGAGAGCTGCCGCTTCCTGCCTCCCTCCCTAGGTGTGGAGCCACACCACATGCCCCCCTCATCTACCACCTTTTGTAAGTGGTCTCATAAGTAGCCTATTACCCGAATATCCCGAGTAGTCGAGCAGCTATACGTGTTAAACCCGTTAATTACTCTGTTTTGCATACTCCTAACAGAGGTGAATTTATGCTTTTTTTTTTAGTTGCATAAATATTAAAGTATAAATGAAAAATAGATAGTGATTATCGAGAGGTGCTTCTATGCTCTTCCTTCTAGTACAAGTTGCACAAATCTTGAAGCAAGCGAAGGGGTAAGTAATCACCATCTACCCTTCATTCATGCTTTAATAGTTGTGAAACTTTTAAAATGAAGAGCATAGAAGCACCTCTCTTACTTATCCCTTCGCTTGCTTCAAAATTTATGCAATTTGTATTTGAAGAAAAAACATAAAAACACTGCTCCCTAAGTATTTGGTCTAGTCCACGGTCTCGTAGACCTGTATATAGAATATTGCTCTATATAGCATTGGTTCATATCGTATAAACAATATCTTTCGGTTATTATTGGTAATGCCAAATATGACACAGAAGATGTAAATATTACTATTATAGAAATGAAAGTTAGTGGCTTTAATGAAATTTGAAACATTATGTCCTTTTGCACGTTCTCTTTTGGCAATTAAATCCGTGAATGGATTGGCGGCATGGGAAAAATGTTACTGGGAATAAGACACATTATTTAAAGATATAATAAATATGAGCACTACAGTCTTTTATTGATATGTCTTATGCAAATGCAAAAAAGTATAACAACATCTATTTAGAAACGAATGAAGTATAATATTTGTCGTAGATAGGCTAACCTTATTCTTTTCTCCGAAATAACGGTAGGAGCTTCCTTCGAGAGATCCGTTGAAGGTTCCTCGCTAGAAATACAAACTTTTAATGATAGAACACAATCTTGACTCAACGAATTTTATTAATCCCAAATTCAATTGTATTCATACAGATTTTCAAGTGAACAGGAATCATGAAGAAAGGTTATTGAATTGCATAGCTTAAACATGCGTGTATCTATACTACACTACACAGACAGAAATGACCCTAAGTCGAAATTCCTTGGAATATGGGAGCTGCTGTATTAGTGAAAAGTTTGGATCGACCTCATAATCCTGATTACGTCACATGGTCCAAATGAATATTAGCCTACACATTAGTGCAATTGGAATAGCGACTGCAAGACTAGTACACCGAATTATTCTCATCACTCTGCAAGTGGAGCCTTGGAGAGTCGAGCATTGGAGAGTCGAGCACCATGCGACTGCACTGATGAGGTCGTGACCTGACTGTTTGTTCCAGATCAAACAGACGCAACAAAATTCACCTAAATTACATTGTGTAAGAGAGCAACCTAGGGCGTTTGGATGATAAACTTGAATGGAAAGTGTATAGTTTGCCAACCAGAGGCATTCCACAGAAACTTAGGCTCCGTTTCGAACAGTTGAAAAATCTCCAATTCCCGCAGAAAACTGGATTGTTTCTTTCAAAACTTCTGCAAAATTCATGTGAAATTCCCTCGTTCCATATAGAGCCTTACCAAATTCATGGAACGGTGTAAATTCAATTCTTTTGACAAGAAGGTGCAACCGCAAAATTACCCATCCATAACAGTAATATGTAGGCTTGCACATCCCGAAAGTCCTGTTTATTTAGGCTCAGTCGTTTTATTTTATACTTAAAGCCAATGCTTCGACTTAAGCAACTTAAAAACAGTTCACTTTTATACAAGGTAAAAAAAAAAGTAATTTTGTAGTGATATTGGTCTAAAAATAACCTTTAATAAGACAAAAAAACACCGAATTATATAGAAACTTATAACTTTTGAAAAAACTAAGTTAAAAAACCATCCATCGAGAGGTGCTTCTATGCTCTTCTTTTTAAAAGTTGCACAGCTATTAAAACATGAATGAATGGTAGACGGTGATTACTTACCCCTTCGCTTGCTTCAAGATTTGTGCAACTTTTACTAGAAGAAAAAGCATAGAAGCACCGCTCCCATCTGTTTATTTAAATTTTAGTTTTTAGCTTTTAAGATAGAGAAAAACCCATACATACAAATAGGTACGATTAAATCAGCTTTCAATTAATCTAGAAAAGGCTCCACTTTTCAGTGGGTTGTAAAATGTAAAAAACCGGGCCTGCCATAACACACAGAAAACGCAGCGCAGCGCAGGCGAATCCAACACCTCTAAAAAAAGTTAAAGAAAAGGCTGGAGAGAGAGACAGAGAGAGAGAGAGGGAGGTAGTGGTGGTGGTGTGCGCGAGAGAGGAGGGGAGAGGAGAGAAGGGCGTATTTCTTCTTCTCCCTCCTTGGAGAGGAGGGCTCCGGAGTCGCAGGGGCGCGAGCGAGGCAGTGGCTCCTCCCCCTCCACCCTCATTTGGACACCATCACCTTCGACTCACAATCGTACTATTATTATCCTCCCACCACCATTCCTTTTCCTCCTCTCTTGCTTCTCCGATCGATTCCCCTGGAAAAGAAGGGGGGAAAAGATCTCGGTTTATCGATCTCTGGTACCAGTCATCGCGTCTTCTTTTGGATTTTTTTTTTTTTCATTTTCCTCCTGTACTGTTGTTGCCCATCAGGAATCCAATCCCCGCGTCTGTTTGTTGTTCGTTTCATTCCTTTTTGTTCTTGCAGGTGGTGGTGTTGGATTTTTTCTTGAGTCGGGTTCTTGATTTGTGCCCGGAGGGATTCGTCCATTCGGATTCCGCCGCTCAGTGCGGAATGCTCTCTGCAGTTTCCTGAGGTGGGTTCGATTGGCCTCGTGCTCTTTTCTTGGCTTCAGCGATTCTTCTCTACTTTCGTTTGTGTGATTTTGTCTGTTGTTATTTCTTAGATTGGATCGGGGGCATTAAGCAGGAGATAGAGGGTGGAGGGCAAGAAGAATTTGGAGGTGGGTACTGATTTACTCGGTTTGAATCAAAATTCCATAATTATTTTCCCTTTTCTTCAGTGTTTCAATTGGAAGCCTAATGGGTGGTTATTTTGATTGGAAGTAGATTGGATCCATGGACGTGGAGGTAGAGAACAAGAACCTGAGGCTGGAGGAGCCACTGGCCTCCTCCGAGATGGACATGGATGAACCGGGCGTTGCCGAGAGTGGCGCGGTGGATGCCAATAATGGCAGCTCCAAGGAGTGCCCCTTGCCGCCAAAGGAGCCCAAGAGCTCAAAGGGTTGTGTGGTCAAGAAGCCGAGATCGGTGAGCTCCGACTTTGGGGAGGAACTGGATTTGGAGTTTGGGAATGGGGATAGAGAGTGTGGCAGGCAGCAGGACAGGAAGCTCTCGAGGCATGACCGCGTTGAGTTGGGCCGGTCGTTCCAGCGTGCCGTGAGCTCTCATGATTGGGAGAGCGCTCAGGGGCTGGTAGGGAGGGCTGATGCACAGGGCCTCAACGATGTGCTCTGCGTGGCTGTCGATGCTATTTGGTTCTTGAGCGACAAGGAGGAGCTGCATGCGATTGTGGCATTGATCAGGAGGATTGTGTCGGAAGGCGCGAACGATTTCACACGCGCTGCACTCCGGACATCATTCCTTGCATCATGTGTGTCAGCATGCAGGGGACGGGTGACTAGCCTCGCCGATGCTGTGAGCTTCATGGGTCAAAAGTAAGTCTGTCCAAAATGGTTTTGACTGTTACATATTGACATGAATTGCATGCTTTGCAACTGCAAAAGTTGTATTGGATTCGATAATTCCGTTTGATTTTACACCTTACATATTAATTGATATGAACGTTGTAATATTATGACAGCTGTGAATAATTCTCAGGTTGCATGAACGGCTGCAAGAATCCCATGGTGATGAGGCATTGAAGGCAGAAGCAAGTGCAAAGGCACAAAAATTCACAGAATGGGCTCTAAAGTGCATTGGACTACACTCGCGTGTGCGGGAGATTAAGGGCAGAGGAAATCATGGAACAATCATTGAGGTCCAACTTCAGCTTTCTGCTTTCAAGACGTTTCTTGATCTTGCTGATAATGATCTTACCGGGAAGGATTTCACTGAGGCCTTTGATGCGGCTTGCTTTCCTCTTACACTATTCTCAAGCACCTTTGACCCAGGATGGGCATCAGGGATCTCGGCTGCTGCAATACAAGGGCTTTTAGAGTTGTTGGTAGAGGGTGGTGCAGACAATGTAAATCAATGCTTTCTGGAAGCTGCACGCTATGGAAGCACTGAACTCGTACGCATCTTACTTCAGGTAACTATAAAGCACAGTCCTTGTGTGCATCCTCTTACTGCAGACAATGATAAAGCATGGTCATACAATTTTCGTTAATGACTTCAATTGAGCAGAGAGTATAGATGCAGCACAACTTAATGCTTGTTAATTGCCCGCACCACACAATGGTCCGCAATAGTAACCAGATCACATATAGATGATATGGAAACTTTTTCCAGCTTACCTTATTTCCACTGTGCTTGTAATTCAGATATTTTATTTTCTTTTTACTGTAAATGGTCCTTTTTCTTGTGGAACTGTACAGTCATGCTTGAATTATATTTTGTGTAACCTGCTTCAGTCTTCATGCGTGATTCATTCAGAATGTAAATGCACCTATACCTTCCAAAATTGTCTGGAGATCCATATAATCCTTCTCATGGAGTACTTGGTAGCACTGTTATTAAGGCGTCGCCTAGGCGACGCCAGCGCGTCGATCGTGGTGGAGCTCGCCGTGCCATTTCGCCTCGCTGACCGAGATCCCCGCCACGCCGAGGAAGGGGCGGCGAGGGAGGCAGCCTTACGAGGAAGGCGTAGGGAGGCGGTGGTGGAGACGAGGCGCGCGGCTGGAGACGCAGCGCAGGAGGCGATGGCGGCTGGAGAGCAGACGAGGCGACGGAGAGACGAGGCGCAGGAGGCGGCCAGGAGACGAGGTGCGAAGGCGGGCGTCAGGAGGCGGCGTCGGCTGGAGACGAGGTGCAGAGGAGGCGGCGTCGGCTGGGGAGGCGGCATCGGCTGCATACGAATCGCAGGGGAGGCGGCGGATGGAGAGTGGAGAGACCGGGACGATGGGGAGGCGTAGAGTAGGGTTAGGGTTTGGGAGTCACTGGGCTGGGCTGGCCAAGTGGGCCAAAAAATAGGCCGAAAAGGATTTCAAGAAGAAAAGAGGAATATATTGGGTAATATACTGCTATTAATGGAGGTTTTTTTGGTCGCCTAATCTTCGCCTAGGCGCCCGCCTAGGCGCCTAGGCGTCCAGGCACCCCGGAGGCGACTCGCCTCGCCGGGGCGCCGTGATAACCATGCTTGGTAGACGGCTTACTGATTACTGACTTGATCTAGATTCGTAATGAAATATACCATATGTGATTTCCATCATATTGTCAATTCAGGTGCAATGTCTTATGCTTACCTTAGAGAACCTCAGAAATTTATGTTTTACTAAATTGGAGTTAGCGACTTTGAAGAGATTAAAGGCCAACACCTGGATTAATAATTGATGATTGTCATTTCGTTGACTAATATTTCCACAGGATAGAGTGATAGAATGAATAACTAACTTTGTACTTCTAATCATATTAGAGTCATGATGGAAGACATCCCTGAATTGAGCTGACCAGTATGGTCTGGTGATATGCTATTGCACACATTATAGTCATGATACAAGATTTAGATAGCTAATATACAAATGGAGTATCCTTGTAATTCACCTCTAGTGTGGGTAGCTGTTCAGGGCGAATTCAGATAGCTATGTAGGTGCACTATGTATATGCCATGACAAAACTGAACAAAGCTTTGCAGTAGTACATTTTATCATGGTTAGGCCATTACTCAAACATGGCAGTTGACAATTTTAATTTACTGCTGCTTGTGGATATCAATTAGATTATTTGCTTCCTCCCCTTTCTAATATGTGTGAGTGAGTACTAACATTTTCGTCTAAAAAATGTGTTAACATTTTGGTATCGTAATCTAGAATCTATTTATGCTTTTTGAGAAGTTCTCCCTTTGTATCTTGTGCTTTCTCATATATGACAGGTTTCTTTATTTTTATTTTTTTATTGGTGCAAATATATCTTCAAACTTTGGCAGCATTTTGACAAATTAAATGTTTGTATTTTGTTTAGATTGCTCAAAGGAACAGCTTGGACATTGATGTGGATCTAGCCCTTGGCTTTGCCGCCCACTATGGGAAACTCGAAACCATGGGATGCTTAGTTGAGGAAGGTAATGCTGTCGCCTTTCTTGGCCCGTTAATGCGTGCAGCTGAACGGGGATGCCTTCAAGTTGTTGAATGGTTCGTCAACCGTGGGTGTCGGGACATGGAGCTTTGTCTAGCCCTTACTGCCGCCACCTCTAGTAGCCAGGTTGCAGTTGCTGCCTATCTTCTGCCTCTAGTCCCACAACATGTTCTTGCCCCCCTCAGCATGGAAGTTCTCAAGGCTGCTGGTGAGAGGAGCACAGGTTCCCTGCATGGTGTGGATTTTCTTCTCCACTCAGACTTCCTTAATGACCCAGCTGCCACATACGCTGTGGCTGACAGCATAGCGAGATCTGCTGATGAGGCTGTGGATGCAAAGCTTAGGTCTTTCATGCTTGAGCATTGGTCAGAGGCAGCCTTTTCCGAGGGATTTGCATCTGCGCAAGAGCACTTTGTTAACTTCATGAGGATAATGGAAAAGGGTGAGTCACCAATTTGCCTGAGGGACCTCCCGCTTGAGTTGGTGATTGCCATGGCCTACCTGCCACTGTATAGGGAATGCATCGAATCAGGTGGGCGGCTATTGCCGCAGAGGTTAAGAGGGCAGCTTGTGGAGGCTGCGGGTAGGCTCGAGGGCCGGCAACTGGACAGGGGTAGCCAAGGCGGACAGCTCTTGGCCATCTTGGAGCACCACCTCCTGCATTTCTTGATTCAGACTTGAAGGTCGGCTCCTACTCAAATCGCATTGGTCGCTGCAAGCAAGTAACAAGGGCAATGCACCATCTTCAGTGTATTCCAGAGCCGTCGTCATGTTCCTGCTTAGGGACACCCGAAATGATAGCACCCTGAGAGCTCATCTTGAGTTGACTCTCCTGACGGCGCTCTTCGGAGAGTATATAATTTTGGGAAATCGTGTGTGCCTTGTCGAGGCATGTGTTTAGAGTTTTTATTGGGATCATAATCTTGGTGAAAATGATATATGCATTCAGTGAGTGTTCTTGAGTTTTCGGTACCGTACATTGCTAGTCTTTGGGGTCATATCGTTAGTTTTGACTAATGACTTTTGATCATGGACTAGTCACCTGTCTTGGCTTCACAAACATGAATGAAGCGACAGTAAGTATGTTTAATGTGTCGAGGTTGCCTTGATAGGGATGCGAAACATGAACTAGGTTGATAGCTCGATATTTCTGCCGTTACTAGTCAAATAGTTTGTTTTTTTTTTTTTGCTTGATTGCGTTAAGACAACAGAAATATGAAGCAACATCAGTGCTAGCTTACTACTCATGAGTCATATCAGATCAGGAAAACAAGGTGATAATGCCTCTTCTTGGCAATAGCTAATCTGCGAAATGTTATCTCTGGCGATTTCTGAATTGTTCTGCATGAGCATGACTGTTGCCTGTTCAGTAGTAATACTACCAGAGGGCACTGTGCATGCTTCAGGCGTCATCAATTTGGGTGTCGCAACCCAGAAGTTACTACAAGGCATTCAGATGGGGACCCTCGATTCGTCAGGCATAAATGTTCTACTTCAGGTGTCTGTGGAATCATAATCGCAAGGGCCAATTGAAATATTACAAGGGATGGGTGTACTTTTTTTTTTTTGGAGAGAATTTAGAAATGAGTTGCAAAGTCCAGCCTGTATCATGCATTATGTTGAAATTATCCCTCCATTATATCTGGGAGGTTTCAAGCCTCCTCAAACCTCCACCTCACCTCCCTTCAATTTTCCGAAAAAACCCATTTATTCCTCCAAATCGCGGATAGGTCCTTCCAAATTACGAAGAGATCCTTTGCTATTTTATGTGAGGGGAAGATTTTTTTTCCCGGTTCGCGTTTAGACCCCTCATTCACCATTTTACATAAGGGGGCTTCCGTTAAATACGAATCGCGAGCGAGACCTTTTCTAATTTTTCAAAATAGCGAACAAGTCCAAAATTATAACAAATATGTCCCCGCGCTTTACATCCAGGTCCTTTCTCTGTTTTGTCCGGAAAAAATATTTTTGTGATCCGTTTTTTCTCCAGAGCATGTTTTTGTGGTCCATTTTTCCTAAACAAAAATGAAAATTCGTTTTTCGTTCATCCTTTCTCCGTTTTTCCCGAAAAAATGTTTTCGGGGTCCGTTTTTTCTCATTTTTCCCGGGAAAAAGTGTTTTTGGGGTTCGTTTTCCCTCCTTTTTTCCGGGAAAATGTTTTCGTAGTCCGTTTTCCCTTGTTTTTCCTGAAAAAATTGTTTATGTGGCCCGTTTTTCCCGAAAAAATATTTTCGTGATCCGTTTTTTCTCCGAAAAAAATGTAAATCCGTTTTTTGTTCACGCGCGTGGCGTGCACCGCAGTTTTTCTTGGAAAAATATTTTCGTGGTCCGTTTTTTTCTCATTTTTCACGGAAAAAATGTTTTCGTTATCCGTGAAAAATATTTTCGTGGTCCGTTTTTCCTCCGAAAAAAAACTTTTCTATTTTCCCTGGAAAGAATGCTTTCGTAGTCCATTTTTCCTTGTTTTTTTCGAAATAAATGTTTTTGTTGTCCATTTTTTCTCCGAAAAAACAACACAAATTTATTTTTCGTTCACGTGCGCGACGTGCGCCGCGCTCACTTTCCTAGTAGGTCCTATTAGTTTAACCCTGGCTATCTCCGTATGAAAAGTTGCGCCAAGATCTACCTGCGATACAAAAGATTTTTTTTTCTCGGCCCTCCTGTAATTAATATTTTACTGCCTGTCATATGGCCTGTAAATTTTCTTGTGTTCTGCCCCCTGGTTCCCTCCTACCGTCCTACGTACCTGTATGCTTTCAGCCCTCCGTCTGTAGCAACGTGCATCAGTCGTGCAATGTTTAGGCATGCATCAGGGTACTATGTGTTAGAACTTAGAACCCCCAAGAGTCCTCTCCTAATGCAATAGGCAGCCCTCCTAATCCGTTTCGAAAAGGTATGCAATTGGAATTGTACTTTTGTATATTGAGTTGTAATCTTTCTTACTGGAATTTTACTTTTTGTAAATTGAGTGTTGTGCCTCTTACTACTTGGGAATTAAATATCTTGACTACTTGTCAGAAACATCTCTGTATAGTAACACAGTTCTGTTGCATCGAACAACAAACTGGAGAGTAGTGCCGACATTTCATCGTAGTATATTGTACTGAAATTTTCTTAGACATAAGTCACAATTTTTATCCGTTGAATCACCGTCCCGTCATATGACACGTCAATCATATCTCTAGATGCAAATCCAATATGATAAAAAAAAAAGGGTTCGACTTGAAAATTTCAGAATAGCAACTTAATGTTCAGGTTCTATACTTGGACTGATTTTAAAAATACACACATGTATGTATATTTAGTGGAAAAGCGATGCCCACGTTACGTGAGACCTTGTGTGCTTTCGATAAATTTCAATCATGTACAGAAGATGTGTACGCCTAGGTGTGCGTATATGATATAAGTGTGGTGTATATTGATTGTCTTAACTATTATAAGAATGAGTTGGTGGTGATGGTAAGTCTGCCAGGCCGTTTTTTTTTGTCAGAACAGTAGAAGTCTAAGGCCCAGTAGGTGAGTCACTATTGCTTTGCTAACCTACAGTTGTAAATCTGCAGGACAACTCAATATAGATGATTTGAGTTATTTACTAGCTTACAAAGATATGTTTTGTTTGATATGTGTGTTATAGAAAATTGATTTATTGTATGGTTTAGAATCCTGCATTATAATTATGTATTATTTTCTTTTGAAATTCCGTTGCAACGCGCGGACATCTTACTAGTAGAATAGAAATGCTGAGGGAAACATATGGTACAATCAATTATTTAGTGTCTTGGATGAATGGTGCCTCGGATGAATATCCCATACCGTTCAGCTCATTCACATTTCACAAGAAAAATAAAATGAAATGAACTTCAGCGTATGTATAGGATGCGACACCAGTTGAGTGTAATCATGGTACTTTGTTCACCCCGACAAAATAAGGAAAATTTTTCACATACTGTGGTAATCATGACTTTCTCCTACAGTTCTACTGTGCACAAATCAAACACGTTCCATAATTTGGCGTTAATAACCATAGGATGGGGTTAAAATAACAAAAAAACAAACTAGGAATCTGCTAATTTGCGGATGCCCTCCGCTTCTCCATTGCGCGGTCATGGGTGGGTGGATGCTCCTCGCTCTTCCATCATGGGGTTTGCGATGCTCCTGGTGCGGCACCGTGGGGATTATTGGGGCGTTTGATTCAGGGGTCGTGATCGGGACCGTCAGATCCTGCTGCAGAGCCATGCCACCGGATTGGAGGAAATAGTTTTTCTCCATCTTTTTATTTTTTATTTTTTCCTCAATTGAATCTTTTAAAATTGTTTTCTCAACATAAATGTCAGAATATTTTTTGAATTTTCTCAAATATTTTTTTTCTAAATTTTTCTGAAATTTTTTTGCTCTTTTGGGAATAATTTGTTTTGGGCGTCCGTGAGTTGAAGGGAGGGAAAGTAGGCTGAATAAGAAGAATTTTGGTCTATCACGCCCAATAGCCTTTTTATAAACTTATTCGGCCCAATCTTAGATATTAAAACCTACTACCAATTGCTCTCACCAAAGCACACGCAGGGATTTCGGGCGACGTGGATGCAACGGCTATTTGATGCGCGGCCTCGCAGCGTGCGGAGAGGCTAGCACCTGCGAGTTGCTTCGCGTGGTCCCATGTTGCAGCCGTCGGATCAAGCATGGAGCACCTCGATCGAGCCACATGGTACGTGCCCGCGTGCACCGGGCCTCGTCGCTGGATCTCACACGGACAGCTACAGATCGTGGATTTCTTTGTGGACCGTGTGCATAGACTAGGACACACAGGAAAGTCCCTTAACTGCTTGTGGTTTACTCGCTCAGGTACTACCTGAATAACAGAATTTTTTTATTTAATATTTATTTTATTTTTTTCGAAAATAATTAACGGATTTTTTTTTACGAAAATAGGTTCACGTTGCCCATATATGGGGCGATAGGGACTTGGATGAAAAAAACGCAATTGCGAAAATGGACACATGAAGGAGTAGATTTGTCAACATTTTTTGCATCCAGGTACCTATCGCCCCCATATCCGGTCGACGGGAGCCTATTTTTGTAAAAAAAAATCCGTTGATTATTTTCAAAAAAAGATTTAAAATAAATATTAAATAAAAAATTCCTTGATATCTCCATCCCACTGTAACATCCCTAAATTCCACCAAAATTTAAATACAAAGTTGCCAATTTGTTTTATGAGATATTTGTGAATTTTCATAATATTTTATACATTTTCTGAATTTTCGGCATTTAAAGAAAGTGCTTTTATAATTTCAGATTCTACCACTGTAAGCCTGCAACAAACGGTGATGGGCTTTACCAGTGTTTAAAAAAAATGCCTTCCAATTTTTTCCTGGACCTTGGCAGGAAGCCAGTCATAATTCATTTTTCTTTCAAACTTGCAACAATTTTCCAACGACATATTATAGCAAGCAGAGTAAAAGAAAAAAGAAGCTTAAATGGCGTACTGTCTCGAGGAGCGAAGCCGCATATTGCGAAAACAACACGGCAGATGCTTATAATCAATAGTTAACTTATATCTGACGTGTTGTGTCGGGTCGAAAACGGTTCGTCCATGCTTTCTGAGGCTAGATTTGTCCTCTGAAAACCTCATATGACAGTGACAGAAAGTGATAAGTAGAACAGTTCCACAGGAGCTTCTCTGACAGACTGAGGAACCTCCAATTATGTAATGTCACCAGTAATGAACTGTTTGCGGATTAACATATTAAATATCTGATTGCCTAAAAGCTAACTTGGCAAGGCATAATAATTTAACTACATGTTTAGATCCCAGGACTAATTGTTAGCTGGCTAAAAATTAGTTCTAGTCTATCCAAACAGGAAGACTAATAGGTGGGCTAATTTTTAGCCAACCCCTCAGCTAACAATTAGTCCATTAGCTGATGAAAGGGAGCTAATTTGGGCTAATAGTAGGTAATACGCTGATAAAAGTCTGAAATACCCTCACGCTGGCCTTATCCTCACTTCCTCACCCGTGCGTCCACTCCCCAGTCCGTTATGAGGGGCAAACATGACTTTTCTAAGAAATTAGTCCAACTATTAGCCATGTATCCAAACAGTCCTAGGCTAATTTTAGATGAACTAATTATTAGCTGACTAATAATTAGCTATAGTCATTAGTCAGCTAACAATTAGTTTTAGCCCATCCAAACATGGCCTAACTATGTTCGCATGCATCAACGCATTCAAGCATTAGTAAGAGCACACACTTAAAATCATTTAGACCGCCCTGCCTATATGATGCCATGTCATGCTTCAGATATGATTTAGGGAACATCCAAGACCAATCAACTCTAACGAAATATACACACTTTGCCGGTCAAATAAAGAATGCTTTTCGTCAAGAACTCTTAAGAAATGCATGAGTTGAGGTGGAAGCGTATCCAGGAGTGATTAATCTCCCCAGCAGATTGGGGAGATTGGTTCCATGACAGAAAGCCATGCGCCAAAATTTCCAAATTCCGACCACTACCTCGTAGAGCTGCTAAGCTTCACCGTTCAAAAATATAATCTTTCTGAGAAAGATGATTCGTTGCACTCATCTTATGTCCACACAATCAAAAGACAAAAATTGCCCAAGGAGGCCTATTTACAAGTAGGAGGCGGCCATGCTCCGCACATCCGTCGGCATGAAGGCCAGCGCAATCAGCAGGATGAGCAGGCAGACCGGTAAGAGCAGCAGCAGCGACGGCGGTGGCGGCAATGGAGGCAATACCAACGGCAGTACGAGCAATGACACGGTGAGGCAGGCGAGCACGAGGAACGCTTCCATGCTGAAGTAATTCGATGCGACCACCTTCATGTCAGCGGCGACATTTGCCTGGTGCAGATGATGATGCCTCTTTGAAGGATTTGGTCTGACTAACACAGGCCTCCTCCTCTGCCTAGTAACTCCTTCCATTGCACCAATTCGTTAATTCTTTCGTGTATGCAGAGATCACTGCGTGTCCAAGAATCGCGATGGATGAGATTTCTTGCGGTTTCTGAAGGTTCTGACCAGATCTGAAGTCCCTGTGGCTGAACTGGCCGTCATCTGCTTTGGAAGAATTGCACCTGAAGTGACAATATGTGTGATAAGAATCAAAATATTAGAGGATAGGCATATCATTGCCTGTTATCAACCGAACATCAATATGTCATGAACCACACAAGAATCGAAGGATATCAAGAAAAAGCAAGGTAAGTTCGTACTTTTTCAAACAAATCTCAAGGGGAGAAAAATATTAGAAAACAACCAACTACTTCAAGAAACCTGACGAACCAACCAAAAGAAGAAAGGTCAAGAATCACCAAAACACGCTGAGATTTCGCAAAATCACACTCCAAGAAAAGATACCTACGATCCTGAGCCTGGCATTGTTCTTCCGTCCGTACTACGCAATCCACCTGAGCGAACTCTCCCCCCTTATCGCTCCCCTTCTCCTCGAAACTAATACTTCCAAGTTCCAACCAAGAAAGATATATCAAACAATCACAAACGGGGAACGGAAGCCCAGCAATCCCAAAAGGCGCAACAGGAGCCTCGGCCTCAGATTGGATTCCGCCGCCAGCAACAAAACAAAATTGGGATCAAGGGGGGCGGCAGGAGAGCGAGAGGGAACAAAGGGGATCCTCTGATGGCGAAGTGGATATCGTCCGTGTATCCTTTTTGGCGATGGTGCGGATGGATGGAAATGGGGGAAAAGATTAGCACGCATGATTACGGAGAAAAGGGAGTCGATTTTATGGGTGGGGTTTGGTTTGCAAGGGCATTGAAGCTTCCTCCAAATCTTGGGAGCGTTGAAGGGAGAGGAGATGGGAAGGGGATGGATACATTGCATCGAGGACCAACTTGGGCTGGGGGGCAACCCATGCATGCATGTAGGGGTGGGGTGGGGCCGACCTCACTTCTTATCGCTTTAATTAGTCTTAGATTGAGATTACTTACCCTAATTGTCTCAGCATTTGTTTGGTAGTGTTACTTCTGTACCTTTTTTTTCAGACATGGACGCAGTGCTCCATACACACATTTGATTAATATTTTTTCTAATCGTATGTTAGAAAAAAAATATTGAAAAAATAATGATATGGAAAATTCTTTGGTGACGAATGTAGTGATATCATTTCTAGGTAATAAATCCAAATACTTTTGTGTATATTAGTGGTCAAAGTTTTAAGAGGTTATGAGCGGTGCTCTTATGCTTTTCCTCTTAATATAAATTGTGCAAATCTTAAAGCAAGCGAAGGGGTAGGTAATCATCATCTACCTTTCATTTATGTTTTAATATTTATGCAACTTTAAAAAAGAAAAGCATATAAGCACCTCACAAGGGTTAATTGCGTGATTGCGTGTATTCTAAAATGATATAGAAAAGGGATAAGAGAGAAAACCTTATTAAGTCTTTATTGTGTTGGATTTGGAAGGTTATTATACTACTCCATCCGGTCATAAATAGTTATTGTTTTGGACATCGATATGGTCTCTAAAATACAGTTTTGATAACTAATTTATATTATAATATATTTATAAAACCTAATAAATTATAATATTATGACAATATTTCTCAAGATAAATCTACACATATCATTTTCGTGTATACAATTTAAATATTTAAAAATATATTAACTGTAAAAATTTTAAAAGTTTAACTATATCTATACTAAAATATTAACTATTTGTAACAAGAGGAGCCCTTTTTAGTACATATAGGCCAACTGACGTGGCATCCATCTATGTTGTCTAGTAGTAATGATTAGCGGTGGAATGCCACCAACTACTTATCCACAAGGTTTCAAATTTTGTTTTAGGATTTTATATTGGCACCCTTCAAAATCTAAAATTTCGGTAAAATCTAGTTATTTCGGACAAAATTCGAACGAAATACGAAAAGAAAATTTTGAATCTAGTAATTTTTGAACTGAAATTTTTGAGATTTTGATTCAAAATAACCAAAATGCTGAGATCTCGACAAAATTTTAGGTACTGTCGCCCTTTGAATTTTTTTAGATTTTTTAATTTCGCCGGAATTATGATCTACCGACTGTCCCATATAGAAAACGACATGAAGAGTCCAATCCGACCAAAATCCGATCAAATTCGGTCAAGTTTTGTTTAAATCTCGGTCAAATATACCGAGATCTTATCGAGATTTAGGTACTGCAACACATTGAATTTTTCTAAGGTTTTCTTAATTTCATCGGAATTATGAAATTCGGAGGGATCCGAGATCCGAAATTTCGTCGAGATTTTACGAAATCTTGACGAGATTTCATTCCCTGCTCGTCCATAGGTTATTTCGGTCATTAGTACCATAGTTAGGCCATGTTTGGATCCCTGGACTAATTGTTAGCTGACTAAAAATTAGTTCTAGTCTATCCAAACAGGAAGACTAATAGGTGGGCTAATTTTTAGCCAACCCCTCAGCTAACAATTAGTCCATTAGCTGGAGGAGGGGAACTAATTTGGGCTAATAGTAGGTAACACGCTGAAAAAAGTCTGAAATACCCTCGTGTTGGCCTTATCCTCACTTTCTCACCCGTGCGTCCACTCCCTAGTCCGTTATGAGGGGCAAACATAACTTTTCTAATAAATTAACCCAACTATTAGCCATGTATCCAAACAGCCCTAGGCTAATTTTAGATGGGCTAATTATTAGCTGGCTAACAATTAGCTCTAGCCATTAGCCAGCTAACAATTAGCTTTAGCCCATCCAAACATAGCCTTACTCACTCCAAGCTTTTGTACACAACATTCTATAATCGGTGCAATCAGACTCTTTAAAGTTTGATCGTTAATAAATTTAAAACTTTCTAGATTAATTATATAAAAATTATATCATTAAATTTTTAGTTAAAAATATATTTATAATATTATAATTTTATTAGTATATCTTAATATAAATTTATAACGAGTAATAAAATATAAATTTTATTAGTTTTTTTCTCAGCAATAAGCTGTAAAAGCATATCCAACCCAACTTTCAGCTTTTATATATAACTTCTAGATTATGCCAAAAGCCGCTTAAAAGTTGAGCTGTTTGAGAGGTTTACTAGCTTTTTAGAAGCTGAAACTGGCTTAAAACCTCCCAAACATAGCCTTATTCTCGAAAGAATGATAATAATCCTACAAATACTGCCCCAGCAATATCTCGGCACCAAGATAGTACTAGTTGTTCATTTCCAAAAAAATGTAACTAAAATAAATTCAGACCATTTTATTTGCACTTGGTCACGACTCACGAGTCTTGGTCTCTTCCAGAGTGTGGTAGTAATTATTATTCTTCCAACTTTTAGAAAGTTCAGAGAAGCCGGTGTTGCTGGAGAAAGGACATCTCCCTGGCCTTCTTTTTTTTTTGTGAGATCAATTTGTTCAATGGCTCATTCAGAAAAATAGGAAAAGTTTCCTCGTTACAAATAGGGCAACGAAAATAAATAAGCTAGATCTAATGGTGAAGATGACCATACCACGAGAAAACTCCCATCGTATATTCGATCCCTAAGAGCATGTACAGTGGTATAGACAGCTGATGTCTATAATACCTCTCCATGTCATATATAGATAGTATTAAAGACATCTCCTACAATGGGTTGTCTTTTTTGTTGTCTATATAGAACCCCACAATTTCATAAAACTTAAAAAATTGTTGATCAACACAAAAGTACATCTTTGTGGTCTATTGTGTTGCTTGTTTGCCACAACATAAATACGCATGTGTGAATAACATTATGGATTTACTGCTCAAGACAAATATGAGTATATAAGATTGGGGTTAGTTCACACACACTGGGCAAAGAGAACGGGAACATATCCTGTGCACATGGAGCTCTTGTGCACATGCGCAAACATTAAATCTGGGCCATCCAAATCCCATCTAACGGTGATTCGAAATCATATGTGCAAACATTTTGCAATTAGCCCCCCGATCAAGTCACCGTTGGATGGGATTTAGACGGTCCAGATTTAATGTTTGCACATGTGCACAAGGGCTCCATGTGCACGGGATATGTTCCCAAAGAGAACTTCATGTGGGTCCGTAATTTTTTTGTTTGAGAATAATGTTCAGCCCATACATTTACGCATGGGCCACTGGTACAAATACATGTTTAAAAATTGATTGAGTGAAATATAGAAAATATGATAAGCACAGTTCTACGGAATTGCATTTGGTTGCTGATAGCGATGGAATCCCTTTGGTTGCTGATGGTTGTGGTGCTGGAAATGGAGCGTATTGTGCAGGACCGCCAACACAATGGAAATTTTCTGACATGGGCTGCTGATGAGGATATTGTTGTGGAAGGGAGAAACTCGATGGGTTTTGAAAATATCTCATTAAAGCACCGGGTGAATGAAGATCCTTCCCCCTGGTAAGAAAAGAACATATGCATACATCATGTGATCAGCAAACATAGAGGCGTTATTTTAACACGTATCACACAAAGCTTTCTTAGCATCAACATGATCAGTGAGTAATAGAACATCCCATCAAGAAAAAAAAATTAGGCAGTTCAAAATAGGACCTCCAGAAATAAAGAAAAGGAAATAAAACTAGGAACCTAAAGGCCATCATATACTAGTCGATAATTTATCTCCATCCTTAAGAATGTTTTATTAAAAATTCTGAATTTACTTCTAAAAAACTTATGAAGAAAGAATACAGAATTTACTCTTCAAGTATCATCATGGCTAGTGGCTCACAAAGCGCATCGAACGTTTTGGTCCCATACAAAGTAGTTCTCGATGATGAAGTACTAGTTCTTCTAATAAATTAATGTCCAGTAGAAAGAAATAATAAATTAGAGATAGCTCAACCATTTAGGAATTTCAGAGAAGCCCCCTCACAAGGCATCCCTAATCAACCCCATAGAGAAAATATCCAAATCTCTGATGCAAGATCATGAAACAACGGACTTCAATCAACTTACCAGAGCTGCACATCTGCGTGGGCGGACGAGACATAGCCCATGGCTGCCCGATCTAAGCACTTTTCACTGCATAGCTCAGGAGAATAAAGATCAGGGTTGCCAGCAGAGGAGAAGGCAGATGTCGTCATGAGAGCATCGCTTGCGACTAGTCAGCGGAGGTGTAGGTTTCTCCTGTGGAGTATCCTTCCTAGGAGGTCGCCGTGGCATCCTTGGGTTATCAAGCGGCGAGCACAGTGACGGCGGTGAAGTGGTGTAGGTTTTGGTCACATTGTGCAAAGAAGAAATTGGGTTGGATTGGGAAGATATAGGGTTGGGCGGGTAATGAAAGGAGGTTGCGCGGGAGTTTGGAGAGGGATGGCGCCATGGTTTTGGCGACGGCGCACGGGATCATCTTGTTCGTGCCGAAGCCTTGTCACAGACGGACGACCTCCATACAACGCAGATTCCATCGTTGATTCCTCCGATTTTCTCGTATCTCAACCCGTCTCTTCACGAAAGGACGACTACTCTCTTTTCTCTCTCTCTTCCACCTCATCAAAAATCTGATGTGGCATCTCTTATAGACAGCTGATGTCAGCCCATTGTACATGCCCTAATCGCTTCCATAATATTAGCTAGTTGGTTCGTCCGTTGTTGCAAGCGAAAGGAAGCGATGTTAGAATTCCGCGGTTGCCACCAGCAAACTATGAATTTTAACAAAGAGCGAAAACATAATATCTTTCTTTAAAAAAGGGAAATAAGAAGATTAAAATAGAGGGAGAGTGATTTTTTTCCAATTTTTTTATGTTTATTAAAAATAATTTTAAACATTAAAAATATTTTTTAAAAAATCACTGTGGATGAAAACCACAGTGATTGATGCCATGTGATGGAGCGGTCTGGCGTGCCGTACTTCCTAAGAATAGGAGGTTTTATATATGATGATAGGTACGTCCGTAATCCTTCTAGATTATGCTGACCTGTAGAACGTGACCGAAAGAGACAGGACAAAAGACGTGCAGATCCTCCAGACTTCCAGAGTCACCTGTTAAATCCACCAGATGTAGTTCACTGGATCTAAACCGCTATCTTTATTCTATGGTGTTAGATTGAACCACATCACCTTCCTACTTCAGATTAGAACTTCTCCGTCCATTCAGGAACGATGTTCTGAACGAACACAAATATTTCTCCATCCATTCAGATCCGAAGTTAAAGAGCACAAGTATTTCTCTCATGTCATCGACCACAGATAGATGCCTGCACCACGTGAACGTTGAATGGCATCTTCCGGCGGCTTCGGAGCAAAATTTTCGAGGCGAAGCTACTTCGCCGGGAACCAACAGAGGTCTTCCTTGGTAGAATGTGTTAGACAACCTTGCTATCGAATAGTCCGGGATTGCCTAATAGATCTAATGTGGAGAACAGAGAGAGGGAGATACAATATGAGGAGGAACTGCTCTGCTTTATTATTCTGACTACATCCATGTACACGAGTGACCTCCTGCCTCCTATTTATAACCTATTACTAGGATTTCGGGAGAGTCCACATGGGCCACGTGGGCCGAGTTTCCTAACACTCTCTTTTGGACTCTTCACCGCGAGATATATATGCCTCATCAAAACTCTAGAAAACCCAGTGGAAAAAATACTTGAAGAAAGAGTACATAGCATACGCTTGCTGTGTTGCACGGATTGCCTCATCAAAAACCTTATGTAAGAAAATTTCAATGAAAAACTTACTAAGGAAAAGAGTACAATCCACCCAAGCTTCAATGTTAATCTTCAAGATTCACGTTGAGTACTCAAACTTCCTGTTCGAGATTTATGTAGGAGTATGTGAAAGTTCTCCCCCTGAAATCTGCACTTCTCTAAGCCTCACCATCCCGATTCCTCTAACGCATTTTTCAAAGGAAGATGCTGGGAGTGACTTAGTGAATAAATCTGCGAGATTTTCACACGATTTAGTGTGCAGTATCTTGACCTCGTTCATCTTATGCATTTCATAAGCATAAAAGAACTTGAGGTTGATAGGGTTTGTGAGGTTACTTTTCACATATCCCATTTGCACTTGAGCAACACAAGCTGCATTATCTTCATAGATGATAGTGGGGGTTTGTTCCATGTTCAAACCACATGACTTTTGAATGTGGTGAACCATTCTTCGAAGTCATGCACATTCTCGAGAGGCTTCATACAAGGCAATTATTTCTGAGTGGTTTGTCGACGTCGAGACAAGAGTCTGCTTAGACGACTTCCAAGAAATTGCTGTTCCACCGCAAAGGAAAACATACCCCGTTTGTAACTTGCTAGTATGCGGGTCCGATAGATATCCGGCATCGGCATAGCCAACCAAATTCAATCCATTATTCCTTCTATAGAACAAGCCGAGATCTTTGCTTCCTTGGAGGTAACGGAAGATGTCCTCCACCCCTTTTCAATGCCTTTTGGTGGGTTCTGCACTGTACCGTGCTAGTAAATTCACGGCAAACGCAATGCTCGGCATAGTGCTATTCCCAAGGTACATGAGCGCTCCAATTGCACTCAAATATGGAAATTCTGCTCCTAGGACTTCCTCCCCCTCTTCTATAGGCCTGTATGGGTCTAGGTCTGCTTGGAATTACCTTCCGACCATTGGGGTATTTGCGGGGTATGCATTTTCAAAACCAAATCTCTCCAACACTTTCTGCGTGTAGGAAGATTGGTGTACCAAGATTCCGCCTTGGACATGTTCAAGCTGCAAGCCTAAACAGAACTTGGTTTTACCCAAGTCTTTCATTTCAAACTCAGACTTCAAGTATGAGCATGCTTCTTCATTTTCTTCATCCGTCCCAATGATGTTCAAGTCATCTACATAGACGGAGATTATACAAAATCCATTCGTGGATCGTTGTATAAATACATATGGACAATCTTCGCTGTTCGTGTAGCCTTTCTTGCAAAGAAAGTCACTCAAGCGATTATACCAAATTCTTCCTGACTGTTTCAACCCATACAGTGATTTCTCCAATTTCACACTGTATAGGTTTCTGTTTGCTCTGTCTTGGTTCGGGATAGGGATACCTTCCGGTACTTTCATGTATATCTCCAAATCTAAGTTTCCATACAAATATGCTGTGACAACATCCATTAGCTTCATTCTCAATTTCAAGTTGACTGCCATTGAGATCAAATATCTAAAGATAATTCCACCCATAACCGGAGAATAGGTTTCTTCATAATCAACCCCAGGACGTTGAGTGAAACCTTGAGCGACAAGCCTTGCCTTGTACCTTACAACTTCATTGTTTGCATTCATCTTCCGAACAAAAACCCATTGTGCCCCCACGGGGTTTATATGGGGAGGCGTGCGCCACACAGGCCCAAACACCTCTTTTTTGTTTATAGAGACTAACTCTGCGACGATTGCCTTTTTCCATTCTTCCCAATCGAGCCTTTTCTTGCACTCTGCGAGAGATGCGGGCTCGGGATTATGATCAATGATCGTGGCAATCTTCTTTGCAAAGTATGCATCGACATTGGCTGTTGCTCTATTCATCGATTCTCCTGTTATTACAAAATTTATGGCCATTTCGTCATGGTGTGCTTCATGCACTTCTACTTGCTCTTCATTGCTATTTCCCATTTCAGGAGCAAGTTCCTTTAGTTTTTCTCCGCCAATGTGTGCGCACACATTATTTCCGGCGGCTTCTTCCAATGGAAGGTTCAGATCTGGAATTGCCTTTTCCACAACATTCTTTCCAGTGCCAGGTCTCAATTGGCTCCCCTTCTTGCTTTGGGGCACTTTTGTGATTGGTTGTGGTAATTCCTCTTGCCCAGTTTTCCCCAGATGTTTCCGAACACTTTGGGGTGAGGCCTTGGGGGGGCTGGCGGCTGGCGGCGAAAGCACTGCCAAGCCCACCCAATCACAGAGAACCCCAAAAAAAGAACAAAGTCCTCTTTTTCCTCCAAAAAAAAATCGATTTTTCCACCATTTTTGCATGGAATTGACCCAAATAAAATCATGGAATCACTAGATAACATTCTTAGGGACTCATAGGAGGAAGGAATTGGATTGATTCTCACCGGAGACGATGAATTTGGCGATGAACGCAACTCCGGCCAAAATAACAAAAACCCGAAATTCGTCTCCAATTCTTGAGGGATCCTAAAATTGATTGAATGGTTAGCTTCTAGACTCACTCACGGTCACAAGGAACCAAGTGGCACGAAGAATAACCCACCGTGGAGAGATCTATGAGGATGAACTTGAAGAACGCCGAAAATGGCTACCCGGCGCCGGTTTTCTCAATCTAGCGGGCAACCGAGTGAGGGAGGCAAGGAGTGAGTGCAACCACCGGGAAGAGGGCGTCCACACGGAGATTTGAGAGGTGGAAGCACGTCGTTTGGAGTTGAAACAGCCGAGTAAATGAATTTAAGTGCATTTTGGTTTTTGGCCGACGGCTTCAATTTCGGCGAGATCCCGGGCTCTTAATGGTGGGGAATGGCAAGAGGACGTCGCTACGGATTCAACGGAACCGGCCGTTCGTGTTTTGGAGTTGTGATGGAGGAGATTTGAGCCTTTAAAGAGAGAAACCACCATGGGAGAGAGTTGGAGCTTTTCTCTGTTCTTCCATGGCTAGAGGTTGAAGACAACACTATTCACGCCACGTGGCAGCGTGTGATTGGCCGAGAGTTACGTAAATGAACCGCTCTAGTGAAAAATTAGGAAAAATGGTCTAAAAATTCTGGAAAAATTCCTAGAACTATTTTGGAATATTTGGAACCCAATAAAATTAGTTTCGCTGAATTTGGATGAAGGAATTAAATATTCAGGCACGGATTACGGGCATTAAACAAAAGCCGTGCGAGATAAAATAGAAACAAAGGTCCTAAAATCCGGGGAACGATTCCTAAAATCATTTAGGAATATTTGGGATGCAATTGAAGCGGTTTTGGGATTTTTGGAGCATTTTTGACTCGGGTGAAATTTCGGGTACCGGTGGGAATCTGGAAATTCAATTTTCCGAACGGAAGGGAATTGAATCCCGATTTTGGGTGGGAAAGGATGCCAGGTTAACATAAACACCCAGGAAACTCTAATTTTTGAATTTAATTAATTTAAATTAGATTTTCTCCAGAAGGCGAAAACTAGGGCGTTACAAACCTACCCCCCTTAGAAAGAATCTCGTCCCTGAGATTCGGACGGAGAAAGAAAAAGATTGGAAAACTCTGCTCGGAGATCTTCTTCTTGCTCCCAGGTAACTTTCTTCTCAGACTAACTGCTCCCCTGAATCCTCACAGAACTTGGTCACACGACTTCGAGTTCGACGCTTAGCTTCATCCAAAATGCTGGCGGGATACTCCGGACATGACAGGTCTCTTTTCAATTCCATCTCTTCTAATGGCCTCTGATGCTCGGGCACTGGGCTACACTTGATTCCTGATGGCGGTTATCAGCATAGCTCTTCTATCTCGACTGGCCAATCTTCAGATTTACCTGGATCTGTCTGACCTGCTCTTCGGCCCTTTTTTTTTTCAGATTATCAGGTCTATTGATTTGTCCATTATCGGTCTCTTTCCAATACAAGGGTATTCTGCTTTTTCTTGCATACAGAGCTTCAAAAGGCGCCATCGTCTAACTCGACGGGGGCTGTTGTTGTAAAACAACTCTGCATCTGGTAATTACCGACCCCAAAAACCTTTGTTAAAGCCCAAGCTTTCAACATATCTTCCACTTTTTGATTTATTCTCTCTGTCTGGCCATCGGTTTGGGGATGGTGAGCAACACTGGAATTCAAATTCGTACCCCAACACTTTATACCACTTCTGTCAAGACCTCGAGGGGAACTGAGAACCTCGATCTGACACGACCTCCTTGGGCGCACAATGAAAATGCACTGTTTTAGCCACGCAAAGTGTCACGAGTTTATCACCAAAAGGGGTTATCTTCCACGGAACAACGTGTGCAACTTTTGTCAACCTGTCCACACTACCCCCCTTAGAAAGAATCATATCCGGACTTAGTTCCATGAAGTTCAATGGTGAAATCCATTCTTCTTTCTTCCCATTTCCAAACAAAATCTGCAAGAGTTATAGCATTCCAATTGGTCTCCGATGTTCGGTTAATCTTTTCAAAACTTGCTAGCATGGCCTCCTGCCTGACGCTCAATAAATCTTGAATATCCGGTTCGAATAAACTGGTATTCAGTATTTGCCTAAGGTTCAACTTACTTGATTTACGTTTGGGGCTTCTAGTACCTTGAGACTTTAATTCTCGTGGCAAGCCTACCACACTCATCTGGAGGTTGTTGTTTCTTAACTGTATTAGCTGATTCTTTTCAATCCGGGTAACTTTGAATTCAACAAATCTTTTCAGTGTTTAGACCAGAACTATGGCTCTACGGCCATCCTTTAAACATCCCAGTACTGGTGCCCAAATACAATTATGTTTCAAGAACTATCAACAGATATCCACTTCCACAATTATAATCCTTCCAAAGTTTTATTGATAACAATACTGACGATTAAATCTTACAGACTGAATCAGTACATAAACTCTTATTTTATTCCTTAAAAGAGGTATAGTGCTACTGGATGTACCATCCGTTGGCATTTACTGATAACATCATATTCCGGGTGCCTCTGCTTCAACTTCCGGGAACATAGGTAGACCTGACGTCCTATACCGCAATATCTGTGACAGAATTTTCCGATTGCGCCTACCACATGCTGCTGGGGTTATGGTCTGAAGAAGAACAACATCTGGAATATTGGGGTTTGAAGTAGACGCCTGACGTCCTTGCGGGCAACCACTGGGAACATGCCCCATGGCCAGACAATGGAAACACCGACGATCTGTCGCTGACAACTTGTTCCGTTGAGGCTCCCTAGTCTTGTTATGACCTCCTTGCCTCACTGGTTGCATTTCTGATCCTGGGGTCTTGATTAAGGGTGCTTCTTGTGCTTGGTTGGGTTGGGACTGGCTCACACGAAGCCGAGAACTACTGGTAACATATTGCTCCTGATTTACCATCTTCCTTTTGCGGGAATCCTGTTGCCAACAGTTGTCTTCTAGGGAGAGTGCTTTGCCTTTACCAGAGTGAGGAATCTCTGCTACTTGATGCAACTTATGAGGTACTTCCGCACTGACTTCTGATGCTAGAACTGCTTGTGGTGCCAAGAGATTTTGTTGTTCCAAAGGACATTGTTTCACAAAATGCCCTTCCTTGCAACAAAAGTTCTGAGACCTTATCTTGTCTTTGGACTTGCTTCCTTTGAGGAGCACTTGATGAGCAGTGTCGATTACATCGCCGATTACTACACTGGATATCTTCTTTTGCCTTGCCCTTTTGGAGACATCTATAAGCAAAATGTCCTTTTCCACCACATTGATAGCAGATGACAAATTCCCATGAGTGAAGGTCTACAAGAGGGGTATTGCTAATACCATCGTCTCCACATAATACTGCTGGAGGGTTGGTCTTCAGTAACTCATCAGAAGGGTGCTGCTGAGGAGTTATAGGTGGAGTGACCATAGAGGCTTGATTGTTCAGTTGTTGTATCATCAATTGCATGAGCTGAGTCTGAGTCATCAGAAACTGATTCATATTCTGAAGGAATCTTTGTTAACACTGTCGGACCCGACCGCAAATCCGACCTCTCGTATTCAAGACTAGTCCAGAACGCAGCTAGTGCACACAGTCTCAACATTGGTAAATATCACAATCATACCACTCAATACTAATAAAGTACTTTAATTAGATAAACAAACTGGTTGCTTGACCTTAGGGTCAAGTTACAAATATACGTCACGCAGGGCGAAACTTATTAAGAGAGAAATAATAGCAGCGGAAAAATAAGATAACATCGTGGCGCCATCCAGTATACCACCGGCAATTGACTGGGCTCGCTCCCTAAGTAGACGGTTCCTCTTGGAGCTCCTCCTCCAAAGCTGATGTAGTCTCCTCTTCAACTGGTGTTGTATTGCGACAAGGGTGAGTACTTGGTACTCAGCAAGTCATGCACAGAATGCAAGCTAATATACTATATGCATGGCTTGATACAAAGGAATAGCTCAAGGTATATTTGCAGTAAACAGCATTTAACAAATAATATAAGTAGATTCGAAAGCAGTAGAAACACATATATTAATAACTTTTCCAGGAGCTAAATAAATATTTTTCCCCAATCCTAATCCACATTTCCATCAACATCATTATTAAACCAAACCCAACCTTTCAAGTCCAAGTTATTTTCAAGAAAGTCTAACCCTTGACTGTAATCCCCGAGCGATGTCCAATACCGCGGACACGGCTATTCGAATAGATTTTACACTCTGCAAAGGTTATGCACTTTACCCACAAGATACAGTCAAACACCACAAAGGCGAGTTCCCGTAACAAAGACGAGGCAAGAACCGTGGCGGAGGCTTCTCCAACTACGACGAGCAATAGCGAGTCGACGGCGGCGGCTAGGGCTAGGGCGCTTGGAGCAAACGACGCACGAGGCAAAGGCAAACCTCGGGCGCGGGTCCGGGTATTAAATACCGGCACGGACGCCGAGATCCCCGCGGAATCCGCGGCGAAACCGGTACGGGCGGCGGAGTCCGTCCTGGACGGGCGGCGGAGTCCGTCCTGAACTGT
The DNA here is from genome assembly GCA_036346355.1 of Rhipidocladum racemiflorum. NCBI lineage: Eukaryota > Viridiplantae > Streptophyta > Magnoliopsida > Poales > Poaceae > Rhipidocladum > Rhipidocladum racemiflorum. The sequence continues at coordinate 26,780,557 of CM070589.1, forward strand.
GGGTTGTTTACTACTGTTATGTGATCTTTACTGGTTATTTTCGCACACCTATTATTTTAATTATCTGTCTAGTTTCCTTTAATCAAACTTTCGCTTTCAATCTATTATTCAGTATTTACAATTCAATTGGCCCCACGCAAAAACAACCCTGATAGCCATCCTGTTGAATCAGCTTGCATATATCATAGGTTTTGCAAACACTTCAAGTCTTGCTGAGTACGCAATGTACTCACCCTTGCTATCGTTGTTGTTTTTAGGTGAATACCTCGACAGATCTTACTTGACGCAGGTTTCGGGGTAATGACGATGATTTTATCTAGATTTTATACCTTGTCGATTGCACTGAGGATTGGATGGGCACACTACAAGACTTCTGTTTCTTTCCGCTGCAATATTATTCTAACTTGTAAGGCTATCTTGTAAAATAGTTATCGTAGTTAATGATATTTTGTATGGTTGTGATTTCCATTTGTATGTGCGTGCTAGCTACTGATCCAGGGACTAGCACAGGAAGCACATTAGAACCTGTCTTTTACGGTACATTGTACTGTAAAAGGGAGGCTCCTCACAAGTGGTATCAGAGCTATACTGACTGTAGGATAAACCCTAGATAGAACTGTCGTTAGCATGGAACTGGGAAATTCAAAATATTATTTTCGTAAAGATAAACAAAAAGAGTAGCATTAGTTATGTATATACTCTTTTCCCATGTATAGGAATTTCCTCCTTATCTAAATGCTCTTCTCTCTTATTGGATTTCCCGTATATTCTTTTCCCTTCTATAGGATTTTCTCTTCTCAACTCTATATATTCTTATTCTTTCTATAAGGATTTCTCTTCTCATCCTTATCCTCACTGAATAATGTTGACAAATGTTTTACAATAATTCTGATAAGGTCAACAAATATAGCCTACAATGTTTACGCCAACAACTTCAAATGGATGAATATGACGCTTCATCATCTCTTCGACTTCTTAGAGGCTTTGGATCGTCATCTTCAGATCGCACAAGAATTAAAGAGGACTTATCGCCGTGTAACCTACCTCGAGAGGCAATATCACCCTAACTACAAGAAGCCGTAGTAATATAGCAAGCCTTCTATATAAGGGTTGCGCAGGACTAATCTAGTTGGAGAAATACCCCTAGAACCCCTGTGTGTTATAGCCTAAGTATGTGTTCTTTTTGTCCTTTTGTTGAACTTGGTTGTGACCTTTTGCATTGTTGCTTTTGGTTGTCAAAGTTCTCTGTGCTGTTTTGCGGATTGCCCTTGCAATTATTAAACCATAGAGTTGAAAGTTCACAATGGGTAATCTTAGAAATAATAATAATGGTAAAACTTGAATTTTTAATGAATGAAAAGTATCCACAAACAAAATCATTCTTTATAATCATATTATCCCTTCTAATTTGTAGAAACTTTAAATAACGAAATTTTAGTGAACGAAATGTCGCCTTGTAACCAAACCAAACCTCATCTTACCCCTCTCTATCCTTGCCGATCTACCCCTAGACCCAGCAAATCTCGGGGACGAGATTTCTGTTAAGGGGGATAGATTTGTAACATCCCGAATTTGGGCCTAGTAGAAAATGTGCGTTTCAAAATCTTGTTTGAGCCAAAAATCAAAATTTATAAGTTTTACTCCTTAATTTGGACTTAGTTTCAAAAAGAAAAGTGAGAATTGAATTTGGTAAAAAGGTAAAGAGGTAAATAGTGAAAGTGTAAAAGTAAAATAGTAATAAAATAATTGCACCTTGCACTGTAGCTAGTCTTGGCAACCGTAATGCACAGTGAAAACCCTCCATGCCCTGCTCCAGCATGCTCACCCATACCCTGTTCCAGTATGCGTTAAATCACCCCCATGCTCCTGCTCCATGCCCTGGCAAATGGCAATGAAATTTCCCAAGCCTCCCGTCGAGTCCCTGCACTTCTCCTCCTCTCTGTTCTTTTGGCCGAGCACGCAGCCACCAAGGAAAATCACACTAACGCCTTAATCTCCTCCCTATAGCCATCGCATTCAGATCCCATGTAAAGCCGGCCAAGCCTCCCTACTGCTCCTCATTTTTATCCAGAGCTTCCATTCCTGAGTTGAAGCCCAATTCGAGCCAATCCCTTTCTCTGCAAACCGCCGGCCGCCATGACCAAAATCTATGCCTTCTGCTTCCCCTCGCTTGAGGCTAGCCTTCGGTTCCTGAGTTCCTCCTCCTCTCTGCGTGCAGCTCGAGCTGACCAAGAAGCTTACCTAGACCATTCCATTGCTTCGGCCAGCTCAAAACCACCTCATCCTCTCTGAATCCGGCGACCACAGCAGAGAAATGAAAGACCTAAATCAAAGATAATCCGGTGAGTTGTCCTTCGGCTACTTAAGATTAGAGCTCCTTCATATGCCCTCAATATCTCTGACATAAGTAATCTCTACTCTGGAGGGGCTGGCGAGCATTCCATCTGTGAAGTCCCTACACTCTCCGCCTCCTCCCTCGTAACCGGTCGAGTTGTTTCTGTGCTCCAAAGAAGTGAGTATACGTGGCTCAAATAGTTTTGCATGCCTTCAGTTCAGAAGCGAGGCCGTAGGCTAGTGGTGAGTACGCAGTACTTGAGTTAGTTGGTCTTTAGTTCGATTCCTGTCTCAGCCCCTCACCGTTGGTTATTTTCCTCATTTTCCTTATTGCCTCGTACCTGTTACCTCAAGTACGTTAGCTAGCCATTCACTGATAAGGAATAACCTAGCGCAGTGGTGATTGCTCCTCCGGCTGCGGACCCTTAGGTCGCGTGTTCAAATCCTAGCTCAGCCGAATTAATTTATCTTTTTGCTCTTTTATTTGATCCATTGCAATATAACTCCAAACTCAATCAAACAAGTTTGTAAATTTGAGTTAAATCTTGTAGACTCCGATTATGCAAAAATGTTGTATGTATGACTTCGGTTTGATATTTAAATTCGAATTTGGATGTTAGGCTTGAAATGTGCCATCTGTATAATTTGAGCAAATGCACTTCAATTCAAATAAAATTAATTTTGTTAGAATCCCCATACTGTAAGCTCTTTGGAAATATAATTAGATTTAAATGTGGAGCTAGTCTGTATTATTCTCTTATTAGGTTAATTCCAACATGCTAAATATTCAAACTAGTACAACTTGTGCAAACTTAGCTCAAATATTATGGAACTTGTTTCCTTGAACTCTTTGGACAAGTAGAGAATCCAAATATGCAAAAATAATTAGGGTGTACCATTGAATGTTTGTATGTTGTTTTATGACCCATTTTAATCAAAGTCCTAAAGTAACCAGTATACAAAAGATGTAAACCATAGCTTTTAAAATAATAAAATAACTTTATAATGACTCATGTGGACTTAGAAACCTAAATCTGTAGAGATATTCAAATTTTAACTTGCTTAGATCTTTTCCCAATTTAAGATTAAGTTCAATGCGCGAGATACTCAAAAGTGCGTAAATTGATCAATTATGATTCAAATTAAGTGCAACCAAATTTCCAGTGTTGGTTAGACCATGACAACCATATTTCCTGTTTTCTTAGGTTTAATGCATGTTGGTAAGTAACCATGCTTTAAATACTTACATGAAAAGAAAATGAGTTAAAGTGTAGAAATAAGCATTAATATTAACATTTGCGAAATCTGTATTTTAATACCTCTAGTTCAAAACTAGTTAATCTTGTAAAAATAATCCATTTGCATGCAATGTAGGGTTAAAATTTGTAAAAGCCGTAATGCTCCTTTAGTTGAAAAACGTCTCGGATAAAACTGAAAAGTCGCGGAACCCATTTTAAAACACTCTTAGTGATACCCCCAGCTAGTCTGTGAAAAATGGTTAAAGAACTCTTTAAAATGTAGCCGCAAATGTAAAACGAAAATTGAATAGTTACCGCGTAAATTTTAATAACACTTAAGCCTGTTCGGTAGCCTGTAGAATATCTCGTCTAAATGAGAATGTTAAGAAGAATGGCTTAGAAGCACTCCCTAGTATGTAGACTATCATAACCTGGAAGAATATTTAATTTACTTCTTGCTTTGTACCTGAAACCTATTAGAGTAATAACCCTAAGTGTTATATTATCAACACCACTTGTCATGACTAGTTAAGCGTAGATTGGCCCTTAGCTAAAATACTAATGTCGTAATAATCATTCTAAAAACCTTATAAGTTCAACTGGTAGCTTTAATCTAGTTAGCGCTCTCTTTAATACTTAAGGTCGGTACTACCGGAACTCGAGAATGGTACTACAGAAAGTTGTAATACCGCGATCCGAGAGTCGGTACTACCGAAGTACGATAAGTGCGTTAGCTAATGTCTTAATTCTATTAATCTAAACAATCTTAGCTTCTTGAATTCGTAAAACAAGAATAGACAATTCATACAAAGTGAGTAAGGGTGTAGACTAGATCATTAGTAAGAGATATAGGAGAAAAGATAGATTAACGCGTATACTTGAAATCATATAACCTAAACCTAGAAATCATGCTTGTTATATGTGATGATTTATTGTTTGGATTTCTATCTGGTTCTTCTATCTGTATTCTTTTTGCCTCTTTGGAATTTATCTTATTGGAGTTTTTTGTTATTTGCTATGCTCTCGCGGTATGACGAGTAGAATTCGACGTAGCTGACGCTTCCGATAGCGAGTCCGAGTGTGTGCTCGACGACGACAACTTCGACTTCATCGACAACACGAGCTACGACCTCGACTTCGTTGTAAACAACAAAATAGCAAGGCAAACCCCTTTGATCATATTGAACCCAAATGTTCAGGTATTCCTTTGTCAAATTTTCATGCATGCTTTATGTTTTATAAAATGTTATTCTGGGTTATGGTAGATATCACCTTCATTATAGGATTTCCATAATCAATGTTGCCATGTGAACCTTGATAACCCTAGACAATGGATAGACAATGTAGGATGGGTATAATCGCTTATTACATGCATACGCTTAGCCATGCTTAGATTGGGATACGAACAGATGGTTTACTGTTCGTAATGAACTTAAAATTTGACATATTCAAATGTTGAACATGATGAACTATATTGATGAACATGTTGGAATGTTGATGTTTCTTTTTCTGGAAATAAAACTATGGTTTGGACGCGGGCGACTTATTGGCAATAGCCGGTTGTGTGAGGGTGTGCTCACACGTAGTTAGGGGGAGATTGTCGCCCGGGTCGGATTAAGGACCGAACTCAGTGTTGTATGATCCAAGATTACCCGTACAACCACAATGCCGGTATGGGACGGCTATAACCAATTAAGTTGCTTAAAACTGGTTTTGCATGTTGGAAGGCCGTAGTAGCACGGGCTTCTGGATTGAGGTTGCTCGAAGGGGTGCCCTCACCGAGGTGTTGGGAATAACGCCTGCCGATGCAACGGTGTACGCTTTGCTATGGGAGAAATGGATGGCGTGGATGGATCGCCGTGTGAATGATTTGTGTTGTGACTTGGGTGCGTTGTTTCTTCCGCCATAGCAAAGGTTCACGTCACCGGGCTGGTGCAAAATCTGGGTTAAGCAATGTAAAGGTTATATATGATTTTTCCCTGGCGACACACCAAAGGAAGTGTGTTAATAACGTTTGCAAAAAGGGAAATCATTATTTGTGGGTAAAGCTGTACCACTCTGCAGAGTTAAAACTAATCGATTAGCCGCGCTCTCGGTTATGAGCACTTGGTGAACTTGCACTAGTTAGAAAGCTTCTTGTCTTTTTATAAAATTAATTGAGAAGATAAAATTTGGAATTGGTGAGTTTACCCGTACAGATGATTCAATTCTTGACATTCGTTGGCAAGGTTGGATTCACCTGTTGTGCCCTGTGTGGACAAAATAAATTGATTCTAGATATTGTTGGGAATGGACGATTCGATACTCACGGTGAACTGTGGGTTGTTTACTACTGTTATGTGATCTTTACTGGTTATTTTCGCACACCTATTATTTTAATTATCTGTCTAGTTTCCTTTAATCAAACTTTCGCTTTCAATCTATTATTCAGTATTTACAATTCAATTGGCCCCACGCAAAAACAACCCTGATAGCCATCCTGTTGAATCAGCTTGCATATATCATAGGTTTTGCAAACACTTCAAGTCTTGCTGAGTACGCAATGTACTCACCCTTGCTATCGTTGTTGTTTTTAGGTGAATACCTCGACAGATCTTACTTGACGCAGGTTTCGGGGTAATGACGATGATTTTATCTAGAGTTTATACCTTGTCAGTTGCCTGAGGGATTGGATGGGCACACTACAAGACTTCTGTTTCTTTCCGCTGCAATATTATTCTAACTTGTAAGGCTATCTTGTAAAATAGTTATCGTAGTTAATGATATTTTGTATGGTTGTGATTTCCATTTGTATGTGCGTGCTAGCTACTGATCTAGGGACTAGCACAGGAAGCACATTAGAACCTGTCTTTTACGGTACATTGTACTGTAAAAGGGAGGCTCCTCACAATTGTGTCCAGAATCTTCACGGGGTGCTCCTTGTAAGTCAGATCTTCTTGCAACTCAATTGACTCTAGCGGTGTCTGCTCCTCAGGTACTCGGAGACACTTCTTCAGCTGGGACACGTGGAACACGTCATGCACTCCTGCTAGTGATTGCGGTAACTCTAGCTGATAAGCAACTTCACCTCTGCGGCTGAGAACCTTGAATGGTCCAACATATCTCGGCGCGAGTTTTCCTTTGGCATGGAATCTCTTAACTCCTCTGAGCGGTGTGACTCTGAGATACACGAAATCCTCTGGTTCAAAACTCGTGTCTCGGCGACGGTTGTCAAGATAACTCTTACGTCGCGATTAGGCTATCTTTAATCTCTCCTTGATCATGGCAATCTGGCCCTTCGGCTTCTTGAAGAATATCTGGTCCAAAGACACGGCTTTCACCTGTCTCATTCCAGCTTCAACGGTGTCACAGCGAGTCGACCATATAGTGCTTCAAATGGTGACATTTGCAAACTTGCTTGGTAACTGTTGTTGTAGCTGAACTCGGCGTACGGCAGACTTTTATCCCAAGAGGTCGCATAAGCCAATGCACACGCTCTTAACATATCCTCCAGAATCTGATTGACTCTTTCAGTCTGACCATCCGTTTGTGGATGATAAGCTGTACTGAAGTTCAAACGGGTTCCCATGGCTTCATGCAGCTTATTCCAGAACCTCGAGGCAAACTGGGTACCTCTATCCGATACAATCTTCTTTGGCACTCCGTGCAAACAGACGATCCTGATCATGTACAACTCTGCTAATTTATCTCCCGAGTAGGTTGTCTTTACAGGAATAAAGTGGGCCACCTTAGTCAAGCAGTCCACTATAACCCATATGGAATCATATCCTCCTTGAGTTTTCGGCAAACCGGTAATGAAGTCCATTCCGATCTCCTCCCACTTCCACTCAAGTATCTTCAACGGCTGTAGCAATCCTGCTGGTCTCTGATGCATTGCCTTGACTCTCTGGCATATGTCGCACAGCGCAACATGCTCGGCAACTTCACGCTTCATGTTCGGCCACCAGAATCTTTCTTTCAAATCCTGATACATCTTGGCACTTCCAGGATGAATGGAGTACCTGGAGTCATGGGCTTTTTCTAGAATCAATCGCTTCAGCTCCTTCTTGTTCGGCACGCAAATTCGATCATTCATCCATAACGTGCCTTGTTCATCCAACTTGAAGTCCTCTGCCTTGCCTTCATCCATGTTGGACTTAATCCTGCGGATCTTGTCATCATCCTCCTGTCCTTCTCGGATCTGATCCTCCAGGGTAGGCTTCACTTCTAATGCGGCCAAGAATCCTTCTGGTACGACTTCAATCTGCATTCTCTGGAGATCCTCACATAGCTCATCCTGACTTGTGGCTAGCAATATGTTCACAGTATGGCTTTTCCGACTCAGAGCATCGGCCACCACGTTGGCCTTTCCTGGATGGTAATGGATCCCAACATTATAGTCCTTGATTAACTCTAACCATCTCCTCTGCCTCATGTTCAGGTCTGATTGGGTGAAGATGTACTTAAGACTCTTATGGTCCGTGTATACTTCACATCTGTTTCCAATCAAATAGTGACGCCACAACTTCAGAGCATGCACTACGGCAGCTAGCTCTAAGTCATGCGTGGGATAATTCTCCTCATGCGGCCTCAACTGCCTTGATGCATAAGCGACGACCTTTCCATTCTGCATCAGCACACATCCAAGTCCTTGACGCGATGCATCACAATAAATATCAAAGCTTTGATTAACATCCAGAGAACTAACACCTGCCGATGTCAATCGCTTCTTGATTCTTGAAAACCTTTCTCGCACTCAAGGCGTCCATGCAAACTTCTTCTCCTTTTTCAGCAATTGCGTAAGAGGTTTCGCAATTGTCGAAAAGCCTTTAATGAAACGGCGGTAGTAACCTCGCCATTCCAAGGAAACTCGGATGCAGGTCACGGTCTTCGGCTGTTCCCAATGTAACACAGCTTCTACCTTACTTGGATCAACGGCGACTCCTTCTGCGGTCATTACATGTCCGAGGAACTCCACCTTGTCCTTCCAAAAATCACACTTGCTGAACTTGGCGAAGAGTTGTTGTTCCCTCAGCTTTTTCAAAACTCGCCTCAAGTGCTCTGCATGTTCATCCTCTGTCTTGGAGTAGATTAGGATATCATCTATGAACACAATAACAAACTTGTCCAAATACTCCATGAACACCTTATTCATCATATTCATGAAATATGCTGGCGCATTCGTTAGACCAAAGGACATAACAGTAAACTCATGATGTCCGTATCTTGACGAGAATGCGGTCTTCGGGATATCTTCTGATCGGATCTTCAACTGATGGTATCCCGATCTCAGATCAATCTTGGAGAAAACTCCGGCTCCTCTCAGCTGATCAAACAAATCATCGATCCTAGGTAGCGGGTACTTATTCTTCACGGTGACTTCATTGAGTGCACGGTAGTCAATGCACATCCTGAAACTCCCGTCCTTTTTCTTGACAAACAAAACTGGCGCTCCCCACGGCGACGAACTCGGTCTGATAAATCCTTTCTCCATTAACTCTTCAAGTTGCTTCTTCATTTCTACCAATTCTTCAGTGGACATCCGGTAGGGTCTCTTTGCTATCGGCGCTGTACCGGGTACAAGCTCTATCACAAACTCTATGTCTCTGTCTGGCGGCATACCAGGTAGATCTTCAGGAAAAACATCCGGATACTCATTCACTACTGAGACATCTTCTATGCTGATTGCCTTGGTGCTGTTAACCATCAACTGTCCATCTCTAACGGCGGTAGCTTGAAATTCCACTTTCTTTCCACACGGGCTCTCAACTGAGATAGTCCTTCGTCCACAATCCAATACGGCCTTGTGCTTGGATAACCAATCCATTCCCAAAATAACATCTAAGGTCTGGGTCTCCAACAATATAAGGTTCGCTAGGAACTCTATCCCATCTATTAATATTCTTACCCCAGAACATCCTACTTTCGTTCGGAGTTCGGAACCAGGGGTTTGAACTAAAAGCATGCATTTAAGTCTTGCAATCTCCAAATCATTTTTAGCAGCAAAGCCTTGAGAAACAAAAAGAATGCGAAGCTCCAGAATCAAACAAAATCAAGGTGCAGTCGAAGTTAACAAGTAACTTACCCAAGATTTACATCCGTGGCATTCTCGAAGTGCATCTGCGGTGACATGGTTGACTTCGGCCTCTCACCCACGATGCAGGATGTGGCTCTGACGTGTCTTGTCCCTCGGTTGGCTCCTGGTCTTTGGCGTCTGGTGGTGTGGATCCCATATTGAAGCGAACTGGGGTCACTCTCGCTGCCTTCTTAGGACAATCGTTGGCAAAGTGTCCTGGCTCGTTGCGATTGTAGCAAGATCTCACCGCCCCTCGTTGGATCGCTTGAAGCGGCGTTTGGCCGGGTCGGGTCTCGATAGTTACGATTGACGGTCTTGGTGCCGTGACGGTGTCCTCGTTGCATTCTGCGGCTGGAATCTGAAAAACTAATTTGGCGCAACTCTCAAACGTTGCTGCGCTCCCTGACGCGATCCCTGATGCTGCATCCTGCGCTTCCTGTTCTCATCCAGTTCCTTGCGCTTGTCCTCAAGAATAAGCGCCTTATTCACAAGCTCCTGGAAATCTGGAAAGGTGTGGGTGATCAGTCCCACCTGCAATCCTGAGTTAAGTCCCTTCATGAAGCGAGACTGTCTGGCTTTATCTGTCGCTACATCCTCAGGTGCGTAGCGTGCAAGCTGTGTGAACTTGTTCAGGTATTCGGCCACTTGCTGATTACCTTGCTTCAGTGCTCTGAACTCCCCCTTCTTGAGATCCATGATTCCTTCAGGCACGTGATACTGACGGAATGCAGCTGTGAACTCTTCCCAAGTGATGTCCTGAGGGTTCTCCTGCGTGGCAAGTTCTCCCACCATTCTGGCCATTTGTTCCTTCCAACTGATGAGAAGCGTAGAGTACCTTCTCATTTCCCATGCATTGAGCAATGTGTAGCTTCCTCTCTATCGACCTTAACCAATCATCGGCCTCCAACGGATTGGCATTCCCGGAAAAAGTGGGTGGATGAGTCCTCATAAACTCTGACAGTCTTGTATTCTGGCGTTGTCCCTGATTGACTTGATTAGCGGTGGCCTGAGCAGTGACGTGTTGCATCTGTTGCATCATAGCATGCATCAACTGAGTCTGAGCAGCAAAAAAAGCTCCAAAATTCTGCATGTCCACTGGCGGTGCTGGTGCTCCATCATTGGGGTTTTCAGCTGGGCGAGAACCACTGCCATTGCCTCCAAGGTTTCCGCGGGTGTTCACCATCTGTCGATTGCTCCAAGGTTTAGAGATGAGAGGGAACAAGAATAGACAAGTAACAGGGAAACTTATGCGGGGAAAAAAGTGTAACTCAAAATCCAACTTTATTAATAATAACTTGGTATGGTTGCTTACAATGCCTAAGGGCCTTGCAACACATACTGCACACTCAGCAAACAATGAAAAACCAACGCCTCCAAAGGGTGACTCTTATTCTATAACGCGACTCGACGAAGGAGTCTCAACTGCAAAACCTATGCTCACTCGTCTGGAAAACCTCCACTGCCTGGGTGGGGGTGCGACGGCATCGTCGCGAAACAATCACCATGCCCTGCAACCGCAGATGTGGTCGACGACGCGCGCTTTCCTCTCGACTCGATCTGCTCGCTGCTGTGGCTGTGGCGCCTTCTTCCGTTCCTCCTCCGGGTCTCGAGCGCCCAACTCCAACATCGATCGGGCCCTGTCCATACAAGGCGGTTTCCAATTCTGCAATTCTTTCCGCAGCAAAAGCGACATACTCACGAGCATTCTCCAAGTGCTTCTTCCTTTCCTCAACCTGTTCGTGAGCCTTCTTCAACTCCTGAACTGTGTCCTCAATCAGCTCCTCCTGAGCGGCGACAAATCTGGCTAAGTGAGTGACAGTAGCATCCTCGTCTTCTATCGGTTTCCGTTGAGCTCTGCTGTCTCGGCGTGGGTGATGACGGAACACTGTGCCTTCCAGCTCCCTGGAGTAAGTGCGGGTGATCTGCTGCATCGCTCGACGCGACACTTCCTGGATTCCCATCTCAAAGGTAGACCTCCTGGCGGTGAAGTGGAAAGGGCGACTGAACTTGGTCTTCTCTCGGGCATACACCGTGATCCTGACGTCCCATCCTATGACTTCTCTTGCCTGCACGCGTGTAGTCCCCCGGTAGAGCGGTCTCTCAAAACCTCCAAGAAACTGAAGCATACGCCACAACTCGGCAGCGTAACCTCCTTCACGCTCGGCGTAGTTGTTCTTCATCATCATCTGCCAAAAGACGCTCGCGTAAGAACGCATCACTTTAAAAATCAATGTGGAAGACGAAAAGAACTCAGCAGGGGTATGAACAAGGAAGAAAAGGGCTAAGTCGAGAATTCATTCATTATCTTGACCATTTTTAACTTTTAGAAAATAGGTTTTATCCTCACTACGACCAATCTAACTATGGGTGAGCCTACAAATAAGATGGCTCGATACCACCTCTGTCGGGACTCGAATCGCAAATCCGACCCTCTGTGTATTCAGCACTAGTCCAGAATACGCTAGTGCACACAGCCTCAACATTGGTAAATATCACAATCATACCACTCGATACTAATAAAGTACTTTAATTAGATAAACAAATCGTTGCTTGACCTTAGGGTCAAGTTACAACATACGCACGCAGGCGAAACTTATTAAGAGAGAAATAATAGCAATGAAAAATAAGATAACATCGTGGAGCCATCCAAAGATACCATAGGCAATCGATCGGGCTCGCTTCCCTAAGTAGACGGTTCCTCTTGGAGCTCCTCCTCCAAAGCCGTGTAGTCTCCTCTTCAACGGTGTTGTATTATGCAAGGGTGAGTACTTGGTACTCAAGCAAGTCATGCACGTAATGCAAGCTAATATACTATATGCATGGCTTGATACAAAGGAATAGCTCAAGGTATATTTGCAAAGAAACAAAGATTTAACAAATAATATAAGTAGATTCGAAGCAAAGAGAAACACGTATATCATTAATAACTTTTCCAGGAGTTAAATAAACATTTTTCCCAATCCTAATCCACATTTCCATCAACATCATTATTAAACCAAACCCAACCTTTCAAGTCCAAGTTATTTTCAAGAAAGTCTAACCCTTGACTGTAATCCCCGAGCGATGTCCAATACCGCGGACACGGCTATTCGAATAGATTTTACACTCTGCAGAGGTTATGCACTTTACCCACAAGATACAGTCAAACACCACAAAGGCGAGTTCCCGTAATAAAGTCTTTTCTGGAAACTTCTAACAAAGACAAGTGGTCCTCTCCTGTTGCACACTAACCCTTCCCTTAGCAAAGGTGAAGTTTAGGTCAAACCACCGCCGATGGGTACTGGTCGCAGCTCTCAGACGCTTCCCTCGCATAACTACACAAATGGTGTAGTTGACACCCAGAGGTCCCACAAGTAAGTTATTAGCAACTTAATCAACTAGGTCCGTCCCATTACGGACAAGTGGTTGCACGCTTGACTCAGTTCAAAGGCTTGCAAGGTTAAGTCCTTAGGGTGACCAGGGCAAGACTATCCGAAGAACCAAACCAACATTCCCAATGCCACAACTGGCCCACCTGATCATTCTTGCCACATGCCCTGGTCAAAAGCTATTTATCAAACCCCAGTTGATTACCATGCACCACGTGTCATCAACATCACATGATACCTTCCCAAAACAGGTTCAATATATCTTTAAGTCAATATTAATATTTGATTGTCCAAAATCATGTCATGAGCACGTAGCAGGTCTAAGCAATATGCTACAACGGTCTAAAAACCCATGTTGGCAATTTAGTAATGTCCAACTAATAATCCACAACTAGGGTGACAAGGGGTCATGGCACATATTTAAGTAATTAAGGTGTCATACAGCAAATTGGCATTTATCTAATTTCCCATATTTAAATAAAGTATTTTCCAATTGAACTAGCATGCAATAAATTAAATCAAAATAGGTTTCAAAATAGGATCAATATGGTCAAAGCATAACTTGCCTTCAAAAAGTACTTGCTCTTGGTCCCGAGCTGGCTCCTGGGTCAATACTTCTCCTTCGAATCCTTCTAGCACTTCAACGTCTACTCGTAACGCGTGCAAATAGCAACAAATGAATAAAACAGTAGATAAAAAGTGTCTAAACATCCAAATAAAGTTCACAAACAGAGAGAACATAATTTTATGAATTTTTAGAAACTGGAATCATCAAATTCGGAGTTTAAACGCGAAAGTTATAGCATTTTGAAGTTTAAATAATCAATTAAATAATATTGCAGAGAACAACTTTAGTCCAAAAATTAAATAAAATTCATCATTAGGTAGATCTCAATTTTATACAAATTTAGAAATTTGAACCACTCAAATCGGAGTTAAAACGCAAAAGTTATAAGCGTTTGAAGTTTGAATCAAATCCTGAAATCAATATTTGAATTAATAAATCTTTTTCTTTTTCGGAAATTAATTTATTGCGTCAGCAGGGACACGTGTTAGCCTCTGATTGGGCGGCTGACGTCAGTCGGTTCACGGGCTCAGCCCACGGCTCGGCTCGGGTCCACCGTGGACCCGGTCCACGGCTCACGTGTCTCTGACAGGTGGGACCCATTGGGGTGATGTCATTGGCGACGCCGGGGACTCACCGCTGGTCGACAAAGTGGGACCCACTGTGAGGAGCCGCCTAGATCGTCATCGAGTTGTTGGATGAACAGTCACTCCCATCGGATTTGGATCCTAGCAACGAATCACCGAAGGTGATCTCAGTGCTAACACCCAAGCCCAATCGAGACAACTCCAAGAAACATCCTAACAATTCGACAACCATCCCAGATTCCCCTGTGATGCGACCCGAACTCGCCCAGGATCCCCACATACCGGTTTCCAAAGCCGTTATCAATTCAATTTGCACAAAGAGGGCAACGAACTCGGAACTTTCGAACCAACACGCAAGCGGAAAACAACGGCACAAAGACAAACCCGACAACCACCAAACCAAGATCAAAAACAAAGCCAAGACTCTAAACTCGGTAAGAACGGGAAAAAGACCAAGACTCCGAAATTAGAAAATTTTGGCATGACCTTTCTAGATTCTACGGACATCCACTCAGCAGACAAGGAAACACAGTTCAATATATATATATTGAAAGTAAAAGCGACATCCACAGACTACAAAGAAGATCAACGATAAAGAAAACGATACTTAACCCGACATACACCTAAACGTCATGCCAAATCCAAAAGCCCAACAAACCGCATCTATCTATACAACAAAAGGATGCATTAAGCAAAAGTAAGACAAATCCTGGAAGTGTTCGCCTCAACACTCCCAAAGCAAACGGTGTCGGCAAGCCTCTACTCGGTGCCCGCCCCAGATCAGAGGCAAGACGGCGTAACTCGCATCCACCCACCTGATCCTCACCTGAAAACCACAAAGCAGAAGCATGAGTACAAAAGGTACTCGCAAGACTTACCCGGGGGTCCATATATGACCGACTCCAAAGGATTATGCATTTAGTGGTAGCAAGGATTAAGCTTAAGGTAAAGGTGCGGAAAAAGCATTAACATTTGTAATGTAAGTGCGACAATAGAACCAATTTCAAGTTTAAAGCAGTTATAGACCGCACTTACTTCTAGTATGAAATTGAAAGTAACAACAATTAAAGTAGAGCAATACATAACCAATTTAAAGCTCAAGCCCAACGGCGAACCACAAGTTCAAGTTATTTACTACGCAGAAGAAGTTCGGATCAAGCTTGCTCATATCCGAGAGAGCGGCAATTCGAATCGCTTAATTAACCCTGCAGGGAAGCATTGATCGCACGACACGTACCACGAAGGGCCTCGTGTCAACCCCCTCCCATCCATACCCAATCGCTGAAGCGTCCTCCTGTGGTCCGAAAACCTAGCACCCCCTCGAGCTGCCCCAAGCCCAGCTTGGCGCTCGAGAGCCGGCCTAAGCCTCGCCCTCAACCACGTCCAACCACAGGAAGTTACGGTCCATCGATTCAATATGAAAGAAAGAGTGGCTTACCGTACCATATTCGGGCATGCGACCAACCGGGGTGTGCTCAATCTTATTCCACTTACGGATCGGTCCTTAACCGACACAGACAGGGCTACACATTTGGGTCTCCATACCCAAATGAATCAATTTCCCCGCCCGGTCCACATTTTAACAATTCCAACTCACAATCACATCCATTCCAACCCATCATGTGTGAAAGTAACCATTAGTATAATCGCAAGCGGGAGAACAATCCCCCACTTGGCCCAACCCGACATCTAAGCAAAACTAAGCGTAGACTCGTTATAATTACCCATATATTAATTCCGAAGGAAGTGTTCCACAATTTTCAAGGAGTGTATGTGCAGCAAATAGGTTCTAACACTGTTCCCACCATTCAACTCCTAATGCATACTTAATCGACCAAATAAGCAATTTAATTCTCTAAGATAAAATCATATAAGGGGTGAATATGCTTAGGTGCTTGCCTGATGCTTCTGCCGGAGTCTCACTAGCCACTTGCTCACCGTGATCACCCTCGATCGCGGCCACTTCACCCTCCGCGGGATCGTTCTCTACACGAGCACAAGGTATGCAAAAATGAGATGCATGCTATGCCGATGACATGCAATGAGAATTGAAAAACAACATGCACACATTTGACAACCAAAAGGAAAAAAAACAAGGCGAAAGTCCACTAACAGGCAAACAATAAATTTTTAAATGCCCAACACTATTTTAACATCTAATCTTTACAAACGGAAAACGACTAGCAACAACACTCATTCATTTAACCACCGCACAGAACTATCCATTATTGGTTAGCTCAACCCATTTTGACCTTTCACGCATAATCAATCACATATAATCGAGCACCCACAATACTCCAACCTAGATTAGTACTAATCACCAACATGTACCATATGATCTAGATAAGGATTCTAGCATCCCATATGGTGGTTTAGCATCAACCAACATCCGCTAAACACTTTCATCTACTAATTGAACTCAACCACTAAATAGAACCTTATGGGCATTTGATCGAACACCTAGCATACACATTCAACATACACAAGCACAACATTGGGGCAAAATCCCCAAATCCCAAACCCTAGTCATGGCCATGGAGATGGAGAGGAAGGGAGAGAGGGAGGGAGAGGAGAGGGCCGTGACGAGGGGTCACCGGCGTTGAGCTAGGAGGGGCGCGGCCGCCGCCGCCGAAGCCGAGGGGAGGGTGTCGCTGGCATGGGGAGGATGGGCCGCCGAGCCGAGCGGAGGGGGCGGCGCTGAAGCCGGGAGGGGCTGGCCGGCCGCTGCTGGGACAGGGGCCGGCGACCGGTGGAGGCGGCGCCGAGCGCAGGAGCAGGGGGAGGCGCCGGCGCCGAGTGGGGTGAGGAGGGGGTGTCAGGCGGGTGGGGGAAACGGGTGAGGGAGTGAGAGAGAGAAAAGGAGTGGGGAAAAACAGCATAAGGCATTTACCCAAATGCCCCCATGCCCACACATGGGAAAATCTAGGGCCATGACAAATCCTCCCCCCTTAGGGGAATCTCGCCCCGAGATTCAAAAATGCATACCTAGTTGGACTGGAACTGATACCGACAAGGATTGAAAATGGATAGGCCTAAAGCACTTACATAGTTTGGAAGAATTCAGGATATTCGCCTTTCAAATGATCCTCCCGCTCCCAAGTGGCCTCATCTTCAGTGTGATTGCTCCACTGAACCTTATAGAACTTGAGAGTCTTCCTTCGAGTCTTGTGTTCGGCCTCATCCAAAACTCGAATAGGATGCTCTTGGTAAGATAAATCAGGTTCAGGCTGAACTTCGAGGTCCCTCGAGAGATTCAAAGGGAGTACGGAGGCACTTCTTCAACTGTGATATATGGAAAACGTCGTGGACCATCGCTAGAGAGGGAGGAAGCTCCAACTGATATGCCACTTGGCCACGTTTCCCAAGGATCCGGAACGGTCCTATGTAGCGAGGTGCCAATTTCCCCTTAACTCCAAAACGACGGGTGCCCCGGAGAGGAGAAACCTTCAGATAGACGAAGTCGCCAATGTCGAAGGAGAGGGGTCTCCTACGGCGATCAGCATAACTCTTCTGTCGCGACCGCTATCCTCGATTTTCCTGGATAATCCCGACCTTTCTTCCGCCTCCACAACTAACTCAGGCCCAATCAAGGAGCCGTTCTCCACTTTCGACCAATTCAGCGCGCTCGACAAGCTGCGACCATAAAGTGCCTCGAACGGAGACATCCGGATACCGGTTTGGTAGCCGTTGTTGTCACGCGAACTCGTCACAGGAGACACTCTTCCCACTTCTTCCCGTAGGACAAGATACAAGCCCTCAACATGTCCTCGAGGATCCGATTGACCCTCTCGGTCCGACCGCCACCGAGGGTGGTATGCTTGAATCAGGAGCAACTTCGTGCCCAAAGCTTCATGTAGGCCTCTCCAAAACCGAGAGACAAACTGAGAGCCTCGATCTGACACTATCCGTCTAGGTACTCCATGGAGACACACGATCCGAGAGACATATAGCTCTGCATATCTCTTGGTCGAATACGTGGTCCGATGACCCAGAAAGTGTGGACTTTCGGTCGATCGACGATCACCCAAATTGAGTCATGGCACTGGAGGAAGTGGTCGGCAAAGCCAAGAATGAAATCCATGGTAACATCCTCCCACTTCCAAACTGGAATAGGAAGAGGTCAAGAGTACCTACCGGCTTGAGGTGTTCGGCCTTCACTCGCTGAGCACATCGCACTCGACACATAGCGGCGACTTCAAGCGCTTCATGCGAGCCCACCAAAACTGCCGCCTCAGTCCTCGATACATCTTGTTGCTGCCCGGGTGAATGGTAAGCAAGGAGTTATGTGCCTCATCGAGAATCCTTCGCTTCAACTCCTGGTCATCGTGACAACTATGCGGTCGCCGAACCACAAGGTTCCACGATCATCCAGCGAAACTCGAGCCTTGCCCCAATTTCAACTTATCCCGGATTTGGTCAACCTCTCCATCCTGTGTCTGTGCCTCTCGAATCTGATCGAGCAATGTGGATCTCAACTCGATATTAGCTATGAATCCCTGCTCGCCCATCTCCAAACCGAGTCTCTGGAATTCGGCACAGAGAGAGACACTCGGGGACTGGAGAGTAAAGCAGTTGCATTGAGCTTTGCGACTCAACGCGTCAGCTACCACATTCGCCTTCCCCGGGTGGTAGTGTACCTCCAGACTGTAGTCTTTGATCAGCTCAAGCCATCTCCGCTGCCTCATATTCAGATCTGCCTGAGTGAAGATGTACTTGAGACTTTTATGATCGGTATAGATATTGCACTTATTCCCCAGGAGATAGTGGCGCCAGATCTTCAAGGCATGCACCACTGCTGCAAGCTCCAAATCATGGGTGGGGTAGTGCTCCTCGTGATGCTTCAACTGCCGAGATGCGTAGGCAACGACTCGGCCTTCTTGCATAAGCACACAGCCGAGCCCAATGCCTGACGCATCGCAATACACCTCAAAAGGACTGTGGATATCCGGCTGAGTGAGGACAGGGGCCGTAGTCAGACGTTGCTTCAGCGTCTGAAAGGCGCTCTCGCAGTCCGCTGACCATCTGAACTCAACTCCCTTCTTGAGCAGCTCAGTCATCGGCTTCGCAATCTTCGAGAAGTCTTGGATGAAACGGCGATAATACCCAGCCAGTCCAAGAAAACTGCGGATGTCCGTGACAGTCTTGGGCTGCTCCCATTTGAGCACATCCTGTACCTTGCTCGGGTCAACTGCCACGCCTCGCTCAGAAAGGGCGTGTCCCAAGAATGACACTTCCCTCGGCGTAACTTCGCACTTGCCGAACCGCGATACAAAGCGATGCTCCCTGAGTCGCCCGAGAACAATGTGAAGGTGTCTGGCGTGCTCTTCTTCACTGGCTGAATATATCAGAATATCATCGATAAAGATGACGACAAAAGAATCCAGCTCTTCCATTGTCGGGACCCCGAATTTGCAAATCCGGACCCTCTGTGTATTCAGCACTAGTCCAGGAACGCGCTAGTGCACACAGTCTTAACATCGGTAAATATCACAATCATACCACTCGATACCAATAAAGTACTTTATTTAAATAGTCAATCTGGTTACTTGACCTTATGGTCAAGTTACAAATATATGCCTCGCAAGGCGAAGCTTATTCAGAGAAAAATAATAGCAGCGAAAAATCAAATAACTTCGTGGCGCCATCCAAAGATACCACAGTGCAACCTGACCGGGCTCGCTTCCTAAGTAGATGGTTCCTCTTGGAGTTCCTCCTCCAAAGCCGGTGTAGTCTCCTCTTCAAGCGGTGTTATATTGTGGCAAGGGTGAGTACTTGGTACTCAAGAAATCATGCCTGTAATGCAAGCTAATATACTACATGCATGGCTTGGTACAAAGGAATAGCTCAAGGCATATTTGCAGTAAACAGCATTTGAAAAGTAATGTAAGTAGATTCGAAAGCAGTAGAAACAAGTAAAGTATAAGTAACTATTCAAAAATGTTTGGTAAACACCTTTCCCAACCTAAACCACATTTCCATCAACTTCATTATTAATCCAGCCCAACCTTTCAAACCAAAGTTATTTTGAGAAAATCTAACCCTTGACTGTAATTCCCGAGCGATGTCCAATACCGCGGACACGGCTATTCGAATAGATTCTAAACTCTGCAGAGGTTATGCACTTTACCCACAAGATACAGTCAAACACCACAAAGGCGAGTTCAGTAACAAAGTCTTTCGGAAACTTCTAACAATACAAGTGGTCCTCCCTGCTATTGGCACTAACCCTTCCCTTCGCTAAGGCGAAGTCTAGGCCAATCAACCGTTAGATGGGTACCTGCCTCACCCTGACGCTTCCCCGCACAACTTACACAAAGGGTGTAGTTGACCTCCACGAGGTCCCACAGTGCGTTATTAGCAACTTAGTCAACTAGGTCCGTCCCATTACGTACATGTGGTTGCACGTTAGACCCAGTTCAAAGGCTTGCAAGGTTAAGTCCTTAGGGTGACCAGGCAAGACTACCCAAGAACCAAATCAACATTCCCAACGCCACAATCGGCCCACTTGATTACTCTTACCACATGCCCCTGGCCGAAATCGTTTATCAAACCCCGCTTGATTACCATGCACCACGTGCCATCAACATCACATGATACTTTTCCAAAACAGGTTCAATATATCATTAAGTCGATATTAACATTTGATTATCCAAAATCATGTTATGAGCACGAGCGTGTCTAAGCGAGATACTACAGCGGTCTAAACCCATGTTGGCAATTTAATAATGTCCAACTAATAATCCACAACTAGGGTGACAAGGGTCATGGCACATACTTAAGTAATCAAGGTGTCATACAAACAAATTGGTATTTATCTAACCCCCATGTTTAAACAAAGTATTTTTCTAATTGAACTAGCATGCAATAGTTTAAATCAAAATAGATTTCGAAATAGGATCAACATGGTCAAAGCACAACTTGCCTTCAAAAAGTACTTGTTCTTGGTCTTGAATTGGATCCTGAGTTAATACTTCTCCTTCGAATCCCTCCGGCACTTCAACGTCTACTCGTAAAGCGTGCAAATAGCAAATACACGAATAAACAATAGGCAAAAAGTGCCCAAACATCCAAATAAAATCCATAAATAGAGAGAACATAATTTTATGAGTTTTTAGAAACTGGAATCGTCAAATTTGGAGTTAAGACGCAAAAGTTATGATTATTTAAAGTTTAAATAATCAATTAAATAATTTTGCAGAGAAAAACTTTAGTCCAAAAATTAAATAAAATTCATATTTAGGTAGATCTCAATTTTATACAAATTTAGAAATTTGAATCACTCAAATCGGAGTTGAAACGCAAAAGTTATAAGCGTTTGAAGTTTTGAAATTCAAATCAATTATTAAACCGATTTATTAAATCATTTTCTTTTTTCGGAAATTAATTATTGCGTCAGCATGGACACGCGTCGGCTCTGATTGGTGGTGGCGTCGGACGCCAAACTCATGGGCTCGACCAGCGCGATTCGGTCCATGGTGGACCCGGTCCACGGCTCGGGTGAGGCGACAGTGGGACCCACTGTCGCCGCGAGTCTCACGCAAACGCGGCTGACGCGTGGGCCCTCTGACTTGCGGGGCCCGCGTGTCAGGGACACGCGCCCACACGCGTGGGTGCGGCTAGGCACACGTGGCGCAATCTCGGCCGTTGATTTGAAAACCAACGGCCCAGATTGGATCTAGGCTTCACGCGTTTAGGTTAACGCGGCGGATCTGAGCCGTTAGATCTTGATCCAACGGTCCAGATTCGATCTGGTTTCCAGGGTTTGGGATAGAACGTGGGCTCACCTCAACCGTCCGATCTGGATCTGACGGTTCACCGAGCTCGCGGAGTCCGGCGATGGCGCGGCGAGGCTTGGGCACCGGAGACGTAGACGACGACCTCCCACGCGGCGTGTCCGTGCAGCCAGCGTGAAGATTGGCACTCCCAGCGCGGCGTGGCGTGGGGATGTTGGTCCTGGCTTGGTGTCGTCGGAGAGCGGCGGCGGCGCGGATCGACGAAAACCGCGAGGACTTCCCCCTACTACGGCGAGCAATCGGCACGGCTTGGCGCGCTTGAGCTCTATTAGCCGGGGCAAAGCGGGGCGCATAGGAGAGGTCAACCTCGGGGCCGGTCAGGGCTTTAAATATGGCCTCGGCGTGCGGCGCCAAATCGGAACCCTAGCCGTGTCTCCGCTTTCGATTCTGGCGGAGCTCTCGGCTTCGGAGTCGGGGCGGACGACGGCGGGAGCCGTCCGCGTGTCGCGATCAACGGCCACGATCGACGGGCGCGATCGTGTCGGGTCGGACGCTGCTCGAACCGTGCAGGCGGATCTCGGTAGTTGGATCCCGATCCAACGGTCGGGATCGCTTAGGGTTGGGAACTGGTTTGGTCGAGTCAACTGGCTCGGGTCGGACTCGAGTCCGACTCGGGTTCCGACTCGGTCGGATGAACAGTACTCAATAAAATTTTCCATAATTAAATAAAGTATTTTGTAATTAAACTAGCATGCAATAGTTTAAACCAATTTAATTTGAAAATCGGACCAACATGGTCAAAGCACAACTTACCTTCAAAGAGTACTTGTTCTTGGTCCTGAGCTGGCTCCTGGGTCAACACTTCTCCTTCGAAGCCTTCGGGCACTTCAACGTCTACTCGTAAAGCGTGCAAATAGCAATAAATAAATGAATAGTAGACAAAAATTGTCCAAACATTCAAATAAAGTTCACAAACTGAGAGAGAATAATTTTATAATTTTTTAGAAACTGGAATCGTCAAATTCGAAGTTTAAATGTGTAACACCCCAAAATTTTGCTTTTCTTGAATTCATGTGTGGTTTGGCACTTTGGTGAATTTTTGGAATTTTCTGGAATTTATTTGGATTTATTTGGAATTTATTTGAATTTATTCCATTTTGAAATAATTAAAGAATTTAATTTTGCAAATAAAATTTTGTTGGAAATATTTTATTTGAGTCCAAAATGATCCAAAGTATTTTCCGTAATTTTTTCCGAATTTTTCTCGAGTCTTTTGCTATTTTTAATGAATTAAATGAATTATCGAATTATTTTAAATATTAAATCGCTGGAAAATCCAACTCGGGTCAAGTATCGTTTCATCCGATCAGCCCGAGTCGACTCGAGTTCGAGTCCGACCGAGCCACGTGACTCGGCCAGAACCCACTCCTAACCCTAATCAATCCCAACCGTTGGATCAAGATCCAACGGCCGAGATCCGCCGTCACGGTTCGAGCCGCATCCGCCCGGATCCGATCGCGCCGCGCGATCGTGGCCGTTGATCGCGCTTCACGTGGACGGCCGAGAGTCGTCGTCTTCGCCGAGACCGAAGCCGACTCGCCGCGCCCGCTTCGCCGTGTAGGATTAGGTTTCGCCTAGGGCACGAACGCCGAGGCTATTTAAAGCGTGAGACGCGTCCCGAGGTTGCCCTCATCCTTGCGCACTGCCGTTCCCCGAGCCATCTCGCTGGCCCGCCGTTGAGCCGCAATCGCCGCCGGAGTTGTCTCTTCCCTCCGCCGAGGTTTGCGCCGCTTTAAAGTCGTCGTCAGTCGCCTTCCGCCAGAAGGAGCTCGGATCTGGGATCCCCGCGACGAGACGCACTAAGGAAGGATTCATCTCGCCGGAGAAGCCCCGTAGCGCCGCGCCCTTGGTCATCGTTCCCGTCTCCGGTGCCCAGGCCTCGCCGCGCCATCGCCGGACTTCGCGAGCTCGGTGAACCGTCAGATCCAGATCGGACGGCTGAGGTGAGTTCACGTGTTCCAAACCCGATTAGATCTGGACCATTGGATCAAGATCCAACGGTTCACAATCGCCACGTGCTGTAGCAGTGCGATTATAGGATTAGATCTGGACCGTCCGATCTAGATCGAACGGCCCACGAGCATCGAGTAGTTTCAACGTGTTAACCCTGGATCTAATCCGCGCCGTTGAATTTCAAATCAACGGTCGTGATTGCGCCACGTGTCGGGAAGTTGGACCGACGCGCCGGTCGGCCCACGCGACGCTGGGCAGCGTGACGCCGACACGCGGCCCGCGCGGTCGAGGGCCCGCATGTCGCTGGTCGACCCGCTAAGCGCCGACGTCACCCATGACGCCAAAGGTCCCACTGTAAGACTGTGGCCGAGCCCACGACGCCGGCCGATGACGCTACCCGAGTGGGCCCACATGTCGCCTCACGTGGAGTCGTGGATCGAGTCCACGGTGGACTGAGCCGAGCGTGGACCAAGTCCATGGACCACCGACGCCACCGACCAATCGTGAGGCTGCCACGTGTCCTGCTGACGCAATAATTAATTTCCGAAAAAAGAAAATGATTTATTAATTGAAATATTGATTCAAATTTAGATTCAAACTTCAAACGCTTATAACTTTTATGCGTTTCAACTCCGATTTGAGTGATTCAAATTTCTAAATTTGTATAAAATTGAGATCTACCTAAATATGAATTTTATTTAATTTTTGGACTAAAGTTTTTCTCTGTAATATTATTTAATTGATTATTTAAACTTTAATAAATCATAACTTTTATGCTTTAACTCCAAATTTGATTTATTCCATTTCTAAAAATCCAGAAAATTATGTTCTCTCTGTTTATGGATTTTATTTGGAGTTTTGGGATGTTTTTGCCTAGTGTTTATTTGTGTATTTGCTATTTGCACGCTTTACGAGTAGACGTTGAAGTGCCGGAAGGATTCGAAGGAGAAGTATTGACTCAGGATCCAACTCAAGACCAAGAGCAAGTACTTTTTGAAGGCAAGTTGTGCTTTGACCATATTGATCCTATTACGAAATCTATTTTGATTTAAACTATTGCATGCTAGTTCAAGTAGAAAGATACTTTGATTAAACATGGGGGTTAGATAAATACCAATTTGCTATATGACACCTTGATTACTTAAGTATGTGCCATGACCCTTTGTCACCCTAGTTGTGGTTTACTAGTTGGACATTATTAAATTGCCAACATGGGTTTAGATCGTTGTAGTATGCTGCTTAGAACTGCTACGTGCTCATGACATGATTTTGGATAATCAAATGCTAATATTGACTTAATTATATATTGAACATGTTTTGGAAAATTATCATGTAATGTTGATGGCACGTGGTGCATTGTAATCAATCGGGTTTGATAAGCGATTTTCGGCCAGGGCATGTGGCAAGAGTAAACAGTGGGCCGGTTGTGGCAATGGGAATGTTGATTTGGTTTTTGGGTAGTCTTGCCCTGGTCACTCTAAGGACTTAACCTTGCAAGCCTTTGAACTGGTCATACTTGCAACCACATGGTCGAATGGGACGGCCCTAGTTGATTAAGTCGCTAAGGACTCACTTGTGGAGCCTCAGGGTGTCGATTACACCGCTTGTGTGATTATGCGGGGAGCGTATCGTGGTCGTGGCCAGATACCCATCTAACGGTGTGTTGGTCCCATACTTCGCCTTGGCTAAGGGAAGGGATGGTGTAGAGCACGAACCTGAGAGGACCACCTGTGTTGTTTGAGGCTTCCGAAAGGCTTTGTTACTGAACTCGCCTTTGTGGTGTTTGACTGTATCTTGTGGGTAAAGTGCATAACCTCTGCAGAGTGTAGAATCTATTTGAATAAGCCGAGTCCACTGATCGACAATGCTCTGGAATTACAATAAGGGTTAGACTTTCTGAAAACAACTTGGATATGAAAAGTTGGGTTGGTTTAGTAATGAAGTTGATGGAAATATGGTTTAGGATGGGGAAAATGTTTATTAAATTTCTTGAGAAGTTATTTATATTTTACTTATTTCTACTGCTTTCGAATCTACTTTTATTACTTGTCAAAAGTCAAGCATTTCGCAATTATACCTTGAGCTATTCCTTTGTACCAAGCCATGCATATAGTATATTAGCTTGCATTCATGCATGACTTGTCTGAGTACCAAGTACTCACCCTTGCCTCAACACAATACCGATTGAAGAGGAGATTACGCCAGCTTCGGAGGAGGATTTCCAAGAAGACCCGTCTACTTAGGGATGCGAGCCCGGTCGATTGCCTGTGGTATCTTGGATGGCGCCACAGTTATTTGATTTTCATTCTTTGTTATTTCTCTTTTAATAAGTTTCGCCTTACGAGGCATACATTTGTAACTTGGCCATAAGGCCGAGTAACTCTTTGATTATTTAAATAAAGTACTTTGATAGTATCGTTTGGTATGATTGTGATATATACCGATGTTAAGACTGTGTGCACTAGCGCGTTCCTGGACTAGTGCTGAATACACAGAGGGTCCGGATTTGCAAATTCGGGGTCCCGACAGAGGTGGTATCGAGCCATACTTGATCAGAGGCTCAACCCTAGCTAGAATGGTCGTAGTGAGGATAAAACCTATTTTCTAAAAGCTAAAAGTTTGTCAAGACAAGAAATGACATCTCGACTTATCCCATTCTCTCTTTTCTTGTCTCTTGCTGAAATTTTCCCTTACCTTGTCACCATTTAAAAATTCCGAGTTCTTACGTAAAGCACTCTTGTGACAGATGGAGGAAGAGTTCAACTACGTTGATCTGGGAGTTGGTCACGCCGCAGAGCTTTGGCACATGCTACAGACTCTCGGAGATTTTGAGAAGCCCCAATACCAAGTGGAAGTGATCAGGCAAGCAGGATTGATCAAGGCTTGTGACGTGAGGATTGAAGTACCTGCTAGGAAAAAGGGCCCAGGCAATCGCCCGATACACTGCACTGCCAGGAGATCTACAATGCAGATGGGTATCCAAGAAGTATCACGACGCGCAATGCGGCACATTACCCGTATCTACGCCCGAGAGTTGGAGACCCCGAATTTGCAAATCCGGACCCTCTGTGTATTCAGCACTAGTCCAGGAACGCGCTAGTGCACACAGTCTTAACATCGGTAAATATCACAATCATACCACTCGATACCAATAAAGTACTTTATTTAAATAGTCAATCTGGTTACTTGACCTTATGGTCAAGTTACAAATATATGCCTCGCAAGGCGAAGCTTATTCAGAGAAAAATAATAGCAGCGGAAAATCAAATAACTTCGTGGCGCCATCCAGTATACCACAGGCAACTGACTGGGCTCGCTTCCCTAAGTAGATGGTTCCTCTTGGAGTTCCTCCTCCAAAGCTGGTGTAGTCTCCTCTTCAACTGGTGTTATATTGTGGCAAGGGTGAGTACTTGGTACTCAGCAAATCATGCACAGAATGCAAGCTAATATACTACATGCATGGCTTGGTACAAAGGAATAGCTCAAGGTATATTTGCAGTAAACAGCATTTGAAAAGTAATGTAAGTAGATTCGAAAGCAGTAGAAACAAGTAAAGTATAAGTAACTATTCAAAAATGTTTGGTAAACACCTTTCCCAACCTAAACCACATTTCCATCAACTTCATTATTAATCCAGCCCAACCTTTCAAACCAAAGTTATTTTGAGAAAATCTAACCCTTGACTGTAATTCCCGAGCGATGTCCAATACCGCGGACACGGCTATTCGAATAGATTCTAAACTCTGCAGAGGTTATGCACTTTACCCACAAGATACAGTCAAACACCACAAAGGCGAGTTCCCGTAACAAAGTCTTTCGGAAACTTCTAACAATACAAGTGGTCCTCCCCGGTTATTGCGCACTAACCCTTCCCTTCGCTAAGGCGAAGTCTAGGCCAATCAACCGTTAGATGGGTACCTAGCCTCACCCAGACGCCCCCCGCACAACTTACACAAAGGGTGTAGTTGACCTCCCCGAGGTCCCACAGTGCGTTATTAGCAACTTAGTCAACTAGGTCCGTCCCATTACAGACATGTGGTTGCACGTTAGACCCAGTTCAAAGGCTTGCAAGGTTAAGTCCTTAGGGTGACCAGGCAAGACTACCCAAGAACCAAATCAACATTCCCAACGCCACAATCGGCCCACTTGATTACTCTTACCACATGCCCTGGCCGAAATCGTTTATCAAACCCAGCTTGATTACCATGCACCACGTGCCATCAACATCACATGATACTTTTCCAAAACAGGTTCAATATATCATTAAGTCGATATTAACATTTGATTATCCAAAATCATGTTATGAGCACGAAAGTGTGCTCTAAGCAAAGATACTACAACGGTCTAAACCCATGTTGGCAATTTAATAATGTCCAACTAATAATCCACAACTAGGGTGACAAGGGTCATGGCACATACTTAAGTAATCAAGGTGTCATACAGCAAATTGGTATTTATCTAACCCCCATGTTTAAACAAAGTATTTTTCTAATTGAACTAGCATGCAATAGTTTAAATCAAAATAGATTTCGAAATAGGATCAACATGGTCAAAGCACAACTTGCCTTCAAAAAGTACTTGTTCTTGGTCTTGAATTGGATCCTGAGTTAATACTTCTCCTTCGAATCCCTCCGGCACTTCAACGTCTACTCGTAAAGCGTGCAAATAGCAAATACACGAATAAACAATAGGCAAAAAGTGCCCAAACATCCAAATAAAATCCATAAATAGAGAGAACATAATTTTATGAGTTTTTAGAAACTGGAATCGTCAAATTTGGAGTTAAGACGCAAAAGTTATGATTATTTAAAGTTTAAATAATCAATTAAATAATTTTGCAGAGAAAAACTTTAGTCCAAAAATTAAATAAAATTCATATTTAGGTAGATCTCAATTTTATACAAATTTAGAAATTTGAATCACTCAAATCGGAGTTGAAGCACTTAAAAGTTATAAGCGTTTGAAGTTTTGAAATTCAAATCAATTATTAAACCGATTTATTAAATCATTTTCTTTTTTCGAAATTAATTATTGCGTACAAGATGGACACGCTGTCGGCTCTGATTGGTGGTGGCGTCACCGGCTCATGGGCTCACTCGCGCAGTTCGGTCCATGGTGGACCCGGCCCACGGCTCGGGTGAGATCGACAGTGGGACCCACTGCCGGTCGCGAGTCTCACGCAAACGCGGCCGACGCGTGGGCCCTTCGACTTCGCGGGGCCCGCGTGTCGAGGACACGCGCCACACGCGTGGAGTGCGCGCTAGGCACACGTGGCGCAATCTCGGCCGTTGATTTGAAAACCAACGGCCCGCATTGGATCTAGGCTTCACGCGTTTAGGTTAACGCGGCGGATCCGAGCCGTTAGATCTTGATCCAACGGTCCGGTCGATCTGGTTTCCGGGTTTGGGATAGAACGTGGGCTCGCCTCAACCGTCCGACCGATCTGACGGTTCACCGAGCTCGCGAGTCCGGCGATGGCGCGGCGAGGCTTGGGCACCGAGACGACGACGACTTACCTCCCACGCGGCGTGTCCGTGCAGCTCGGCGTGAAGATTGGCACTCCCAGCGCGCGTGACGCGTGGGGATGTTGGTCTGGGCTTGGTGTCGTCGAGAGCGGCGGCATGGCGAGATCGGCGAAAAACGCGGCGGGACTTCCCTACTACTACGAGCAATCGGCGCGGCTTGGCGGCGGCTTGAGCTCTATTAGCCGGGCAAGCGGGCGCATAGGAGAGGTCAACCTCGGGGCCGGTCAGGGCTTTAAATATGGCCTCGGCGTGCGCGCAATCGGAACCCTAGCCGTGTCCCGCTCGATTCTGGCGGAGCTCTCCGGCTCGGAGTCGGAGGCGAGACGGCTGAGCCGAGCCGTCCGCGTGTCGCGATCAGCGCCACGATCGCGACGGGCGCGATCGTGTCCGGGTCGACGCGGCTCGAACCGCAGACGGGCGGATCTCGCCGTTGGATCCCGATCCAACTGGCCGGATCGCTTAGGGTTAGGAACCGTTTGGTCGAGTCAATCGCTCGGTCGGACTCGAGTCCGACTGGTTCGACTTCGATCGGATGAACACGATACTCGACCGAGTTGATTTTCCAATGATTTAATATTTAAAATAATTCCCAATAATTCATTTAATTCATTAAAAATAGCAAAAGACTCAGAAAAATTCCAGAAAAATTCTGGAAAATATTTTGGATCATTTTGGACTCAAATAAAATATTTCCAACAAAATTTTATTTGCAAAATTAAATTCTTTAATTATTTCAAAATGGAATAAATTCAAATAAATTCCAAATAAATCCAAATAAATTCCAGAAAATTCCAAAAATTCACCAAAGTGCCAAATCACACATGAATTTAAGAAAAGCAAAATTTTGGGGTGTTACATCCATAAATATGGAGTTCATCAGGTACATAAAGTACGCCGGCGCGTTCGTGAGGCCGAACGACATCACGGTATACTCGTAGAGCCCGTATCTAGTGGAGAAAGCAGTCTTCGGGATGTCCTCGGCTCGGATCTTGATCTGATGGTAGCCGAGCCTCAGATCAATCTTGGAAAATACTCGTGCACCAGTCAGCTGATCAAACAGGAGGTCGATCCGGGGCAATGGGTACTTGTTCTTGACGGTGACTGCATTCAGGGGACGGTAATCAACGCATTTTTCCTTTTTCTGAATTTTGGAATTGGCTTGTGTCTCTTGCATGTGGGTCCTACTTGTCATACACATGGGGTCTTCTCCTAGCTTGAGCTTCCATGGGAGCCATGGATGGGGCTTGAAGCTTGGGGAGGTGGGGTAGGGTGAGACCGGCGGTGGCGCGGCTGGTCACATGTGAGCACGCTGGCACGCCGCAGCGGCGGCCACGAGGCGGCGGGTGGCGCAGCGTCTTGCAACCAGGCTCAGGCTTGGCGGCGGCGCGGCGAGCACGGGCCAAACCCACCAAATCACAGAGAACCCCAAAAAAAGAACAGAGTCCACTTTTTCCTCAAAAAAAATCGATTTTCCCACCATTTTTGCATGGAATTGACCCAAATAAAATCATGGAATCACTAGATAACATTCTTAGGGACTCATAGGAGGAAGGAATTGGATTGATTCTCACCGGAGACGATGAATTTGGCGACGAACGCAACTCCGGCCGAAATGACAAAAACCCGAAATTCGTCTCCAATTCTTGAGGGATCCTAAAATTGATTGAATGGTTAGCTTCTAGACTCACTCACAGTCACAAGGAACCAAGTGGCATGAAGAATAACCCACCGTGGAGAGATCTATGAGGATGAACTTGAAGAACGCCGAAAATGGCTACCCGGCGTCGGTTTTCTCAATCTAGCGGGCAACCGAGTGTGGGAGGCAAGGAGTGAGTGCAACCACCGGGAAGAGGGCGTCCACACGGAGATTTGAGAGGTGGAAGCTCGTCGTTTGGAGTTGAAACGTCCGAGTAAATGACATTTAAGTGCATTTCGGTTTTTGGCCGACAGTTTCAATTCCGGCGAGATCCCGGGCTCTTAATGGTGGGGAATGGTAAGAGGACGTCGCTACGGATTCAACGGAATCGGCTGTTCGTGTTTTGGAGTTGTGATGGAGGAGATATGAGCCTTTAAAGAGAGAAACCACCATGGGAGAGAGTTGGAGCTTTTCTCTGTTCTTCCTTGGCTAGAGGTTGAAGACAACACTATTCACACCACGTGGCAGCGTGTGATTGGCCGAGAGTTACGTAAATGAACCGCCCTAGAGAAAAATTAGGAAAAATGGTTTAAAAATTCCGGAAAAATTCCTAGAACCATTTTGGAATATTTGGAAGCCAATAAAATTGGTTTCGCGGAATTTGGATGAAATTTGTGGAATTAAATATTTAGGCGCGAATTGCGGGCATTAAACAAAAGCTGCGCGAGATAAAATAGAAACAAAGGTCCAAAAATCCGGGGAATGATTCCTAAAATCATTTAGGAATATTTGGGACGCAATTGAAGCAGTTTTGGGATTTTTGGAGCATTTTTGGACTCGGGTGAAATTTCGGGTACCGGCGGGAATCTAGAAATTCAATTTTCCGAACGGAAGGGAATTGAATCCCGATTTTGGGTGGGAAAGGATGCCAGGTTAACATAAACACCCAAGAAACTCTAATTTTTGAATTTAATTAATTTAAATTAGATTTTCTCCAGAAGGCGAAAACTAGGGCGTTACAGTGCCATTCTTGCTCCTTGCATTGTGATGCATAGCAGTAATCTCCAATCGTAGCTACGTGCCACGTAGGATAGATACCTGCGAAAACCAAGTGATTAGATTCAATCACCTTATTCTTACCAATTCTCACCTTTTCAATCTATTCACCGGGTAGATATTCGTGCTGATAACGTGTTAGACAACCTTGCCATCGAATAGTCCGGGGTTGCCTAATAGATCTAATGTGGAGAACAAAGAGAGAGGGAGAGAGACACAATATGAGGAGGAACTGCTCTGCTTTATTATTCTGACTGCATCCATGTACACGGGGTGACCCCCTGCCTCCTATTTATAACCTATTACTAGGGTTTCGAGAGAGTCCACATGGGCCACGTGGGCCGAGTTTCCTAACAGAATGGGCTGCTTGTGTTGTTAACACAGCCGATATTCCACCATTATCTATAAAGTTAATGCTGTTTATATTACACAAATATAAATGTGCTATGTAAAAAGCAATATCATGAAACATATTGCCATTAAATTTTTTGTACCATCACGAACTCCAGAAAAATGGTAATGTAAAAATAATGCAAATGTGTTATGTAAAAAGCAATATCATGAAACATATTGCCATTAAATTTTTCTACCATCACGAGCTCCAGAAGAATGGTGATATAAAAATAATGCAAACTAAGTCATGTGAAAATCTAGCAGATTTGTTCGCAAAATCCTTATCAAAGTCTTTTTCTTTTCCAAAGGTGCATTAATGACATTAGAATAAGACGACTTAAAGATTTGCAAAGCTTAGAGGAGTAAATCCCTAAAATATAACTCTTTTTGCATGATCCTAAAGATCATATTTTACATTCTAAAGATTATACGTTGTGCTTCTTTTCCCTTTAGTGGGTTTTCCTGAAGGTTCTCATACGAAAGTTTTTAATGAGGCAACTAGTGCAACACAAAGTGCGAGTGCAATGTACTCTTTTATTTATCCTTTTTTTCTCCCACAGGATTTTTGGGAGGAGTTTTTAACGAGATATGTGTATTACATGGTATTCGCCTAAAGGGAAGTGTTGTGATACAGATAGAATCCTGATCCAAATTTGGAATGACTCTATCTATTAGTGGGCGAATTCGAACTTATATCCAGGTGTTTCTACTATATATTGGACATTGCCTTGTACAGAAAAATTAATCTAATAAAGAGAGATTATTGCCTCATACTTTTGTGTACATTTCTATTTTTATTTGTGTGATCATATAAAATATGTTGTTAATTAGTGTAGATAAATTTGTATGCTGATTTGTAGTTCTTGCTTGCCAAGTATATTTGCCGAGTTTTTGGTCTCTATAATCATATTCACATAATATCATCACTGTCAAATCTTTGTTCAATTTGTATGCTGATTTGTAGTTCCTACTTGCCAAGTATATTTCCGCAGTTTTTGGACACCATGTATTCAAATTTTGTCAAATCTGTATATTGTTATACCTATGCTTAAACATCTTCTTGTTTCTATGCATCTAAGTTGTTTCTTTTTTCATGTCGCTTGCAAGCAATATGCTCGGAGGTCTCATGTTTGAAAGCTCCATTATATTATAGAGCTTGAGAGAAGTCCAGGCATTACAGGTGAGCTCATAGCAACAAATGGTTTCTGACTCCTGTTCCACAATAGAGTGTTATATTTGACACAGAAAATATTCATGTCTGAATAATGCAGTCACAAGGGATAGGAATATCTGCTTAGACGGATTTTCTTACACGGCGGAATATAATGCTGGACTTCGAAAAATAAAGTCTTGAAGCACAAGCTGGAGTCTTAAATTAGATGTCATCTATAAAACTAGTAAAGCTTTTGAATAGACAATGGATGCATAAGTGTTTACGTTGCGTAGTTATATTGGTTAAAAAGTAAGGACCTATACTTTATAATATGTTTTATTTAAATTAGGATATCATGCATTTGGTTAGTTTTTAACTTCTTCTAGTAAATTACATTTATAATCCTTTTCCTAGTTTATTATAAACTTATGAGGCAATTCTTTAATTATAGCAACATAACATGGCTGATCATCTGGGTGCTAATTATTTTATCATATTTATTCTATTGGAATTAATAGTCAGTTTAACATACAATTTGTCTTGATATTTACTTAACTACTAGCTAGCTCATTCTCAAATATCAATTTGGTCATTCAAATTGTCACTTGTGGATACTTAGCTGTAGCTATGATGCTAGATGTATGAATAATCAACAATAATGAAATGGATAGAACCGATTGTGATGAGGGGTCATCACAATCGGGTGAAAACCGACTGTGATAGCACCTCCTCATCACTGTCTAAAGACTTTCTATCACCACTAAAACCTACTGTGATGACGAAAAATAATCGATTATGATGTACATTCCTGTAGTGGTGTCACCACAATCTTAGCGGAATAATTCAATGTGTAACATCTCTTACTCCACATATTCTTGGTCTCAATATTATGATTCGTA
The DNA here is from genome assembly GCA_036346355.1 of Rhipidocladum racemiflorum. Taxonomy (NCBI): domain Eukaryota; kingdom Viridiplantae; phylum Streptophyta; class Magnoliopsida; order Poales; family Poaceae; genus Rhipidocladum; species Rhipidocladum racemiflorum. The sequence continues at coordinate 26,815,112 of CM070589.1, forward strand.
TGGCATGGGGTCTCTCAGCCTCAGGTGATCACAAGCACGACCGTCTGTGCTCCATTCTAGAAGTAATAACTTAGCGGGAGCGATCCGGAAAGATTACCTTGGTGCTTTTAGAGCATCTCTAAGAGAGGGCCCTAAAAATGAGCCTTAAATTTTAATTTAGGACCCCAACTAATTAGATTTAGGGCTCCAATGAAATATTCACTCCAGCAATTAGGCCCTAAAACTCAATGAAGATAGGGCCCAATCATAGAGTTGCTAAATATAGCTACTCTCCCATGGGCCCTAAAACAATTTGATAAATTTTAACAATTTAGGGTCCTTTCTGGAGTTGATCTTTTCCCCTAAAAGCCCTATAATTCAAGTTAGGGCCATATTTAGGGCCCCTCTTGGAGATGCTCTTAGAAGACAGCTCAATAGTGGATTTTGGTGTTTCGAGGTGGGTGGGGGTGGTTTAGTATTTTTACATTGGGGATTAGATTCAATTGTCTATCTTAATATTCTAAAACTCTCTTCATTCTTTTCTAGATATCATTTTAGAATAGGCGTGGTTAGTCATTTCGAACTTTGACCACTAATATACATATAGGTATTTGGATTCTTCGTGTGGAAATGATATCACTATCTTTGTAATAAAAAATAAGTTTATATCATTAATTGTAATAACATATAATTAAAAATGTAATGGTTGAAAGGACCAACGATGTCGCCTAGAGGGGGGGTGAATAGGCGAATTAAAAAATCGCAGCGGAATTAAAACTGGCCGAACTGGTCAGTCCGGAGTCTCCGGGTATTTGGTCCGGAGTGTCCGGTCTTTTATCCGGATACTCCGGGTTAGCTGGCACGGGAGCGCGACTAAGACTACTCTAGCAAGCACAATAAACCACTATAAAGAGATAGCAAGAGTAACTTAGAACAAACACTAGTATGGATTTGAATTAAAGCTAAGCAAAGAGCTAGATCTAGCTTTACAAAGACAAATCCACACAAGCTAGACTAGGAAGTAAAAGTGCAAGAGCGGGACACGAATTTTTCACCGAAGTTCGGATTCTTGAAGGGAACCCTACGTCTCCGTTGAGGTGGCTCGGTCGCACTTGAGCCGGGGTCTCTTTCAACCCGCTTTCCTCCCGGTGTTGCACAAATGCACTCGCCGGCTTCACTTCTTGTCTCTTTCCTTTCGGAGGCGAGACTCGCCTTCACAAATGACCGGGGCTCACCACACGCGTTGGTAGCTCCCGGTGACTCCTAGCCGTCTAGGAGACCTTCAACCTCCAAGAGTAAAAGCACCACGAAGAATCGCTTGGAGGACGAACTAGTGCTCAACAACTAGAAATGAATGCACCTAGCACTTCTCTTCTTCCTCACCACACCAAAAGAGATAAAACAACAAATCAAATGGTGGGAGGAAGTATGAGCTCTATTGAATGCTTGGAAGAGGTTAGGAATGGCTTGAATGCTGCAATGAATGAGCTCTCTCCAGTTCCTAGTCGTTGGGAGAGAGTGGAGGCTTTAAATAGTCAGTTCAAAAACTAGCCGTTACTCTCGATTTTGTACAGGCCGGAGTGTCCGGACAAATTACCCGGAGACTCCGGGTTACCGGAGACTCCGGACAAAATGTCCGGATACTCCGGACACCTGGAACTCAAAGTGGCCGAGGGGTCCAACCCGGAGACTCCGGACAAATTGTCCGGATACTCCGGGTTGAATGTCCGGAGAGTCCGGGTTGCCCGGCTCGGTTGGAATTGAAAACTTTTGCAAACTAGATGCATGAGCGCTAATTTGAGATGCAAGATTTGACATTGAGCACATGCACACCCTAAAAGCGATTTCTCGTCATACCCTCTTAATAGTACGGCTATCCTTAAGACACAAATATAAAAAGGAAATTATAACTCTTGTCTTGATACCGTCTTTTCAATATTTGAGAGGTTGTGGGGGCATCCAATCCCATTCCAACTTGATATCTGCATTAATCTTAGTTGAAGCATTAGATCACTTTAATTTTGTCATCATTAATCACCAAAATAATTTGAGGGGCCTAGATGCACTTTCAATCTCCCCGTTTTTGGTGTATTGATGACAACACAATTAAATACGAAAAGGAATGTAAATAGGATATAGTCTATACGGAAGAGCTCCCCCTAAATGTGTGCATTAGAAGTATTTGAGTGGAATCAAATGCACATATTTTACAAGAGAAGACCGAGAGCTCCCCCTAGAACATTGCATCCGAGAGCATTCATCACAAAATAACTAAAAGTAACCCATGCATAAGATAAACAAAATGTCATTACATGGATAAAGTGGAATAACAGAGTTCACGACAAACATAATAAGCAATAATAGAAAGCAACACAAAACAAGCCAAGTCCACAAGCGACAGCAAAGGATAAACGCGACAACTAAACGACAACGCTAAAGATATCACTCCCCCTTTGGCATCAAGACACCAAAAGAGGGAGGACACAAGAAATCACTCGTCGTCGCCTTCGTCGTCGGACGCTGAGTACTCGCTGTCAGGATCATCTCCAGGAGGAGGAGGAGGAGGAGCAGAAGAGGTGATGCCGAAAAGCTGATCTGCAGAGGTGGCATCGCTACTCTCCTCGGAAGACCCGGAGGAATCACTGGGAGAGACTGCCTCGCCATTGTGGCGGTGGATGCTGCGAATGTCCTAACCATTTTTCTTGATCTGTTGGATCATCACCTTCTGCCTGGTGGAGATGTCACGGCAAAGACAGAAGACGTGCTTGAGCATCCTCTGAAGAGTGCTGCTCGGGACCTCGATGCCGCTTTCGGAACGGGCAGGAGGCACAGAGCGCAGGCGTAGAACTCGAGTGCGACCCGCCGAGTCCTAGGAAGAGCAGACTGTGGGCTCTGGAGCAGCAGGAGCGATCGGAGGACGAACCTTGTAAGAAAGATGCTCCTCGCCCCCGACAAACTTGAGACCAGCGACAGATGTGATCAAAGCCATCACAAAAGGAGCGTAGGCTGCACTGCCATGTTGCTCTGCGCGATTCGCCTCATTGTCTCCCACAAGAAGTCGACAATGTCAAAGGAATGTGTGCGCTCAACAAGGTGGTACAGCAGGTTCCTTCCATAGGAACTGATGGCAGAAGCATCTCCCTCCTTGGGCCAAAGAGTGACCCTAAGCATCCTATTGAGGACAAAGAGGCACATCCTTCGCACCTTTGATGGTCCCCACTGTGAAGCTCCTGGAGGTGTCATAAAGTGACTCGATCTGCTCAGGAGTCCTAACTGCCTTGTCATGAAGCTTGGGGCTGTCATTGTAGCGAAGGCTGAGGACTCTAGCAAACCTCTTCTTGTTGGCTTTGTACCACACCCTGTCAGTCATCCACCAGATGGCATCCTCAGACTTGTCAAAGAACAGGGTGGCATAGAACTGCATAACTATCTCATTGTTCCAATCACACTTGAAAGACATGATCTCCTTGATCTCATGCAGCTCACAGATCTCAAGAATCTGAGAGAAAACAGGGTGCTCAGCTGCTGCCATGTACTCCCAGTCAATGGTCTTCATCCTGACCACTGGGTGCTCAAGAGGGTAGAGGACCGTCTCATATAAGTCTGACTGAAACCGGTTCCAGAACCGGCGGTCCACATACTCATCCTGATGGAAGTTGAGCGGATCTTTCTTTCTGTGCTCAACTATAGCCTTGCCCTTACTAGAACCCGTCCTGTAGTCAATCACTCTCATGGGGTTAACTGACATAGGGTACCTCCACACAGGCTTGGCTTTGACCAAGGGGCCAATGAAATGACCTGAAGCACGGAATTCCCTTCTCTCGATCCTCACCTAGCATGAGTGTCTGCAGTGGTGCTCATCTGGATCAGCCGAGGTAGAGGAGGGACTCCACCGAGGCCGAGGCTGCCGCGGGCCGAGACGGCTGAGCTTGAGGCCGAGAAGATGATCGAACTCGAGGCTACGGACGGATGAGGTCCCAATCCTCAGCGCACCCCTTCCCCTGGAGGTGGGCTGCTTTGCTACGGCGTGTCGCGACCTCTTGGACGCTGGACGAGCAGATGGAGAACTGGAGGGGCTGTCCGGTGACAGAGAGTCCCTAGGAAGGTCACCACCACCACCAGCTGAAGACCCCTGAGAAGGATCCATCTGACCAGACAAAGCGAGGGAAAAAGATCAGCCACGAGGCGACTTGAAATTTAGAGGAAAAAACAATCTGACCGAGGCACCCAACCCGGAGAGTCCGGAAAAAATGTCCGGATACTCCGGATTGCATCCGGAGACTCCGGACAAATTGTCCGGATACTCCGGACCGACCCGGAGACTCCGGACCAAAAGTCCGGACACTCCGGATGCGCCAGAACTTGCGCACGGACGGGTGAGAATTGATGAATTCAACCCGTAAACAAACAGGAAATGAATCTAGATTGCCTCTAGGATATACAAGAAACGAGTAGGGCACAATCTTGCAAGGAATTTCGCGGGATTAGGGCACGGATTGGAACTCACCTCAAACGATTTGAAATGAAGAACACGGGTGAGTGAGGGAGGGTGATTCTCCGATCTTGAGGGCCACGAAGACTCAAGCCACACCCTAGAAGAGATGAAGCACGAGGAGAGGCCCTAAGAACCGCGAGATTTGAACCAAACCCGGAAGAAAAGAGTTAGGGCAACAAGATCCTTACCAAGATCTCCAAACCGAGGGAGAGGATGAGTCCACAAGCCCTTGGAGATGGAGAGGAGGGAAGGAGTATGCCCTAGCCTTGAGAGGATCACGGGAGAGGGAGAGGCGCACGGTGGGAATAGGAAAGAAAAGAAACCGCGTGGGATTTGGGGACTTAAACCGACCGCCCCAACCCGGAGACTCCGGCCCAACCCGGAGAGTCCGGATTAAAAACCGGATACTCCAGGTTCCCCAGCTCGGTTAGGAGAGAAGGATTTCGCACGATGAATCAAGGAGTTTGGCGGAACGAGAGGGAGAAGGAGACCCTAAGAAGTCAACTTGATATATGACCAGCGAACAATCAATCAAGCAAACTATGGTCATATAGCAAATGACGAGATCGTAGGATCAAAAGCCAAAAACACAAGATAAATTCAGAGAAAAAGATAATAAGATTTTGAAATCTATTTTTCATTCACCAATCTATATGTGAGCACTTATCAAGCCACGTTACGAGAATCTAAAATATTTAGACCACTTCTCAATTCACAGAACCTTTTCTCATCAAGGGGCTTGGTAAAAATATCGGCTAATTGATCATTTGTGCTCACATGTTGAATATCAATTTCGCCTTTGGTCGCGTGATCTCTTAGGAAGTGATGGCGAATATCTATGTGTTTTGTACGGAAGTGTTGGACAGGATTGTTGGCAATTTTTATGGTACTCTCATTGTCACACAGAAGTGGAACACTTTTGTAGTTTAGGCCATAATCACTCAAGGTTTGTCTCATCCAAAGTAATTGGGCACAACAACTCCCGGCAGCTATGTACTCGGCTTCGGCAGTGGATAGGGCTACGGAATTTTGTTTCTTGGAAGACCACGAGACTAGAGACCTACCCAAAAATTGGCAGGTCCCCGAAGTACTCTTCCTATCCACTTTACAGCCGGCATAATCCGCATCGGAATAGCCAACTAGCTCAAAGGAAGATCCTTTCGGATACCAAAGTCCAAAATGAGGAATGTGCACTAAATATCTCAAGATTCTCTTAACGGCCACCATGTGGCACTCTTTTGGAGCGGCTTGAAAGCGTGCACACATACAAACGCTAAGCATGATATCGGGCCTAGATGCACAAAGATAAAGGAGAGAACCGATCATCGAACGATATACCTTTTGGATGACCGGTTTACCTTCTTTGTCGAGGTCTAGATGCCCGTTGGCCTGCATAGGCGTCCTTATAGGCTTGGCGTCCTCCATTCCGAACTTCTTGAGCATGTCCTTGATGTACTTGGTTTGACAAATGAAGGTTCCTTCCTTGAGTTGTTTGACTTGAAAGCCGAGGAAGAACTTCATTTCTCCCATCATGGACATCTCGAACCTTTTAGTCATAATCTTGCTAAACTCTTTACACAAATGCTCATTAGTAGATCAAAATATGATGTCATCGACATATATTTGGCATACAAATAAATCATTATCAATATGCTTAGTAAAGAGAGTAGGATCGGCCTTTCTGACTACAAAACCTCGTTCGAGAAGGAAATCTCGTAAACACTCGAACCAAGCCCTTGGTGCTTGCTTAAGTCCATAAAGGGCTTTGTGAAGATAGTAGACGTGGTCCGGGTACTTTGGATCTTCAAAGCCGGGTGGTTGCTCGACGTAGACCATCTCGGAGAGTGGTCCATTTAAGAAGGCGCTTTTGACGTCCATTTGGTACAACTTAAAATCATGGTGAGTAGCAAAGGCAAGTAATATTCTAATAGATTCAAGCCTAGCTACTGGAGCATATGTTTCACCGAAATCCAAACCTTCGATTTGAGTGTACCCTTGAGCAACCAAACGAGCTTTGTTCCTTGTCACGATTCCATTCTCATCTTGCTTGTTCCGGAAGACCCATTTTGTGCCGATCACGTTTTGATTTGGTCTTTGGACAAGCTCCCAAACTTGATTTCTCTTGAAGTTATTGAGCTCCTCTTGCATGGCCATCACCCAATCCGGATCATCAAGTGCTTCTTCTACCTTAAGAGGCTCAAGAGAAGACACAAACGAGTAAAATTCACAAAAATTTGCAACTCGAGATCTAGTAGATACTCCCTTGTGAATGTCTCCGAGTATATTGTCGACCGGATGATCTCGTTGAATACTTTGATGAACTCTTGGGTGAGGAATAGTTGAATTTGGAGCTTGGATGGGTTCTTCATCTTGGGATGCGTTCGAACCATCTTGGGCTTGCTTGGAAGAGGAGGGAATATCACCTGAGCCTGACCCATCCGGAGACTCAGATTTGACCGGAGACTCGGACGATCCGGACACTCCGGGTTTCAGGCCGGAGACTCCGGCTTGGGGTGCTCGGGTGAGATTCCAAATTTTGAGGTCTTACCTCCCCAATTGCCATTTTCTTGATAGCTTCACATGGTGGTTCTTCCCTGTCAATCACGGCACGATCAACTTGTTCTACTTGAGAACCGTTAGTCTCATCAAAAGTCACGTCACGCGAGATTTCAACGACACTGGTGGTATTGTTGAAAACTCGGTACGCATAAGCATTAGTTCCATAACCGAGGAAGAAACCTTCATCTACTTTAGGAGCAAATTTAGAAGACTAAGCTCTCTTGTTGAGGATGTAGCATTTACTCCCAAAGACTCTAAAATAGGAGACATTTGGTTTCTTGCCGGTGAGCAACTCGTACGCCGTCTTCTTCAAAATCTTGTGGAGATAGAGGCGGTTGGAGCTGTGACACGCGGTATTGATGGCTTCCGCCCAAAAGCTATCGGAAACCTTGTACTCGTCAAGCATCGTCCGCGCCATCTCGATGAGGGTTCGATTCTTCCTCTCGGCCACCCCATTTTGTTGAGGAGAATAGGGAGCCGAGAATTCGTGCTTGATTCCTTCCTCATCAAGAAACTCCTCCACACCAATGTTCTTGAACTCGGTGCCGTTGTCGCTTTGAATTCTCTTGATCTTCACTTCAAACTCATTTTGAGCTCTTTTCATGAATTTCTTTAACGTCACTTGGACTTCTCCCTTGTCATGCAAGAAAAACACCCAAGTGAATCGAGAAAAGTCATCAACAATAACTAAACCATACTTACTTCCCCCGATGCTTATGTAAGCTACGGGACCAAATAAATCCATGTGGAGCATTTCCAACGGTCTTGTGGTCGTCATCACATTCTTGGCAGGATGGGAGGCACCAACTTGCTTGCCCGCTTGACAAGCGCTACATACCCTATCTTTCTCAAAGACAACATTAGTTAGTCCAAGGATGTGGTTGCCTTTGATGAGTTTGTGAAGGTTCCTCATACCGACATGGGCTAGTCGGCGATGCCATAGCCAACCCATACTAGATTTAGCCATTAAGCACGTTTCAAGATTAAGTCTATCCGTATTGAAGTCTACGAGATAGAGCTTACCCTTCAAACGTCCCTTAAAAGCTATTGAACCATCAAGCCTCTTAATGACTTCCACACCCTTTTCATTAAACAAACAATTGTAACCCGCTTCACACAATTGTGCAACGGACAACAAATTGTAGCTTAATGATTCAACAAGCAAAACATTACTTAAGTGGAAATCATTTGAGATAGAGATTTTACCCAAACCAATTACCTCTCCTTTTCCATTGTCTCCAAAGACAATACTTTCGCTATTTGATCCATTCTCATCCAAGTGCGCGAACATAGCCTTTTCTCCGGTCATGTGATGCGTGCATCCGCTATCCAAAATCCAACTTGTTCCACCGGAGATATAGGCCTACAAAACGACATTTAGTTTTTACTCTTTGGTACCCAAACTTGGTTAGGTCCGCGCACGTTAGTCACAAGCGATTTTGGGACCCAAATAAAACGAACACAAGGAGTATTTTTCGGCTTACGCCCAACATGATAAGCAACTACACGACCAAGGTTAGTCCTTTTAAGCACATAAGAAGCAAAGAACTCAGAGTGAGCTTTGTGCTTGGATGTTCCTTCGCCTTTTACAAAGTGAATGGGCTTGCTTAAAGGAGCAACAACAATGTTGCTCTTTTTGCCCTTTGGCGGAACATACCCAAGCCCTTGCCTCTTAGGATTACCTTGGCGCTTACCGAGATACTCCTCTAAACCCTTGCTTGCCTTGTAGGACTTTTGAAGTTCATCTTCAAGCATCACCTTAAGCTTCTCATTTTCATGAGCCAAGACTTTCAAAGTCTCACGGTTAGTAGCACAAGTAGCAACATTAACATTATAGCATCTAGCACAACCGTTGCTCGTCGAAGGTAATGAAATATTGGAGTTGTTGATTGAGGTAGAAGCTTTATTCGAGAGATCAACAAGCTTCACTTCAAGAGCCTTGCAAGCATCCTTTGCTTTTGTAAGTTACTCTAAGAGTGAAGCATTGGTGATCTCAAGACTAATTGCTTCATTTTTGGTCAAATTCGAACTTTTGACCAAGTCCTCATTCTTTTTCTTTTCAAAAGCTAAGCTCTTCTCTAGCTCAAGGTTCTTCTCCTTTTCAAAAATAAGGAGATCTTCTTGAGCTTCGAGAATAGCTTCCTTTTGCTCAACAACCTCCTCCAATCTTTCAATATCCTTAAGTAGCAAGTCTAATTTCGTAATATCAAAATCATTCATAGACTTAAATGCTACTTCCTCATCGTCACTAGCATCATCGCAATCATCTATGCTATAGTCAACAATGGAATGAATAGGACTCTTAGATGATACCTTGTGCCCCTTTGCCATAAGGCACATTGGAGCGTCTTCATCTCCGTCGCTCATGTTGTCGAAGAGGCTCTTCGACTTTGTCGGAGGAGCAGCAATGGCGACAGTGGCAAGTCCTCCTTCATTGTCGGAGTTGGACTAGGACTCGGACTCAGAGTCGGAGTCGGAGTTCCACTCCTTGCCGATGTATGCGTGACCCTTGCCTTTGTACCGCTTGCTCTTGTCCTTGTCCTTCTTGCGGTACTTGTCTTTCTTGTAAGGCTTCTCTTCCTTCTTTTCTTTGTGAGGGCACTCGGCAATGAAATGACCGGGTTCCCCACACTCATAGCACTTTCTTGTAGAGTGTCTTCCTCTTGATTTGTTGCCAAAGTTCTTAGAATGGCTTCCCGGCTTGTAGCCTTTCTTCTTCAAGAATTTGTTGAATCTTTTTACAAGAAGGGCCATGTCTTCATTTGTGAGCGGCCCATTTGATTCTTCTTCATCACTTGAGCTTTCTTCCACTTCTTGAACCACTTTGACGGCCTTCAAGGCGATGCCCTTCTTCTTGCCGGACTTGAGCTCCTCCACCACTTCCGCTTCCTTAACCATCATCTCATCCGTCATCAACCGGCCAATCACGTCATGAGGAGTGAGAGTATCGAAGTTTGGCCGGTCGTGGATGAGTTGCACAAGATTGCGGTTGGTGGGGGTGATCACTCGAAGGATGATCTTGACAATTGCTTTGTCGGTGAGCTCGGTGCTTCCAAGTCCTTTAGCTTGATTTACTAGCACCATCAAGCGATCAAACATCTTGGTGTAACACTCTCCTTCTTCCAATGTGAATCGGCTTAGTTCTCCAATGATAAGCTCGATCTTGGATTCACGAACACTTGACACACCTTCATGAGATATCATCAATCTTTCCCAAATGTCCTTGGCATTGTCAAGGCCATCGACCCGGTTGAACTCGGAGTCGCTCAAAGCATTGAACAAGGCATTGACGGCCAAGTCGTTGAAGTGTTGAGCCTTGTCTTCTTCGGAGGTGAGATTGTTGGGATTTGCGGGCTTGAAACCTGTTTCAACAATCTTCCAAATGCAAGGATGAAGTGATCTCAAATGCATCTTCATCTTGTGTTTTCATGCCGCATAGCGAGTGCCATCGAAGTGAGGTGCTCGCCCAGACGAGACGGAAACATAAGATGAGTAGTTTGAGACTCCAAAAAAGGAATAATCTAAAGGAATTGCAACCCCTATACCGGAACCCGTGGCCTTGTCTTGGGCATGGGTTTCGGTAACTTTCTCTATTTCCGACATCTTTGTTTCTCCAAGCGGTTAAGCCAAAATAAAGGAGATTTGGCTCTGATACCAATTGAAAGGACCAACGATGTCGCCTAGAGGGGGGTGAATAGGCAAATTAAAAATCGCAATGAATTAAAATCGGCCGACCGGTCATCCTGAGTCTCCGGGTATTTGGTCCGGAGTCTCCGGCTTGTCCGGTCTTTTATCCGGATACTCCGGGTTAGCTGGCACGGGAGCGCGACTAAGACTACTCTAGCAAGCACAATAAACCACTATAAAGAGATAGCAAGAGTAACTTAGAACAAACGCTAGTATGGATTTGAATTAAAGCTAAGCAAAGAGCTAGATCTAGCTTTACAAAGACAAATCCACACAAGCTAGACTAGGAAGTAAAAGTGCAAGAGCGGGACAAGAATTTTTCACCGAAGTTCGGATTCTTGAAGGGAACCCTACGTCTCCGTTAAGGTGGCTCGGTCGCACTTGAGCCGGGGTCTCTTTCAACCCGCTTTCCTCCCGGTGTTGCACAAATGCACTCGCCGGCTTCACTTCTTGTCTCTTTCCTTTCGGAGGCGAGACTCGCCTTCACAAACGACCGGGGCTCACCACACGCGTTGGTAGCTCCCGGTGACTCCTAGCCGTCTAGGAGACCTTCAACCTCCAAGAGTAAAAGCACCACGAAGAATCGCTTGGAGGATGAACTAGTGCTCAACAACTAGAAATGAATGCACCTAGCACTTCTCTTCTTCCTCACCACACCAAAAGAGATAAAACAACAAATCAAATGGTGGGAGGAAGTATGAGCTCTATTGAATGCTTGGAAGAGGTTAGGAATGGCTTGAATGCTGCAATGAATGAGCTCTCTCCAGTTCCTAACCGTTGGGAGAGAGTGGAGGCTTTAAATAGTCAGTTCAAAAACTAGCCGTTACTCTCGATTTTGTACAGGCCGGAGTGTCCGGACAAATTACCCGGAGACTCCGGGTTACCGGAGACTCCGGACAAAATGTCCGGATACTCCGGACACCTGGAACTCAAAGTGGCCGAGGGGTCCAACCCGGAGACTCCGGACAAATTGTCCGGATACTCCGGGTTGAATGTCCGGAGAGTCCGGGTTGCCCGGCTCGGTTGGAATTGAAAACTTTTGCAAACTAGATGCATGAGCGCTAATTTGAGATGCAAGATTTGACGTTGAGCACATGCACATCCTAAAAGCGATTTCTCGTCGTACCCTCTTAATAGTACGGCTATCCTTAAGACACAAATATAAAAAGGAAATTATAACTCTTGTCTTGATGCCGTCTTTTCAATATTTGAGAGGTTGTGGGGGCATCCAATCCCATTCCAACTTGATATCTGCATTAATCTTAGTTGAAGCATTAGATCACTTTAATTGTGTCATCATTAATCACCAAAATAATTTGAGGGGCCTAAATGCACTTTCAATGGTAAAATATATATATTGAAGACCATATTAATGCTTAAAATGACAAATAAAAAATAATGAATGTAGTATTAATGTTTAATGTTTAGCAATTTAGAGTTTATTTAGGGCCTATTTCTTTTGGCTTTTTGAGTGGTTTAAAAACAAAAAAGTCAGTGCCAAAACAAAAGCATAACTTTTCAGCCGGGTTTTTAGAAAAGCATACAGCCTTGTATAATTATAGTCATAAGCCAATCAAGAGAGGCTTTTTTTCTTTTGGCTTTTGCGGGTTAGAAATAGCCATTTGCCACTAAAATTCGTCAAAAATACCCATCAATACCACTCATATATAAAATAAAAAAAATCTTCCCTTTTCCCTCGTTCTCCTTCCCTCTCCAACCCGTTCGGTCTCCCACGGCTGGGGTTGAGCTGGGCGCCGCCGTCCTCCCCCGCGACTCCCTCGTCCCATCGTTTTCATCGGCCACTCTGGGGGCGGGGGCGACCTCAGGCGAACGGTAGTGGCCTGCAATCGGGAACCTAGGGGAGCTGGGCGTGAACGTCGAGTCACCACAGAAGCTGCTCGAGGCCGTCTTCGTACACGACAACATCTTCTCCAAGGTCTCCATCACCGCCGACCAGGCCCATACCATCAATGTACCGCTCGATTTGCCCCCTATGCTTCTAGCTCCCAAACCCTCTCCCCTAGGTTCAAGGTTCTTGGATTATGTGGCACCGCCGCTTTGTCTAGTGTGGATTCAATCTCATCAACGTAGGATGTGTAATTGTTGCTGGTGAGCAAGAGGGATCTTGAATTGGGTGTGCATTTGGTGGTTCAATCTAGTATAGCTTGTGATTCTTTGACATGATTTTGACATATCTAGGCAACATTGCTGCCATCTCCAGCCAAATGGAATGAGTAAATACTACTTTCAGCAACTACTAGACATTACTGTTTTTTTTTGGGTACGTCTGGTCTTTTAGCCTAGCAAATGCTCCTCATGGCCTCCTGGTGCTGATACCCTCTTGAATCATTTCCTAATACTAAGACAAATGGAACAAGAGGTTTTTCCTTATCAATTGCAAATTTTTATAACTTATCAATTAGCATGATAATTAATATGCATGCACAGGTTTCACAGTTTGTGCTTGATTAATGGCTTCACTGTTTATATTTCTTTCTTGACTTTATGGATGCATAGATTCAATTGGTTCGGATGATCCGTGCTGAGGTTGGTTGTGTCTTGTGGTCATCGGGTCATTAGACATCTGTTTTTTGTTCACTCTCAATTTGGAATTTGGGCAAACAACAACCTATGCTGTGCTTCTTAATTTAGGTAGAATGGGAAGGGGGCATTCCATATTTGTTTTGCGCTGCGTTTGTCGCGTGATGCTTTCCGGATATATCTAGCTATCCCAAGCTCATCAAAGTTGCCACGATGATTTTTCCTCCAATGCTGTCATGTCATCTATAGCTTAGAAGTAGGGATGTTAATGATTAGCGGTAAGCGTTGTTCTTGCTACCCCTGATGTCCTAGGGTGGTATTGGTATATGTCCCAGACTCAGTAATAGTGAAAACTAGGAATATCAATGGAATATTGGTATGTATCTCTAAACCTCTATTTGCCCGACCAATTTGTGAGCCTAAAAATTTGGAAATGAATTGGAAGGATCAATTACATGATAAGCATATGGCTTTTCTCTGTATACCTAACAAAAATAAGTGTCATGCATTTCTTGAAAAAATTAGATGTAATATTTCGACTAAATTCTTACGTAGAGAGTTGGTAATGTGTTATTCTTGGTCTCAGTGAGATATCTGAACATCTGCTCAAAGTATCATCTGTTGTTTGAGGGTTTAATGTTTGAATCCTTTCTTTTTAATTCCTGCCCAAAGTACCTACGTTGTTCTATCCCTCAAAAGAAAGTACTATCTGCATGTTTAAGGAATAGCTTGCTAGAGAAAGCATAGTACACTAGTTGGTCTGTCTTGTCTTTGCCAGTGCTTCATAGTTTTCAGAAGTGAATTACTACAACAATTGAAACAAGAAAAATCAGATGATGATTGATACAGTTGGTGCTTTGGACTTACAGCCAAGGAGAACTTCTGTAAGACAGTAATATATGTGACCTTGTTGTGGGTGTGCCTTGGGTGGTTGTGGTAAGTTTTTGTAAAATGATGTACTTCTGTAATCTGACAAGTATACTGTTTACATTTCATTATCTAAAAGCTATATATACTGTTGCATTATTCTGTACTAGGAAAATAGTTGTATATTGCTGCATTTTTTTTATTAGAGCTCTTTTACGGTGGATTAAATTGAATATGAACCGTTCATTCTTTTCGATCCAATAGATCAGATTAACTAGAGCCTACTTATACTTCATTTGGTAATAGAGTAGTAGAAACATCCTTAACAAATCAACGGTTAGATGCGATTTCTACTACACATTATATACTGTCAGGATAATACACCGTAAAATTTCTCTTTTATTAAGGTGGATAAAAACATAGCTTTTTTAAAAAAAAAGGGAACTGAATTTTGCTTTCTACACAATTCCATAATTGTCTAGAAGAAAGAATTTATCCGCAAAATGCTTATAATTTGCGTTTTAATCTTTGCAAAATTTGTTTCTCTTGCTGGTGCTGGTGTTTGGCAATTACTAACATTGTTTGGTGTGTGTAATTGCCATGGTTATCACAGCATCGCCTAGTTGCCGCCTAGGCATCCCGGCGGCCGGAGGGGGGGGGGGTGCCAAGGCCTGACGCCTGACCTGGAGAGTGTCAGGCGGCTGTCTAGATGTCCAGGCGTTGTGGTGGCGTGACTAGGAGTCCTGTCCAAGCGTCGCCGCGGCCGATTGGACCGGAGGCCAGGTAATACGAGGACAGGAGTCACGGGTAGCCACCGGCTCCTTTTGAGCCACCCGCCGCACTGGCTGCCCCTCCGCACTTCAGTTGGCCCGCCTTGGCCGCCCGGTGACTACCACCTCCAATCCAGCCTTCGCTCCCACGCCGATGCCCATCTGCCACCGCCATTGCGCCTCATCGCGTCAGTCTTCTCCTTCCACCGATCTCGGGCCCATCGTCATGCCGGCCGCCTCTTCTCTTGCTGGCACGCCTGGACGACTACCGCTTGGCCATAGCCCGTGGTTGCATTCTTGCCTTCTTAGATATAGCCATGGAGATGAGTAGAGCTCTATGTCTCTGTCCGGTGGGAGTTGGAGTATTCTTTCCCCTTCTCTCATTCTTTATTTTGAAAATAATAGCTGGCTTGTCAAGAGACTATAGCTGGCTGGAGGCCTTGGAACTTGCACCAGAGCAAGTGGGATCTTTTATAAATGGATGTATATCTTTTGTGTATACAATTTGAGATCCTCTGAATGGTTGTAGATGGCAACTCAAGTGTGTTGTTTACTAAACTGGCAATTTTGTTTGGTAGCTTAATTGTCACCTAGGTGGGCGCCTAGTAGCCTAATCGTCCAGGCGCCCTGGAGGCGACTCACTTCACCGGGGCACCACGATAACCATGGTAATTGTAGCACTACCGACTTGCATCCGCACATCAGAAAGATTTACAAGAAGGGCCGTGGGTTCTTGGACAAGGATCCGTTCACGATAACCATGGTAATTGCAGCACTACCGACTTGCATCCGCACATCAGAAAGATTTACAAGAAGGGCCGTGGATTCTTGGACAAGGATCCGTTCCCTCTTACCAACAATGATCTAATTGAGAAGGTATTCTTTTGTAACATCTTCTAAAGATAGTAAATTTGTTTACCGCAGTCTATTTGTTGCACAATAAATATGTGGAGTATTAGTAAGGCATAGCTACATATATGTATGTCGGTTTTATCTCGACCACTTCCACTAATATTATTTATCTTGGAGGAATTGATATTATATGAAACTTGAATTCCCCAAGTCTCTAATTCTGAATCAATAGTATTTGTTATGTTTTAGAAGCACCAATTTTAAACACACTGTAACACATAGGTTTTGATCATCTTCGTTGTTAGTTTGTTGCGTGCATTGCTGTGGCAGAGCTATCTTTTGTACTCCTGCCACTAGTGAAAAAAAAAATTAATTTTAGGTGGTGGTTAAGCTTTTGCATTGATGATCAATTTCAGTTTTTTTTTTCTTTTTGAAGAGAGACCCATGTATTATTTCCCACACATAGATTATGGTTTCAGTTTTTTTCCCTATCGAACGAGAGAATTATTTCTCATGATTTTGTAACGTGCCCTGACAAATCGTCATATGTGCTATGCTAAAAGCAGGGTCTTGGCGATCATGGCATCATATGCTTGGAGGATATTGTGCACGAAATCTCCACGGTTGTGCCACACTTTAGAGAAGCGTCAAGCTTCCTCATACCCTTCAAGCACAAATGTCCAGAGAGGATGCTGCAAATGAAGAAGAAACCCTACAAGGATGGTGGTGACTCGGGCAACCGTGGGGATAAAATCAACAAACTAATTGAAAAGCTGAACTGAGGTAGAGCTTCTCTCCAGTCCTCATTTGTGTACAAGTGATTGATCCATTACCTTATCAGTTTTGTTATAGCATATCTGAATATACCTTTCTTTTTAAAACCATACCCGAATGTTTAGGATCAGATTATGAAATAGAAGACTCTATTTTAATCCTCTCTGTCCTCTGCTCGGTTGTGACGTCAAGACAAGTTCGGTAAACAAAATGCTTACCATCAGGCGTGATTTCTCTGCCGTAGACAAGGTTTGATCCCCACGGCAAATTTTCCAATTTCCCTTTGCTTGTCCTATTTTCCAACTTTCCTTGGGTGTGTATTTATTTTATCAATCTATGTTTTTCAATACGTCATTATGTGAAAAAAATCATGAAACATTTGTATCGGATAAATCAGTACATAAGATAAGTCCTCACAACCTTAAAGAGTACTTCAAACTTTCTAACAATAAGCTACACTATCCAATCCATCAAAAAATTAGGATGCCAAACAGTCTATCTTAGCTTAAAAGCAAACTGCTTATAAGCTCATTAAGCCAAAACATGGCTTTAAACCATAAGACAAAAAACCTAAGCCCAAACAAATAATGTCTTAACCTAACCTGACAATATATAGCCAACTATCTACACCTTCAACATTTGTGCTTAAAAGTTGAAACTAATGCCAAAAGAGTAACTAAGCTGATGCATGCTGGCTACCTTATGCCTAATTGTCCTAAACCCACTTTGAAGCAGAAAACATTTTTTTCTTTTTGCGAATTGAACCAGAAAACAATTAAAATGGGCTTCTTGCACTTATAAGTAGCCTTAGTAAATTGGCTTATCAGAGAAGCTAAAGCATGACCAAACAAGCCCTTATATGTCTTAATATTATCGATCTGTCAAAAATATCTACATATTTGTCACAATGGAAATGCACAATCATAAAGAAAGCTAATTAAGCATTGACACTGCTTATTTAGGTCCCGTTTGGCAACTTGGAACCGAGCTGTTTCTACTAGAATCTAGAAGAAACCCAGCTAAACGGGCTAAAACTCAGAACGATTCTTCTCGGAACGTTTCTTCTTTTTCCACGCTGTGGCTGAATCATCCTCAACTCCGTTTCTACTAGAATCTGGAACCGTGCCAAATGGTTTGCAGAAAGTGATTCTGATTCTACCTGAAACATTTCTATCAAGAATACAAAGCTTAGTTTAGTTTCTACTTTAGAATGCAGGCAAATGCCAGACTGGGCCTTATAGGACTGTATGAGGCCTAACTACCCTCCAAAAGCTATAGATAATGGTGGCCCTGTTAGATATTAATCTTGTTGCATAATGATTTGCACATTGAGTTTGTTAGGAGTCACGTCTAGTTTGTTTAGGTGTGTGTGCTCTTGTCAACACCATTATTATGGGTACGTATGGCTCTCCTGCAAACATGTTTGTTCGTTGCACATTGACAGGAAGACAACCAAAGTTTGTTGGTCTCTGATTTGATTGCAATTCCACATGGCCACAATTTAGTGATGTCGAGTGGATGCAAGAGCAAGTTTCAGTAAAACAGATCGATCACAAGTGCATTGAATCTTCTCCTTTGGACCCTTGATTTCAGAAAAGAAAAGAAAAACATTGTACAATGTCAGATGCAACGGGTCCAAATCAAAGAAACTTCGATTTCAGAAAAGAAAAGAAAAACATTGTACAATGTACTTTGTTGATCAAATACAGTAGAAAAACATTGTGCAGTGTCAGATGCAACGGGTCCAAATCAAAGAAACTTCAAATTCAGAAAAGAAAAGAAAAACATTGTAAAATGTACTAAAACACTAATGTTCATTATTTTAAGCATTAGTGCACCACTTAACGTAATGTGGATTATTCCTTTTTGAACTGGTGATTTGATCCTGAAGAATAACAATGAGATGGTGTTTATATTATTTTAAATATTGTCAAATCCCTGTTAGTTTCACTTATCTAAGCTGGTCAATGCCAATGAAACTATTAGTTAACAAAAGTCTATTAGCATGGCAATATGATTAGTCCCATGGTGGGCCAGGCACAGAGCGAATTTTAAGCTAGAATGCTACCATTGATGTCAGAGCATCAACTATTGCTGTACAGGTAGGTTTGTGCGTGGGCCCTTAGCGGGTATCCACTGCACAGAGGTTGCACTGAGGAGTGCTTCTGACAATTTACCATGTATCGATGTGCTACCGTGGAGTCAGGAATTTTTTTTTAAAATAATAATATTTTAATTAAAATTTACAGAAATAATATGCCAAAAAAGAAAATAGCAAAACTACCCCCCTGTGTCTATTTGAATTGGCGACAGGGTCCTGTCGCCATTTGAATTGGCGACAGGGCTCCTATGTCCATTTCAAATGGCGACAGGGGGCATCCCATTGCTGCCTGTGTGGTGCTCCGAATTTTTTTTTAAAATAATAATATTTTAATCAAAATTTACAGAAATAATATGCCGAAAAAGAAAATAGCAAAACTACCCCCTGTGTCCATTTGAATTGGCGACAGGGTCCTGTCGCCATTTCAATTGGCGACAGGGCTCCTATGTCCATTTCAAATGGCGACAGGGAGGCATCCCATTGCTGCCTGTATGGTGCTCCTATTCCGATTTTACCCCTGTCGCCATTTGAAATGGCGACAGGAGCTCATGTCGCCAATTGAAATGGCGACAGGACCCTGTCGCCAATTCAAATGGACACAGGGGGGTAGTTTTGCTATTTTCTTTTTCGGCATATTATTTCTGTAAATTTTGATTAAAATAATATTATTTTAAAAAAAAATTCGTGGTGCTCCTATTCCGATTTTACCCCCTGTCGCCATTTGAAATGGCGACAAGAGCTCCTGTCGCCAATTGAAATGGCGACAGGACCCTGTCGCCAATTCAAATGGACACAGGGGGGTAGTTTTGCTATTTTCTTTTTCGGCATATTATTTCTGTAAATTTTGATTAAAATAATATTATTTTAAAAAAAAATTCGTGGAGTCAGCCCTTAAGGGACTGAATATAATACAATAGCCTGTTAGTGTGGTGGCACATGTGGAGTTGTTATGGGATTTAGGGGGTGTTTAGCAGAGCTCCAGCTCCACCAGATTTACGAATCTGATCGAGTTGGGTGTTCCTAGCTTCACCAAATATGTGGAGCAGGAGCTGTGGGTATATTAAGAGTGTTTCGGTGGGTCATCTTGTTTACATTTTAGAATAAAAAGATAAATTTAATTCACTTTATTTTAGCCTACAAGTTTCAGATCTGAGATGGAGCTAGGATCTGAAGCTCTGCCAAACAGGGCCTTAGTCCCACGGTTATTGCTTAAAGTGAGTTATACTAGCATATAATGTCTCCTGGGTCCAAAAATAGCACTTCTAGATTAATCCTTTTACACGAAACGATGATGTATAAGTTGATGCTATGCATTTGTAGACCCGCATGGTGAGCTAGGCATAGAGCTGATTTTGGAGCACCGTATTAAAACTAGTTACCTCCATGCTACATTAAAAGCACTAGGTAAATAAACGCGGCGCACGCCGCGTGCGCGAACGAAAAATGAATTTTGCTTTTTTTTAGAGAAAATGGACCACGGAAACCTTTTTTCCGGGTTCCGGAGAAAAAACAAATCACGGAAACATTTTCTCCAGCAAAAATGGAGAAAGGACGAACGAAAAACGGATTTGTGTTTTTTTAAGAAAAAATGGACCATGAAAACATAAACGCGGCACACACTGCATGCGTGAACGAAAAACGAAATTGTGCTTTTTTCTGAGGAAAAATGGACCACGAAAACATTTTTCCCGGGCTTCGGAGAAAAAACGGACCACGAAAACATTTTTTACAGCAAAAACGGAGAAAGGGCGAACGAAAAACGAATTTGTGTTTTTTTTGGAGAAAAAATGGGTCACGAAAACATTTTTCCCGGGGTCCGGAGAAAAAACGGATCACGAAAACATTTTTTCCGGCAAAAACGGAGAAAGGACGAACGAAAAACGAAATTGTGTTTTTTTTAGAAAAGATGGACCACGAAAACATTTTTCCCGGGTTCCAAAGAAAAATCGAACCGCGAAAACATTTTTTCCTGGAAAAACGGAGAAAGGACATGGACGCAAGGGCTGTGGACCTGTTTGTTATAATTTTGGACCTGATCGCTGTGCCGAAAAATTAGAAAAAGGCTCGTTCGAGATTTGTATTTAGCGGGGCTTGTTTTCGTAAAGTAATGAACCAGGGATTTAAACACAATTTAGAAATATTTTTCTTATACTCACTAAAAATCACAAAGGACCTATTTATAAATCGCAGGGACCTATTTGTAATTTAAGAAAATAGGAGTGGTTTTTTTTGCTGATCACCGGGGGAGCTGACGTGGCCCTGCTGGCTGCGCTCAGAATCTCCCACACATAATAGAGTTAGTATAAGTATATAAACACGTAGAATTTGAAGATCACCAGTCATGTATGTACACAATGTATTTGAGGAAGTCAGCCAGAAAAGGATGTTAAGCAAAGTTTCATAGTGATCAGCTGTGTTTCTTGGTCGATGTTTGTTATCAGAGTAGCAACGTTAGCACAGATAGAAGTGTTGGAGAACAGGTAGGCTACTCTAGTATAAATTTAAAATTTTCTGTAGCGTAACCAATGAATCACTGCAAGTTATAGATATATGGACCCGTAGCGAAAGTAGAGTCGATATTGTTGGGAACGGGGTGGAAAGCCCCAGTAAATTTTAAAAATTTATTCCCTTTTCGGATCAATCACATGCATTAGAACCAAGATTTAGAAAATACAAAAAGCAATAAATGCGTACCGTGGTCCTGCGAGCGCAAGTACTAAGCCTTTTGATAAGCTCCCGGCGAAGCTCACAGCTTCAACACCAGGACGCAGCAGCGGTATGGATACGTTGGATCTTCGTAGCAGTAACAGCCACGACCTTCAGGGATCCACACGAACAGGCGAAAGACACCATATGCCGGTATGCTAGTACCGCGCAATACGACTCTTATGACCTTTTTATCTGGTTCAGATGAAACTTTTTCACCTTCCTATTCTTCTCTCCTTTTTTTCATAATTTTTCTGAGCCTGGAACCCAAATATATAGCCAAAACACTTTAGCAAAGTAGTGCTACAGCAACCGACGCCTAGCACTGTAGCTAGTTAGTGCTACAGTAACAGACACGCAGCACTGTTCACATGTCGGTTACTGCAGTGCCTGCCGACATGCCACGGTACTTTCAGCGCATGAACAATGTTTTCATCGCTGCTACAGTGATTTTTAGCAATTCTATAGTGTTTTCAGCACAAAAAAATCATAGTTTTGTATGCAGTGTTCGCAATCTATGGGATAACCAGATGTCATGTTCAATCACATTGAACATATATCATGAGAGAAGATTTCATAAATCAGTCTTAAGCCTATTTTTGTGTGTGACCCATTAGATTCATGCAATGTTGGCAATAAATCGAAAACTCCTTTCGATTCATAAGTTGTAAGAGGCTCCTAGCATAACATAACGACTACCAAAATTGTATGAATGTCATTTATCCGACAAGCCTTTCAATGAGTACATGTCGATCCCTTTTTCATTTTGATATCATGGTTTAACTCAAGGTTGAGGTGTGTCATCCTTGCATTGTTAAACTGATATTCTCGATTATTTGAAGTAGACTAACAAGATCGATCGATTAACATCTTAATCATCATACACTTCCCTCTGCAAGCATACCCGAGTGTTGTCCTTATAATTATCCAGTTACGGACAACGTTAAACAACATCAAAGCATATTATCCTTATGTAGGAAACTGTGTTGATCTCAGGTATAATGATCATTCATTATCATTGTATGAAACAACTTATGACACAGTCCAATAGCATGTACACTTACATGTATTCACATGATTCTATTGTATCACATATCCATAATCTGTGAAACATAATTATCAAAACAATTCATGTGCTTGTTTTCAAGATTATTAGTGTCCCAACCAATAAATGAACAAGGGACAATTTATAATAATGTCACAATCAAATTACAGAGTTTTACGATCAAGTTATATACTTGATGATATATAACATGACATTATTAAAGGAACAATATAAACATAAATACAAGATAACCATCTTCATGATTGGCCTTTTGGGCATATTTCCAACAATCTCCCACTTGCACTGGAGCCAATCATTCATGTATCTAATACCCATTGCTCTAGTATGTGCCTTGTTAATGGATTTGCCACGTTGGCATCCGTTGCCACTTTGCATATTTTGACATCACCTCTATTCAAGATTTCTCGAATAAGATGATAACGCCGCAGTATTTGTTTGGATTTTTTTGTGTGCTCTAGGTTTCTTTGCTTGTGCAATGGCCCCATTGTTATCGCAATAGAGGTCCAAAGGATTTAGAGCACATGGAAGTACACCAAGTTCAATAATGAACTTTCTTATCCAAACAGCCTGTTTTGTTGCTTCAGAAGCAGCAATATATTCGGCTTCTATTGTAGAATCAGCAACGGGTGATTGCTTTGAACTCTTCCAGCAAACTGCTCCACCGTTGAGGCAAAAGATAAATCGAGATTGCGATCTCGAATCATCCTTCTTGCCCGGTGGCAAGATCTGGCCTATGCTGCGATCTTTGTTGCTCAGTAGTGAAAACTCGAAACTCCACAGCCTCGCTTCAGGACTCCATGCAAGGGTTCAAGGGCTTCCAAGGAGAAGCTCTAAGGGTTAGGTTTAGCTCTAGACTTGGCCACTTAAGGTTTCGCCCGGAATCGAAACTTAGGGCTCCGAACTTGGGAACCGATCAAATGACTTGACAAACGAACTCCGAAGGCAAATAACTCCAATTTAAAGTCCAAATACAAATTAAAACACAATTAGACATTTAATTAACTTAATTATACCTATACAAGAATCAGGATGTACACTTCCGGACCTGATTTAGGTCAGGACTAGGATTTTACCCGCTCTTTACTTAGGTCAGTGTGGTGAAGGATACTATGTCCAACCTGTAATGGTTTTCAGGTCGGTCTATCGCCAACCTGGCCTTTTCCCGACCTGGTAAAACCTCAGGTTTTGTCTGACCTGTATCCTAGATCGGGCAGTTATTTCTATTGTCAATAGTAATTTTCAATCGATATATTTAATATGTCTCTTTGTTATATGAGCCATATTTATGAAGACGTTACTGGCTCCTCAAAAATCATAATCATTAATGGCCTTCGGACAATCGTCGTCAATCTCAATAATCTGGACTAAGAGTCCGATTATATTTCAACAGTAACATGGGACTTCGTAATCTTCTTCTCTGTTGTTTCTGATACAACGTAGATGCCACAGAATTTCGATGAGCAGTTGATTCACCAAATTTCATCAACTGAGAAAATTCAGCAAAATGTAGGCAGTTCAGTATCATTAACCAGCACTAACAGTTCACATATTCTGAATCAATGCTTCTCGGCAGGAGGAATTATTCAGGATATTATCGAACGAAAAATAAGCACTTGTTCTGAAATTATGTTGCTCTGAATTGTGACTACTGGATTAAAAATGAACCAGAAGTGGTTATTCCAGAAACAAATCCATCTAACAACGCAATTTACATGTACCGCTAAAGAATATAACGCGAAACTTCATATGCCGAAAAAAGTACATGCCTGGGGGCAAACACAAACTCCGGTGCTTGCAATGGTTGTCGTGCTACAATCAGTACACAACATATGAACAAAGGAACCCGCTTCATTTCAGATAAGCTCATGTCTCAAACAAATCATTCTTGTAGAAGAGAGTCCAATCCGAGTCATCGGACGAGACGAGCTCAAATCCTTCTGCTCTCATAGACTCTGCAACTGAAACAGGGTTTGGAGCAGGCTTACTGCCATTATTCAGTTCAGCACCACTACAACTGAACTCAACGGAGCCGAAGCCACATGCTGCCAGTTGGTCACTACCCTCTTGCATGCAAGAACCACTAATTGGTTGAAACTTGGTATCAGGCAAAGCCCCATCATTGCCCTGGAGAGCTGCTCCATCCTCATCTTCAGACAACCATTTACAGCAGTCCAAGTCACCCATATCAAACATTCTGCTAACTAGCCCTTCTCGCCAAGAGATCCGGGTCTCCGCCAAGACCGGTTTCCGAAAACTCACGTCCTTCCCCTTCAATTCCATGTCACAAGGAGTCCTCTTAAAAGAGCTCAAGTCTATGGATTCCAGAGGCGTCGGAGCACCGGCAAACTGGAAGCTAAGCTCAGGCAATGGTGCAGGAAGAGCACCATCTTCACCATATTCATCATCCCCAGGCCCTGGGGACAAACTCATCATTTCGAGACATTCTACCACTGGATCCATCTTCGTGACAGGACAGCTACCCGTCCTCGTCAAGCCTGAGCACTTGCTGCTGCTGACATTTTCAGGCCATGACGCACCGGAAATTGGTGTTGGATCCGCTGCCGAGCCATTGCGATAACTGAGCGGTCCTTGCTGGGCACACAAATACCTTAGCCTAGAGGACTGTGATGCCCTCTTCACAATAAGTGAGAAGGGGCTAATGCTGTCACCGGTGCTCGGTGTCTTCTGCACGGGCAGAAATCCCGATGATGGTGTCGTCTCGGAAATTTCTGATGCTGGTGTGCCAAAGTCTAATATACCACCGAGCACCGGTGAGCCCAACAACCCCGTGCTGTCGGGGGAGAATCGCCAGAACGCGTCTTCCGACGAGCACCTCGGCACAAAGATCTCGTCCTCGAGCAAATCCACCCCATCTTCCTCACGCGGGGACACCAGCCAGTTCACGGACGCCTCATTGCCGCATTTCGTCGAGCACGTGCCGGCCTCCCCCGACGGCGAAGACAGCCAGTTGATAGACGCCCGGGACGGCTCGGTGTCGAGATCCTCGCTCGCCCCATCACAGGCGATGGCAAGGATGCCCCTCGGCCGGCACTTGCGCCGGTCGCCAACGCCGGGCACGACGTGGTGCCCGGCCGCGAAG
This sequence comes from Rhipidocladum racemiflorum, assembly GCA_036346355.1. NCBI lineage: Eukaryota > Viridiplantae > Streptophyta > Magnoliopsida > Poales > Poaceae > Rhipidocladum > Rhipidocladum racemiflorum. The sequence goes on from CM070589.1 coordinate 26,840,609, forward strand.
CACGCTGGCGTCGCGGAACCGCAGGCCACCAGCTCGGGCGAGATCGACGCGTGGATCGGCGGCGTCGCCCCCGCGTCCGCCTTCCTCTCCGGCGTAAGGGCCTCGACCTGCTGCCTCGCAGGCCCCTGCTTCTTGGCCGGCTCCAGCCTCCTGATCTGACCACCGATCGGTTCCTGCCTCCTGCTTCTCGGTTCCTGGCTCGGCCATTGCTCCGTCCGGGTTCTTGATTCTTGATCTGGCAACCGGTTAGCGCCTGCTCCCCGCCTCTTATTTTCCGGCCGGGGCTTCGGGTCGGACTTGGGGGTCCTTGGGGTGGACGCGCATCTCGACTTGGACCCCGAGGTGGAGGAGAGGACGAAGCGGAAGCACCCGTGCCGCGCGGCGGAGGCGTCCCCGGAGTTGAGGTCGGAGAGGGGGCTGCGGCGGCGGGGGGCGCTTGGGTTCTTGGCCTTGGGTGCTGTCGCGGGGCAAGGGGACGACAAAGGGGAGGCCCTCCTGGGCTTGGACGCGGACGCTGCCTTGGAGGGCCTGGGCATGGCGACGGCGGCGGGCATGGCGGCGAGGGGAGGAGGGGATTCAGGGGGTTGGTGGGGAGGGCAACGGCGGCATTGGTGTTTGGACAGGAGGAGATAACCGTTGGAGGTTTGAAAGAAGGGTGGTATTTCGTTCGTCAACCCCCCCTCCCCCTCGACGGGCATTCAAGCGGTGATCTTTCTGTAACGGTAATTGGCCCAAAGACAACGGGAGAGATTTTATTGATGGAATATGTCCATTTTTACACCACTAAACTATTAAAAAGTTCAAATAACCTCTAAATCTATTAAACCAATTGTTTAAGGGAGATTTGATTTTTTTGTCACAAAACTGATGTGTGTTTGATGATTTGCTACACCATGTCTTAACTATTATAAGAATGAGTTGGTGGTGATGGTGAGTCTGCCAGGCCTTGGCCCAGAACAGTAAGGGCCCAAGGCCCAGTAGGTGAGTCAATATTGCCTTGCTAACCTATAGTTGTAAATCTGTAGGACAACTCAATATAGATGATTTGATTTATTTACTAGCTTACAAAGATATGTTTTGCTTGATATGTGTGTTACAGAAAATTGATTTATTGTATGGTTTAGGATCCTACATTATAATTATATATTATTCTCTTTGAAATTTCGTTGCAACGCACGGGCATCTTACTAGTTTCACTGATATTTGGGTCCTAGGGTCATATGTCAATTAGATATGGTATGATAAATTATCACTGCACATCAACTTTGTGGCAAATAATCATCAAATGCACCCTTAACTTTCAATACCTGCGTAAATAAAATGCTCACCCTGGTTTTGATGATGGTTTTGCCAAGCTGGCTGCCAAGTAACCTAGTATTGCCACTAAACACGGTAGACAACATCTATGCCACCCTTCTGCTAGGACCCCTGTGCCAGTCTCATTGCCTTCACCTTCGCACTAGCCTCCCCGCCTTCGTCGATGACATCGACTGTAAGACTGCATCTCCTTCCCACTCCCCACCGCACCATCTGCCTCCCTCCTCATGACCTCTAGTCTGCACACCCCTCACTTCCCTACCTCACCCTCAACGTCGTAACCTCCTACTCGACCACCGCATACACCTTGATATTCCAGCCAAACTAGTGATCTCATCCCCAATCTTCTCTCATCACATCACGTTCCTAAGCATTCTCTACAAAATTCCTCACCTAATTTTGGGATTGATGTATTGGAGGACCATGCATCATCATCTTTCTCTATTCAAGCTGAAAACCACCGTTGTGGCCGCCATTCCTCACAAGGTGAACCTTCGATCAATTCCCTTGTGCCAAAGCACCTTCACACCCCCATATAGCATTCCCCACTATTCATTGGATCTCTCCCTCTCCACGCCACCGCCATGTGATGCCACCTCACTTTTGTGGGTCGCACATTGCCAACCCTCCTCGATTCATCCCCGGCCTCATTGACCTCATTGCTGAGTTCGTCCCTTGTCCCTGATGCTCATGCACCCCCTATTTTTCCCTTTCTCCCCCTCTGACGCTATCGCCCCCTTGCCTTCCATAGCCCTGGCCGCCGCAAGGTTGCTTCTGCGCAACTCAAACCGTGACTCCACCTACCTTGGCTTCATTACCCTTCCCTGATTCCATTTTTGTGGTATATGTAGCTCCGCCGTGGCTACCTCATCGCCGAGGAGCTCGTCGAAGCCTTCCCTTGGATGCTTCCGCGGAAGCTTTGCTCTGTTTCTAATCGACAGATCTATGTGTGACTTGGCAGCCAGGTTAGTAAAACCGCTAGCAAAACTATGTTGAGGGTGTTATTTACGTTGGTATTGGAAGTTGATGGTGTTAAATAACTGGTTTTATAGATTGGGAGGGCTATTTGGACTTTTTTATAGTTTATGTGTGTAATATGGACTTATTCTTTTATTTATTGTCATACATCTAGCAGACTATGTCACAACTACTCTGGTACATTACTTGAGTTCATGAACATATGACATTTTAGGAATTTTATGCTTCAACTAATAGAAATAATCAAATCATCCTCTTTATTAGCTCATTATTGCTTTTGAATTGTGTGTGTAACGTAGAATGACATATATTTAGGAACGAAGTGAAGTGAGTAGTTCTTAAGTTGTCCTTAACATGGTTATCTGCTCCTGGCCAATTGGGCCGGTTCTGTAATCTCATGGGCTAGTAAGCGTTATAGAGCGGATACCGTTGGGCCTTAGTAGAGCCCACGGCGTGGTGTTTATGTGTGGAGTCGGAGAACCTATGGGAATCATCAAATATCATAATAATAATTCCAATGAAAAAGTATATTTTTGTTCCCTCATCTCATCCCTTTCATTCAAATTTCATCTCTCATCTGCAATACCGTCTAAAACACATCCTCTAAATATAAAAACTATGCAAATCATGTCTCTGGGGGGGTATCATGGGCGGTTTTTGCCACGCAGGAAGCTAGGCTCACCTGTTAAGGACATGATAGAGAGAGAAGGACATTGTGGTGCGGATTTAAATGAGGCTGCGACGGTGAGTGGCAGCTTGGGAGGTGGCAGCAATGACGGGAACAGACAAGCGAGGCTACAAGGACATGCTGGAAGGTGGCGTCGCGTGCTAATTGGTTTGGTAGTGCACCGAAGACGAGCGGCAGTGGCTAGATAGAGATGCGGGCAAAGGTGGTAATGACGAACCGGCAAAGAAGGTTGGGGATAGAAAGAAGAGGTGGAGAAGATGCTTTAAAGATCTCGCTCCCCAACCCAAACGGAGCTCGCGACACTGCTCGCCCATGTCAGCCGCTGCAAGCACTTCCATGTTCCTATCGAACAGATGAGTTTCTTCCACCATCTTCTCATGTCAGAACATGTTCCCCAAACACCCTCTATGTTTCCCCTCAACTAATTTGGGGTTTTATCATCACTAGCTCATGACACTATTGTCTTCCAAAACTCTGGCCGAAGATCACTGCCACAACCTCCATTCCTTCTCCGAAAAGGCTCAGCCCGATTCCTTACGTATAGAGCATCAGCTGCATCACCCCTCTTCCCTGTTTCTTCCCCAATCACTCATTTGAGCTCCACTTCAACCTGGGTCACCTCCACCGATGAGCCATCCCTGTCGCTTTTGGTCGATCTCCATCGTCGAGTGTCCTCGCCTCGTCCCTGCCCTTCACCCTTCACCGGCGGTGAGTTCCCCTTATCCCATAGCTGCTCGTGACGTGCTCGTATTTGAGCTTCAGCCCTCGATCCATAGTAGCTACCCTAACAGTGCCACTCTGCCGCCATGGTGCAACCGCCTACTTGTTGTAGACCACCTTCGATCGTGCTCTTGCCACCCATGACTGAACCTTGGCTGCAGCGATTCATTTTGATACTCCATCCATCGCCTTCAACTTTTCTCGCTAGTACCGAGCTCGCCGCCTCCTCCCATGGTGCTGCCCTGCTCTCCCTCTATCTCACTAGCTGGTTGTCTGGAAGAATAAGCACGAGGGCAATGACTGACAAATGGGGCCATGACCAAGTGGTAGAGCATTTCCAGCAAAGAACCAAGTTGGACGCCACGTAGGATAAAACCTAAATCTTTAAAGTAAGTTGGTTCATAGCGTAGAACCCTAGCTGTTTCTTCCTTCATCTCACACCAAACTCCACATCCAATTTGATCGATTTGGTCTCGCATAGAGCCGGATCTAACGAAGGTATCAGAGCTCCCGTTAGTCTTTTGCAGGAGAAGAATTCACTTTTTGCTTGCCTTTCTCAGCAGACTAACCTGTAGAATTCCCTGAGCTTTGCTGTTTCTCTCTCTGTCCTTAGAAGATGAGGAGATCACTACAACATCCGAGAGGGAGAAACCCCCCTTGCTTCTAGTTACTGTAACCTCATCTTCTGCAGGACTGAGTGCTCCCATTTATGCCTGGAAGCCACTATCCTCATTCTTGTCAGTGACCTCCTCTTATTCTTCCTCGGTTGCAGCACACTCCACACAGATATCTGCAACACCACCTTCAGCAGTGCATCCTGACATCAACCGGCCGGCAAGCCGTGTCCTCCGTCAACACCCTTAGCCCATTATGCAGAATTCGTTTCCGGGAAACAACCAATGTAGCAACGTTCCTTCGGTGTACTCACAATGGCCTTCCAGGTGTGCAATTGCCTCAGGCAGGGAAGCTTTGTCACGTTCAGGCCTTGTTGCTAAAATCCCGACCCATCCACATATATCCCGGCTAGAATAGACCTCCCAAACAAAACCTCAATATACACGGCATTCTCTCCCAACCACCACAGCAATGCAACCTCTTCTCATCGTTGAAGAATTCCCCGACAAGGTGAAACCTGACGGGAAGACTGTCCAAAGGCTCCATCCCCAATCACCTGCACTGCCCTACATGCAGATCGTAACAAAGTTAATAAGCTTTACTCACATGAAGTTCCCCAACATGCCTTATTGAACTCTTCCTTGATTATATTATTACGCCAAATCTGTCACTAAAGTACTCAAGACTTGACTAATACGGACAGAATACTCACGACCAACACAACAATGTCCCTAAACAAATCAAATGCTTGGCTTCAAACTACTTAAACAACCATTCATTCTAACTAGATCCAAGAAAAAACAAATATCGAATCGACCACTGTGGAATTGGCCCATGAGTATGGCCCATTTCCTTTAATTCCAAAGATTGCATGGTTAGTACCATATGGCTTAGCCAAATGGAAGGATGGCAATTTATAAGATGGAGTCCTTGCCACTCCTTGAGTTATGAGGAGCATGACATAGGGATGGTATGAGAAGGACTTTGGAGAAACACACACGCGCGCTCGTACGCACGTATTTTCGCGTAAAAATCTGTGCGACTTGTGACTTGCGACGAGCGACCGCGCCGCGTCGTAGTGTGTCTCCTGATACTATGAATTCACCTTTTATTTTGCTGAATCATGCAACTACTTAGCTTTCTGTACTGGTTAGGAGACTGCATAATTACCATTATTTTGTTTGAATTAGCAGTTACCAGTGCATTAAGTTTGTTTAAATTCGGTCAGTTAACAGTGCTTAATGCTGTCAGTTACTAGTGAGTAATGGAGACAGTTACTGGTTAAAGGCTATATAAGACCTGGAGACGTCCAGGGCAAAGCACTGAATTTTTTGATTCATTTCTTTCTTCTTCCTCCTGCGAGAGCTATACTGTTGTGTTGAGCTGTTGAACCTCGCCGGCCTTCCTCCTCGGCGTGCACCGTGAAGGAGGGTGAGCGGTATCTCCGAGCCATTGCCGCAGAGTTCACCTGCACGGGGCAGCAATAAGGTTTTAGGCGGTGCATCGTGCGGCCAGCTCTGTATTTGCTTCCTCGACGTCGACTTCTTCCACGACCTCTTCTGCGCATCGTCCTACTCTTCATCAAGCCCAACTATATGTTGGGCTTTTGCCCTTGGGGCCGTTGGCCCATATGGCCCACTCGGCCAGCCAACCGGTTGGCTTACGCCAACAAAGCCAGGGGCAGCCCTAGGATTCGACGGGGAGAGAGAGCAAAGGCGGCGGCGACGCGGCTGCGCGCTTCTTGCGGCGCGTGAAGCGCGGGGATTCCGGCTCCCGGCCGGTCTTCTCGGCAGCCGTTGCTTCATCTCCCGTGCGCCTTTTCCCTTCTTATTCCCGGTTGGTTCGCTTTCCATGAGTAAGGAAAAACTGGTTAGTTCTCCCTCTGTCTACACCTTCTTCTTCGGTGATCCTCCGGCGACTTGCGCGGTTGTTCTTTCCTTTTTGTGCCCCCCTTTTCCTTCTAGTCTGCCTCGTGGAAGCCTCCTTCGAGTGGAACCCGAGGGTGTGGCTAGGGATAAGGGTTCGGTTTGGGTGAGGATACTTGTGGGATGCCTGAGATAGGGGTCCCGCAAGTGGGGCCTATACCTGACTGGGCCGAAGGCGGGGCGGTAGGCCCAGAGCCCGGAAGCGCCATGATGGGCCCGGAGGAGGTCTCGACTTGTTCCCCAAGACAGCTCGTCGATCCTTCGGCGAAGCTTCGTGCCATGCCTGCACAACCCTGGCCGAAAGCGAAGCATGCGGCGACATTCATAGAGCACTGCAGCGCTGGAACTGACAATTGGCGCGGTAGCGGTCGGGGAAAGCACAACTACCTCTCACTACTACAGATCCGTACATCACAATCGGTTCTTTTTGGTCATCACAGTCGGTTTTGGTGGCGATACAAAGTCCAACGACAGTGATAAGGTAGATATATCACAGTCGGTTTTTAACCGACACTAATAATACATTATCACTGTCGGTTCTTTTTAGGAACCGACTGTGATATTACACTTATCACAATCGGTTTTCTCTTAGAACCGATTGCGATAAGTATAATATCACAATCGGTTCGTTTTTAGAACCGATACAAATGATTACATTATCACAATCGGTTCATTTGTAGAACCGATACAAATGATTACATTATCGCAATCGGTTCATTTGTAGAACCGATGGGGATAAGAATAATATCACAATCGGTTCATTTGTAGACCCGATTCAAATTATTACATTATCACCATCGGTTCATTTGTAGAACCGATGGGGATAAGAATAATATCACAATCGGTTCATTTGTAGAACCGATTCAAATTATTACATTATCACAATCGGTTCTTTATGCAAACCGATTACGATACGAAACATATCCCAATCGGTTCCAGTAAGAACCGATTGTGATGATGTTACCGACCATCGTCCGAAAATGGACTCGCATTGACAATATGACACATTCATCACAATCCACAAAATCACGTAACATATACATCACAATCTACACACATTACATTCAAATTAATATTGTTTACAATCAGAATGAGATCACATTCACATTCGTATAAATTTTGTTTACACTTTATGGACTAGTATTTGCTTGAATTGTCTCTATATCTACCATCATCTGTTATAACTTCATCAAGCACCACCGGCATAAATGGTCTCGTAATTTCTTGAGATCAGTGTTGGTTAGGCTCTTCCGGATGATATCAAGGTCCTGCAAAATAGATAGTAGTGAACTAATATATTTAAGGCTTAAATTGGTATTGTAACATGCTGATAGTATTATGCTTGTAAACAAATATCACATAGACAGTAGTGCAAATAATCTGCTTTATACCTTAGGGAAAACATGTGAGCGACCAACCAAATTCAGCATGTGATGCATCACGTAAAAGCCACATAGATCATCGCACCCTTGTTGATGACACTGTGAACAAAGAAACTTAAATTAGGAGACGAATTAAAAATAGGTGTAAGAAAAAAATCCTATGATAGACACTTGTACCTTGAATTAAAAATAGGTGTAAGAAAAAAATCCTATGATAGACACTTGTACCTTGAAGCGCTTCCACTCGAGTTTGGTGCCTTGTTTATCATTGTGTCGGCCACGTTCAGCAACGTAAGACATGAAAGCCCTATACATTGGAGAGATGCCATGCATTGAGGTTAAAAATACCTAACATAGTTCAATATGTAAAGTGTTAGGTTAGAGGAATGTACTTACTTCTGCAAAACAGGCTCGATCGCATAGTCCATCGGTCTATTTTCGAGTGAGTTCAACGTGTAGACCTTGTTTTGACTCGGAACAACCACAAGTAGAACCCAATGGTTGCTTATTAAACGGTACACAATGCAAGAGAATAAGTTAATACAAGGTTGAAGTGTGTACATGTAATTGAATTGTATAGTAGTACATACTCCTGGTGGTATGGGAAGAGAATGAAGTCCTTTTTGCCTCCTCATGCAATGCACGCTTGATGTATCCTGCAAGGAACTCCGATTGATACTTAGCCATGGTCACAGACACCATCTCAAATTCGACAAACCCGACAGGTGTCGACCCCACGACTTCATTTGCCTCATGATCCTTGCAATTCATGTCAATTGTTAAAAAATATAAGACAAAATCAATAAATAGTCATCTGATTGAGTATGGTGCGAGACTCACGCGTCGAGGATCGTATGGTAGAAATATCGGCGGCTTTCAAGCTGTACATAAAAATCTGAGATCCTCAAAGCGACCGAAAGGTCCCATCCTCGTTGCGGTGGAATTGGCCCGCTCGATACTTCACTATGAAATCGTGGCGAGGCTCGGCCTCATGTGACCTATCGATGTACCATCCATGTAGGTGACGAGTGAACAAGCCCAAAGAATTCAATTCTTGGCTTGGGAGAAAGGGCTTTCCATGTATGTACCGCTTGTGATCATCGTGGTGCTCTGTGCCCTCGACAACTTTGCCTTCTTCACGGAGGGACTCTCTGAACTCGCTTTGTATCTTTCATCATCGTGGTAGAAGTCCTTTGCGCCCCACTGCGCACCAAAGATTTGTAGGCGTAGGTGCGAGAGGAGGTGCAGGCTGCGGCGTGAGTGCGGTTGTGTAGCGAAGGCGAGGAGCATGTGCGGCGAGGCGAGAAGCGGCGATAGCGGCGAGAGTAGTACCAGGAAGCAGCAGCGGTAGTACCAGCGATAACGAGGCAAGACCGATTACTAGCGATAGCGATAGTAGTAGCAGCAATAGCGATAGCGATGCGAGCTTGATAGCGATGAGCGATAGCGATGCTTGATAATGAGTAGCGATAGCGGCCAGTTGTACCAGCGATAGCGAAGTGGTAGCGATAGTACCAGCAGATGGCGGCAGGAGGAGGTGCTTGCACTACGACACCGTCGCGGGCCACTTGATGAAGCGACATCCGTGCTTGCCCGAGAGTGGTGATATCTTCGTTCGGGGAACTCCAGGTCATGAGACATGTCAACATCGTGTACATAGTCCACCTGCACCCTCATGTAGCCCATCCCCAAAGGTATAACATGCACCGTGTCATCCTCCTTGATTGGAAATGCAACCCCGCGCGCAGCCTCAATTTGTATTCCGTCGTCGATCGGGACTAGCCGGCACTTGGCGGGGACCACTGCAAGAAGTGATCAAGCATCTTCATCATAATCTGTGTTAAGCTTCTCGCCGGGACCCGAATTTGCAAATCCGACCCTCTGTGTATTCGGCACTAGTCCAGGAACGCCGCTTAGTGCACCACAGTCTTAACATTGGTAAATATCACAATCATACCATTCGATACTAATAAAGTACTTTTATTTAAATAACCAAAGCCCGTTACTCGACCTTATGGCCAAGTCACAAATGTGCGCCTCATGAGGCGAAACTTATTAAGAGAGAAATAGTAGCAGCGGAAAATGAGATAACTTCGTGGCGCCATCCAGTATACCACAGGCAACTGACTGGGCTCGCTCCCTAAGTAGACGGATCCTCTTGGAGTTCCTCCTCCAAAGCTGGTGTAGTCTCCTCTTCAACTGGTGTTGTATTGTGGCAAGGGTGAGTACTTGGTACTCAGCAAGTCATGCACAGAATGCAGCTAATATACTACATGCATGGCTTAATACAAAGGAGTGGCTCAAGGTATATTTGCAGTAAACAGCATTTGACAAGTAATATAAGTAGATTCGAAAGCAGTAGAAACAAGTAAAGCATAGATAATTTTTCAAGAAGCTTAACAAGCATCTTTCCCATCCTAATCCACATTTCCATCAACATCATTATTAATCCAACCCAACCTTTCAAACCCAAGTTATTTTTGAGAAAATCTAACCCTTGACTGTAATTCCCGAGCGATGTCCAATACCGCGGACACGGCTATTCGAATAGATTGTACACTCTGCAGAGGTTATGCACTTTACCCACAAGATACAGTCAAACACCACAAAGGCGAAGTTCAGTAACAAAGTCTTTCGGAAACTTCTAACAATACAAGTGGTCCTCCCGGTTATTGCACACTAACCCTTCCCTTAGCTAAGGCGAAGTCTAGGCCAATCAACTGTTAGATGGGTACTGGCCTCGGCCCAGACGCTCCCGTACAACTTACACAAAGGGTGTAGTTGACCTCCGAGGTCCCACAGTGCGTTATTAGCAACTTAGTCAACTAGGTCCGTCCCATTACGGACATGTGGTTGCACGTTAGACCCAGTTCAAAGGCTTGCAAGGTTAAGTCCTTAGGGTGACCAGGGCAAGACTACCCAAGAACCAAATCAACATCCCCAATGCCACAACCGCCCACCTGATTACTCTTGCCACATGCCCCGGTCGAAAAACTATTTATCAAACCCCGATTGATTACCATGCACCACGTGCCATCAACATCATATGATACCTTTCCAAAACAGTTCAATATATCATTAAGTCAATATTAACATTTGATTATCCAAAATCATGAGCACGTAGGTGTCTAAGCAAGATACTACAACGGTCTAAAACCCATGTTGGCAATTTAATAATGTCTAACTAGTAATCCACAACTAGGGTGACAAGGGTCATGGCACATATTTAAATAATCAAGGTGTCATACAAAGAAATTGGTATTTATCTAATCCCCGTATTTAAATAAAGTATTTTCTAATTGAACTAGCATGCAATAGGTTAAATCAAAATAGATTTCAAAATAGGATCAACATGGTCAAAGCACAACTTGCCTTCAAAAGTACTTGTTCTTGGTCTTGAGTTGGATCCTCGAGTCAATACTTCTCCTTCGAATCCTTCCGGCACTTCAACGTCTACTCGTAAAGCGTGCAAATAGCAATACACAAATAAACAATAGGCAAAAAGTGTCCAAACATCCAAATAAAATCCATAAACAGAGAGAACATAATTTTATGAATTTTTAGAAACTGGAATCGTCAAATTTGGAGTTAAAATGCAAAAGTTATGATTATTTAAAGTTTAAATAATCAATTAAATAATTTTACAGAGAAAAACTTTAGTCCAAAAATTAAATAAAATTCATATTTAGGTAGATCTCAATTTTATACAAATTTAGAAATTTGAATCACTCAAATCGGAATTGAAACGCAAAAGTTATAAGCGTTTGAAGTTTAAATCAAAATCTGAAATCATTATTTCGAATTAATAAATCATTTTCTTTTTCGGAAATTAATTGTGCGTCGGCTGGACACGTGGCAAAGCACTGGATTGGTCTGCTGACGTCAGCCGGTCCATGGACTCGGTCCACGCTCGGCTCGGGTCTACCGTGGACTCGGTCCACGGCTCCTCGTGTCACTGACAGGTGGGTCCCCCTCGGGTGACGTCACTGCTGACGTCGGTGAGGCTGGCCAAATGACAGCGAGTGGGACCATTGCGGCGTCATTCTTGACGCGTCGGCGCTTTCAGGCTGGGGCGGCCGTGACATCTTGAGCGCCATGGCGTCGGCGTGGCGTCATGGTGCGATTTGGCCGCCGTGACATGCGGGCCCGCGTGTCGGCGTCACCTGCGCCAGCGCCGCGTGGGCCAGCGGCCGCGGCGGTCAGCCTTCCCGGACATGTGGCGCAATCTCGGCCGTTGATTTGAAATTCAACGGCCCAGATTAGATCTGAGTCTCACGCGTTTGGGTTAACGCGTTTGATCTGGACCGTTGAATCTAGATCGGACGGTCAAGATTGGATCTAGTGGTTTTGGACGGAATCTCACCGTGAGATGACGTGGCGCAATCTGGGACGTTGGATCTTGATCGGGCCAGGTGAAGCTTCGAGCGGCAGCGATGGCTTGCGGCGAGCCGGGCCGGCCGGAGTTAGGGGCAGCGACGACACGAACAGCGTCTGCGGGCTTCTCGGCGAGGTGAGAGGTCCTTCGGTGCGTCTCGTCGCGGTGAAGTCCGGATCTGAGGTCAACGGCGGCGGGCGGCGACGGTGGAAACGAAGCAAAAACCGCGGCGGAGGAGTGCTACAACTCCGGCGGCGATTGCGGCGCGTCGAGAACGCTGCGGCGACGGCTAGGGAACAGGCTGCGCAAGGTCAAGGTGATCCTCGGTGTGATCCGGGCATTAAATAGCCTCGGCTTCGCAGAAACGGAAACCTAATCCCTCACGGCGGCGCGCGGCGCGAGTCCGGCCGGACTTCGGGCGGAGATTTATGACGGAGGATCGCCCACGTGGCGCGATCAACGGCCACGATTGGCTCGGCAGCGCCGCGGATCCGGATCGGATCCGATCGAACGGTGCGGCGTGATTTGGTAGTTGGATCTCGATCCGACGGTCCACAATGGTTAGGGTTTGTATGCGGTTCGGCCCGAATCCGCGTGGCTCGGGTCGGACTCGAGTCACTTCCGAGTTCCTTCGATCGGATGAAACGATGCCAACCCGACTCGATTTTCCAGCGAATTAATATTTAAAATAATTTCCAGTAATTCATTTAATTCATTAAAAATAGCAAAAGACTCAGAAAAATTCTGGAAAATATTTTGGAACATTTTGGACTTAAATAAAATATTTTCAACAAAATTTTATTTGCAAAGTTTGATTCTTTAATTATTTCAAAATGGAATAAATTCAAATAAATTCCAAATAAATTCCAGAAAATTCCAAAAATTCACCAAAGTGCCAAATCACACATGAATTTAAGAAAAGCAAAATTTTGGGGTGTTACACTTACTCATGTACCTTTTGGTCTGAAACAGTTATTACCTTGAGGTGTGGAATGCACAGTTCCTTATTGGAAGCGCAGCTGCTAGGGCGTAGCATAGGCGATGGTTGAGGAATCTGATTTTGGGAGAACATCGCCATCATCTCAAATGCATCATCTCGGCCTTTAACTCCTCCTTCAACTCCTCCTTCATCTGCAAGCGGATCCGCGCCTCACGTCGTCCCATGATCTTGCCCTCGCACTGACGCGCTCTCCTCTACAAAGAAGGACCTCTTCGTATACCCGCACTCGGCAGAAGCACCCGCCTTATGATCGGGCTTCCCAATTGCCGAACCACAGGATGTCCCGTGACCCTTGGCTTTCAAATGCTCCTTGCTCTTCTGCAGGCTTACCTCCTCCTGCGCAGTCGCAAATATAAATTATTACTAAAATACAATGGGAATATAATATGCAATGTACTATGTTAGATATCTTACGATGGTCGTGATGATGCATGCGATCGCGGGGTTTGGAATGACAATCGTACCGTCGGAGGTTTTCTTCGTCCTCGCTAATACCCGATCGCGTGCGCTCCTCGCATATGTGGGAGTAAGGCATCGTTGTCCCAGAGGTTGCACACTCAGAGGCTAGTCGCACTCCACTCGCCTTCTTCCCTTACGCACTCCACCGGAACCGAGGTGGTGCGCGTGTGTGTTACGCCTCTCAGATAGCGATATTCTTCTCTCTCGGCTCCTGCCTCGGCGTACTCCTCATCCTTGCGAACTCCTCCCAAACCTCGGGTGTAACAAATGGATACCTTTGGAAGGAGTACGGTCTTTCAACACGAACTCGGCATGCATGGTCACCCTGAAATGCCTCAAAGCCACACCCATTCTCTTCAAGGCGCACTGCCTCGCATTGATTTCATCTTCCTCTGGTATAATCCATTTTCCCTTAACTTCGTCCCACGATCGGTTCTTACGCTCGTAAACACTTCCTTCCTCCAGTCCTTAATTGTGATCGGCACTCGCTCCCTCACCAATTGGCCGATAAAAGAGGAGTAACGCCCCTTAAACAGGCCAGGACCCGTGCAAACCCCCCTGGCATTGAAGTGGAGCACTTGCGGCGTTCTCCCTGTGGCTCCTTTATTCGGTCCTCTGGCCTTTCTAACCTTCCTCGATGGGGTAGCGGGACCTTCTTCTCTCTGGCGTTGAGCCGGTGCTCTCTCTTTGCGACATTTCGAAGTAAGTACGTATATTGTCAAACCTAAACTTCATGAGAGGAAGCAATTCAAATTTCACATAATAGAAAGCAATTCACATGTCTATCTCAGACCGACTAAGTACGTCACGCACCAACGATGACTCCTAATCTCTAATTAGGTTAGGTCCTAATCCCATTCGAGGATATGTGGTTGAGCAAGTTCCTAAGCTGTTGTACAACTCTAGAAAATTTGGCAGACATCTCCCGCTGTTCTCCAAATACACGTCTCGACAACAGGTCAAGAGGGTGTGTTTTGAAGAACACCAGGAGATGCTTCTAAACTTTCTAGAGTTTGTACAACGACTTAGGAACTTGCCCGAGCCACATATCCTCGAATCATCAAAAACGTGGACAATTGAGATCGCTTATTTATAAATATGCCATTTTAGCATACTTATAAACAAGCACCCTTGAACGGGAGACGCATAGGTTACGCAACTAAACTCGATAATAAAGTGCGATAATATAGCATGTGTTACAAGTTTCAAATTGCAATGATGGATTGCTCTCAGATTGCTATAGAAGGGTTAAGCTAAATTAATTAGCCGTCCAACTTCTAGATGGCCAATATATCACCGGCTATTACATCTAAAAATTTAAGGATTACACAACCCTAGAACAAAGATCGCTCTAGCACATAAAACAACAAGTACTGACATAATATCGGAATGAATATAGCACTAATCTAACCCTACCACAATGCATTAAGAGCAAGTGCCACCAAATTGTCACTAAGAGCATAAAGGAATAAGCACAAGCCTTTGCTCGACCTAGAACAATGCATTAAGAGCAAGTGGCACCAAATTGTCACTAAGAGCAGTGTTGTTCTAGGTCTAGCAAGTTCCTTTAATGATCAGATTAATCAAGCCTCATTCAAAAGCAATCATCATCGAGCTATTTACAACCAATTACAGCCACAATCGAAATGCATCTTACGGTCGCCGAACCGAAGTCGGCAATGGGGAGGAGCCGATGGGGGACGCGCCGATGGGGGTGGACGAGCCAGGAGGGAGGCTCTGGGGAGGCGCCAGGGAGGACCCGGAGGAGGCGCCAGGAGGCGCCCACGGGTAGGCGCCTGGTCGGGAGGTGGTCGAGCTAGGGTGTGGGAGGAGCCGGGGGAGGCGCCACGGGTACCCGCCGATGGGGGGCCGGGGGGAGGAGGCGGAGGAGGCGCCAGTGCGGGAGGTGGTGGAGCTAGGGTTGTGGAATGAATTGAAAGCGAAATCGATCTTGCGCCGAAATGAAAATGCTCTGGGTTTGATCATGGTCGGTTCTATAGAAAAACCTATCGCAATTATACTGAGTATCTGTGTCGGTTCTATAGAAAAACCGATCGCAATATGTGGAGTATATGTGTCGGTTATTTAATAGAACCGATCGCAATTATACTTTCTGTGCCGGTTTCATAAAGAACCGATTGCGATAACTATGATCCAATTTCTATTTTTTAAAGCAGAATCTTCATTCAAAAGAGTCTAAAAGTCAAATCTTTTTCAAATTTGCTATACTATAAGATCCATTTGACATATATATTCTACAAAATGCCACATTATACAGGAATTCTTACAACATAATTTATTTAAAATACAACCCTTCTTGATGATCTACACGCATGTAATGTGTTCCATGTGTGCCGTCGTCACCGCTAAGACATGCCCCATCTCGCAAGCGGAGGTGTTTCATCAAATTGGTTGTACTCTTCTTCATCTACGACATTTTCAACTCCAACATTCCTCCTCTTGCCATGAAGTACGACGTGCAACCTCGGATTGGCGGATCATGCACGTAGAAAACTTGAGTTGCTTGCTTTGCGAGGACGAGCGGTTCATCTCTCAGAGGCGGTCTATTCAGATCAACAAGTGTAAAACCTGTCTTGTCGACCTTAACTCCGTGAGGAAGTCTCACCCACTTACATCGGAACAATGGAACTTGGTATATTCCGTAGTCGAGCTCCCATATTTCTTCGATCATCCCGTAGTAACAGTTCATTGCGATTGACGATCCTCTAATTGAGTGATCATCGGACAAAGCATCTATGCTCACACCACTGCTTTTGCTTGTACTCTTTGCATCTTGACTTTCATTATAAAATGTGTAGCCATTAATATCGTGAACCTTGCCATGTCTCAGATATTAAATCTTGGTCCATCACCAACCATTTGACATCCTCGGTACTAACGGAGACCTTCACCTTTTCTTTGAACCATGTGAGGAATCGATCGTTGTGTTCTCGTGTGATGGAAAGCTCATCCATAAGTGGATTCTCTTCCCGTAATATCAACTTGTCTTTGTTGGATGTATGGATGAACTTCCGCATTTGTGTTGCAAGACTGTGAAATGCGCTTTACAAGACATATCAAATTGTGGGCTCATTAGATTTGACCCAATGGTTCCTTTGCCACCAAGTTTGCCCTCATGACGAGATATAGGAACACCAATCGGTTGTCTTTTACCTAGGTACTCCACGCTGTAACTCAATAACCTCTTGATCCCATAACCTTCAATAATACTACCCTCGAGGCTTGACCTATTCCTCACGTATGACTTTAATATACCCATGTACCTCTCGAGCGGATACATGTAACGCAGAATGCGGGTCCACAAATCTTAATCTCTCTAACAAGGTGAACAACGAGGTGGACCATGACGTCGAAGAACGACGGGGAAATGCATCTCAGGTGACAAAGAGTCTGCACCACCTCACTCTGTAAGTTGTCCAAGATATCGGGATCAATAACCTTGCATGAAATCGCATTGAAGAAATAGCATAGCTTCGTGATTGCCAACCTGACGCGTCATCCGGTAGGATATTTCTCGATTGCAACAGGAGCATTTGGGTCATCAAGACATGACAATCGTGGGACTTCATACCGATCAACTTCAAATCATCCATAGACACAAGCTTCTTAATGTTTGCGGAGTAGCCCGATGGAACTTTAATATCGTGGAGACACTTGCAGGTCTTCTTTCTCTTTCTTGGATAAGGTGTAGCATGCGGCGAGGATGTACGGCCCTTTTCCATCCTCCTCCATCACTGCAAGCTTGGGCCTGATCCCCATGTAGGTCATATCGCGCGAGCATTCACACCATCCTTGGTCTTCCTGTATGTTCAGCAGATGCCTACCAAATTATCACAAACATTTTTCTCAACGTGCATGACATCAATACATTGACGGACATCTAACTCCTTCCAATATGGTAAGTCCCAAAATATTGACCTCTTTTTCCAAATGGTCCTAGGATCTAACAGATTCTGGCTCTTACCATACCGAACATCGATATCCTCTCTGGCGTGAATATACTTGCCTTCCAGTCATAGGGCTGCGGGGCTGCACGAACTTCCCTCTTTCCATCAAATTTGTCATCCATCTTATGATATCGATGACTTCGGGTAGAAACCTACGGTGACCCATGTACACCGTTTTCCTCGAATCGGCGACCACAAGCTATTAGTGTCCTCTTCACAAATTGGACAAGCTTTGGCTCCTTCGTGCTATAGCCCGCCAAATTACCAAAAGGCTGGAAAATCATTTATGGTGCAAAATATCATAGCCCGTAAGGTGAAGTTCTCTCTTTTGTATGCATCCCACACCTCAACCCCCACATTCCACAATTTTACCAAATCCTCAATTAGTGGTGATAGGTACACATCAATATCATTACCCATTTGTTTGGGTCCTGAGATTAGCAACGACATCATGATATACTTCCGCTTCATGCATAACCAAGGAGGCAAATTGTAGATACACAACAAAAGCGGCCAGAAATCTTGTGTCGACTGCTCATATTACCAAACGGATTCATACCATCCGTACTCAATCCAAATCTTATGTTCCTCATCTCGGCACCAAACTCCTCATGTTCCCAATTAATGTTTCTCCATTGAGCCGAATCAGCGGGATGTCTCAACTTGCCATCTTCCTTTCGAGATTCATAATGCCAACGCAACAATTTTGCCTCTTTAGGATTTGCAAATAACCGCTCTAAACGGGAATGATGGGCAAATACCACAACACCTTGGTGGTGCCCCTTTTTCACATCTTCACCGTGGTCAATTCGGTTCTTACGCTTCTTGTCATTACGCTTCTCATTTTGTTTGTATCGGGTACACCACAAAGCGGGACAAATCTGTGATTCCTTATGGACGTTGCGGTATAGTATGCAATCATTTGGACATGCATGTATCCTTTCTATTTCCATTCCCATGGGACATAATAGCTTCTTCGCTTCATAAATACTTGTTGGCAACTCGTTTCCCTCTGGAAGCATATCCGAAAGAAGTATTAAAAGTGCATTGAAACTTGTATCTGTCCAACAGTGTTTTGCCTTCAATTCAAACAATGCAAGGACCGAACCCAACTTGGTGTATTCCCCTTTGCAACCTGAAAACAATGGTTTGACATCGTCATCCATCAAGCTTTTAAATTTTTCGAACTCTCTTTCCGTGTAATTTCCCTCCACATCCCTCCACATTTGATCTAAATTATCCTCATCAAACATATCACGCTCCAACTCCTGATCGGCTTCCAGCATATCTTCGTTGCATATCACAGGGGTACTACCTATCTCCCCATGATGGATCCAACACGTGTAATTCCTCACGAAGCCACGTCGAATCAAATGGCCTTCAATTTGAGATGAGTTGTTAAATCTCCTAAGATTGGTGCAATCAATACAAGGACAATATATGAACTTTACACCCCTCATAACCATATCTTCTTCTACAATTCTTATGAACTCCTTAACTCCCCTCTGAAATTCAGCACTCACACGGCTTTTGTGATACATCCATTCTTCACGGTCCATCTACAAGTAAACCGCAAACAATAAATTAATAATGCCCTAATCAATGAAATAAAAGAAGGGTTGAACCCGAAAACAAAGTTTTTTTGTTGAATGATCTTAAAGAAACATATATCTCAGAGGCCACTAAATGCGTGACGTACTCAACGATGACTCCTAATCTCTAAGTAGGTTAGGTCCTAATCCCATTCGAGGATATGTGGTTCGAGCAAGTTCATAATTAAGATGTTGTACAAACTTTAGAGAAAATTTCTGCAGCATCTCCCCGCAGTTCTCCAAATACACGTATCGACAACATGTCAAGAGGATGTGTATTAGGAGAACACTGCCAGGAGATCTTTCGCCAAACTTTCACTACAGTTTGTACAACAAATAGAACTTGCCCGAGCCACATATCCTCGAATATCAAAAACGTGGACAATTAAATCGCTTATTTATAAATATGCCATTTTAGCATACTTATAAACAAGCACCCTCGAACGGGAGACGATAGGTTACGTGACCTAATTAACTATTATATATAATTGATCATATTAATAATATTAAAACAATTAATTAAAGTCATACTGCAATATTGAAGAGATTTCTAAGAATTAATGCTGGTCACCTTTCGAGGAAAACCACAAGCGATGGGAAATCTAGCTCCTGATCAAGCTAGCACGGGTTTCAATTAACGGAGACCTTCAACGCACCGATCTCCTCCACCATACACTCTGCTAATGAGACCAAATCAAAATCGAATAATGTACGTTAATACAACATTGAAGGGATTCGAAGGAATCGGGCCCACCTGTTGAATAAAGCCACAGGTAAGATAGGCTGGAAAATAGAGAAATCGCCTAGCGAACTAACTCGACGAGAGTTAATAAGTTCATTCCCGAGTCCAAACGGTACATATAAAACCTAGCGAGCCTCATCACAATCGATTCTATAGAAGAACCGTTTGTGATTAATTAGTTATCACCGTCGCTTATATGTAAAACCGACTGTGATAATTTGATTCTCAACACTGTCGGTTTCTTTATAGAACCGACACAGATAATATATCAGTGTCGGTTCTCAAAAGGAACTGACTGTAAAGCAAGTCAACATCACAGTCGGTTCTTGATAAGAACCGACACGGATATCCATTCGCCCCCTCGTCTGCCCCGCCATTTTGACGTTCAAACAATACTTAACTCCTTTCGTTCTCTGCATCCTGGTCACATCGGTACAAGTCTTCCATATAGCTCCTTTCGTTCTCTGCATCTTCGACCGGCAATGGCAGCGCCACCACCATCTCCGGCAAGTTCTGACGACTCCGTGGAGTCGCCTCTCTTCCATCCTCCTCCACCGTCCTCACCGCCGCCGGTAGCGCCGCCTCAGCCTCCGGCGCCTCACTCCGGCGTGGCGCCAGCGCCCCACCTGTCTCCCGTCGTCCCTCCCGGTGCCTCACCCCATCCGAGCGCCTCCAAAGGCAGCAGGAATAAGCGCCCCAGAGATGACGACGACGACGAGGAGGAGGAGGACGACGACGACTACGAGGGGGACGACGACGAGGAGGAGGACGACGAGGGGTACGATGACGACGACGACGAGGAGGAGGAGGAGGAGGAGGAGGAGGAGAAGGAGGAGGAGGAGGAGGAGAAGGTGGAGGAGTACTACGCGCCGATCACCATAGGGACCGGCGCGTCGTCTAGATCGGGTTCATCATCGGAGGATGAACCATCACTAGTCCGCGTAGTCTCCAGCGACTCTGGCGACTCGGGTGACTCAGGTCACTCGGATGACTCGGTTGACTCGGGTTACTCAGGCTAGAGCCGCGAGTAGTAAATTTAATATATTAGGTGTAATGCAGTCCCCCTTTATATGTTTACTAATTATAAACAATAGATGTGGTGATATATTGTAATGAAATACAGCTTGTTTAATATATTAGGGTTGTTGGCCTAGTGCAGATGAAGTCTATTAATTTGCCTTTACACTCTATTTTGAATCTCTTTTATATTTTTGTGCATTGTATCTTTCTAATGTTCTGTTGTTCCAAGTCAAAATGTTTCATGTCCTATTGATAAAAAAAACAAGTATAATGTGTGGAATGGTATATATATTATTATTATCTGCATGCATGCATGCTACTATAATGTTATATATAATTTGCATCACTACATGTGTCTATATAAATTGTCGAGAGTTGAACCATGAGTTGGAATTCTAACAGATCGGTCTTGTTCATCGTCCTAAAATACAAGTTTTGCACAAATATTAAAGCATGAATGAAGGGTACAAGAGGTCTGTGTTGGGATTCTAGCAGAGCGGCTGTGTTGGAGTTTGTTTTTTTCTTCTTCCTCGAAGGAAATGTGTGAGTAGAGGATCTCACAAAAACTATGTTTCTAATGAATCGTTCTTGGTTGCACCTAATGGTGTTGCCAAAAAATCATCTGTCGATTCTCGAAAAGAAGCGATTGTGATAACCCTCGTGCTCATCACAATCGGTTTCTTCCCAAAACCGATTATGATAATACCTTCTCATTACAATCGATTACGGAAAAGAATCGATTGTGATAACCCTCAATGCTCAGGACAATCGGTTTCTTCCCAAAACCGATTGTGATAATACCTACTCATTACAATCGGTTCTAGATAAAAACCGATTGTGATAAAAAATTATTATCACAATCGGTTCTTATCTAGAACCGATTGGGATTATTATCGTATCACAATCGGTTCTCTCTCAGAACCGATTGTGATAACCTGTTACCAAGATTTCCAAATGGAATATGCTTATCACAATCGGTTCTGAAGTCAAAAGTTTAGAACCGACACAGATGAAGCGATAGTAATGTGTTATTCTGTAGTAGTGGATCTCCAAGACGTAGTGCGGCTTAGCTGATAGAGACAAACTACGTGTTGATGAGGCCACCATGTTCAGGGCCAGGTGGCGCCCATCTATGATGTATCCCTCCCCCAGTATGTAAGGAGGGGGGGACAACCCTGAAAAGAGGAGAAGAGAGGAGAAAAAAAGAGGGAGAGAAAGATCACGCTCATATATCCAAGAACACAGGACTAGGGTATTATCTCCTCCGAGAGAGCCCGAACCTGTCTAAAAAAGAGATCGCCCTCGCATCCTGTGTTACCATCTAGCTCTGATCTCGCACGAATCCCCTAGAATCACAAATCTCATTGCCGGTGAAACCGATCGTCGACAGTTGGCGCGCCAGGTAGGGGCAGTGTCAAGATCTTCGTCGAGCTTGATGGCTGCGACGAGCGGAGTCTCCACAGTTTTCTCCCCGGATCAGGTCTTCCGCTTTGGAAGCCTGACCTTCATCTCCGACAGCCTTGGGAACCTTTCCCTCTCTGAGGAGGCCGCGCTGCAGTGCGGCGAGGTTTCCGGCGAGCCATCATCACGACTTCCGCGCCGATCGGGGGGTCCCCCTGTCTCGCGCTCTAAAGTGCCGAGTAGGGGACCGAAGGCCCGGTCCGGCCAAGGAGTCGGACCCATGAGCGCCGAGGCACGAATGGTGGGGGTTCTCGCCGCCAAACCACTCGGCACCTCCGAGCGCCTGGAGCTATCTTCTTCAGGCTCGCCCAGCTTACCGGCCGAGTCAGAAGAAAGCCTAGAGAGTTGCTGGAATTTCCGTAGAGTCTGCGTAATCGAGGGCTCGCGGGTGGATTCGCAGCAGCGCCTCGATACTTCGGTCGCCGCCGACTTGGAAGGTGGCCGAGCAACTGAACCGGACGCGTGGGCGCGTGCTCTGCGGGACCGCGCCCGTGGTGTCAATGAAGACATTCTGCAAGCCAAGATGGGGGACCAAGCGGTTTTCCGTACCCCACAGCAGAATATCGTCGCCTCCAAGACACTCCTGGATACCTTGAGCCCTATCTTTGAGGCGGGTGATCCGATAGCCCGATCGTGGCCCAAGTAAAGGCCATGGTGACGGCGGCAGCCATTCAAGAGCCCAGACCGACCGGTAAGAAGGAGCGTCGCGTGGTCCGGCTGAGGACCAGGCGGCTAGCAATGGCCAGTCGGGAAGCCTCGCCAGACACATCATGTTCCACCCCGCTGAGACGACTTGCGACCACGGCATCAACCGCGACCTCGTTCCGACCTCGGCGCGGCGCGCGCGGCGAGAAAGGGAGGAGCAACGCCGCCATGCCGACGAGTATGAACGTTACGGCATCCTTCCACGATATCGCGAAGCACACCAAGCGCGATCCCCTCCACGTCGATCACCGCCCGGGGGTTGTCGCGGGTCATTGAAGGGGTTCGCGCGTTTACCCCTCACCTACGCCGAGTGGTTTGGCCTGATGGGTTTAATCCCAAAGGCATCACTAGGTTTGGCGGTGAGAGGGACCCGGAGGCTTGGCTACAGGTATATGCTCTGGCAGTCAGGGCTGCCGGGGGGGATCAGAAAGTAATGGCAAACTACTTGCCGGTTACCCTCTCACCCCTGGCCCAAGCGTGGCTTACTGGACTCCCAGCGAACTCTATAGATTCCTGGGGAGATCTGTGTGAGCAGTTCATTTCAAACTTCCAAGGCACTTACGAGCGCCCAGGCACCCCCTGGGACCTCTATCAGCTGCACCAAAAGAGGAACGAGTCCCTCCGGGAGTTCGTCAAGCGCTTCATGCACAGGAAAAGCACCGTTCGGGATGTCACAGATGCGGTTGTGATAGCTGCCTTCCAGAAGGGAGTCAGCGACCCTGATCTCATCAAGAAGATGTCTCGGAAGCCACCAACGTCGGTTCGTGAGCTGTTCGCCCTAGCGGACCGCTACGCTTCAGCCTCCGAGGCCTTGGCGGAACGGCGTGACGAGGGGAAGGATCAGGCTGAACCCCCCCGGCGGAAGGAAAAGAAGCGCAAGGGTGAAGAGCTGGTGGCAGTCGCTGAACCAACTCACCCTCGCGCCCTCAAAGAGGATGGGTATGACAGGGTGATGAACTCGCTTTGCCCCTTCCATCCAAAGGGGAGACACGCCGCCAAGGACTGCTTCACTTTGAAGAGATTCGCCCGGGAGAGCAAGAAGCAGGCTGGACAAGGTCCGAGTGGACACGCCGCTGGCAAGCCACCTCCCCCCGAAGCCGAGGAAGACTATCAAGAAGTCGATCTCGAGCTTAACTATATATTCGGGGGTTCGGCTGCATATGAGTCCAAGCGGAAGCAAAAGCTCACCGCCCGAGACATCAACGCAGTAGAGCCGGAGACCCCCCAATACGTACGGTGGTCCGAGATCGCGATAACTTACGACCGCTCGGATCACCCAGATCAAGTCCCATTCCCCGTGTGAAATCATGTGCTGAAAAATTGGCTTAGAATTAAATTTGCAAAATGTGTTTGTTCATGTGTTTTGACAATTTGACAAGATACAGTAAGTTTCGCTTTGGCGCCGGACCAAACTTAAAGAAAACAGTAAGTTTCCCATGTACAACGGACCAACTTTTTTGGTCCTTTGTAAACATGCTTTTGACAACCTCATTCTTCCATGTACAACAGACCAACTTTTTTGGTGCATGCGTAAATGTGTTTTTGAAGGTTGTTGTGCGGATAAGTTATTGAAAAGCAAGAAGTTTTACATGTGCACGGACCAAGTTTTAGATGCATGCGTGGGCGTGTTTTTCAGATCATAAGCCGAACTCAATTTTACAAGAAACCATTAAGTTTTGCATGTACAACGGACCAAGTTTTGGAGTGCATCGTGAGCAGTTTTTTGAGGATTGATTTCGCATGTACAACATGATCGATTTTGTTGGTCCGTCGAAATGGCGATGTTTTCGCGGAATGATTTCTTTGGAACCGAGAGTTACACTTGTACAACGGACTGATTTTGTTGGTCCGTCGTGAATGGACTTTTTCTAGGATTTTTGATTTTGGTCCGTTGTAAACGTGTTTTGCTCGGTTTGGATGTTTTGCAAGATTTGAAATGGTTTGAATTTGAGATTATGAAATTTGTGATGATTTCATGATGCTTCTTTTGAAGTGGACTTTATGCAATACTCATGTGAGTAGTTGCATGGATTGACATTAAGTCAAGTCGTGGACTTGTGCTCGGATTTGTTTTGTGGTTTGTTCATGTGCAGGTATTGCTCGAAGACGAATGTGGTCGATGACGGGACCGGAACTAGGTTCATGGTGGAACTGAGGTTCGGGACTAGGTTCAGGAGGAACTGAGGTCTTGGTGGTCAAGGATGTCATGCGGGACGTTCGGGCTAAGAGAATGGTGCACATGAAGAATGGTTAGTCACGTGAGAATGGCAGAAGGTCATTCGCGTGCAAAGTGTTAGTCACGTGAGTATGGCGGTGGCCATACGGCGTGCAAAGTGTTAGTCACGTGAGTATGGTAGGGTTGCCATGCAGCGTGCAAGAGTTGTACTCGGCCAGGTTGGGCCAAGTAGAGTTGTGTTGGATACAGATTCCTTCTAGGGAATAGGAATTGTATTCAGAACTCCTTGTGGGTTGGTCCTTTAAATAGGAGGGGTTGTCTCCTGTTGAAGGGCATCCAACCAAGTAGAGCTGAGCGCATCAAGCTTTGAGCTTGGTTTTAGGGTTTGTACTCTTTTGATGAGAGTATTTTAGACAAGAAATAAAGATCAATTCTTCCAAGATTTTTTGCGTGCTACAGTAACCACGTCGCTCTGATATTTTCTGTTTTGGTTCTTGTTTGCATGCTTGTTCTAGTTCTAGATTGGTTTTTGTTCTTCAAGTTTTATCTTGATTTGATCCATCAAAAACCTCTCTAGGGTATTGATCTAGTGTTTCTCAAAGTCTAGTTGATCAATCTTTTGTCGTTCTTGTTTAATCTTGAAGTTTTGATTAGATTGATTCTCGTCAAGTTCTGGATCAGCAAGCTTGCGAAGCTCATAACTTTTGATCCGTAAGTCCGATCGAGCTGATTCTTTTTGGGTTAGATTCGTATTGGAATCTAGTTTCTTGTGTCCAAATTTCAGATCGTTTCGACGGTTGGATCTCCAGGAATTCTCGTTTTACCAAACCTCTGTCATTCTGTTTTTGTCGAAAACGAGGCAATTATTTGGTTCTGTTTTGGGGTGAACTTTTAATAGATCAAGAATTTGGTTTTAGCTTCCGCACAATCATTCACCCCCCCTCTGATTGCTATATTCGTATACTTCGATCCTACAAGTGGTATCAGAGCAAGGTTTTTCTAATCTATCTTAATCGGTGATTAGATCAATGGATCATTATTCAACAAAACCTTGTGTGTTCAATGGTGTTGATTTTCAGTTTTGGAAGGCCAAGATGGAGGCGTTCATCCAAGCTCAGGGATTCGCAATTTGGGAGAAGGCCTACAAACCATATGATGTCCCTGCAAACGACAACGTCAACGACACCAATCGCGCACATGTTGAAGCAAATAGTAAGGCGCAACTTGATCATCCAAGGCTTGGGGCGTGGCGACTTCGATCGTGTGATTCATCTTCGATCTGCATATGAGGTATGGAAATCTCTTTGTGATTACCATGAGGGTTCTAACACTATTAAAGAGGTTCGTCAAGATCTTTACAAAAAAGAATACATGCGATTTGAGATGAAACCGGTGAGTCGGTAGATGACTTCTTTGCGTTTTAATAAGATTCTTAGCAATTTGCGTCTTTGTTGGAGTTAGCTTTGATGATGCTTTGCTAATGCTAGACAATTGCTTAGTGCTTTGGACATGTCGGTGTGGGAGATGAAAGTAACATCTATACAAGAATCTACTACCATGAGTACACTTACTTTAGATGTTCTTTATTCTAAGTTGAAAACTCATGAATTAGATGTTTTTGCTAGAAAGAATGATCATAAATCAATTGCTTTGACATCTCAATCTAGCATATCTCATAATGGTGCTTTGCTTCAAGTTTTGCTCTATCTTTCTTGTCTTCACTAACCGATGAGCAGTTGAGCAATTCCCGATAGAAGACTTGTCACTACTCTCTTCTCGCTTTAACAAAGCTTTGCAAAATGTGATAAAGAGAAAGAGAAGTGGTGGTGATCCTCAAGATGCTATGAGTGTGGTGATCTTGACCATATTCGTCCAAACTGTCCAAAACTTGCAAGTAAAGCATCAAGGGAGGAGAAGGACAACGACAGAAGAAAAGAGAAGAAGAAGTTCTCTCCAAGTGATAGAAAGAAGAAGAACTTCATCAACCGCAAAGTTGTCCATCGAGTTCTTTCCGCTCTTGAACAAGTCAATTTAAGCGATGTGGATTCGGAGAGCAGCGAGGATGATGCAACTCCAAGCAAGCATGAGTTGACGGGGTTGTGTCTCATGGCCAAAAGCGGCAGCTTCACCGAAGCGATCATGACAGCGACTTCAATGAGGTAGATCCTTCTTACGATGAATTAGCTATTCTTTGTTGCTCGTCTTGGTAAATTGCTTGATAAGCGTGACAAGAAAATTAAGAAACATGATTTTGTTGTTGAATCATTGAATGCTGAAATTGCTAGACTTAAAACTTTGATTCCTGATGATGATGCTTGCAAATCATGTGACTTAATTTGGAATGAGCTTACTTCGCTTAGGAAAGAACATGCTTCCTTGATTGAGAAAATTAATGCTGAAAGTGAGAAAAATGAGAAACATATTAAACATGCTAGCTGTTTCACCGATGATTTGCATGGTTTAACTTCTTGTTCTAAATGCTCAACTCTTGAATTAAAATTAAAAGATGCAAATGCTAGGGTTTCTCAATTGATCGATGATCTGCCTTACACATGAGGTTCTTTCATGCTCAACTTGTCGTAAGCAAAAGGAAAAGTGAATGTTCCTTGCAATAATTGTTTAACTCTTTCTCGAAAAGTTGATTACTTGGACAAATCATTAGAACGTTTCACTAAAGGAAAGAAGAACCTAAACATGATTTTGGATCAATCAAAAGTCAGCACTCATAACAAAGGTTTAGGTTTTGATTCTTATGCTCATCATAAATCACATGCTCCCACTTTGTTGTTAAAACACTTGACGGAGGAAAATTTGAAATTGTCAATGAGCCTAAGAAAACTGTCTTTAAGTCTCTTTGAGTGTTATCTTCTACTATGATGAATGCAAATGTTGCTTCTACTTCTAAAGCCAAACATCCTGTTAAATACACTTGCACTCATTGTGGTAGAGATGAACATTTAGTAGATTTTTGCTTTAGACTAGCCAAACAACAAAAGAAAGAAAGAGCTAAGGCTAGGTCTAATTTCAGAAAGGCACGCTTTGCTTCTCACTACGTGCCTAAGGTGATGCAAGCACCTTTTGTTGCTAGAAACACGGGAACAGGCAAATTTGATTTTGTGCATAAGACTGCTTGTGTTGTGCCTACTGTTGTCTGTCATGTGTCTCAAGATCTTTGGATTCCTAAACATCTTATTTCTAACTTGATCGAGACCTCGACACTTTCTCGCTTCTATGTAGGCTTCTCACGAGGAGGGAGAACATGTGGCTAGTGAATTTGGATGCTCACTTCATATGTTCGTGATAAGATTTGGTTCTCCTTCACTCGTGCATCTCATCTTTGAAAGTGTTGCCTTTGGAGATGCTTCTTCCACTTTTGTTTTCGCAAAGGCACTAGTTCAAATGATGCAGGTACAAGTGCATATGTTCAGGGGAGAGTGTCTTTGTTCATAAAGATGATGATAATCTTTGTTGAGGACGAGATAATTAGAGGTTTACATGAGAGACTCTTCCCACGTGCTTGTGTGTGCTCGTTTTCAAGCTTCCCCACGTGCTTCACATCGACAAGCTGTCAAAAGGATTTTCAGGTATCTTCATGGAACTCAAGATTTTGGCATTTGGCTTTCTGCTTCCTCATGCATTAGTTTGAGATCTTTTTCTGATGCTGATTTTGGAGGATGTAGAATTGATAGGAAGAGCACTTCTGGTTCATGTCACTTCTTGGGAAATTCTCTCATTGCATGGTCATCTAGAAAACAATCTTCTCATTGCACAATCAAGCTGCTGAATCTGAATATGTGGCTCTTTGCTAGTTGTTGTTCTCAAATTCTTTGGATAGTAGCTACACTAAAAGATTATGGGGTTAATTTGGATAGTGTTCCTCTTTTGTGTGATAACACTAGTGCAATTTGCATTGCTAAGAACCCCGTGCAACACTCTAGAACAAAACACATTGACATCAGATTTCACTTTCTTAGAGATCATGTTGAAAAAGGCAACATTGTGCTTCATCATGTGGATCTTGAACATCAATTGGCGGACATTTTCACAAAACCTTTGTCTTCTTCTCGTTTTGCTTTTATTCGGGGAGAACTTGGAATTGTTCATCCAATGGGATTGTTTTGAGGGAGTTTCTTTGCCAAGTTCTTTCACTTGATGAGCTCACTTTATCATATTTCTTTATATGTTATGTAATTGAGCTAATATATGATAATCTAATTGTCTCACTTGAACTAAAAATGACATTGTGGAATTCCTGGTGATTACCTATAGCTAAATACTCTGTGATATCTTACTCTTCTAGGCTTGATATTGAATCCTCTTGACAAATTTGGGCTATGAAGCAAGTGTGGTTTCAACTTTATTCTTTCATAAGACCTCTTAATCACTCTTGCATGTTTTACGATCAAAGAAAAAAGAAAAGAAAAGGGAATAAAAAAGGGCTAAAGCTTCAAGTTATTTGCTTCAAGCATGCTTTCCTTAAAATGGTTAAGATGTATGCTTCAAGCATGCCATTCCCTCAAAGATAAGATGTATGCTTCAAGCATGCCACTCCTAGAAAATAAAAGAAGTATGCTTCAAGCATGCCACATGCAACTTATTGTTTAAAGATTAAATTGGTCTACTAGATTGGAGTTGAAACTACTTGCTCGCCCTAAGTTGTTAGTTGCTTCAATTTTTAAAGTCTTGCTTTTTCTGCTAAGATCTTGCTTAGTACTTGGCTATAGTTGACTAAATTGAGGTTGAGATGCATGTCATTCCCTAACTTGTTAAAATCACATCAAGATCATGTATTTTGCATATTATGTGATATATAAGGTTATATGATCGAATGAGCTCATCTTTTCCTATCTTGGCACTCCCTTGTTTCTCTTGGTGAAATCATTGTTTCAGGAAAAATTTTGAACCTGTTCTCTCTTTTATTCTTGATGAATCCATTGTCAAAGGGGGAGAAATTTGAGAATCATTGAAAAGTTTAAGAAAAAGGGAGAGTTGTATTTGGAAATTTGAGAATTTTGGGAGAAGTTTGGAGAATTTTTGAAATTTTTGGGCGCATTGCACATTCACACACATTTTCATTCTCAGGGGGAGATTTTGTTTCGCATTTTGGTCAAAGGGGTAATTCTGTGTTTTCTCTTTTTGGTCCTTGATCCTTTGAAATTCAAAATCTTTGTAAAGTGAATGCCAAATGTTCAATTCTAAGTGGTGTTGCCAATGTTTTCATCAAGGGGGAGATTGTGAAATCATGTGCTGAAAAATTGGCTTAGAATTAAATTTGCAAAATGTGTTTGTTCATGTGTTTTGACAATTTGACAAGATCTGATAAGTTTAAGCTTTGGCGCCGGACCAAACTTAAAGAAAACAGTAAGTTTCCCATGTACAACGGACCAACTTTTTTGGTCCTTTGTAAACATGCTTTTGACAACCTCATTCTTCCATGTACAACAGACCAACTTTTTTGGTCTGTCGTAAATGTGTTTTTGAAGGTTGTTGTGCCAGACCAAGTTATTGAAAAGCAGTAAGTTTTACATGTAAGACGGACCAAGTTTTTGGAGTGCAATGTGGGCGTGTTTTTCAGATCATAAGCCGAACTCAATTTTACAAGAAACCAGTAAGTTTTGCATGTACAACGGACCAAGTTTTTGGGTCTGTCGTGAACGGTTTTTTTGAGGATTGATTTCGCATGTACAACAGACTGATTTTGTTGGTCCGTCGTAAATGGCGTGTTTTCGCGGAATGATTTCTTTGGAACCGAGAGTTTCACTTGTACAACGGACTGATTTTGTTGGTCCGTCGTGAATGGACTTTTTCTAGGATTTTTATTTTGGTCCGTTGTAAACGTGTTTTGCTCGGTTTGGATGTTTTGCAAGATTTGAAATGGTTTGAATTTGAGATTATGAAATTTGTGATGATTTCATGATGCTTCTTTGAAGTGGACTTTATGCAATACTCATGTGAGTAGTTGCATGGATTGACATTGAGTCAAGTCGTGGACTTGTGCTCGGATTTGTTTTGTGGTTTGTTCATGTGCGGTATTGCTCGAAGGCGAATGTGGTCGATGACGGGACCGGAACGAGGTTTATGGTGGAACCGAGGTTCGGGACTAGGTTCAGGAGGAACTGGGGTCTGGGTGGTCAAGGATGTCATGCGGGGCGTTCGGGCTAAGAGAATGGTGCACATGAAGAATGGTTAGTCACGTGAGAATGGCAGGAGGTCATTCGCGTGCAAAGTGTTAGTCACGTGAGTATGGCAGGTGGCCATACGGCGTGCAAAGTGTTAGTCACGTGAGTATGGTAGGGTTGCCATACAGCGTGCAAGAGTTGTACTCGGCCAGGTTGGGCCAAGTAGAGTTGTGTTGAATCTGATTCCTTCTAGGGAATAGGAATTGTATTCGTAACTCCTTGTGGGTTGGTCCTTTAAATAGGAGGGGTTGTCTCCTGTTGAAGGGCATCCAACCAAGTAGAGCTGAGCGCATCAAGCTTTGAGCTTGGTTTTAGGGTTTGTACTCTTTTGATGAGAGTATTTTAGACAAGAAATAAAGATCAATTCTTCCAAGATTTTTGCGTGCTCTGAACCCACGTCGCTCTGATTATTTTCTGTTTTGGTTCTTGTTTGCATGCTTGTTCTAGTTCTAGATTGGTTTTTGTTCTTCAAGTTTTATCTTGATTTGATCCATCAAAAACCTCTCTAGGGTATTGATCTAGTGTTTCTCAAAGTCTAGTTGATCAATCTTTTGTCGTTCTTGTTTAATCTTGAAGTTTTGATTAGATTGATTCTCGTCAAGTTCTGGATCAGCAAGCTTGCGAAGCTCATAACTTTTGATCCGTAAGTCCGATCGAGCTGATTCTTTTTGGGTTCGATTCGTATTGGAATCTAGTTTCTTGTGTCCAAATTTCAGATCGTTTCGACGGTTGGATCTCCGGGAATTCTCGTTTTACCAAACCTCTGTCATTCTGTTTTTGTCGAAAACGAGGCAATTATTTGGTTCTGTTTTGGGGTGAACTTTTAATAGATCAAGAATTTGGTTTTAGCTTCCGCACAATCATTCACCCCCCCTCTGATTGCTATATTCGTATACTTCGATCCTACACCCCGGTAGATATCCGCTTGTCTTGGCGCCCGTTGTCTGCGGCATCAAGCTCAAGAGGGTGTTGATTGACGGTGGAAGTGGGCTCAATGTCCTCTTCGTGAAAACACTCGACGACATGGGGATTCCACGGTCGGAGCTTAAACGCGGGTCATCGCCTTTTCACGGAGTGATACCCGGAACATCGGCGACACCACTCGGACAAATCACTCTGCCGGTCACATTCGGCACGAGAGACAACTACCGGACGGAGAGCCTTGGCTTCGAGGTGGCAGACTTCGCGACAGCGTATCATGCCATCTTGGGGAGACCAGCGCTAGCCAAGTTCATGGCAGTGCCCCACTACGCGTATTTAACGCTGAAAATGCCGGGCCCGAGTGGTATTATCACGCTGCGCGGTGATATCAAGCAGTCTTTTTCTTGCGACAGGGAGAGCTGCGAGATGGCCGAGTCGCTGGAGGCGCTAGCGGGTCGGGAAAGGATTCGTCAAGAGGCGAATTCCGACAAGCCGGAAGGCAGCGTCCCTACCCGCAAGGCGCACAACCTCGGGATCGGCCTCGAGGAAGGTACCAAGAGAATCATCCTCGACCCGTTCGATCTGGCGCGAACCGCCTTGATCAGGACAGGGCTCGAAGATAAATAGGAGGACGCGCTCGTCACCTTTCTGCGGGCAAACAAAGACGTCTTTGCCTGGAAGCCGTCGGACATGCCCGGAGTCCCCAGGGAGGTGATCGAGCACGCGCTGAATGTAAACCAATCAGCCAGGCCAGTCAAGCAAAGGTTGCGACGGTTCGCCCAAGACCGCCGAGAAGCCATCAGGGAGGAGATCACAAAGCTGCTAGCCGCAGGTTTCATCAAAGAAGTGTATCATCCCGACTGGTTGGCAAACCTTGTACTCGTTCAAAAGAAGAATAAAAGTTGGCGCATGTGTGTTGATTACACCGACCTCAACAAGGCTTGCCCGAAAGATCCCTTCGGTCTCCCCTGCATTGATCAGGTGGTGGACTCCACTGCAGGATCTCAACTACTTAGTTTTCTGGACGCCTACTCAGGCTATCACCAAATCCGGCTTCGAGAGGAGGATTGTGAGAAGACTTCGTTTATCACCCCATTCGGAGCATATTGCTACGTCACCATGCCGTTCGGGCTGAAGAATGCTGGCGCAACTTATCGGTAGCGATCTGGCGGTGTTTTCACCATCAGCTCGGACGCAATGTAGAAGCATATGTGGATGATGTAGTGTTTAAAACGCAGACCGAGGACAGCCTCACCTCCGATCTGGCCGAGACGTTCGCAAGACTAAGGGCGTTCCAGATGAGGCTAAACCCTGAGAAGTGCGTTTTCGGAGTTTCTTCCGGGAAACTACTCGGGTTCATTGTCTCTCATCGTGGGATCGAGCCAAACTCGGAGAAAATCGGGGCCATCATGAGGATGGCCCCACCTACTAGCCAGAAAGATGTTCAAAAACTTACTGGCTGCATGGTAGCGCTTGGTAGGTTTATCTCCCGGTTGGGAGTTCGGGGGATGCCTTTATTCAAGCTCCTCAAGAAGCAGGACCGTTTTGAATGGACGGCAGAGGCACAACAAGCCTTCGAAGAACTCAAGGTGTTCCTCTCCACCCCTCCAATTCTAGTCTCGCCGGTGCCAGGTGAACCTCTCCTGCTTTACATAGCGGCAACAACTCATGTAGTCAGTGCCGTGATAGTTGTGGAGCGGGAAGAATCTGGACATCGCTACAGCGTACAACGCCCAGTTTATTTTGTCAGTGAAGTACTGGGCAAATCCAAGACGCGATATCCTCAAGTTCAGAAGCTGCTGTACGTAATTTTGATCTCGTCGCGGAAGCTGAAGCATTATTTCCAAGGGCACTCGATTTCAGTAGTGATTTCTTTCCCTGTGGGAGAGGTCCTCCATAATCGAGAAGCTACTGGAAGAATTTCAAAGTGGGCAGCCGAGCTTGGAGCTTTCGACGTCTCGTTCAAGCCGCGCACCGCCGTCAAGTCCCAGGCTTAGGCCGACTTTACGGCCGAGTGGACTGAATCCCAGGCCCCCCGCATGGAAGAAGAGCCGGAGTATTGGACCATGCACTTCGATGGATCTCTCATGCTCGGTGGGGCCGGGGCGAGGATTCTCCTCGTCTCGCCAAAAGGCGATAGGTTGAAGTACGTCCTTCGGATTCACTTCCCGGCCTCGAACAATGCCGCAGAGTACGAGGCGCTCATCCACGGGCTCCGCATCGCCGCATCGCTCGGAATCCGACGACTGGCGGTTCGCGGTGACTCGATTAGTGGTGAGCCAAGTACGAAGGACTGGTCGTCGTCGATCAGACTATGACGGCATATTGCCCGACAAGTCCGAGAATTGGAAGGCAAGTTTGATGGTCTGGAGCTGGTCCATGTCCTCCGCCGCAATAATGAGGCAGCCGATGAGTTGGCTAAAATGGGAGCCACTCGGGCAGAGGTCCCGAGTGGTATCTTCGTCCAGGATCTTCTGAACCAAGCTGTTGCAAAAGCAGCGAGAGCCAAGTAAGGATCCCGAGACCGAGTCATGCTCATTAACCCCGGACCTGACGGGCCCCATATCTAGATTATCTCTGAAGGACAAGCTTCCAGAGGCAACCGCTCCGGCCGAGCGCGTCTCCCGACAAGCCAAATCCTATGTGGTGATTGGCGAGGAGCTCTTTCGGAAGAGCACCTCAGGAGTCCTCAGGCGGTGCATTTCGGAACAAATGGGAAGAGACCTGCTCAAAGAAATCCACTCGAGGATGTGCGGCCATCACACGGCGTCAAGCGCCTTGGTTGGGAAAGCCTACCGCCAGGGCTTCTTCTGGCCTACGGCGGTGACGGATGCTAAGGAGATCGTTCGAACTTGCGAGGGCTGCCAGTTCTATGCAAGACAGACACACTTGCCGGCACAGGAGCTGCAAACTATCCCCATCTCTTGGCCCTTTGCGGTCTGGGGGCTCGACTTAGTGGGCCCACTCAAGAAGGCGCGAGGTGGCTTCGCCTACCTTTTCGTAGCCGTTGACAAGTTCACCAAGTGGATCGAAGCTAAACCAGTCACCACAATCACTGCGGTTAAGGCCAAGGATTTCTTCCAGGATATCGTGGTCAGATTCGGAGTTCCCAACCGGATCATCATAGACAATGGCACCCAATTCAGGAGTGAAGAATTTCAAGAATGGTGCGAAGGCGTCGGAATCAAGATTTGCTTCGCCTCGGTGGCTCATCCACGAAGCAATGGGCAGGTGGAGCGGGCTAATGGCCTGGTCCTCCAGGGCCTCAAGGCCAGGATCTTCGATCGCCTCAAACCATACGCTGCCCGATGGGTGAAAGAATTATCGTCGGTACTCTGGGGACTCAGAACCACTCCCAGCCGAGCGACTGGGCAAACTCCCTTTTTCCTGGTTTACGGTGCAGAGGCGGTTCTGCCAACCGAACTAGAATTCAAATCCACAAGGGTTCGGAATTACAAGGAGGCTGAGTCCGAGGGGGGCCGAATGGTAGAGCTTGATCAACTCGAGGAGGCTTGAAACGTTGCAGCCATCTAGTCGGCCAAGTACCTCCAGGGACTTCGGCGTTACCATTCTCGCAATGTCAGAAGGAGAGCCTTTTCAAAAGGAGATCTGGTCCTCAGGAGGAACCAGAAAAGTGAGCACAAGCTCTCTCCAATTTGGGAAGGTCCCTACATTGTGGAGGAGACGGTCCGGCTGGGTGCCTATCGACTCAGACGGGAAGACGGCGAGGTCCTGGCGAATACTTGGAACGCCGAACAGCTGCGTCGCTTCTACGCATAAGTTATGTATCTTGCTCTCATGCATTAAGTAAAGCTCCCGACTATCTGGATTTTTGATCAGTTTTCACTAGTGACCCGATTAATCCCGAGTGGTTACCCCCCTACTAGCGTATCATCTGATCCTACCCGTGCCGATGCGGAATATACAAAAATTCACGTTCAAGGTGAGATCGCATTAAGCGGCAACATCTGAACGTCTGCACTAGCGCACGAGATAGAAAAGACTAAGCTAGAAGGCACCAACCACTCGGGAATAACGATCGATACCTCACGAATTTTATTGAACAGGGATCGGGGTCACTAGACTAAAGTCGATAAAATCTCGGCCCTCCGGCACCTTGCTGCGGGGGCTGGGGCTGTCGGCTAGTGTAAACCACTCAAGAAGAATGGGGACAAAACGATTAAACTCAGAAGAGTGAAAAGGACGCTGATTTGTATTCCATAATGAGAGTAATTTACATTACTGACTTTTTTTCATTTTCTCGCATATAAAAAAAAGGAGGGGCGGCTCCTGCCGCCGATCCTGCTGCTGCTGGTGCTGCTACTGCTGGTGCCGTGGAGCTGGGTGCAAGCGGCTAACCGCGACGCGACCACCCCAGGGCTTCGCGGATCAAGTCCGCAACTACCCAGAGTGAAGGCACAAGATGAAGAAGGGCCTCCACAGCGGCGGCGTCACGACGCTCCCGCCCGAGAATCTCCTTCAGCACGTCCTCCACCTCCGTAAGCGCCGGCACAGCCTCGATGAGAGCGGCGACGGCGGCCGCATCTTTCGCCGCTGCCCTCTCCTCCGCCAACTCCATCGTGGCGAAGTCGAGGTCCAACCAGAGCTCTGCGTTCTCCGAATCGCTGTCCGACATTGGAAGCGGCACTACAAAGAATCTTGGAGAAGAAGAAGAAGTTTGACAAAGGGGCGATCGCTTTACTTGCGGTGACGCCCTATTTATAAACCATCCCAGCTCCGGAAATCGAAGCGTCTCCAAGGGCAATCAAACGCGCCACCTCACAATCAATGAAGCACAAAAAACAAAGCGGCTGCGCAAATACCAAAGAAGATCAACACGTTGAACAGAATTAAGGGATATTTCACCAGACACGTGTCAGGTGTAGTTCAAATTAATTCGACCTTCCCGCTCACTTCGCCCAGTTAAGCGAGAAGTCCGGGGGCTGCGAGCCGGGAGGCGACGACGCAAACTTGGGGGCTGAACCACTCAGCCAGGAGGCCACAACGTAAGTCCCGACGCTCGAGAGCTGTACGCCAGCCACTCGGAAAAGCGTGTCTGGGGCGAGAAGGCCACGGGCCAAGGTCCTGGCGCTTGGGAGCCATACCAGTCGGCTGAAGGCCACCCAGAAAGGCGCAACGGGGGCCAAAAGGCCGTGGGCCTATGTTCTAGCAACTCAGACAAGCGGGAAAGAGTGAAAGAGGTTTTGAGCCCACTTAGCAGAGAACAATACAGACAAATTATATTCGAGTGAGAAATACAACGTTTCAAACAAGGAGGGGAGGGCCAGCACTCGGCATGAAGGTTCACATCGAAGTCAGAATTCAAGATTCTCTAACAAGGCCTGCGATGTACCGGAGACCTCTTCGAGGAGTGTGTTGGCCTTGTCTTCGTCACAGGCAAAACCCTCTTTAACAGCTTCAAGGTTAACTCTCAGATAATGAGACTTGACCACTGCCAACGCCTGGTTCGCTCTCATGGTCGCGGACTCCTTGGCATAAGCTCTGATCCTATCGGCTCCTCCCGAGAGAAGCGGAACAATGTTGTCTCCCTGGCCCGGCTCAGCTCCTTCGATACGCAGAAGGTGCAGAACTGGCTCGCAGGCGACGCGCAGCTCAGTGCGGCTCCGTTCGGCAGTGGTCATCTTCTCCTTGCATTCTGCACCAAAGCCGAACTGCCATCAGAAAACACACCCGGCGCCAAGTACATTCAATCCAAGTCAAAGAAATTTACCCTTCAGCTCCCGTTGTATCCTCTCCAAGCCGACTCGAGCTTCGAGGTCAGAACTTTCCAAAGCTTCCAGTCGAGCTCTCAGCTCAGCGATGGTTGAATCGCGCTCTGAAACACAAGAGCGCCATCATCCTTTCCAATTGTCCAAAAAGGTGTCTAAATCGAACCCAGAGGAGAATCTCACCTTCGAGCACATGCTCAAGTTTCGCCTTCTCCTCTCGGATCGTCATACACTGGGCCTCTAGCCCGTGGACCTCTTTCCATCTGTCGTCGCTGATCTCGTTGACCTTGTCCTGATACCTCTGGTGCTCCTTGAGCTTGGGGAGCACCTTCCGAAAAAACTGTGACCTCTGCTCCGAGCGCTCTCCCATGTCCTAGGCGACAGGGCAGAGTCTCAGGTGGAAGCCAGCATTCCCTAATGATAACAGACCAAAGAAAGACAGAAAACTCACCCTGACGAGCGTGCTACACCTGACGGTGAGCTCGTAAAGCTCCATCCGAGCAGCTATCTCCGCTTCTTCGTCCTCCTCCATCCCTTTCCAGTCGGAACCTCCCTCGCTCCACACGGTCCGATTCGGGGGCTTCGGCAGAGGACCGAGCGGCGCTGGCTCTCGGTGCACCTCCTCCACTTCGGGAGGCAGAGCCGGGTCAAGCTCCTCGACTGTCGGGCCACTCGATGGCTCAGCGGTCGGGCCAGCAGCACGAGGTGGCGACGCCCCAGCTGCCGAAGGAGGCGGTGACCTAGCCGACGAGGGGGGGTCCCCCTTGGAGAAGCCGGTCCCGGGGGCTCCTTTTCAGGAGACCCTTCCACTGGGACGTCCATAGTAGGAGTTCTGAATCGACAAAAAGGAAAAACATCTCAGCACAAGTAATAATAAAAAGACAAGGATTGCCCGAAAGAATACCTCCTGGATTTCTTAAACTTCATCCCAGGCTTCATCCGAGTCCCAGCACCACTCGGAGGGGAGCCCGACCAAAGACTCGGCAACCTGCCTCTCGAGACAGAGGGTCATGGCTCTGCGCCTTGTGACCCGGGGACACTGGAGGTCGAAGGCCTGGCCGGCGAGGGGTCAGCAGCCTCCTCCGCCGATTCCCGGCGCAGCTCATCGGCCGAGGTGTCAGCCGCTCGCTTGGCCTAAGCATTCCTCAGCCGAGAGAGGCCGACGACCGGAGCGTCAGAAAAAAAGGACTCACGTTCCTGAAAAAGGAGCGATCGCACGCTGTCAGAATCACACATCAGGCAAAGATCATGGGACAACTTCTCGAGGGAGTGGGGCACTCACAGGAGGGGGAGGGTTCGCCGCCGAAAATTTGTGAGGGCAGCCCCTGTTGGTAATTTCAGTTCCAGCCACGAAGAGGTCAACCACCCGCGCCGCCAATGCATTTCTCGACAGGGACGTGCTTGTCTCCCGGGTGGGATCCTGAGTCCCGCCGTACTGGAACCCCAAGTGGATTCTCTCCCTTAAGGGTTGCACCCGGCGCTTCACAAAGCTGATCGCAATCCCGGGGCCTGTCAGCCCCCGAGTCTTCAGATCATTAATCCACGCCAGAAGTTCGGCGACTTGGCTCAATCCGCCGCCGTCTGGGGCATCACTCCAGCATCGAGAAGCTTTAGGAGCACGGCCAGTAAAAGGGGCGAGAAAAGGATCAACATTGGCACAATAGAACCACTCCCGCCTCCAGCCTTTAAGGGAAGTTTTGAGGGGGATGGCGAAGTAATGTTTCTTCAAGCCCTCTCAGCTTGAAGTCCCGGCACTTCAATGACGCTGGGAGCAGCTCGGTTCGGATGAGGCTTGAGCAAGAAGAGGGAGCGGAACAAGTCAAAATGAGGACGTATCCCAAGATACGCCTCGCAAAGTTGAACAAAGAGAGCAATGTGGAGAATGGAGTTGGGATTCAAATTGATCAATTCGATCTCGTAAAAGTGAAGGAGCCCTCGGAAAAAGGCACTCCCGGGAACATTAAACCCCCGCCAAAAGAAGGACTCGAACACCACAATCTCATTCTCTAGAGGTGTGGGGTAAGGGTCACCTACGGCGGGACGGGCAGAGATCAACTCCAGCGGAGGGGAAGAACGCCGGCAGCGACCAGCTCCTCCAAGCGGGACGTCGTGGTGACGGAGGTCTCCCACCCCGCGGTCGCCGGGTCGGCGTTACCCTCCGACGATGATGAGGATTCCGAAGAAGAAGACATCACGAAGAAGAAAACCCAGCGGGAAGAACCGCCGCGAGCCTAGGGCGCGAAACCAGAAACCTAGGTCGCCAAGATCGCCAAAGGAGATTTGAAGATTTCTTAGCCGTGGTGGGGGAGAGAAAAGGATGTCTTTACCCCAGCAAGGTTTTTTCTCATTTATAAGAAATGGGCCCCAATTTTCGCCTTACGGTGGGAAGAAGCAAGGGCCTCCCTGTTTAATTCCGGGCCAGATCCAGGGCACGCCCCATGTCAGGCCGAAAGCTGTGTTGCGCAAAACGCGACCAGGTGTCAAATCTAGTTCGAAGTTTGGGATAAAGTGCGCCCCACGATTGGCCTGAACGCCGGCCGCCACGGAAGATTGGGGCTGGGCACTTTCCGAACATCCTCCAACGGTGCGCTCCATAATTTGGGGTCAATTGCTGGTCACTATCTCATGAGGATTTTTACCAACGCGGTCTTGAGAATCGCGCCCATGAGGTCAAGCGATCTTGGCAAGTGGCGAACACAGGCATTACTCTGAATGACAAAGGTATGCCCCATGAGGGTCGGTTGGGCCTCACAAGCCAATCGCCGCACACCGCAAACGGGTGCGGGTACCGCTCAGCCCCGAGCCAAACCACTATGGTTCGCCCCATGAGGGTCACCGAGCGACAAGTTAGCCTGTTGCAAGACCGTAAGCGGGCGCGGGTAACACTCGACCCACGAGCCAAAAGACTATGGTTCGCCCCATGAGGGTCGGTGGCGACAAGTTAGCTTGCGCAAGACCGTAAACTGGTAGCGGGTACCACTCGACCACGAGCCAAAAGATCGTGGTATGCCCCATGAGGGTCACCGAGTGACAAGCGATTGCCACAAGACCGCAATGAACGGGCGCGGGTACCACTCGGCCACGAGCCAAAAAGATCGTGGTAAGCCCCATGAGGGTCGGTGGCGACAAGCGGTTCTGCGCACCATAAGCAAGCGCGGGTACCACTCGACCCACGAGCCAAAAGATCGTGGTTCACCCCATGAGGGTCACCGAGCGACAAGCAGGTGCAGCGCCGTGTAAGCGGCGCGGGTACCACTCGCCACGAGCCAAAAGACTATGGTTCACCCCATGAGGGTCACCGAGCGACAAGCCGATTAGCTTGCGCCAAGACCGTAATCCAAGCGCGGGGACCACTCGGCCACGAGCCAAAAAGATCGTGGTATGCCCCATGAGGGTCAGCTGAGCGACAAGCCAGTTGCCGCGCACCATAAACGGGTGCGGGTACCACTCGGCCACGAGCCAAAAAGATCATGGTATTGTAACACCCCAAAAATTTTGCTTTTCTTAAATTCATGTGTGGTTTGGCACTTTGGTGAATTTTTGGAATTTTCTGGAATTTATTTGGATTTATTTGGAATTTATTTGAATTTATTCCCTTTTGAAATAATTGAAGAATTTAATTTTGCAAATAAAATTTTGTTGGAAATATTTTATTTGAGTCCAAAATGATCCAAAGTATTTTCCAGAATTTTTTCTCGAATTTTTCTCAGTCATTTGCTATTTTCTTGAATTAAATGAATTCTTGGGAATTATTTTAAATATTAAATCGCTGGAAATTCAACTCGGGTTAAGTATCGTTCATCCGACCGAAGTCGGAACCCGAGTCGGACTCGAGTCCGACCGAGCGATTGACTCGATCAAACCAAATTAAAACCCTAATCAATCCTAACCGTTGGATCAAGATCCAACGGTGAAGATCCGCCCGTCACGGCTCGAGCCGTATCCGGCCCGGATCCGATCGCGCCAGGCGATCGTGGCCGTTGATCGTGCCACGTGGGCGGGCCGAGCGTCATCGTCTCCGCCGAGTCCGGCCGGACTCCGCCGCCGCCGCCGCCGCCGTGTAGAACTAGGTTTCCGCCTCGAGCACGAACGCCGAGGCTATTTAAAGCGTGAGACGCCCCCGAGGTTGCCCTCATCTTTGCGCACCCGTTCCCGAGCCATCTACGCCGAAAGCCGTCGCTGTTTGCCCGCACGTGCTCGCCGGAGTTGGAGCCTGTCTTGTGGCGCACGGTTGAACGCCGATTCCGCCGCCGTCCGTCGTCTTCCGTAGAAGGAGCCCAGATCCGGAACCACCGTGACGAGCGCACTCCGAAGGAAGGATTCATCTCGCCGAGCAACCCCGAAACGCCGTCGGGCTCGTCATCGCTTCGTCTCGGTGCCCAAGCCTCGCGCCATCGCCATCGCCGGACTTCGCGAGCTCGGTGAACCGTCGGATCTAGATCGGACGGTTGAGGTGAGTTCACGTGTCCCCAACCCGATTGGATCTGGACCGTTGGATCGAGATCCAACGGTTCACAATTGCCACGTGCCGGAGTAGTGTTATTCTAGGATTCGATCTGGACCGCCCGATCTAACTCGACCGGCCCACGATCATCGAGTAGATTCAACGTGTTAACCCTGGATCTAATCGCGGCCGTCGAATTTCAAATCCCCGGCCGGGATTGGCGCCACGTGTCGGGAAGTTGGACCGGCGAGCGGTGGCGCAAATCCGCAGCCAGCGTCGTGTGACGCCGACACGCGAAGGCCCGCGTGTCGAGGGCTCAGATGTCACGGCCGTCCGGCCGAGCGCCGACGTCACCCATGACGTCATAGCGGGACTCCACTGTCGCGACTGGTGGTGAGTCCTCGCCGACGTCGGGCCGATGACGCTACCCGAGTGGTCCCACATGTCGGGCCTCACGTGAAGTCGTGGACCGAGTCCACATTAGACCCGAGCCGGCGTGGACCAAGTCCATGGACCGGTGGCGTCGACCAACCAATCGAGAGGCTGCCACGTGTCCATGATGACGCAATAATTAATTTCGAAAAAGAAAATGATTTATTAATTCGAAAAATTGATTCAAATTTATATAAAAACTTCAAACGCGTAAAACTGATGCGTTACAACTCCGATATGATAGGATCAAAATTCAAAAATTGTATAAAATTGATATCTACCTAAAAATAAATTTTATTTAATTTTGGACTAAAGTTTTTCTCTGTAATATTATTTAATTGATTATTTAAACTTTAATAAATCATAACTTTTGCATTTTAACTCCGATTTGAACGATTCCAGTTCCTAAAAATCCAGAAAATTATGTTCTCTCTGTTTATGGATTTTATTTGGAGTTTTGGGATGTTTTTGCCTATTGTTTATTTGCGTATTTGCTATTTGCACGCTTTACGAGTAGACGTTGAAGTCTTGGGAAGGATTCGAAGGAGAAGTATTAACTCAGGATCCAACTCAAGACCAAGAGCAAGTACTTTTTGAAGGCAAGTTGTGCTTTGACCATGTTGATCCTATTTCGAAATCTATTTTGATTTAAACTATTGCATGCTAAATCAATTAGAAAGATACTTTGTTTAAACATGGGGTTAGATAAATACCAATTTCTTTGTATGACACCTTGATTATTTAAGTATGTGCCATGACCCTTGTCACCCTAGTTGTGGTTTACTAGTTGGACATAATCAAATTGCCAACATGGGTTTTAGACCGCTGTAGTATAACGCTTAGACACACTTTCGTGCTCATGACATGGTTTTGGACAATCAAATGTTAATATTGACTTAATGATATATTGAACCTGTTTTGGAAAGGTATCATGTGATGTTGATAGCACGTGGTGCTTGGTAATCAACCGGGGTTTTGATAAATAGTTTTCGGCCAGGGGCATGTGGCAAGAATGATCAGGTGGGCGGTGTGGCATTGGGGATGTTGATTTGGTTCTTGGGTAGTCTTGCCCTGGTCACTCTAAGGACTTAACCTTGCAAGCCTTTGAACCTGGGTCATACTTGCAACCACATGGCTGGAATGGGACGGCCCTAGTTGACTAAGTCGCTAAGGACTCACTTGTGGAGCCTCGGGGTGTCAATTACACCGCTTGTGTGATTGTGCGGGAGCGTATCGTGGCCGTGGCCGATACCCATCTAACGGTGTGTTGGTCCCATACTTCGCCTTGGCTAAGGGAAGGGATGGTGTAGAGCACGAACCTGAGAGGACCACCTGTGTTGTTTGAGGCTTCCAGAAGGCTTTATTCTGAGGAACTTCGCCTTTGTGGTGTTTGACTCAGTATCTTGTGGGTAAAGTGCATAACCTCTGCAGAGTGTAGAACCTATTTAAATAGCCGTGTCACGCAGTCTTTGGACAATGCTCGGGAATTACAATCAAGGGTTAGATTTTCTGAAAATAACTTGGTTTGAAAGGTTGGATTGGTTTAATAATGGAGATGGTGGAGGTATGGTTTAGGATGGGGAAAATGTTTATTAAACTTCTTGAAAAGTTATTTATGCTTTACTTGTTTCTACTGCTTTCGAATCTATTTATGATACTTGTCAAATGTCATTTCGCAAATATACCTTAAGCTATTCCTTTGTACCAAGCCATGCATATAGTATATTAGCCTCGCA
The DNA here is from genome assembly GCA_036346355.1 of Rhipidocladum racemiflorum. Classification (NCBI taxonomy): domain Eukaryota; kingdom Viridiplantae; phylum Streptophyta; class Magnoliopsida; order Poales; family Poaceae; genus Rhipidocladum; species Rhipidocladum racemiflorum. Next base: position 26,885,173 of record CM070589.1, read on the forward strand.
TTCTGTGCATGACTTGCGAGTACCAAGTACTCACCCTTGCCTCAACCCAATATCGCTTGAAGAGGAGATCACGCCCGGCTTTGGAGGAGGAACTCCAAGAGGACCCGTCTACTTAGGGATGCGAGCCCGATCGGTGCCTGTGGTATCTTGGATGGCGCCACGGTTATTTGATTTTCATTCTTGTTATTTCTCTTTTAATAAGTTTCGCCTTGCGAGGCATATATTTGTAACTTGACCATAAGGCCAAGTAACCTGTTTGGTTATTTAAATAAAGTACCTTGATAATATCGATTGGTATGATTGTGATATTTACCGATGTTAAGACTGTGTGCACTAGCGCGTTCCTGGACTAGTGCTGAATACACAGAGGGTCCGGATTTGCAAATTCGGGGTCCCGACAGGTATGCCCCATGAGGGTCAGCTGAGCGACAAGCCAGTTGCCGCGCACCGTAAACGGGCGCGGGTACCACTCGGCCACGAGCCAAAAAGACTATGGTTCACCCCCATGAGGGCCAGCTGAGCGACAAGCCAGTTGCCGTGCACCGTAAACGGGCGCAGGTACCACTCGGCCATGAGCCAACCAACCACGGTGGCCTCACAAAACAAGTTCTTTACGATCTTTTTTCCCGCATAATCTTTATGACAGGATAAGAGGAGGAAATCCGATCCTAAAGCACTTGGGGGCTGCTGTGGGATGCCTGAGATAGGGGTCTCGCAAGTGGGGCCTATACCCGACTGGGCCGAAGGCGGGGCGGTAGGCCCAGAGCCCGGAAGCGCCATGATGGGCCCGGAGGAGGTCTCGACTTGTTCCCCAAGACAGCTCGTCGATCCTTCGGCGAAGCTTCGTACCATGCCCAGACAACCCGTCGAAAGCGAAGCATGCGGCCTAACATTCGCAGAGCCTGCAGGCGCCGGAACCTGACGGAGTGGCAGGCGCGGGTCGGGGAAAGCACAACTACCTCTCCAAGACGTAGTGCGGTTTAGCCGATAGAGACAAACTACGTGTTGATGAGGCCACCATGTTCAGGGCCAGGTGGCGCCCATCTATGATGTATCCCTCCCCCAGTATATAAGGAGGGGGGGACAACCCTGAAAAGAGGAGAGGAGAGGAGAAAAAAAGAGGGAGAGAAAGATCACGCTCATATATCCAAGAACACAGGACTAGGGTATTATCTTCTCCGAGAGAGCCCGAACCTGTCTAAAAAAGAGATCGCCCTCGCATCCTGTGTTACCATCTGGCTCTGATCTCGCACGAATCCCCTAGAATCACAAATCTCATTGCCAGCAAAACCGATCGTCGACACCTGCTTGTCAATTTCCTTTACTGGATATTAGATTGTTTTATCTAATTCAGTTTACTTGTTCCTTCTCTGGCTTGTTATCTTCTGTCAACCTGTGTTTTTTTTTATCTTGTTCGTCTTTGTGGTAAATGCTGTACATGGCTTAGAATTGAATGTTTCTGTTCTAGTAACTTGCTAACAGGAGGTAAACTGTATTGATAAGCTGAGAACTAATTTCAAATCCTTTGCTAGAAGAACTGTCACAACTAGTCCATGATCTAATTGCCCTTGTGGCGAGGAAGGCTAATCTCTTGATTAAGCAACCCGACATCTGAGAGAAATAATAATACAAAACTACTTGAGGTTAATACCTAGTTGTTTAAATATGGTCAAACACATGATTTCATTGAGTAGTATGTATTTGTATGGTTACAGAATGCTCAATTTAATCATTGCTTTGAATGAGTTATATGCCTTGTTGTACTGTTCATCGAATGTGGTAGATGATCAATCCACTGTGGTACTGTTCATCCTGTTAAACATTACATTTGGGTGTCATTTTGTCCATTTTATATTGGAAATTAAGTTAATAAATATTTTGCTAATACCGCAACTCTTTCAACACTATAAGTCGTTAGCGATCCGATCCGTTCAACTTGATTGTATTCTGTTTCTTGAAGTATACATGTTTGGAAGTACAATGTGTAGCCTGCTGTTAGATTTTCTGTGTGTATCACTATTTATCTGTAGTATTTGCCTCAATATAAAATCTGGAATAAAAATATTGCTCACATTTCTAACAACCACAGCCACGAGGAATGCGATCGACACGAGCACCAACCTCTTTCCACATAGATTGGCCTAGTCCTTCATATCCACATACCGTCGCCGTCGCCGCCACCGTCCATCTCCGCCGCGCCGGGTCGTGGACAAGGGGACCGCCCGAGCGTGAGCTAGGGATTTGCTGTGCTTTGAGATGGCGAAAGTGAGACGACAGAGAGTAGACCGCGAGCTATATCAGTACCGACGACGACAAGTATCCACACTCCACGTAAGTATCAATTGAGTGGACGGTTTCATGATTGAAACTCAAATCGAAACTTTCGGTAAAGTGAACGGTTTCGTAATTCTCAAGTTTCATGATTGAAACTCAACCGATGGTAAAGTTTAGGACGGTAAATTGAACTTTTTCATTGCATGTTCGAACAAAAGATTTGCAGGGACATTATGGTTTGACAGATCCTAGGATATCATCGTACTTTTATGACGAGGACCGTCACTGCCCTTCTGGTATACCATTGTTTCAATAAAAAAAGAGCTCTTTTACGATACACTAAATTAATATAAACCGTTCATTCTTTTCAATCCAATAGATCAGATTAACTAGAGTTCACTTATACTACACCTGGTAGTAGAGTAAACACCCTTAACAAATCAACAGTTAGATGTGATTTCTATTGCACATTTTATACTACAAGTATAATCCACCGTAAAATTTCTCTAAAAAAAACACCCAGGAAAACCAATTCTGAAGGCTGATGGTGATGACATCGTGCATCAGTCCCATTAATGAAACCTGCCAAGCTTCTAAAGAATCCGTCAGGGGCCAAAAATTTATGGAAGTCCGATCTCAACCTTCCATCGCTTTCAGAAATTGTATAAACATAACATGATCAATATCTTGCAGGCGAGTGATGAAACAAGACCAACACACTACACGAAACGTCATCATATTTTATTATGTTCCTTTTTTTTTCACATGAGCTTTTACTTCTACAATCTTACTGTGAAGACAGCATAAGGGCCAAAAATAGAGCTACAAAACGGCGGCACGAGTCACAAACCAGTGGGGTACCGGTTTTAAAGTACACGCAAATCGTATATAGTGCATAAATTAGAAACCACTCCAAAGACAGAGACTTCTAAAAGACAGCCTCTCACCATATCTATCAACATGACAAGCTGCAAACGCTGCGCCTCATCTCCCCCCATAGCGTTATTCAAATCAAGGATCACTAGCGGATACACTGGGTGTCAATGTTTGCAACTTCCCTCTGCCCATGGTGAATCCACGTGTGCCATCAGGCATGCGCGGCCCTGGAGGCTGTTTGTTAGCTACTGCAACTGGCTGTGCCTGCTGCTGCTGCTGGTCAGTCTTGACTGGGTGGCTGGACGGTGGGGTTCCCACTGGATGAACGCCACTCTGGTTGTTACCATGGTGATTGCTGTTTTGGTGATGGTGCTGCTGATGGTATTGATTGTTGTTATGGTAGTGGTAGCCACGCCCTTGGCCTCTGCCTCCACGTCCACGGCCTCTGCCACGCCCTCGGCCCGTATCTCCAGTGCTCTCCTCAGGCTGTACAAAATCAAATTGTTTTTAGGTCAGAAAAAAGCTCCTTCAAACAAGCTTGGGAGGTACACAACCAGGCACAATTAATTCAATCAATAATGAACTTTCTAGTGGCAATCCAAAGAAAAAAGGGAGCCTTAGATTGATATGGTGCTGACACCAGGGTTTTGGAATTCGTTTTCATTTTTTTCACCACACACTGAAATCACCGAAATTTCGTTCAAAAGATTTGAATCAAATCTGAATTTTAAACTTTAGCGTTTAGTATATAAGAGACATCAACCCATACGTAATCAAGATACTGCAACGAGCCTCATAAAACTGGCAAGAGGCTGCTTGCAGCACATGCGTTAGGTGCTGGGTTCGATCCCCAGGCAATGCAATTTCTAATCTTGCCATCTTTACCTGTGGGCCCCGCATGTCAATGGTATAATTTGCAAAAAAAAATTGGAAGCAAAGCTGGGATTCGATCCTATGACCTCGGGCATGCAAGGGAAGTGTGTTGCCACCATGCCAGCCACGCTCTTGTGCATGGGTAAGGGTACTCCATGCTTTTTAAACCTTGAATAATTCAACTTCAAACGACAATTTTGACCAGTATGCAAAGTTTTCAGGACCCACCAAAAACACTCAGTTTTTCCGAAATTCAGCGAAATTTCACCAAAATTAAAACCCTGGCTGACACTACACTCAAGCCTAGGACAAGTACCAAGTTGAAGTATTCTGGCATTAGCTGCTAAAAGCTAACAGTACAACGCTAATAATACACTGGTGTTGCAAATTGTGACCATATTGGAAATATTTTGTGAAGTTTTCTGGATTCTTTTTGTTTTAATGTTATTATTAAACAAAGGAGACTAGAAAGTAAAAGGGAGTACTTACCACGTGCTCTCCCTCAGACAGTTGAGGTGTTTCTTCTGGATGTTTCTCATTTGGTTGGTTAGAAGTGGAGATATCCTCCTCCTCACCATGTCCTTCAGCTTCATGCCCACCCTTTTTCCCTTTTCCTCCCTTTGTCTATACCGCAAAAAACATGATGATATGTTATAAAATAGATATAATTGTTTTGCAATATGCAAACAAATGAAAGAAGCCATTGGTGACATACATTCAACTACATAATGTGCTGCAACATATAAACAATTTTTTTTAGAAAAAGCATGGCATATATTAAACTGCTGTTGATGTCAATTATCAAATAATAGATCACAGCCTCTTCCTAATAGATCAGAACTCAAATAAAAGGAGCAAGTTCTTTTTTTGAGTTTGAAGTTTGAACTAACTGTAGGTTGTGATTAAATGAGATGGAAGTGGACTCTCATGCTGGTAACACTAAAACATACCTATATTAACACTAAAAAGCTCATGCTAGTAGCACTGATGCTTGATACTGACATAGCTTCCATTCAATAAAACAGAATTGTAACTTCTGAAAATAGATAAAACTGTATGAATAAATCAATGCCAATCTTTTTAAAGCATGTTGAGCTAAAAAAGATTCGAGTTCCTAGAATTAACCGTGGGCAGTACATGTCAGAAGCTTCATTTAAAGCAATCTAAATTTCTTCATAGTAGAATCCTTTCCATTCCTTCATTTCTTACGAAGCCTCTCAGGCCCCCACATTATATTTCATATCCTATCATAAAATGCTTATCTGTCTTGACTTCTTAACATAAGTAATTCTGTGATTTCTGTCATTGTAGCCAGATTCCATTACCAATTTTCCCCATATTATGCACATGCGCTCTTAGATCGTTCTCTAATCTTACATTATATAAACGAAGTAAATGCAACTAACTGATAGTTTCATTATCGCCAGATCATAGTCTTCATATTGATTTATTATTGATACGTGGACGGTTGGGATCGAAATGGGTAGTACTGAATCTCTTATGGGACCAAACGGCATTTCCTTTTGGAGGTACTTGTAACATTCTTTTGTAAGAGCAAATCTGAAATGTATCTCTTATGGTAGCACTGGTTCAATTGCCTATATTTTATCTATTCGATGCTGTGTTAACGAATTTCTATATGTCTGGATGGAACAAGATGTTGGCATGGGGAGCGTCGAATTAGAGTATGATTGAATCTGTCCGTAAGGACATGATGTATGGATCAGTAGTTAAATCATAGTCTCTTACAATAAAAATGGCTTCATATGCAGCAAAACCAACTATAGTATTGACAGACCAATTAAGATGCTTGAATCAAGATTTTCTTTTTTTGCCATGGTCAGTAGCCAAAAATGAACAAAGGGGCATATACAATGAGCATGATGGACGACTCCATTACTTAAATCCATCTCACTCAACCATATTAATAAAAAGGATTCCTCCTAAAATGCACTTTGTCGTAGGTCCAAGTAACAACTTACGTAGGTAATATGAGCAATAAGAAATTAAAATAAAGTATATGTCATTAATGCATATTTCCAAATGTAAAAAGAGGCACAAACTCGGATTTGCAAACAAAAGAATTGTGTGCTATATACAAAATAAAGCTCATACAAATGCCCCATTCATAATATGATAACTTGAGATACTATGACAAGTACTCGTTATCATGCTGTTTGTACAAGCAATTAGGCACCAATATACTACTGAACTATCTCATGCACAATGATTAAATCTAATGTACAGTTACCATGCAAGTATTCAACAATCGAACTCTAAGCCCACTTCTCCAGTTCCTCTCATCATTAAGTTCCACAATCTGTCGGATGAAGCAATGTCAGAGATAATGCGTGTATAAAGTTATTGACATGTGCTACTAAAAAAATCATGTACATACCGCTTTCTCAGCATCCTCAATAGTATCATACTCAACAAAAGCATGCAACTGCCATCATGGAAAAATAAATATTATTATGACACGAAATCAATGGGCAAAAGGTGCACCCAACATATGACAAGATTATGATGAAATCGAGACAAAGAAATAACTTGTTTAACTGCATAAAATATAATTATTCATTTGAACCAAGAAGCATATCATACAATTATTACTCAATGTGTTCAGCAATTTGAAGCTATGTGTATGAACTCTGTTATAAAGCCGTGTGCCTGGCCTAAACCCGGCACGGGAGTGAGAGGTCGTCGACGCCGTGGCGGCTGCCGACGAGCTAAAAGCTGTACGGAGCTACCGGTTTTGTTAATCGGAAGACACCGCCGAGAGGTATATTTGTGGCACAAAATTGCATGCCTTTTCATTGTTTTCTCTCCTTTAAATAGGAGGGTATCCCTGATTGATCCTTACAAGCAGGTCTCCTATTCCTTATCTTATTCGACTAACTAAAGGATACGGTAACCAAATAAGGAAACAGATTGTTTACTACTTATCCTCCACTGTTATTCCCAAGCGCTGGTTCCTCCGTATCCAAAACAGAGTTCCCTGCTGCCCGTTTCCTATAGAATACATTATCTAATCCTTGTATATCTATAACATTACTCCCTCCCTTGAGAGCCAGCTTGTCCTCAAGCTGACATTCTGGGTATGCATTGCGCAACACCATCGCGAAAACCCATGTCGCCTCCTCTGGCTCGCCGGTCCAGTTTACTAAAAATTGGCGCCGCCCTTTGATGAAGCGCTGCGCCAATATGCGATGAGGCTCCGGCTGTTGTTGTGTATGTTTCGTTGAAACATCAAGTGGGAGGGGTGGTGGTGTCGCTAGTTCGGCGCCCACAAACGGTTTCAACAGAGAGACGTGGAAGACGTCGTGAATGCGAGCATCTGGAGGTAGCGTGAGGCGATAAGCGACCTGTCCAATGCGTTCCTTAATCTGATATGGCCCATAGAACCGAGGAGACAGCTTATGATACTTATTATTTCGTGTTGATAGCTGGCAGTGACGCTGGAGCCGGAGCCACACCCAATCTCCCGGTTTGAAGGAAATCTCTCGATGATGGGCATCATAGGACTGTTTCATTCTGTTTTGAGCATGGTGTAGATGTTCTCGGGCACGATTGAGGATAGCCTCGCGGTCGGTCAGGTGGCAGTCGACCGCGTCAATCACCGAGGCACGCTGATTATACGGAAGAAGCTGCGGTGGCGGTCGGCCATAAACTAACTGGAATGGCGTCATGCGGTGGGCCGTATGGAATGACGAATTGTAACAGAACTCCGCCCACGGTAGCCATTGAACCCACGTGTGAGGACTGTCGGCCACCAAACAACGGAGATACATTTCCACCGTCCGGTTGACAACTTCCGTTTGACCGTCTGTTTGAGGATGGTATGCCGTGGAGAGAAGGACTGACGTTCCGCAACGTTTAAAAAGGTCCTGCCAAAAGGCACTGGTGAAGACTGGATCTCGATCACATATGATGGATTCCGGCATTCCATGCAACTGGACAATATGGTCGAAGAAGAGTTGTGCCACTATGGGCGCTGTGGACGGTCGTGCCATGGCTACGAAGTGCGCATATTTGGATAATCGGTCGACAACCACCATGAGAGCTGTCTTCCCCTGTGATTTCGGGAGGCCGACTATAAAGTCCATGGAAATGTCCGACCATACTTGATGTGGCACCGGAAGAGGCTGAAGGAGGCTGGCTGGTGATAAGGAGCTGGTTTTGTTCTGCTGACATGTGGCACAATGCGCAATGTAGTCTGCCACTGATTGGTGCTGATGTGGCCAATAAAAGTCTTGTCGCAGACGGTGAAGAGTCTTCTGTATACCTTCGTGAGTTAAGTCATGTGTGACTGCCACTATTTCTTGTATGAGGTTGGAATTGCCCGGCACTACTAGGCGACCGTTGCGGAATAAAAGGCCATCGCACACACTCCAGGTGACTCTGCTCGCCCCGGTGTCTGACGTCGCTGGAGATGCTGTGTCGGGCGAGACTGGTGTTGGTGTGCTCCGTTCTGCATCCTGTGATGGCTGTGGTGCCTTTGGCGATGTTGGCGCCTGCTGTTCTTGGAAGCTGGCACACCGCCGTCTAATTTCTGGGTCTGCGCGTAGGCGATTCCGCCATTGCTCCCCGGTGACCAGGACCAGAACGAACAGTGCTGTGCAGAGTGGGGGATCCTCCTCGGCGTGTGATAGGGCATTTGCCGCCTGATTTGAGCGTCCTGGTTTGTATTCGACTGTAAAGTCGAAGCCCATGAGTTTACTCAGCCAATGCTGCTGTGGCGGCGTGATGAGGGATTGCTCCAGTAAAAATTTCAGGCTGGCGTGATCAGTTCGGACGGTGAACGGCCGACCCCATAAATATGGTCGCCAATGTCGTATGGCTTTGGAGAGTCCGATGAGTTCGCGCTCGTATGCTGCTAGTTTCTTATGGCGGTCAGCGAGCTGTCGGCTGAAGAATGCAATCGGTTCACCGTCCTGTTGCAAAACGGCACCAATTCCGCGCCCGGACGCATCGCACTCGACGATAAATGGAGCCTCAAAGTCCGGCAATTGGAGCACCGGTGCCGTTGTTAGGGCAGTTTTGAGGCGGCCAAAAGCCTCTTCGGCCTCCTGTGTCCACCTGAAGTTGCTACGACGAAGTAATGCTGTCATGGGTGCCGCGATGGCTGCGTAGTTGCGAATGAACCGACGGTAGTAGCCGGTCAATCCCAAGAAGCCCCTGAGGCCTGTTGGCGTGGACCAGGCGGATACTGCTTGCAGTTTGTCGAGGTCGGTGGCCACCCCGGCGGGGGAGATCACGTGCCCAAGGTAGCGCACATGTTTTTGTCCAAACGCGCACTTCGATTTTTTGAGGAAGAGTTGGTGATTGCGAAGGCGTTCCAAGACAAGGCGAAGATGCACCATGTGGTCCTGGGCCGATCTGCTGTAAATGAGAATATCATCAAAAAAAACCAAGACGAATTTCCGTAGAAAATCTTGGACGACTTCATTCATGAGAGCCTGGAATGTCGAGGGTGCGTTGGAGAGACCGAACGGCATTACGAGGAACTCGTAGTGCCCATGATGCGTGCGGAATGCAGTCTTGTCGATGTCCTCCTTGCGCATGCGTACCTGATGGTACCCCGACCGAAGATCAAGTTTGCTGAAGAGTGTGGCACCGTGGAGTTCATCGAGTAATTCTTCTATTACCGGGATCGGAAACTTATCCTTGATAGTGTGGTTGTTGAGTGCTCGGTAGTCGACGCAGAACCTCCATGAGCCATCTCCTTTTTTGACCAGCAACACTGGCGAAGAGAAGGGGGAACGGCTGTCGAATAATGCCTTGTGCCAACATATCCGAACACTGGCGCTCGATTTCATCCTTCTGACGATAAGGGTAGCAGTAAGGTCGGACCACCACCGGACCTGTGCCCTCCTTCAAGCAGATGCGATGGTCACACTCTCGACTGGGTGGGAGGCCGCGGGGTTCGGCGAACATGTCGTCGAAAACCGTTAGGAGGGATGCCAGAATCGGGTCGTGGTGTGCGTGGATTGTCAGAAGATGTGGTTGCCTTCGTCGCTGTGATCCTTCTAGGCATGCCCGAGACCCTTCATGGACAAACGACATTGTTAAGGTGAGGAAATTCCATTGGATATCACCCAGCGTTTGTAGCCATTGTACTCCAAGGACCACATCGAAACCGTCCAGTGGAATGACCAGGAATGGCGCCGTGAATGTGTACTGGTCGATGCGGAAATCCTCTGCTGGTATGTTTCCCAAGCATGGCAGTTGGTTGCCGTTTGCCACTCTGACTTGCTGAGATGGGGCTGGGCGCTGACTTAGGCCGACGCACCGTGCGGCATGGCAACTGATGAAGTTATGGGTGCTGCCGCTGTCGATAAGGCAAAGGAGCCGGCGCCCCTTCATGATGAGCACCACCTGCACGGTGCCCCCTGGCTTGGGTCCCAACAGGGCCAACAAGGAGAGCGAAGGAGTGGACTTGCCCACTTCATCATCGGTCGTGTGCGCCTCGACTTGTGGAGTCAGAATGTCCTCCGGGTCGTCATTGCCGATCTCAATGAAGAAGAGGCGCTTACATCGGTGCGATCGGGAGTAAAAATCATCGCAGTGGTAACACAATCCCTTCGCGCGACGTTCGGCGAGCTGATCGGCCGTGAGTCCAAGACGTGTGGAGGATGTTGCTGATGAAGTCGTACCGGAGGGCGCACTGCTCCCGGTGCGATTGCTTGCCACGGACGAGGGTATTCCCGAGGACAGTCCCCCTGATGGTAGCACCGGAATCGATGTCGGTCCAGACGATCCCTGGTTAAAACTCAGACGACCTCGTCCCTGGGAAGCATAGTTGTGGATCGCCTCCGCCACCCACAGGTCTTTCCGCTCCTCAGTGTCGGGACCCCGAATTTGCAAATCCGGACCCTCTGTGTATTCAGCACTAGTCCAGGAACGCGCTAGTGCACACAGTCTTAACATCGGTAAATATCACAATCATACCACTCGATACTAATGAAGTACTTTAATTAAATAGTCAAACTGGTTACTCGACCTTAAGGTCAAGTTACAAATATTCGCCTCGCAGGGCGAAACTTATTAAGAGAGAAATAATAGCAGCGGAAAAATAAGATAACCATTGGCGCCATCCAAAGATACCACAGGCAAGTAGTGGGCTCGCTCTAAGTAGACGATTCCTCTTGGAGCTCCTCCTCCAAAGCCGTGTAGTCTCCTCTTCAACTGGTGTTGTATTGTGGCAAGGGTGAGTACTTGGTACTCGCAAGTCATGCATGAGAATGCAAGCTAATATACTACATGCATGGCTTGGTACAAAGGAATAGCTCAAGGTATATTTGCGATGCATGACAAAGATTTGACAAGTAACATAAGTAGATTCGAAAGCAGTAGTAACAAGTATAGCATAATTAACTTTTCAAGGAGTTTAATAAACATCTTTCCCATCCTAATCCACATTTCCATCAACATCATTATTAATCCAACCCAACCTTTCAAGTCCAAGTTATTTTTGAGAAAATCTAACCCTTGACTGTAATTCCCGGCGATGTCCAATACCGCGGACACGGCTATTCGAATAGATTGTACACTCTGCAGAGGTTATGCACTTTACCCACAAGATACAGTCAAACACCACAAAGGCGAGTTCAGTAACAAAGTCTTTGGAAACTTCTAACAATACAAGTGAGCCTCCCTGCTATTGCACACTAACCCTTCCCTTAGCTAAGGCGAAGTCTAGGCCAATCAAGCGTTAGATTGGTACCTGGCCTCGGCCGACGCTCCCCGTACAACTTACACAAAGGGTGTAGTTGACCTCACGAGGTCCCACAGTGCGTTATTAGCAACTTAATCAACTAGGTCCGTCCCATTACGGACATGTGGTTGCACGTTAGACCCAGTTCAAAGGCTTGCAAGGTGAAGTCCTTAGGGTGACCAGGGCAAGACTACCCAAAGAACCAAATCAACATCCCGATTGCCACAAGCGGCCCACTGATCATTCTTGCCACATGCCCGGTCGAAAAACTATTTATCAAACCCCGCTTGATTACCATGCACCACGTGCCATCAACATCACATGATACCTTTCCAAAAGCAGGTTCAATATATCATTAAGTCAATATTAACATTTGATTGTCCAAAATCATGTCATGAGCACGTGCGAGGTCTAAGCAAAGTATACTACAGCGGTCTAAAACCCATGTTGGCAATTTAATAATGTCCAACTAGTAAACCACAACTAGGGTGACAAGGGTCATGGCACATACTTAAGTAATCAAGGTGTCATACAAAGAATTTGGTATTTATCTAATTCCCCATATTTAAATAAAGTATTTTCTAATTGAACTAGCATGCAATAAGTTAAATCAAAATAGATTTCAAAATAGGATCAACATGGTCAAAGCACAACTTGCCTTCAAAAAAGTACTTGTTCTTGGTCTTGAGTTGGATCCTGAGTCAATACTTCTCCTTGAATCCTTAGGCACTTCAACGCTCTACTCAGAAGCGTGCAAATAGCAATACACGAATAAACAATAGGCAAAAAGTGTCCAAACATCCAAATAAAATCCATAAGCAGAGAGAACATAATTTTATGAATTTTTAGAAATGGAATCGTCAAATTTGGAGTTAAAATGCAAAAGTTATAGCATTTTGAAGTTTAAATAATCAATTAAATAATATTACAGAGGAAAACTTTAGTCCAAAAATTAAATAAAATTCATAATTAGGTAGATCTCAATTTTATACAAATTTAGAAATTGAATCACTCAAATCGGAGTTGAAAGCGCAAAAGTTATAAGCGTTTGAAGTTTGAAACAAAATCTGAAATCATTATTTCGAATTAATAAATCATTTTCTTTTGGAAATTAATTATTGCGTCGGCTGGACACGTGTCGACCTCGATTGGTTGGTCGACGTCGGTGATCCATGGACTCGGTCCACGCTTCGGCTCGGGTCTCAGTGGACCGATCCGCGGCTCTGTCATTGTGAGTGGGACCACTTTCGGGTGGCGTCATTCTTGGCGTCGGTGAGGCTCGGCCCATGGTACTAACGGTGGGACCATGGCGTCATTGGTGGCGTCACGCCACGCAGGGTGGCCTCGGCGTGCGGGCCCGCTTCGCCATGGCGTCGTGGCGTCATGGTGCGGTTTAGTCACGTCGGCCCGACAGCGGGCGGCGTGTCGGCGTCACTAGCGCGGAGTCTTGTTGGCCGGCGGTCGAGCTTCTGGCGCCGTGGCGCCAATCTCGGCCGTTGATTTGAAAATCGACGGCCCCGGTCGATCTGGACTCACGCGCGTTTGGGTTAGCAGCGTTTGATCTCGGACCGTTGGATTTAGATCCAACGGTTGAGATTGAATCTGGGATTTGGAACGAGATCTCACCGGTGGTGGCGTGGCGAGATCTGGAGCGTCGGATGTTGATCGGACCGGTGGCGGCGGTGCTCAGCGGGAGGGCGGTGATAGCGTCTTGTGGCGCGGTGGCCGTCTTTGAGGGCAACGACCTAGGACTGCAGCGTTGCGAGCTCCTCCGTGAGTGAGTTGGACGCCCGACGCGAAGTAGCCTCCGATTCGGATCTGAGCTGCTGGCCAGCGAAGGGCAGCGAGATATGGCGCAATCGGCAGAACCACAGCGGAGGAAGAGGCAACTCCGGCGATTCTTGACTCAACGGTGGCGGCTCGAGCGGCGTTGTCTAGAACTCTGGTGCGCAATGAAGTGGCGGTCACGATGGCGGCGACAGCGCCAATAAATAGAGTCTCGGCCCGTGAAACGCAGAAGCGAGACACTCGCTCCGATCTGGCGGCGAGTCCGTGGCGACTCGGAATGGATGACATGGCGCAGCGCTGACAACCGTTGGATCGAGATCCAGCGGTGCGTGAGTTTGGGTTCGGTCGGACTCGGGTGAAATGGTGACTTCGGTCGGGCTCGGGTCGTGGCGTGGCTCAATCGTGGCCGTTGGATCTTGATCCAACGGCCACACCAGAGGGTTCGGGCCGAGCGGTTCGGCTCAACCACGGGCTCGGGTCGGGTTCGGGTCGGACTTCGAACTCGAGTCGACTCGGGCTCGGTCGGATGAACAAAGGCAAACCGGTTTGGATTTTCCAGCGATTTAATATTTAAAATAATTCCCAGTAATTCATTTAATTCATTAAAAATAGCAAAATACTCAGAAAAATTCCAGAAAAATTCTGGAAAATATTTTAGGGTATTTGGGACTCAAATAAAATATTTCCAACAAAATTTTATTTGCAAAGTTTAATTCTTTAATTATTTCAATATGGAATAAATTCAAATAAATTCCAAATAAATCCAAATAAATTCCAGAAAATTCCAAAAATTCACCAAAGTGCAAAATCACACATGAAATTTAAGAAAGCAAAATTTTGGGGTGTTACACTCAGCCTCGCGGGCAAGACTGACAGCTTCCGAAAGATCTCTGGGTCTTTCCCGTCGAACATCCGCTGCCAATGTTTTGGCGAGGCCTGCTGTGAAGGTTTCTACCTGGCTGCTCTTGCCATTCGTGGGGCGCGAGCGAGCAAACGTTGGAAGTCTCGGGCGTACTCATCGACACGGCTTGTTCCCTGTTTGAGATTGACCAGATCCCCTAGGGGTCCCGCGCCGGCATGGCGAGAGAATCGTTTGAGGAACGTATCGAAGAAATCTTCCCAGGAGATCCAATCTTCTTCAAGAAGCCAGTTGTCCAGCACTTCTTGAGCTTCGCCACGGAGATGTAATCCCACGAAGTCCACATGTTCACGTGCTGGGATTTGATGGAGGCGAAAGAAACGTTCACACTGTCGTAACCACAGAAGGGGGTCTTCCGTGCCATCATAACCTGGCAATTTGACGCGTGGAGTGCGCGGTGTCCAGCGGCAATGGTCGAAGTGGTCGTCTGTGCCGTCCCGGTGTCGGCGTTCCTCGTTTGCGATGGCCCCACTGCTTCCATGGGCCGCGCGCCGCTTGCTTGGCGTCGTATGGCGCCTGCCGGAGCGTGCGAGCCGTGCTCTGGTCCAACTAGCGCGTGCTCTTGTGACCCTTGCCGATGCGGCTTTTCGTCCGGCCACGGATCGAACCGCCGCCCGGTGTTCCCCTCCTTGCTGTGTTGACCTGGATCTCCGTGATTGGATTGAGCCGCCTTGGAGATGGCCAACAGCTCGCCCAGAGACGCCTTCATCTCGTCCAGCGAGATCTCGCTCTAACTGGCCGACTCGTTCTTCCATGGAAGGCTGAGCCATGGTGGGAGAATCGCCCGGCCCTTCTGATACCAAATTGTTATGAACTCTGTTATAAAGCCGTGTGCCTGGCCTAAACCCGGCACGGGAGTGAGAGGTCGTCGACGCCGTGGCGGCCGCCGCCGAGCTAAAAGCTGTACGGAGCTACCGGTCTTGTTAATCGGAAGACACCGCCGAGAGGTATATTTTTGGCACAAAATTGCATGCCTTTTCATTATTTTCTTTCTCCTTTAAATAAGAGGGTATCCCTGATTGATCCTTACAAGCAGGTCTCCTATTCCTTATCTTATTCGACTAACTAAAGGATACGGTAACCAAATAAGGAAACAGATTGTTTACTACTTATCCTCCACTGTTATTCCCAAGCGCTGGTTCCTCCGTATCCAAAACAGAGTTCCCTGCTGCCCGTTTCCTATAGAATACATTATCTAATCCTTGTATATCTATAACACTATGTTGCATAAATATCAGCACTCAGCACATCACTACAATGACATTGACAAAATTATGGAAGATCCTTTCCTAAAAATCCCAAAATGGAATCATCCAAGCAAATATATCCAGAACATATATGAAAATCATTATTATCATACCTAAATGACATTGACAAAATGATGGAAGATTTTTTCCCTAAAAGAGCTGAAATGGAATCATGCATATAAATATGTCCAGAATTAAAAAGAATCATTTTTTTTATCTTATCTAAATTGATGAAGTAACACAGCAAACCGTCGAAGATTTCATTCATGCATGTAGTACAAAATGTGTTGCCACAGGTCAGGAGGGGGTTTAGTCTACATCTTTATTAATTCTCCCACATGTAAGGAACAGATGTTGTACTGAAGTTAATCCATTCAGGCTTTCTAAATCCTCATTAAACTCTTAAATTTCCTAACAACTTTTGCTATTAGTATGATGTTCAATAATTATTGTCACAGTTATCAAGGCATTGTCGCCTAGGCGACGCCTTGTCGTCCAGTCGACCGGCGGAGGACGCCTGGGTCAGTGTAACACCCCAATTTTTGCTTTTCATGAAATTAAATATTATTTTGCACATTTGTGAATTTTTGGAATTTTCTGGAATTTATTTGGATTTAATTTGAATTTATTCCATATTGAAATAATTAAAGAAATTAAATTTTCAAATAAAGTTTTGTTGGAAATATTTTATTTGAGTCCCAAATGCCCTAAAATATTTTCGAATTTTTACGGAATTTTTCTAAGTATTTTGCTATTTTCTTGAATTAAATGAATTCTGGAAATTATTTTAAATATTAAATCATTTGGAAAATCGAAGTCGGGTCAAATCGTTCATCCGATCGAAGTCGAACCCGAAGTCGGACTCGTCAGGCCGAGCCACGTGACTCGGCCAACCCGCTCGTGAGCCTGGCCGCGTGGCCAGTTGGATTCGAATCCAACGGCCACGATTGAGCCACGTCGCCCGAGCAAGCCCGACCGAGCTACCACCAGACGAGCTGCAGAGCCCAAACCACCGCACCGTTGGATCTTGATCCAACTACCGTGGGTTGAGCCACGTCACCCAATCCGGAAGTCGCCGCCAGGACTCGCCGCGGAGAGGGCCTCGGTTTCCATGCGTTTCACGGACGCCGAGGGCCCTATTTAATGCGCCGCCACCCGTGCCGTGACGCCGACTACCGTGCGCACCCGTAGCCCTAGACAACGTCGCCTGAGCCGCCGCCGTTTAGCCGCAATCGCTCGTCGTAGTTGCCGTAGCGCTCCGCCGCAGTGATTAAATCTTTATTCGCCGCCCGTCCATGATCCTTCTGCCGTTGAGGTCAGATCCGTCCTCCGCCGCGGAACGCGAAGAGGATTTGAGGAAAGAGTTTCCGTTGCCATGACCCCTTGTCACCCTAGTTGTGGATTATTAGTTGGACATTACTAAATTGCCAACATGGGTTCGTAGATCGTTGTAGTTTATGGCTTAGAGCACACTCGTGCTCATGACATGATTTTGGACACTCAAGCGTTAATATTGACTTAATGACATATTGAACTGTTTTGGAAAGGTAACATGTGATGTTGATGGCACGTGGTGCATGGTAACTAAGCGGGGTTTGATAAATAGCTTTTGGCCAGGGCATGTGGCAAGAATGATCAGTGGGCCGGTTGTGGCATTGGGAATGTTGTTTTGGTTCTTGGGTAGTCTTGCCTGGTCACCCTAAGGACTTCACCTTGCAAGCCTTTGAACTGAGTCAATCTTGCAACCACATGTCTCAGAATGGGACGGACCTAGTTGATTAAGTTGCTAATAACGCACTGGGACCTCGGGAGGTCAACTACACCCTTTGTGTAAGTTGTGCGGGGGAGCGTCTGGAGGCTGCGGCAGTACCCATCTAACGGTTGGTGGCCTAAACTTCGCCTTAGCTAAGGGAAGGGTTAGTGTGCAACAACCTGTGAGGACCACTTGTATTGTTAGAAGTTTCGAAGACTTTGTTACGGGAACTTCGCCTTTGTGGTGTTTGATTGTATCTTGTGGGTAAAGTGCATAACCTCTGCAGAGTGAAAAATCTATTCGAATAGCCGTGTCATGGTATTGGACATCGCTCGGGAATTACAGTCAAGGGTTAGATTTTCTCAAAAATAACTTGGATTTGAAAGGTTGGGTTGGATTAATAATGATGTTGATAGAAATATGGATTAGGATGGGAAAGATGTTTACTAAACCCCTTGAAAAGTTATTTATGCTTTATTTGTTTCTACTGCTTTCGAATCTACTTATGCTACTTGTCAAATGTTGTTTACTGCAAATATACCTTGAGCCACTCCTTTGTATTAAGCCATGCATGTAGTATATTAGTTGCATTCTGTGCATGACTTGCTGAGTACCAAGTACTCACCCTTGCCACAATACAACACCAGTTGAAGAGGAGACTACACCAGCTTTGGAGGAGGAGCTCCAAGAGGAACCGTCTAATTAGAGAGCGAGCCGATCAGGTTACTGTGGTATCTTTGGATGGCGCCACGAAGTTATCTTATTTTCCGTTGCTATTATTTCTCTCTTAATAAGTTTCGCCCTGCGTGGCGTATATTTGTAACTTGACCATAAGGTCGAGCAACCAGTTTGACTATTTAATTATAGTACTTTATTAGTAACGAGTGGTATGATTGTGATATTTACCGATGTTAAGACTGTGTGCACTAGCGCGTTCCTGGACTAGTGCTGAATACACAGAGGGTCCGGATTTGCAAATTCGGGTCCCGACAGTCAGCCGCCTCGCTTGGGGAGAGTTAGGCGCCCGCCCATGCGTCCAGGCGAGGATTGTGGCGATTGGGCGTCGCGGCGGCCGGATTTGGGTGGGCCGGCCTGTGAGCTGAGGCGAATAAGGTCGTGAGGGCTGAGACACTACACAGACATACCCTAGCACAAGACTGGAGAGGAGAAGAACGCCTTGCCGTGCCTCTGCCTTCGCTCCTCCACCGCCAGACCGCCTCCGCGCCTCCATGGCCGAACCGCCTCCGCACCTCCACCGCCGGACCGCCTTCGTGCCTCTAGACCCGCGCCTCCGGTGAGATCCCCCTCTACTCCTCTTCCTTCCCAATCTGTCTTCCGAAGCCCCGCCAGAGCCCTATGGCGGGAGCTCTGGCCATCGCCCATGCTTGCCAGATGATGCCGCTTCCTCTTCTGCCACCGCCTCCTCTTCCGACACCGCTGGTGATGCCCCATCTGTCGCCGCCGATGACGCCATCTCCTCTTCTGCCGCTGAGGAATGATGCCGACTCCTCTATTGCTCATTGATGTCAGATGCTTTAGCTGCTACTGCTATTTATGCCCTGAAGTACCGATGTCCTGGCTGCTACTACTATTTATGCCCTGATGCTTTAACGAATAAGAATACATGTGTATGTATGCTCTGCCTTGATGCTTTGGCTTGATGGTGATGATTTGTATGATAGGAGAACAAGAATTTGCATGTTATGTGCTTGATGCTTGTCTATTGATCATTGCGGCTGCCTACTGATGCTTTGGAGTAGCTTTGGCTTGGTGTACTGCTGCTGATGCTTTGGCTTCTATGTTTTGTTGCTCTATTTGGAACTATCTATGCCTTTCTATTTGGAACTACTTGTTTGATTGCTTGTCATCTCTAATTTCCTTGATGTGTGTCGCTTTCTTCTTGATGAGGTAAGCATTGAAGATTACACATTTCTGTATCTTCATGGATAGAACATATGTGCATTGAAGATTACACATTTTCTGCTTCATATTCGACTTAATTCCATGTCATATAAGATATTATTTATTATTTTTATCGTCTAATCATTGCTTAGACGGGTGCCTAGGCGTTCAGGCAGTCCAGGCTCGCCACGCCTAGCCGGATCATCGTGACAACTATGATTATTGCTACTGTGATACTGTCCTAGGATACAGAACTCAGGGAATATTCAATGGATCAGAAATAGTTATCCACGAGAACTACTAGTACTGGAACCCAATTGTGAGTAACAATATAATATTCAAGTAATGGAAAAGGAAAAGTAATTACCTTGTTGGCGAAAAGCATATCTAACTTGGCAGATCTATTAGTAACCGGACCAGTGCCATTTGGGGTCTGAGGATAGCATGTCCGGATTGTCCTTACACTGGAACATGATATTAAAAAAAAATCAAAATAGAAATATAGAAGACAGTATTCTCATGACTGAAAGGGAAGAACTACACTTTACAATGACCTACATTAACCTTTACCTGCCAACAGCTGAAAAGAGCTTCATAAGATTTTGGTAACAATGATCATCTGGAAGATTTTCTGCAACAACAATTCGAGCCTACGAAACAGGAAGTGTTCCTTATTTGACAGTCTAGCATAAATTTTTTCCATAAAAAAACTGTCTAGCATATGGCAGCTCCATGCAACGTATCAAGAGTCATATTTACCTGGAGTTCTTCTAAATCTGATTCTTTAAATGGCTGCTCACGTTTTACTCTTTTTCCATCTTCACTAACTACCTGCATGTATGAGCAGATTAATCTGATGCCTATGACAACTTCAGAATAAAACTATCCATTATGAGATCAGGCTGCAATGTATAACAGACAGAATTATAATGGAGCTTACAAGCTTTGATGAAGTCCGAAGAGCTGAAGCAAGCATTGAATTACTTTGTACCAAAGCCTTAATTTTCTTAAATCCAGCAACAACTGGTATTGGTACTGCATTCAGTGATAAGGCACATTAGTTTTCCCCAAAACAACTTAATAACAAATTATATGTACCAAAGGTAGGTAGTTAGGCACAAACCTATTTCACAAAACAAAATGATTGAAATAAACAACACTAGCATACTGTCATGGTTGAAGGATTTTTCATCTGAGATAAGTCAGTTGTATAAGATAAGGATATTAATTTTTTTTATCAATATGGAAAAAATTGCTGTACTTAATTTTGGTAAAAGAAAATATACTTTACCTTGCATTTAGCAAAAACGAACAAAATGTAAAAGACGTGCGAAAGCCAATCGATTGCATATACATGATAAGATGTAAAAATTGTTAATCCGCTTGATACAAAAATTGTTAATCATGATTTGACAATCAATAACAGTTTCATCATTTAGCTGAATCTTAGAATAGATTGAATACTATCCTGATTAAGACAGATCTAAGAGAAAATGCACCTACCAAAAATGAGCAACAAAATGTACCAAGACCTTAAACATGATATTTTTTCTACTTTATATTGACAGAACACAAAACTAGAAATGTAAAAAAAATGAAGAATTTCTAGTTAAAAAAATGAAGAAAGCTTTCTTTCATGAAAACATCATACAATCAACAGCAGGAATCAATATTATAAATATATATTTTGAATCTCAATGAAATAGCTTCAGGTGTAAGCATACAACTTACCATATCCTTCAGGATCCTTAGTAATAAACCTCATCAAATGTTCGGTAGTGGCCAAGTTTATATCACTGAAATAATACTCCACCTACAAGGTTTAAATTTATGAAAGTACACATTTAGAAACACTAATAATAATAATAATAATAATAATAATAATAATAATAACTGTTCTTTACAACACTTAAACTAAAAAGCAATAACATTCTCTTTGCCAGGGTTTTCTGGATCACTACCAACCGCAAATAAACACCATAATAAACTAGTTAAAAATCGACACTCTTTGAACTAAAACAATAAAGCAAAGCCCCAAATTGTAGGGAATTTGAGATCACCAAAGAAAGTCACCGAAGAGTTAACTTGACCAGTTAGCTGAATTATAGTTCCAAAGCAGGACTCGATATTAAACTATTTAATCGACATGACCACCTACAAGAAAGTCCACATGTGATTATATTACAGCCCATAGAGAAATCACTGCTTGAGTAAGCATGTCCTAAACTATAATGTTTTGCAGCAAAGCTAGTGCATCACAAAAGCTGTGGTTGCTTACAAGAAATGCTATGTAAAAGATATATAGTAAAATAGGATACATACCAATGGAACCTGCTAGATATAATGTTAACTAGTTTATACTAAATATTGTTTCTGAAATAAAAATAATATATGGCGAATGAATTGGAAATCCAATGCCAGAAAAAAAGTGAGCCATAAATCCAAAATATGTAACTTAGTGAACAAAATAATAGCTGGATAAATTTGAAAAAAAAAGTTACATAACAGAATTAAATGGATACAACATGAATTAAGCATTTACCTCTCAACAGAATGGGGTGCATTAGGTTCAAACGGAAGTACATAACTCTATAAAAAAAAGAACGGAAGTTGATGGACGTTTGATCATTTGCCCAAAGTTAATAGGCATTTGATCATTTGCCCTGATCAAATGCCCCCTCGACTTAGCTACAATTAAGAGCAGAAAGCTCAAACTGAGAAAAAATTACAACTGATCCGATCCAAGTGCATCTAAACTGGCCGAAGGAGCAGACAACTATTAAGTGATTTTCTGATCTACTAAAGCATAACTCTCGACCAAAGGTTCCAGCTTTACTGTGACTAGAAGACATGGCAAGTCAACAAATTTTTATTCCTGATCTAATTGCACCAACCACGGACAACAAAACAAACGATCAAGAGGAGCATCCACCTGCTTTGTGATCTTGTGCACCACGTCGTCGGACATCCCGTCCCTCGCCAGCTGCTGCGCCTGGGGTGCCTCCGCGGGCGACGCCGCTTGCTCGGCCTCCGCCTCGTGCTCCGCTGCGGCACCGAACCCCTCACCACCACCGCCGCCGACCGCCGCGTAGTACTCGAACGGCCGCGGGGGCGGAGGGGGGCCCGCCGCGAAGAACGCCGCGGGGGGCGGCGGCGCCGCCGCGGCGAACACGTGGATCACAGGCTGCACCGGCAGCGGCGGCGCCGCCGCAGCCCGTGGCACGAACTCCGGCGCCTGCGCGTTGAGCCGGCTGGCGGAGCCGCTCCGCGAGAGGCCCCCCGGCCGCTCCTCCGGCGCCGCCGGATCTGCGAGCTCCTGCTGCGACATTAGAGTAAGGGTTTCGGCACCGGTGGCAGCAGCAGCAGCTGGTGCTGTGCTAGTAGAGCAGCTGTGGTGGTAGCTGTAGCAGTAATGATTAGTTGGTAGCTAATTAGGGTTTGGGGTAAGGCGCGGACGGCGGAGAAGGAGAGTTCTCGAAGGCCGCGGGCGCCGGCGAGGTCGGGTATTTATCGAGCGCGGCACGCGCAGGCTTGCTCGGGGGGTCGGCGCCGCGGCCACGCTCCGCCTCCGATCGGAGAGGGAGGTGACCAGCCGGGAGGATGACTGGACCCGGTGTATGGTGGGATGGGGATGAGGAACGTCTGTTTCGCCTTGGCATTCGGAGTTTTGGCATGTGGGTGTATGGACGGGGTGTAGAGAACGGGCACCGAAGGGTGATTGACTGGGGTGTGGGACCGCAGCGCACCGCACCCGTGGGTATGGTGTCCGTAGGATTCCTCGTGCGCGATCTAACCGGTCGCTGCTTTCCTCCACCTAGGCACGTAGCCATGTACACTTCTTTTTTTGAAGCCACGTACAATTCTTATTAACAACAAATTTAATTTAATTTAATTTATTTATGCAAGATATAAAACTAGTAGAAAATTACAATCGCTCTTTTAAAACCTTGACAGCTAATATTGTATAAAAATATCTAGATTTTTCACATAGAAGTAATATCCCTAGCTAGATTTATCATCGTTGAAGCCAAAAAAGTGACGAAAGGTTGATCGCAGTTAATACACGTAAACATCGGGTTTAACTTTGGGTGCGAACGTGCTAGCCGATTTGATACTGCAATCGGCAAGATGATAGTATGTAATTCAATCGGCCGCTAAGCTGATCTAATAGAGGAATGGTTACAAAGCTACAAACTACTCCTAATCGACGGAAAGTAAAGCAAAAAGTAGAACAAGTTTGATTTGTGTGTTGTTGATGTCTTCCGATGTCGCCCATTGCCTCATTTTATAGCAACAGGTCTGATCGCGTCCACCTTGGTCTCTTCATGAAATAATCTGTATCAGTCTCATCTTTCCTCACGATATTTTCCATTAGGATAGATATCGTTTACAACTTGATAAACATGTATCGGTTTATGACTTTCCAAATTCGATAATTTTCCTTAGCAAACTACTTATACCAAACCGATTCCTACCAAATCGGCTACGCACCAAATTCTGGTGTTAAAATATGCCCCCATTTTATGGAAGATAACACAATGTTTTTTTAAAAAATCTTTCACCAACACTTAGGCTATTGGCTTCCACACACATTTCCATTAGTAACTGCTGCTTTTTTGGTGCCGTAAAATTCTGACATGCGTATCCTTCTTCACGAACTGTTCATATCCTGCCAAAAATCTTTCCTCCTTTTCACCTTCTGTTACTTAGCTATAAATATGGGGCTATTCGCCCATCATTTTCAAGCTTTCCTCTACTCTGCAATCGGCTTCAAACAATGTTTCTCCAACATCTATTAGCTTCCTTCTTCATGAACTCAGCGTCAATGGATCCCACTCAGGTAATTGTCCTTGAACCCGATAGTGAGCACCAGTACTGCTTAGGTTCGCTAGGTAGCTTAGAGCCGATAGTAGTCGTAAACGAAGAGCTCCCTAGGCTTCCTCTATTCGCCCCTAAGTACAATATCAGAGGATGGCGCAAGAGTTTTCAATCCTGACCGACAGCTCTTAAGGGTGGAGAAATTGGTATATCAGAGTAGCTGCTAAAACGATGCCCTCGTAAAAACCAATCGGAATAGTGGAGTGCCTCCCTCTTTCTCTAGCTGATGCTCAAGCAAATGAATCAACGATCGCTTCAGCTTGTTATTTCTGGTTGAACACCTTCAACTCACTCATGCTTAGACCAGGCCCTGTCGACCCAACACTTTTGGACATGGCAATGTTGTGATGCCTTAGACCTGACGAAGTGCAGCTATCAGCTTTCAGCAAGAAGCCACAATACAAGCTCAGCCAAAGGTGAAGGCTGGAGCCAATATATAAAAGAGAACAAGGGGACAGGTTGAGTTCGGACAAAGAGCACGTAGCATTTCTGAACATGTGGCTAGATCGATACCTTTTCTGCGGAGCATCCTTTGGGACGACGCAGATATTCCAACCTTTAGCAGAACAGCTGGTAACAGGCCATCGGCTTGCCTTAGGAAAAATATTACTTTGTGCAATATTCAAAATGATGCACATTATTAAGAGCCAATTTTTCACAAGCCAATGCCAATATTCAGTCTGCAGCATCAGCGGTCCTCTTTAGTTTGTGCAAACCTGGCTGTATTGCATCTTTAGCCGACCATTCAGCATTGATACTACTACAGTATCGGTTTTCCCCTAGAAGATGTCCCGAAAGACTAAGCTCCTAATCGGGATTCGATTGTGCAAATCTGAACCCTCTGTGTATTCCACACTAGTCCAGAATCATGCTAGTGCACACAGTCTCAACATAGATAAAAAATCACAATCATACATAGTGGAATAATATTTAAAGACTTCATCTATTAATATAACCTATTTAGCTAACCTTATGATCAACTTACAATAATACGCCTCACAGGGCAATGATCCAAATATTAAGAAAATTGCAGCATAAAATAAATAAGACTCATCGTGATCAATCAATATGCCATAGGCAACTGACTGGGCTCACACCCTAACTAGACTGCTCCTCCTAGCACTCCTCCTCAATAGCAGGTGTAGAATCCTCAACTGGTGTTTGTATTATTGCAAGGGGGTGAATGCATAAAACAATCAACAAATTGTGCACAGAATGCAAGTCTATTACTACATGCATGGCTTATTCCAAATGAATGGCTAAAGTGGTTACTTTGCAATAAAGCAACATCCATAAATAATCACAATAGATTGTAAAGTAATAAAACAAGTAATAACAGTAATAAATTTCACAGTCATTTCTCAAGTAAACCATACCTCATCCTTAAACAAATTTCTACTTTTTTAGAGACAACCTTCCTCCAAACCTAAGTTTATTTTATCAAAATCTAACCCTTGACTGTAATTCCCGAGCATTGTCCAATACCGCAGACACGGCTATTCGAATAGTTTTGACACTCTGTAGAGGTTATACACTTTACCCACAAGATACAATCAATCACCACACAGGCGAATGATCATAACAAAGCCTTTACATTGCTCCATCTAGACCCAGTACTGCCCGCTGAGGTTTCAACACTGATGGAACTGGTTACCACACTCAGAGCCCCCTCTTGCGCCATGTGAGTCTACTCGTACACCCGAAACCCACACCACCACCACGATACCAAAATCTAGACATCACAGATTAGTTTGCTAGGTCTGTCCCATTCCAGACATGTGGTTGTATATTTGGCTCAGTTCAAATGTTTGCAAGGTTAAGTTCTTAATTGACCAAGGCAAGACTTCCAGAAAATAACTTTTAACATATCAAATCATATCACCAAAACTAGGGAAAATTGAATGAATGGCACTCAATTGTACTGCCTCGGACAGGATGACATTAAATTGGTCTGCCTTTCATGAAATAATACCGTGCACTCTAATTTCTTCGTGGAATGACATTTTAGGCCTTTTTCTGCGTATTTTTTTATATTTTCCCCCGATTCGGCTGGTGACAGGATGAAAATGCCCCTCCATCTCTGTGCTTGCTGTTTTTTAGTTTTATTACTTAAATATCAATATTGCTGCACTTTAGATAATCACAATCCATCCTCAGTGAAACAAATGTACTCTAGCTATCTGGATCCTTAATGAGTTAATGCGACAACCTAATTATGTTACAAACTCAATCAAATCTAGTTACAGTTCGTCCTAGTCTCATACGAAGATTGTTCTTATCTTGCAAAACTATTGAAGATGAGATACTAATCTATGTTGCAAACACTACAGATGATATCATGATAGACAATAGTACTGAGCAAGAACAGAAACACCCAGATCTATACACCACTAAACATTGGGTGGTACTTGATCTCCAGCCAAGAGAAGAAGAATGGTTTGGTGTTCTAGATCTACGTGAATACCAAGCAAAACTAGAACCTTTGATTCCTCCCCCAAATTAATCCACAATCTTCTCCATTTCACAAGAGCAAATTAAGTTCCACCACCAACAATGGCGCCATTGAAGAACCAAGCAGAAGATCCGATCTTGAAGAACTTGAAGAACAACACAACCACAGCTTATTAACTTGGCGACACTGGCAACGATCCGATCTTGGGGGCCTCTAGCAGGCCGCAGCGACGGCGGCTAAGAGGCGGGTTGGAGGCGACGGCGGTGGCGACCTCCATGGGGGAGAGGCTAAGGCCGGCGAGAACGGCGCCGGGGTTCCCCCTCCGCGGAGATGGGCATGAGGGAGCGGTCGATGCGGGCGCAGAGGATGCGCGGGTTGGAGGTGATGGCGGCGGCGAACTCCATGGGGGAGAGGCCGAGGCCGGCGAGGACGGCGCCGGGGTTCCCCCTCCGTGGAGATGGGCGCGAGGGAGCGGTCGATGCGGGCGTAGAGGATGCGCGGGTTGGAGGCGACGGCGACGGCGACCTCCATGGGGGAGAGGCCGAGGCCGGCGAGGAAGGCGAAGACAGCATCAGGGATGGAGGGGGACTTGAGGTGGATGAGATTCTTGGAGGCCTTTAGGGCTTACGGGGGGGCATTTTCGTCCCGTCACCAGCCGAATAGGGGGAAATATAAAAAATGCCCAGAAAAGGCCTAAAATGTCATTCCACGAAGAAATTAGAGTGCACAGTGTTATTTCGCGAAAGGCAGGCCAATTTAATGTCATTCTGTCCGGGGCGGTCCAATTGAGTGTTATTCATTCAATTTTCCCCCAAAACTAAATGCCAAATACGACCGCCCAAATGCCACACTTAGCCCACTACTAAACAACTCTTGCAACTTACCCTAGTCTAAATCATTTTAACACCCCAGTTGATTACCATGCACCATGTGCCATCAACAACACATGACACACCTTTTATAAACATGTTTCATATTCCGTTAAGCAATATTAATTTTTAAAGGATTGAGATGGCGATCAGAACGGGGTGAATGATCCCAAATAAAATTTTTCCCCACTCAAAGTACTCCAAATAATCCCGCAATGAAAATCCGAAACACCCAAAGATTTCCCTTCAAACTGGTGCTTCTCAGATTCACAAAACCCGCAAAAATCGGAACGACTAGACAACTATGTGTACCTCTAGCTTGCATAGAAGAGAGCCATAAAACATGTGAGGGATTTTTCAATCACAATCCTGGTTATCAAGTGTTCAAACAAAAAAGAATAAATTCAAATACTTCTTTTCTAAAAGAGATCAAGCCAAATCACAAAAGTCTCTTTTAGAAAAGCAAAAACAGATTTTCAGGAATTATTCTCACTTGGAGCAGGTGGTTGATGGATTTATGTTGCTCTAAAATTTTTGTGAATTTTTTTCCTATGAGCAAATGAGTCGTGAAACACTCCACCAGAAACCACCTCAAAAAGCCTTGTAAACAAATCAGGAAAAATCAAGAACTACAGATAGTCAGGAACTTCGATTAGAAAGTTTGGGGTTCGATTTTCACCTCATAGCATCCAAACGGTGCAACCAGTGGACTCCAAAAATTTTTCACAGATGGATATATGAGTCACGCACCTTCACCAATAAGAATCACCCAAAAAGGATTTTTTTAGAGTTTTCTAAAAATCGAAGACTGGCTGCTGTGCAAACAACAAGTTCAGAATAGATTTGCAACTTGATATAAACTTCGTCTCTAGTCTATCCTAGGGTGCGAGAGAGATGTAAAACTAAATGAGCACCCTCAAGACATCATTGATTAACAATATTTAGAAAGAGGGGAGGTAAATCCAAATTGCGGGAAAGTAATTTGCGAAAATTTAAATGCAGGAAAGTAAATGCTGAATTTAAATTGAGTAAAGTAAAGATATGTAGGATCAAAGTATACGAATATAGCAATCAGAGGGAGGGTGAATGATTGTATGGAAGCTAAAACCAAATTCTTGATCTATTAAAAGTTCACCCCAAAACAGAACCAAATAATTGCCTCGTATTCGACAAAAATAGAATGATAGAGGTTTGGTAAAATGCGATTTACCAAAGATCCAACCGTTAGATCGATCTGAAATTTGGACAAAAGAAACTAGATTCCAATATGAATCTAACCCAAAAAGAATCCGCTCGATAGGACTTACGAATCAAAAGTTATGATTTTCGCAAGCTTGCTGTTCCAGAACTTGACGAAAATTAATCTAATCAAAACTTGGAGATTAATCAAGAACAACAAAAGATTAATCAACAAAACTTTGAGGAACACTAGATCAATACCCTAGAAAGGTTTTTGATGGATCAAATCAAGATGAATCTCAAAGAACAAAACTAATCTAGAACAAGAACAAACATGCAAACAAGAATCAAAATAGAAAACACTGTAGCAACGCGGTTACTGTAGCACGCAAGAATCTTGGAAGAATTGATCTTTATTTCTTTTGTCTAAAGTACTCTCCTCAAAAGAGTACAAACCCTAAAACTGAGCTAGAGGCTCTCAATGCGCCTTGCTCACCTTGATGCCCTTAAACAGGAGACACCCCTCCTATTTAAAGGAGCAAAACACAAGGAGTCCTGAATACATTTCCTAATCATAGTAGGAGTCCCACTCCTAATCCTAGAACGAGTATGTATTCAACACAACTCCACTTGGCCCAATCTGGCCGAGTACAACTCTTGCACGCGTATGGCAACCCTACCATACTCACGTGACTAACACTTTGCACGCGCATGGCCACCTGCCATACTCACGTGACTAACCATTCTTCATGTGCACCATTCTCTTAGCCCGAACGTCCCGCATGACATCCTTGACCACTAAGACCTTAGTTCCTCCCTGAACCTAGTCCCGAACCTCAGTTCCTCCATAAACCTAGTTCCGGTCCCGTCATCGACCACGTTCGCCCTCTAGCAACACCTGCACATGAACAAACCACAAAACGATTCCGAGCACAAGTCTGCGACTTGACTCAACATTAGTCCATGCAAATACTCACACGAGTATTGCATAAAGTCCACTTCAAACATGCATCATGAAATTCTCACAGATTTCATAATCTCAAAGTCAAACCAAAACTCAATTCCAAATTTGCTCAAAACCCTAATCGAGCAAAAACCATTCACGCCGGACCAAAAATTCGGTCCGGCGCAAACGCCATGTGAAACCCTAGAAAATCAGTTCACGCCGGACCAAAAATTTGGTCCGGCCTACATGCAAAACTTACTGGATTTGGAAGTTTTAGTCCAGCTCGAAAACGTTTGAAAACACGTTCACGGCGGATCAAAAGAAAATTGGTCCGGTGCAAACGTGCCACGCTCGGTTTCAAAAACAACTTGGTCCGAACGAAACCCTAAAACAAACACGTTCACGCCAGACTAAATTGTTGGTCCGACGTACAAGCAAAAACGCCCTTCAAAAAAAGCGTTCACGACAGACCAAGAGTTTGGTCCGGCGTGCATGAAAAAATCAGTCCGGCACAAAAGCGAAGAATTGGTCCGGTGCAAAAGCTCAAAAACATGTTCACCACGGACCAAGAATTTGGTCCGGTGCAATGGTTCGATGCTCAAGGTGAAAGGACCAACGATGTCGCCTAGAGGGGGGGTGAATAGGCGGATTAAAAATTACGCAGCGGAATAAAAAGGTCCGAGCTGGTCAATCCGGAGTCTCCGGGTTTTGGTCCGGATACTCCGGCTTGTCCGGAGTGTCCGGTATGTAATCAGGAGTCTCGGGTTAGCTGCTCGAACGCAAAGAAAACTACTCTAGCAAGCGCAACAAACTACTAGAAGTAAATAGCAAGAACAACCTAGAACAATTGCAAGACAAGATTTGAATTTACTCAAAGCAAAGAGCTAGAACTAACTTTACAAATTCAAATCTAACCAAGCAAATCTAGGAAGAAAAAGAGAATGCGAGAGACGAGATTTTTCACCAAGTTCGTGTTCTTGAAGGAACCCTACGTCTCCGTTGAGGTGGCTCGGTCACACTTGAGCCGGGTCTCTTTCAACCCGCTTTCCTCCCTGTTGCACAAATGCACTCGCCGGCTTCACTTCTTGTCTCTTCCTTTCGGAGGCGAGACTCGCCTTCACAAAGCGGCCAGGGCTCACCACACGCGTTGGTAGCTCCCGGTGACTCCTAGCCGTCTAGGAGACCTTCAACCTCCAAGAGTAAAAGCACCACGAAGAATCGCTTGGAGGATGAACTAGTGCTCAACAAGACGAAATGAATGCACTTAGCACTTTTCTTCTTCCTCTCCTCACCAAAGAGATCAACAACCAAATTAATTGGTGGGAGGAAGATGGGGGCTCTATTGAATGCTTAGAGATGGTTAGGAATGGCTTGAATGCTGCTATGAATGAGCTCAATAGAGATCCTAGCCGTTGGAGTGGAGTGGAGGCTTTAAATACTCTTTTTGAAAACTAGCCGTTACTCCCGTTTTGTACAGGCCGAGTGTCGGATAAACAACCCGAGACTCGGGTTATCCGGAGACTCCGGACCAAATGTCCGGATACTCCGGACCCACTGAAACCAGAGGCAACCGAGGGGCTCAACCCGGAGACTCCGGACATAATGTCCGGATACTCCGGATTGAATCCGGAGACTCCGGACTAAATGTCCGGATACTCCGGAATTAACGATTCGGTTTCAACTTTAAACTTTTCAAAACCAAGTGAAGTAGTGCTAATTTGAGATGCAAGAAATGATGTTGAGCACATGCACATCCTAAATTCGATTTCTCGTCGTACTTCTTAATAGTACGGCTATCCTTAAGACGCAAATAAATATAAGATTACAATTATGGTCTTGATGCCGTCTTTTGAGTTTAAGTAGTCGTAGGGTGTCAATGTCTTTTCAAGCTCCACATAATCTCGATATCTGCAGTATTCTTGGATAAAACATTAGAACTCTTTAATTGTGTCATCATTAATCACCAAAACAATTTGAGGGGCCTAGATGCACTTTCAATCTCCCCCTTTTTGGTGAATTGATGACAACACAATTAATTAGCAAATAAAATAACGAGAACAATACTTAGGCATAAGATAAAAGAGAAGCTCCCCTAAATGTGTGCATTAGAAGAAATTGAGAGGAATCAAATGCACATTTTTAACGAAATACCCGAGAGCTCCCTCAAATGCACAAGCATCTCATCACAAATAACTGAAAGCAATCCATGCATTAAATGAGCAATAACGACATCACAACGAGCAGACGAGTTCACAACATAAAATAAACAAAATAATCAAGCAACACACAAGTCCACTCCACCCACACGCGATCGACGGAGCGCTAAAGAAGTCCACGACAAAGACAACGCTGAAGAACACTCCCCTTTGGCATCAAGACACCAAAAGGAAGTCACAGTGGAATCACTCGTCATCTCCGCTGCCGGAGGCCTCATACTCGAGCCCTCATTTGTCGTCGTCACTGGCTGGAGGAGAGCAGAGGAGGAAGCAATCCCAAACAAAGCATTTGCAGAAGAGTCGTCGCTACTCTCCTCGGAAGACCCGGAGGAGTCGCTGGGAGAGACTGCCTCGCCATTGTGGCGGCGGATGCTGCGAATGTCTTGACCCTTCTTCTTGATCTGTCGACTCATCACCTTCTCGCCTGAGTGGAGATGTCGCGCAAAGAAGAAAGACGTGCTTAAGCATCCTCTGAAGAGTCTTTGCTTTGGACCTCGGACTGCCGGAAGGAGTGGCTGGAGACACACCGAGCAGAGCAGAGGTAGAGGCCGGCACGACCTCGTGAAGCCTAGCGAGGACCGAGGAGCGGTGGAGGGGCCGGAGTAGGCGAGGCGGACCTTGTAAGAAAGATGCTCCTCATCTCTCGACAAACTTCAGCCCACTCCTTTGAAGAGATCAAGGTCATCACGAAAGGTGCATAGCTGCAACTGGCCATGTTGCTCTGCGCGTTCTGCCTCATTGTTTCCCACAAGAAATCGACAATGTCAAAAGGCTCAGTGCTCTCAACGAGGTGAAACAGCAGGTTCCTACCATAGGAACTGATAGCATAAGCATATCCTCCTTGGGAGAAAGAGTGACTCTCAACATCCTGTTGAGGACAATTTGGAATGTCCTTTAGACCCTTGATGGTCCCAAGCGTGAAGCTCCTGGAAGTGTCATACAAAGCCTCAATCTGCTCGAGGAGTCAACACTTTCTTCTCATGAAGCTTTGGGTGGCATTGTACACGAGATTGAGCACTCTGGCAAATCTCTTCTTGCTAGCCACATACGGTCACATCAGTCATCCACCAAATGGCCTCATCATTCTTGTCAAAATACAAGGTGGCATAGAACTGCATGATGACCTCATTGTTCCGATCATACTTGTATGCCATGATGTTCTTGATCCGATGCACTCGCAAATCTCTATGATCTGAGTGAAAAGCTGGATTGCCTCGCTGCGACCATGTACTCCGAGTCAATGGTCTTCATGCGAACCAGGTGCTCAAGAGGGTATAGGACCGTCTCATAGTAATCAGATCAAACCGGTTCCAAAACCGCGGTCCACATACTCATCCTGGTAGAGCTCCAAAGGATCTTTCTTCCTTTGCTCTACTATGGCTTTCCCTTTACCAGGTCTGTCCGGTAGTCAATTACTCTCATTGGATTCACGGACAAGGGATAGTTCCATCTTGGCTTGGCCTTGATCGGAGGACCAATGAAGTGCCCAGAGGTGCAGAATCGACTTCTTTCTCGATCACGAAGCCTGGCATGGGTATCAATTTGGATGCTCATCTGGATCGGGAACTTCTTTGAGGAGGAGGAGGCCGGGCCAGTCGATCCTGGCTAGGCGGCCTCGAGGTGCAGGAAATGGGCCTTTTGGCCACTCCAATTCTCTGCCTTTTCTGCGGAGGCTGCGAGGATGCGGAGGAGAATTGGTGGGAGACGCCTTGGAGCGGGAGCACTACCACCACCGGTACTGCGAAGGGGATCGCTACCCCCACTGTCATGGAGGAGGATCGCTACCACTGGCCACTGCGGAGGAGGAGTGCCGCCTCGGAAGTTCCTCGGGAAGGATCCATCGACCAGGCGGAAGCGAGCGAGAGGAATTAGCCAAGAGGCGACGCTAAAAACAGCGACGAATCAAATCGGCGAGGCACCCAACCCGAGAGTCCGGACAAAATGTCCGGATACTCCGGATTGCATCCGGAGACTCCGGACCAAATGTCCGGATACTCCGGATGGACCCGGAGACTCCGGACTCAGAGTCCGGACACTCCGGAAGTGCCAGAGGGAACGCACGGGCGGCCAAGGATTTCACGGAATCCAACCCTAATCGCGATCAAAAACAAATCTAGAGTGCCACAAGAATGTTCAAGAACCGAGTAGGGCAAACTCTAGCAATGAATTTCAATGGAATAGGGGGCACAAAAAGAACTCACTTCAAGAAGATTTGAAAGTTGAAGAACGCGGGTGAGTTGGGGTTAATGAGTCTCCGATCTTGAGGGCCACGAAGAGTCAAGCCTCACCCTAGAAGAGATGAAGCAAGAGGAGAGGCCTTAAGAAACGAAGACACGAATCCAATCCCGAAGAGGAGGGGGTTAGGGCCAAGGAGTCTTACCAAGATCTTCAAAGCCAAGGAGAGGAAGGGGATCCAAGAGCCTTGGAGAAGAATATGAAGGTGAGAAACACGCCCTAGCCAAGAGAGGAGCACGGGAGAGGAAGAGGCGCACGAAGGAATAGAAAGAAACTAAACCGCGGGATACTTGGGGTTTAACCGATCGCCCCAACCGGAGACTCGGACTTTAGTCCGGATACTCTAACAACCCGACACTCCTGACGAAATGTCCTGAGACTCGGCCTACTCTCGAGAGTCCGGATAGAAATCCGGATACTCCGGGTTCCCCAGCTCGGGAAGAAAAGGAATTTTTCAAGGAAAGCTTCGGAGACCCGCGGAGAGAGAGAGAGAAAGGAGTCCTAGGGCATCCATCCACCATGTGACTAGCTAACAATCAAGCAATCAGACTATAGTCACATGGTAATGATGCGATCCTAAGATCAAGAGCCAATAACACATGGTAAATTTAAAGAAAAAAATAAGTAAAGTTTTGAACTTCATTTTTCATTCACCAACCAATATATGAGCACTTATCAAGCCACGTTACGAGAATCTAGAATATTTAGACCACTTCTCAATTCACAGAACCTTTTCTCGTCAAGGGCTTGGTAAAGATATCGACTAATTGATCGTTTGTACTTACATGTTGGATATCAATTTCGCCTTTGGTTGCGTGGTCTCTTAGGAAATGATGGCGAATATCAATGTGTTTTGTTCGGGAGTGTTGGACAGGATTGTTGGCAATTTTATGGCACTCTCATTGTCACACGTAGTGGGAACGCTTTTGTAGGATAGGCCATAATCACTCAAGGTTTGTCTCATCCAAAGTAATTGGGCACAACAACTCCCGTGGCTATGTATTCGGCCGGCCGGTGGATAGAGGCTCACGGAATTTTGTTTCTTGGAAGACCACGAGACTAGGGACCTACCCAAGAATTGGCAAGTTCTGAGGTGCTCTTCCTATCCACTTTGCAACCGGCATAATCCGCATCGAATAGCCAATAAGCTCAAAGGAGGATCCTTCGGATACCAAAGTCCGAAATGAGGAGTGTGCACTAAATATCTCGAGATTCTCTTAACGGCCACCATGTGGCACTCTTTTGGAAGCGGCTTGAAAACGTGCACACATACAAACGCTAAGCATGATATCGGGCCTAGATGCACAAAGATAAAGGAGAGAACCGATCATCGAACGATATACCTTTTGGATGACCAGGTTTACCTTCTTTGTCGAGGTCTAGGTGCCCGTTGGCTTGCATTAGCGTCTTTATGGGCTTGGCGTCCTCCATTCCGAACTTCTTGAGCATGTCCTTGATGTACTTCGTTTGACAAATGAAAGTTCCTTCCTTGAGTTGTTTAACTTGGAATCAGGAAGAACTTCAACTCACCCATCATGGACATCTCAAACCTTTTGGTCATTATCTTGCTAAACTCTTTACACAAATGTTCATTAGTAGATCCAAATATAATGTCATCGACATATATTTGACACACAAATAAATCATTGTCAATATGCTTAGTAAAGAGAGTAGGGTCAGCCTTTCCGACTACAAAACCTTGTCCGAGAAGGAAGTCTCAAGACATTCAAACCATGCCCTTGGAGCTTGCTTAAGTCCATAGAGTGCCTTGTGAAGGTAGTAGACATGGTCCTGATGTCTTGGATCTTCAAATCCCAGGGTGGTTGCTCAACGTAGACCATTTCGGAAAGTGGTCCATTTAAGAAGGCGCTCTTCACGTCCATTTGATACAACTTGAAATCATGGTGAGTAGCAAAGGCAAGTAATATTCTAATAGATTCAAGCCTAGCTCTTGGAGCATATGTTTCATCGAAATCCAAACCTTCTATTTGAGTGTACCCTTGAGCAACCAAGCGGGCTTTGTTCCTTGTCACGATCCCGTTTTCATCTTGCTTGTTTGAAATACCCATTTTGTGCCGATCACATTTTGATTTGGTCTTTGAACAAGCTCCCAGACTTGATTGCGCTTGAAGTTGTTCGGTTCCTCTTGCATAGCCATCACCCAATCTGGTCTTCAAGCGCTTCATCTACCTTAAGAGGTTCAAGAGAGGAAACAAACGAGTAAAATTCGCAAAAATTTGCAACTCGAGATCGAGTGGATACTCCCTTGTTGATGTCTCCAAGAATGTTGTCCACGGATGATCTCTTTGAATGCTTTGATGAACTCTAGGATGAGAGTGCGGCGGATGAGTCCAAGGCTTGAATAGGGCCTTCATTATCTTGGGTGGCATTTGAACCATCTTGGGCTTGATTGGACGAGGAGGAAAGTCGCCCGAGCTCGACTCCATCCAGGAGACTCGGTATTGGACCGGAGACTCGGGACTAATCCTGACACTCGGGTTTCAGTAGGAGACTCGGGTTGGGGAGCTCGGGTGAGATTCCAAATTTTGAGGTCTTACCTCCCCAATTGCCATTTTCTTTATAGCTTCACAAGGAGGTTCTTCCCTGTCAATCACAACACGATCAACTTGTTCTACTTGAGAACCGTTAGTTTCATCAAAAGTCACGTCACGCGAGATTTCAACGACACCGGTGGTATTGTTGAAAACTCGGTACGCGTAAGCATTAGTTCCATAACCAAGTAAGAAACCTTCATCTACTTTAGGAGCGAATTTAGAAGACTTAGCCTTTTTATTAAGGATATAGCATTTGCTCCCAAAGACTCGAAAGTAGGAGACATTTGGTTTCTTCCCGGTGAGCAACTCATACACCGTCTTCTTCAAGATCTTGTGGAGGTAGAGGCGGTTGGAGCTGTGGCATGCGGTGTTGATTGCTTCCGCCCAAAAACTATCGGAAACCTTGTACTCGTCGAGCATTGTCCGCGCCATCTCAATGAGGGTTCGATTCTTCCTCTCGGCTACCCCATTTTGTTGTGGAGAATAGGGAGCCGAGAATTCATGCTTGATTCCTTCCTCATCAAGAAACTCCTCCACGCCAATATTCTTGAACTCGGTGCCGTTGTCGCTCCGGATTCTCTTGATCTTGACTTCAAACTCGTTTTGAGCTCTCCTCATGAATTTCTTCAAAGTCACTTGGACTTCTCCTTTGTCATGCAAAAAGAACACCCAAGTGAACCGAGAAAAATCATCAACAATAACTAAACCATACTTACTTCCCCCAATGCTTATGTAGGCGACCGGACCAAAAAGATCCATATGTAGCATTTCCAACGGTCTTGTGGTCGTCATTACATTCTTGGCGGGATGGGAGGCACCGACTTGCTTGCCCGCTTGACAAGCGCTACAAATCCTATCTTTCTCAAAGACAACATTGGTTAGTCCGAGAATGTGGTTGCCTTTAATGAGTTTGTGAAGATTCCTCATACCAACATGGGCCAACCGGCGATGCCAAAGCCAACCCATGCTAGATTTAGCCATTAAGCACGTTTCAAGATTAAGTCTATCCGTATTGAAGTCTACGAGATAGAGCTTACCCTTCAAACGCCCTTTAAAGGCTATTGAACCGTCAACCCTCTTCATGACATCCACACCCTTTTCATTAAACAAACAATTATAGCCCGCTTCACATAATTGTGCAACGGACAATAAATTGTAGCTTAATGACTCAACAAGCAAAACATTATTTAATTGGAAATTGCTTGAGATAGGAATTTTACCCAATCCAATTACTTCTCCTTTTCCATTGTCTCCAAAGACAATGCTTTCACTATTTGATCCATTTGCGTCCAATTGAGCAAACATTGCCTTTTCTCCAGGTCATGTGGTGCGTACATCCGCTATCCAAAATCCAACTTGTTCCACCGAGATATAGGCCTACAAAATGACATTTAGTTTTTGCTCTTTGGTACCCAAACTTGGTTAGGTCCACGCACATTAGTGACAAGAGACTTAGGGACCCAAATAGAACGAACACAAGGAGCATTCTTCGGCTTACGCCCAACATGATAAGCAACTACACGACCGAGGTTAGTCTTTTTAAGCACATAAGAAGCAAAGAACTCGGAGTGAGCTTTGTGCTTGGATGTTCCTTCGCCTTTTACAAAGTGAATGGGCTTGCTTAAAGGAGCAACAACAATGTTGCTCTTTTTGCCCTTTAGCGGAACATACCCAAGCCCTTGCCTCTTAGGATTACCTTGGCGCTTACCGAGATACTCCTCTAAACCCTTGCTTGCCTTGTAGGACTTTTGAAGTCCATCTTCAAGCATCACCTTAAGCTTCTCATTTTCATGAGCTAAGACTTTCAAAGTCTCACGGTTAGTAGCACAAGTAGCAACATCAACATTAAAGCATCTAAGCGCAACCGCTGCTCGTTGAAGGTAATGAAATATTGGAGTTGTTGATTGAGGTAGAAGCTTTATTCGAGAGATCAATAAGCTTCACTTCAAGAGCCTTGCAAGCATCCTTCGCTTTTGCAAGTTGCTCTAAGAGTGAAGCATTGGTGATCTCAAGACTAATTGCTTCATTTTTGGTCAAATTTGAACTTTTGACCAAATCCTCATTTCTCTTTCTTTCAAAAGCTAGGCTCTTCTCTAGCTCAATGTTCTTCTCCTTTTCAAAAATGAGGAGATCCTCTTGAGCCTCGAGAATAGCCTCCTTTTGTTCAACTACTTCCTCCAATTTTTCAATATCTTTAAGTAGCAAGTCTAATTTTTCAATATCAAAATCATTCATAGATTTAAATGCTACTTCCTCATCATCACTTGCATCATCACAATCATCTAAGCCATAATCAACAATAGAAAGAGTGGAGCTCTTAGATGATACCTTGTGCCCTTTTGCCATAAGGCACATTGGAGTATTTCCTTCATTGCCGCTTAAGTCGTCAAAGAGACTCTTTGACTTTGTCGGTGGAGTGGCAATGGCGACGGTGGCAAGTCCTCCCTCATTATCGGAGTTGGACTCGGACTCGAGTCGGTCGAGTTCCATTCCTTGCCAATGTATGCATGACCCTTGCCCTTGTACTTCTTGCTCTTATCCTTGTCCTTCTTGCGGTACTTGTCTTTCTTGTGCGGCTTCTCTTCCTTCTTTTCTTTGTGTGGGCACTCGGCAATGAAGTGGCCGGGTTCCCCACACTCATAGCACTTTCTTGAGGAGTGGCGCCCTCTTGACTTGTTGCCATAGCTCTTGGAGTGACTACCCTGGTTTGTAGCCCTTCTTCTTCAAGAATTTGTTGAATCTTCTGACGAGCAAGGCCATATCTTCATTTGTCAAGGGGCCGCTCGACTCTTCTTCATCGCTTGTGCTCTCTTCGATTTCTTGCACCACCTTGACGGCCTTCCAGGCGATGCCTTTCTTCTTGCGGACTTGAGCTCCTCCACCACTTCCGCTTCCTTCACCATCATCTCATCCGTCATCAACCTACCAATCACATCATGAGGAGTGAGGGTGTCGAAATTTGGCTTCGTCGCGGATGAGTTGCACAAGATTGCGGTTGGTGGGGGTGATCACTCGGAGGATGATCTTCACTACGGCCTTGTCGGTGAGCTCGGTGCTTCCAAGTCCCTTTGCTTGATTTACTAGCACCATCAAGCGATCAAACATATTTGTGTCACGATTCACCTTCTTCCAAAGTGAATCGGCTTAGCTCCCAATGATGAGTTCGATCTTCGACTCACGGACACTTGATACACCTTCGTGAGACACCATCAATCTTTCCCAAATGTCCTTGGCATTGTCAAGGCCATCGACCAGATTGAACTTCGGAGTCGCTCAAAGCATTGAACAAGGCATTGTGGCCAAGTCGTTGAAGTGTTGAGCTTTGTCTTCTTCGGAGGTGAGATTGTTTGGGTTTGCGGGCTTGAAACCTGTTTCAACAATCTTCCAAATACACGGATGAAGTGATCTCAAATGCATCTTCATCTTATGTTTCCATGCCGCATATCGAGTGCCATCGAAGTGAGGCGCTCGGCCGGACGAGACGGAAACATAGGATGAGGAGTTTGAGACTCCAAAGGAGGAATAATCTAAAGGAATAGCAACCCGATACCGAACCCGAGGCTTTCTCTTGGCCATGGGTTTGGTAACCTTCTCTATATCGGACATCTTTGATTCTCCAGCGGTTAAGCCAAAGTAAAGGAGATTTGGCTCGATACCAATTGAAAGGACCAACGATGTCGCCTAGAGAGGGGTGAATAGGCGGATTAAAAATTACGCGGCGGAATAAAAGGTCCGAAGCTGGTCAATCCGAGTCTCCGGTTTTGGTCCGGATATCTCGGCTTGTCCGAGTGTCCTGTATGTAATACCGAGTCTCCGGTTAGCTGCTTCGAACGCAAAGAAAACTACTCTAGCAAGCGCAACAAACTACTAGAAGTAAATAGCAAGAACAACCTAGAACAATTGCAAGACAAGATTTGAATTTACTCAAAGCAAAGAGCTAGAACTAACTTTACAAATTCAAATCTAACCAAGCAAATCTAGGAAGAAAAGAGAATGCGAGAGGCGAGATTTTTCACCGAAGTTCGTGTTCTTGAAGGGAACCCTCGTCTCGTTGAGGTGGCTCG
Organism: Rhipidocladum racemiflorum; assembly: GCA_036346355.1. NCBI lineage: Eukaryota > Viridiplantae > Streptophyta > Magnoliopsida > Poales > Poaceae > Rhipidocladum > Rhipidocladum racemiflorum. The sequence goes on from CM070589.1 coordinate 26,925,916, forward strand.
GTCACACTTGAGCCGGGGTCTCTTTCAACCCGCTTTCCTCCCGGTGTTGCACAAATGCACTCGCCGGCTTCACTTCTTGTCTCTTCCCTTTCGGAGGCGAGACTCGCCTTCACAAGCAGCCAGGGCTCACCACACGCGTTGGTAGCTCCAGGTGACTCTAGCCGTCTAGGAGACCTTCAACCTCCAAGAGTAAAAGCACCACGAAGAATCGCTTGGAGGATGAACTAGTGCTCAACAAGACGAAATGAATGCACTTAGCACTTTTCTTCTTCCTCTCCTCACCAAAGAGATCAACAACCAAATTAATTGGTGGGAGGAAGATGGGGGCTCTATTGAATGCTTAGAGATGGTTAGGAATGGCTTGAATGCTGCTATGAATGAGCTCAATAGAGATCCTAGCCGTTGGAGTGGAGTGGAGGCTTTAAATACTCTTTTGAAAACTAGCCGTTACTCCGTTTTGTACTGAGGCCGAGTGTCCGGATAAACAACCCGAGACTCGGGTTATCCGAGACTCAGGACCAAATGTCGGATACTCGGACCCATCGAAACCAGAGGCAACCGAGGGCTCAACCCGAGACTCGGACATAATGTCCGGATACTCGGATTGAATCCGAGACTCCGGACTAAATGTCCGGATACTCAGGAGTTAACGATTCAGTTTCAACTTTAAACTTTTCAAAACCAAGTGAAGTAGTGCTAATTTGAGATGCAAGAAATGATGTTGAGCACATGCACATCCTAAATTCGATTTCTCGTCATTACCCCTTAATAAATGCGGCTATCCTTAAGACGCAAATAAATATAAGATTACAATTATGGTCTTGATCTGAGTCTTTTTGAGTTTAAGTAGTCGTGGGGGTGTCCAATGTCTTTTCAAGCTCCACATAATCTCGATATCTGCAGTATTCTTGGATAAAACATTAGAACTCTTTAATTGTGTCATCATTAATCACCAAAACAATTTGAGGGGCCTAGATGCACTTTCAAACTTACTGTTTCTTGAAAATTTGGTCCGGCGCCAATGCGTAACTTACTGTTTCTTGTCAAATTGTCAAACACAAGCACAAGCACATTTTGCAAAATCAATTCTAAGCCAATTTTTCAGCATATGATTTCACAAGATATAATGTAAATGCGCAATTTAAATTCATAAGAATAGAAAAGAAAATATTTATATTTTCTGGATGAAAGGTTTACAAAGCATCACTTCATGTGGGGAAAGCTCAAAGGAGCAACTCAAACCCTCAAGTGAGGGAAGATACCCCTCCCCCTCTATTTATACTACTCTTGGGCCACCTACCACCCTTGGATGAGTCCCTCAACCCTAGAGCACTCCACCAAGGGCTAGGATTAACCCTCTCACACAACCATGCAAGGGCAACCCAAAAACCTACACGCATAATGGGTTTTCTTGCACGGTTTTCAAAGCACACTACTCATTGATCCTAGCAGCATCTAGCTAGTATCATCACCTTTCCTTGTCTTCTTGACTTGCTCGGACTCCGTCTCTGATCATCTTCCGGCGATCTTCGACTGTTTTGACCTCCGACGCACCTCGCCTAGTCGCAGTCATCCTTTGCCTTACCATGACCTATCACCGTCGTCCTGCAACCATCAAAGACAAGGAAAACCCATCACATAGCATTGTCGAATAATCATCACAAATGCTCAAAATTAATCATGTCTCATTCATCAGTCGGTTCTACCACCAGCCATAGGCCGGTAGTACCACAAGAACCTAACACAACTCAAATTGCTTCCTTTTAAATTCTAATTCAAATCAAAATCAAATCTGAGCACACCTTGCTCAAATAAAGTCAAATATTTATCACAAATATGGATGGACCTCCACATGGTCCTTCAATCTCCCCCTTGATGAGTATATTGATAAACCACACAAAAAAACATAATTTGAGTTTGAAAACAAATAAGAAAAGCAATTTGATTGCAAAAATCATACTTGGTCCAATTGAAAAGAAAGCAAATCCTTGACCAAGTAAATGAGAAAATTTTCAGAGCTCAACACAAAAAGAACAATTTTTTGACAAGAGCTCCAAAAACCAAGAAATCTCCAAAAATCTCAATATTAATCATGATCCAAATGTAAGGACAATTGTTCAACATGATCATGAGAAAGCATTTTTTTTAAATTTTCCTCCCTCTGAGATGTTTTTTCTACGTTTTCTCCCCCTTTTGACAATATAGGCATCAAGAGAGCAATTTTTGGATGAAATGCAACCTAGAAGAGCTTTGAGGATTATGCAAGTTACCACTTAGACAAAGTATGACACCAAGCTACTCAAGTGCAGATTACGTCATCATAAGTCATATCCAATGGCATATTTCAATTTTTGCTAACTAGCTCAAAAGATGTTATGTTACTTTTGCATGATTTCAACGATAGTAACACTTAGCATAATTTCAAGACTAGAAACAAAGCCAATCTAAGGAGCAAAAGGATATACTAGAGTTCAACCTAGTTAACACTTTGGGAAGCTACAAAACCATTAGAGAACCCTCATGCTCAAACATATCTTTAAGTGCAAATTTTTATATTAATACTCATAAAGCGGTATAGAGAGTTAGACGTAGTGAAGCACATCCTCGACTAGGAGCCATCGACAAAGACTTTCTAAGCTTCACTCTCCTTCACAAACCTTTGATGTGTAGAGAGTTTATCCTAGTGAAACACAACCTTGACTAGGAGCCATCAACATAGATCTCCTAGGCGTCACTCTCTTCCTCTAGTCTATCTTGTATTTTTCAATTTTATTGACTCAAGCCATATTCAACCATCTCAAGCAAGAAGCTTAAAAGAGTGGTTTTGGTCATACACAATTCATGCCAACTTCATCCCAAGTGCAATGGGAAGCAGTTTCGAGAATGAAAAGTGTTGAGTTCAGTTTTAGCACAAATAAGTCAATTTTTATCATTTTAGCACTTAGATTCATGAGCATGTTGAGGATTCTAGAATGAAATAATATAGCTAACCCAAGTTTCTTTAGGGACTCTAGTAGAAACCCACTATTTCATTAAGCATGGTATAAGCATTTAGTAAAGAAATATAGCAAGTAAATGCTAAGTTTCATCAAGTTTTCAAGAAAGCTCATTTTAAATGATGGCTAGTTTAAATATGATACACCAGATTAGATACAACCTAGATTAACAAGAATCTTCAGAAAAGCAGCTAGGTGCAACTAAACACAGTTTTATCATTTGCATAAAAGACAAAACTCAGAAATGGAAACAAGCCTATATGCAATGCAAGAATTCAGTTCCAAACTCCCCCTCAACAAGTGAGTCAATTTTACGCACAAATCTGATTCAAGTTGAGTCATTAGCAATTTTGAATTCCAAGAAAAAGAATTGAACTCAACTGAAACTAGAAACCAAAATGAGAAGAGGAAAAAGAGAAATTGACAACTGGGTGATCTAAGAGCATAGAAAAGATGGTAGAGACCACTAAGCTCAGACTCGCTCTCACCTTCCTCATATGACTTACATAGGAAAACTAGTTCTCAATCTCTAGCCTAGGAGCAAATACAGACCCTGTCTGCCCAGGGGGCCCAACACTTGCTAGACCTACAAGACTGTGAGTGAGCTCAACCGAGAAGAAAAGGAGAGTAACAACCTAAAGCATAAGGTGAGAGGTCCATGCTGAGGCATGCCAGAAGTCTAGGTGAAGTGGATTTAACAAAATGAAAACCATCCCATAGACACCTAGAAGAAGCAAAAAGGAAATGTTGAATACACATATAAACATATAATACAAATAAGCTCCCCCTCAAGATATGCCATGTGGGCTCATAATCCTAAGCTCCCCTCTCAAGGCAACAAACCTACAACTATCCAAAGGCTTGGTGAAAATATCAGCCAACTGGTGATCACTCTTGACAAACTGGAGCACTATGTCACCCTTCTCCACATGGTCTCTAAGGAAGTGATATCGAATATCAATGTGCTTGGTTCGAGAATGCTGCACTGGGTTCTTAGCAATGTGAATGGCAGATGTGTTATCACAGAAAAGTGAAACACAATCTGTTGCTAACCCAAAATCCTGCAAGGTCGATCTCATCCAGAGAATTTGGCTACAACAACTGGCTGCAGCAACATATTCGGCCTCAACGGTAGACTGTGCAACACCGGACTGCTTCCTAGAGGACCAAGAAATAAGAGAAGTGCAAATGAATTAGCAAGTGCCAGATGTGCTCTTCCTATCTATCCTACAGCCAACAAAGTCTGCATCGGAAAAGGCTCGAAGGGATAGATAGGAGGAGGAAGAGTACCAGATACCGTAATCAATGGTAGCTCGAAGGTACCTGAAGATGCGCCTTACTGCCTGGCGGTGAGAGGCACGAGGAGACACCTGAAATTGAGTACAAAGACATACAGAGAAGTGTATGTCAGGTCTTGAAGCAGTGAGATATAAGAGAGAGCTGATCATGCTTCGATACTCCTTTTGATCAACTGGCTCACCATCCTCGTCAGGCTCAAGGACTAAAGTCGTGGCCATAGGAGTCATAACTGGCTTCCAGTCAGTCATGTCAAAGCACTTCAGGAGGTCTCGAGTGTACTTGCCTTGATGCAAGAATGTACCCTCCCGACTTTGCTTGATCTGGAAGCCAAGGAAGTAGCTCAACTCGCCCATCATGCTCATCTCGAACTCAGTACTCATCACATCCGAGAATTGAGTAAGAGCGAATGCGAGGAACCACAGAAAATGATGTCATTGACATAGATTTGGACTAGGAGAAAGTCCGAATCGGAATGTCTGACGAACAGAGTCTTATCCACTTGACCCATAAAAAAATCATGACTCAAGAGGTAGAACTTAAGTCTCTCATACCAAGCTCGTGGAGCTCCCTTAAGTCCATACAAAACTTTGGAAAGCTTGAATACATTGTTAGGGTACTTGGGGTTCTCAAATCCTGAAGGCTGTCTGACATATATCTCTTCCTCAATGAAGCCAGTGAGGAATGCACTCTTGATATCCATTTGAAAAAGCTTGAAGCCCTTGGACGCCGCGAATGCGAGCATGATCCTAATGGCCTCTAGTCTGGCTATAGGGGCAAAAGTCTCATCGAACTCGAGACCCTCAACTTGAGAGAAACCCTGAGCGACTAATCTAGCCTTGTTTCGAACTACAACTCATCCTCACTCTGCTTGTTTTTGAACAGCCATTTGGTCCCAATGATATTGTGACCAGAAGAGGGCTCGACAAGCTTCCAAACTTTGTTCCTCTCGAAGTTTTGAAGTTTCTCGTGCATAGCATTAATCTAGGATTCATCGAATAATGCATGAGAAACATCCTTGGCTCAAAAGAGGCAACAAAGGTAGAGTGAAGGCAGAAAGTGGACAGACCTGACTTAGAGTGAGTGACTCGCTCAAATAGATCTCCAATGATCTGGTCAGGTGGATGAGCCTGCTGAATGTGACGGGGAGGTCCAGAAGAAGGAGTGGCCTCTACTCCTCGCGTGGGAGATGTAGGAACAGAGCCACTGACTGCTGAAGACTCTGAGGGTAAGGGCTGATCTCCCTGAGGTGCAGAGATGGAAACTGGAGGCACCTCAGGAGTAGGAATGGAGACTGGATTAGGCAAGATGCCTTCATCTTCGTCATCATTATCCTCTGCGAAAATAGACTAGGAAAGTGGAGAAGAGCCCGAAATGTCTAGTCTTGCACCGGGACTAGCCTCATCAAAAGTCACCTCACAGTTCTCTATCATCATACCCAAGTCTACAGTCCAAATCCTATAGCTACGGGAAGAAGTCGAGTAACCCAGAAAGATCCCATCAGCAGAGCGTGACTCGAACTTATCTAGGTTCCTAGACTTCAATAAGAAGTACTTGCAACCGAAAACACGAAAATGAGATACACTAGGCTTTCGCCCATATCTCAACTCATAAGAAGTGCGGTGCGAGTGTGCCCTAAGAAAAACTCTGTTGGCAACATGGCATGCCGTTGCTACAGCATCAACCCAAAATTTCCTAGAAGTATTGTACTCATCTTGCCTCGTCCTGGCCATCTCAACCAGGATCCTATTCTTCCTCTCCACTATGCCATTCTGCTAAGGAACGTATGGAGAAGAGAACTGATGCTCTATGCCTAACTCCTCACAGAAGTTGCTAAAGTAGGAGTTCTTGAACTCTGTGCCATTTATCACTTCGAATAGCTCGTAAGGCACTGGGGAGCTCAATGGACAACCTACGAACTAAATCCCTAAAGTGAGAAAATGACTTATCCTTCGAGGCCATGAAGAACACCTAAGAATACCTCGAATAATCATCGACTATGACAAGAATGTAAAACTTCCCTCCTGCTGACTGCACTTGAGCCGAACCAACAGTGTTTATGTGCAAAAGTTGTCTTGGTGCATCAGTCATCACTCGGGTGACTGGAGGATGAGAAACAACAACCATCTTGCCATGTCGGTAAGGAGAACACACAATATCTTTGACCATCTTGAGTTTGGGCAAACCACGAATGAGATCATAGCTGCTAACTTAGGTCAAATGATCAAAGCCTATATGACCAAGTTTCCTATGCCAGAAGGAGAGATCACGGGATTCTGAAGCAATAAGGCAATGGAGAGAGTCTCTAGAAGAGGAGGAAAAATCAGCACGAAAGACTCTCAAAACAAGAAATCTCGCAAGCTAAATCCCCAGAAGAATCGAAGATCCTACAAGTGCTGCTCTTAAAGCTTACCTCGAAATTGTCATCGATAAGCTGAGAAACAGAAAGCAGATTGTATTGCAACTTATTAACTAAGGCAGCATCCTTAAGTATGAAATGATCATTAATGCAAACGGTACCTTTAGCGATGACTCTACCTGACGAAGCATCTCCAAAGGTGATCACCTCATCACCGGGAGCTCGGACTAGGAAAGAGAACCAATGGGAGTCTCTGGTCATGTCACGTGAACAGCAGGAGTCTACGATCCAAACCTCTCCCTTCCCTGTCCTACGGACCTGAATCAAAGAGAGCGAGATGCAGATAACTCAGTATTGGGATAGATCAAAGCAGATCTAGAAACCCAAAACTGAGTCACCCGAGCAAAAGAACCAGTCACAAGCAGATGAATGCAATGTAGCGCCTCTTCGTGACTCTACTCTCAACAAGTCAAAAATCACTCTTGTACGACATCTGGAAATAGGTATCGGGTTGGTCCGTCGACGTGCAAAGGCCAGACCATCCCAGTGCTGCTGCCCAAACCTCCTACTAGAGGAAGCAAACTCGCGCTGTTGATATCCACCTTGATGGGTGAAAGTTGTGATAATTGCCTAGAGGGGGGTGAATAGGCTATTTAAAATTTAAACTAAGTTTATCGTAGCGGAATAAAAGTCAAAACTTTGTAGAGTAAATCGGAACTTCCGATATAGAATTGGAACTTTCAAAGTACTATCAGAATGTCCGAACACTATAGAGAATAAAGTAACAAGAGAATAAATATAGTGAATTCCAAATTGCTTCTACTCCAACCTAGTATAATGTAAGAGAACTAAAAAGATTAGCAACTAGAGTAGAACTTTAAATAAGAAGGTTGAACTCAAATGCACAAAGATAATCAAAGCAAGGAGACAAAGAATTTGTTCCCAGAGTTCGGATCCTTGAGGGGATCTTACGTCTCCATTGAGGAAGCTCACAACGAGCCGGGTCTTTTCCAACCCTTTCCTCCCAAATCTCGGTCACACTTGAGATTTGGTTCCACTTTTGATTTCATCCCTTTCGGAGGCAAAATCGGCCTTCACAAACTTCTCACGGCTACCCACAATCTTCTGGAGCTCGTGAGTGACGCCTAGCCGTCTAAGAGTCCTTCAACCTCCAAGAGTAACAAATCCAACGTGCACTCGATCTTGGAGAAGAAGTCTAATGCTCAAGATGAATGTCGCCCTTTTGTTTTTAACTCTAGATCCCTTTTCAACCCTCACTCTTTTTATTGATCACAAAGATCAAAATGGAGATGAAGAAAAGAAAGCTCAGAGTGTATTGAATGCTCAAGAGGAAACCCACCCAAAAAGCTAGACTCATTTAATGGGGTGGAGGGGTATTTATAGTTTTGGACAAAAACTAGCCGTTATTTCTCCACTCAGCTACATATCGGAACTTCCAAAGCATACATCGGAACATCCGACATGTGTTAATTCCCAGAAAACAACTGATCGTAACGGTAAAAAATGTATGCATCGGAACTTCCGATATTCAGAATCAGAATATCCGATGTATCCAGAGAGTTCCCTTTTTGAAAAACAATTTCAAAAAGATTTTAAGTCAGCATCAGAATATCCGATATACATATCGGAACATCCAATCTGTCCAGAGAGCACCCTTTTCAGATTTTATACTAATCGGAACTTCCGATGTGGATAATCGAAACTTCTGATGTGTCCAGAGAGTACCCTAAACTTTTCAAGCACATATCGGAACATCCGATGTATACATCGGAATGTTCGATGCATCTAGAGAGTGCACAAAATGCTTACATCGGAGAGTTCGATACATCAGAACTCCGATGTATAGTCGGAATATCCGATGAGGATAGTGAGCAAAACTACTCGGTGTGCGTGTTGTGACTCGTGTCTCTCGACCAAAGATTGAGTAAGCATTCATCTGAGCATAGAGACTTATTCTAGATCGACTACGTTGCATCCCTCTTAATAGTACGACATATCTATAACTCTACGTAGAAAGTAAATTACATCGAATTGACGCCGTTTTTCCTTCTTGTACTTTTTGAGGGTCGCCAATGTCGGAAGATCTTCTTGCTACGGGACTTTCACATGTTCATTCGCTTATTGAACCCATTAGTCCCTTAATCATTTGTCATTAATCATCCAAAACACATTTAGGGGCCTAGATGCACTTTCAATGGGAAGAATGAGGAATATCAAGAGGATGGCGAAAGAACTGACTCGGGACAGCTCTAGGGCAAAAACCAGAGGTAGAAGCCTGAAAACCAAGCCCCATACGCTGTCCAAAAACAGGCAACTCTTTAACCTATCTAGAAGCAGTGTGTGCCTTAGGAGCACTCAAAGTCTGGGGATAACCCTGAATACCCCTAAGGGCATGAACACGCTAACGGCGAGTGATCTTGGCGTGTCTAAAGCAGAAATCAGCAAGTTGTCCATCCCTCTGACAGAAGGTGCCAGGTGGTGTCACCTTCTCGTCAGAGATCCCGTAGACCATTCCAACTGACCTAAACACAGTGGTGCTTATTTGTGGAGCAACCACGATCTCTCCACTCATAGAGGCACGCACAACAATAGGCCGATGTGTCCGTGCATGCTCCAAGTGATCAAACCCTAGACCTTGATTAAATCTGGTAATCTCCCTATACACGGCTGCCTCAATTTTAAGTGACTCACAGGAAACACAAGGAGCATATCTAATTCTACCAACCTGGGCCTCTAAGTTCTTCCTAAGCTCTGCATGTACCTTATCCACGTCATCCTTAACCCCAATACACAGCAAGTAACCATTTGGTGACTTAACTAGTAAGTCCTTAGCAAGTTGAGCAAACTTGATATTCAAAGCATCATTGTCAAGTTTTAGTTGCTTACAGCCCTCACATGAGCTGACTGGATCCTTAGAAGCATGCAATTCAAGTTCATCATTCATAGTAGAAAGCTTCCTAAGGTGTGAGCTCATGGCATCAATCTCAGCAAGAAATTTAGAGTAATTATTACAAGATGCAGTTGTGTGAGCATGAAGAAAACTAGCATCAGCAGGAATGACATCAGAAGAACTAGAGCTAGCCTTCATTGACCTAAGACCATCAAGTTCAGAAAGCACACTATCATGCAAGGTCCTTAGGTTTTTCAACTCCACAAGCAAAGCATCACAGAGAATACAGCTATTAGAGTCTCGAGAAGAACATGATGTAAGTGTAGCTAACTCCCGAGACAAGGTACCTACTTCCTTCACTAACTCCGTACACCTAGCTCTAGATCTAGCATGAGTTTTTCCTAACTTGCAGAAGGCATCATTGAGCTGGTCATAGGAGGGTACCTCATCCATGCCGCTGTACAGCTCGGAGTCACTGACGCCATTGGCGTCCGCCATGAAGCACATGCCAGAGAAGTCATCACCACCCTTCGTCTTCTCTTGTGGTTCATCCTCACCCTCGTCGCTCCATGTCTCTATGTTGGAGAAGTCGATGTCGTCGAGAGCGGCGAGCACACGGTGAAAGAGCTTCTTATTCTTGGCAAAGTTGCTGTACTTCTTCTCTTGCGCCGGCTCGCGAACTGGAGGCTTCTTGTTGCGGTTCTTGTCGTTGTAGTCATTTTTGCTTGAACCGCCTTGCTCGTTCTTACCCTTCTCCAGCTTGTGACAGTTTGCTCGAATATGGTTGGGACCACCACACTCGAAGCAAATCACGGTGCCACCTTTCTTCCTCTCTCTCACTCTTTTGTAGATGTTGGAAAATTTGCGAGCGACAAGAGCAAGCTCATTTTCTGGAAATCGTTCCAAAACTTCATCGCTTACGTTGCAAAGGGTGGAGAGAGAAAAACCTGAAGAGAAATCAAGAGAGGGTCCAGAGGAAGACTCGATGGGATCGGTGACCAAGGCCATCGACTGAGATTTCGTCTGACGAGAGTCGACATCAATCTCATGAGTCTTGAGTCGGGAATAAAGCCCGTCAAGAGTCAAAGTCGACAAATCAGTGGAGTCCTTGATGGTGGTCACCTTCATCTCCCAAACTCTCAAATCGAGTGCTATCAGAAAGTGCCTAGCATTCTCTGAGTTAGGGTATGTGCAACCAACTGATCGGAGATTGCTAAGGATCTTGGAGAAGCGAGCAAAGCACTCGTTGAGACTCTCACCACTTGTTGTTCAAATTTGTTGTAGTCACGCTTGTACTGGTCCTACCTCATCGTCTTGATCTGAGTGGTACTCTCATGGTAAGCATTGAGGGTCACCCAGATCTGATGAGCGAATCGTAGGTCAGAGACCCGGTTATACTCACTGTGGCTAAGTTCCTGTATGAGGATGTTCCTTGCCATATCGTTTTCCTCAACATCAGCCATGTTCGCGGCGTTGACGTCCTCATTGGCAGGAACTTCATATGGGAGTTTCACCTTCTGCAATGTCATGAAGCCCTGAGCAGTGATGTATGACTCCATCCGCATTTTCCAAAACGAATAATCAACTCCAGCGAAAATTGGAGGCTTCGTTGAGTACTTGTCCGTCGCCATGGCTCTCGAGACCGGTTAAGATCTAAAGAGAGCAAAACTGGCTCTGATACCAATTGAAGGATCGAGATGGCGATCAGAGGGGGGGTGAATGATCCCAAATAAAATTCCCCCCGCTCAAAGTACTCCAAACAATCCCGCAATGAAAATCTAAAACACCCAAAGATTTTCCTTCAAACTGGTGCTCCTCAAATTCACAAAACCCGCAAAAACCGGAATGACTAGACAACTATGTGTACCCCTAGCTTGCATGGATGAGAGCCATAAAACATGTGAGGGATTTTTCAATCACAATCCTGGTTATCAAGTGTCCAAACAAAAAAAAATCAATTCGAATACTTCTTTTCTAAAAGAGATCAAACCAAATCACAAAAGTCTCTTTTAGAAAAGCAAAAGAAGATTTTTCAGGAATTGTCCTCACTTGGAGCAGGTGGTTGGTGGATTTCGGTTGCTCTAAAATTTTTGAAATTTTTTTCCCTATGATTAAATGAGTCATGAAACACTCCACCAATTTCCACCACAAAAATCCTTGTAGAAAAATTAGGAAAAATCAAGAACTATAGATAGTTAGGAACTTCGATTAGAAAGTTTGAAGCTCGGTTTTCACCTCATAGAGCCCAAACGGTGCAGCTAGTGGACTCCAAAAGGGCAAGTCTTTATTAAATAATCTGCAGCGAAAATAAATAACTCGTGGCGCCAACCAATATGCCACAGGCAACTGACTGGGCTCGCTCCCTAGTTCGTCGGCTCCTCCTAGAACTCCTCCAGTGCTGGCGTTGATTCTTCCTCAACTGGTGTTTGTGTAGTGGCAAGGGTGAGTACTTAAAGCACTCAGCAAGTCATGCACAGAATGCAGTCTAATATTCTATATGCATGGCTTATTACAAAGGATAGACTAAGAGGTTTATTTGTAGTAAAGCAACATTCATAACTAACAATAGTAGATTGAAAGCAGTAAAACAGTAATAACAATGATAGCTTCGTAAACAATTTCTCAAGTAAAACATTTATCAACCTAAACAAGTTCATAATCCACGTACCAAGTAACCAGAGTTATTTTTTCTGAAAGTCTAACCCTTGACTGTAATCCCCGAGCAATGTCCAATACCGTGGACTCGGCTATTCGAATAGGTTGTACGCTCTGCAGAGGTTATACACTTTACCCACAAGATACAATCAAACACCACCAAGGCGAGTGACCGTAACAAAGCCTTTACAATGCTCTTTCTAGACCCTGTACTGCCTCTAAGGTTTCAACACTGAAGGGACTGGTTACCGCAATCAGGGCCCCCCTCTTACGCCATGTGAGTTTTCATCTGTACACCCAGAACCCACACCACCATGACAGTACCGAAGACTAGACATCACAAATTAATCAGCTAGGTCTGTCCCATTCCAGACTTGTGGCTGTATGTTGGACTCAGTTCAAATTCTTGCAAGGTTAAGTCCTTAAAGTGACCAAGGCAAGACTACCCAAAAGAATTCATGACTAACCGAAATCAGCAAAAACCAAATACGGCCTCCCAGGTGCCACTCTTGGCCCACCAAAAACAATCTTACCACTTGCCACAATCTAAATCATCTTATCACCCCGTGATTACCATGCACCACGTGCCATCAACATCATCAATAACACATGTTACATATTCCATATCTCATTAAGTCAAATTTAACATTCAATAATCCGAAACGGTGTTATCGGCACGTTTGCAAGGCTAAGCAAACTACGCACGATCTATTTAACCCATGCTGGCAATTTATTAATGTCCAACTAATATTCCATAACCTAGGGTGACAAATGACTCATGGCATACAATTATTGTATCAAGGTGGCATACATCAAATAGGTCGTATAACTATTTCCCGAATTATTTAAAAGCATTTTAAATAAATTAGCATGCAATCATTAAATCAACATAGTTTTAAAAAAATGGGATCAATATGGTCAAAGCACAACTTGCCTTGGAAAAGGTCCTGTTTCTGCTCTTGGACTTGTTCCTGGGTCAAAACCTCTCCTTCGAAACCTTCGGGCAATTCAATGTCTACGCGAAACAGATAAATAAAGAAATAAAAATAGAGAGAAACTTAAATCCAAAAATTAAATAAAATTTACCATTAAATAGAGCTCAATTTTATAAAAATTTAGAAACTAGAATCACCTCAATCGGAGTTAAAATGCAAAAGTTATAGCCATTTGAAGTTTGAAAATCAATTAAAAAGAATAAACCGAATTATCCAATTTATTTTTCTATTGAAGAACCAGAAATATGATGTCATGCTTGCGTCAGCACGGAATTTCCATTTCAGCCGAATTATTTTTCTAAAGGAAAATCGATTTATGACGTTAGCATTGCGTCATCCGGTCTATGGACTGGGTCCATGCTCGGTCCTGATCCACGGTGGACTCGGTCCACGGGACCGCGTGACACTGACGCGTGGGCCCGCTCGAATGACGTCACACAGACGTCATCGCGTGGCACGGCTGGCCAACCTGACAGGTGGGTCCCATCGTGATGTCAGCATGACGTCACGCGCATGGTGGCCAGCGGCTGACAGCTGGGCCCCGCGGCTAACGTCACCGCTAATGTCAGCATTATGGGAAGAAGGCTACGTGGCAGTACTTGGGTCGTTGGATGCTGATCGGACGGTCAGTTGAGCTCGCGAACGCGCTGGTGGAGTGCGAAGAAGGTGGTTGGCCGGGGATGGGGACGAAGACTTAGGGCGCGGCGTTCTGAAGCAGTTCCAGTGAAGTGGATGGTCCCCTCCGAAGCGCCTCGCCTTCGCGAATCCGGATCTGGGCATAGACGCGACAGAGATGACTTGACGGCGGCGCTAAATGTCCAAAACCGTGGTGGCTTCCCCTCCGACTCCGACGAGGAATGGCGGCGGCTAGGGCACGACTTGAGCAACAGGATGTTGGGACCCGAATTTGCAAATCTGGACCCTCTGTGTATTCAGCACTAGAACAGGATCACGCTAGTGCATACAGTCTCAACATTGGTAAATATCACAATCATACACATCGATAATAATAAAGTACTTTAATTAAGATAACCAAGCTGGTTGCTCGACCTTATGGTCAAGTTACAAAAGTACGCCTCGCAGGGCTAAGACTTATTCAAATAAAATCTGCAGCGTAATATATAAAGAAAACGCGTGGCGCCAACCAATATGCCACAGGCAACTGACTGGACTCGATCCCTAGTTAGACGGCTCTTCTTGAAACTCCTCCTCCAAAGCCGGCGTCGCCTCTTCTTCAACTGGTGTTGTTTTGTGGCAAGGGTGAGTACTTGGTACTCAGCAAGTCATGCACACAATGCAAGCTAAAATACTACATGCATGGCTTAACACAAAGGAATAGTTCCAGGTGTAAGTGCAGTAAACAGCATTTGACAAGTATCATAAGTAGATTTGAAAGCAATAAAAACAATTATAATATCAATAACTTTTCCAGGAGTTAAATAAACGACTTCCCCATTCCTAGTCCACATTTCCATCAACATCATTTATTGGCCAAACCAAACCTTCCATGTCCAAGTTGTTTTCACGAAAGTCTAACCCTTGACTGTAATCCCCGAGCAATGTCCAATACCGCGGACACGGCTATTCGAATAGATTTTACACTCTGCAGAGGTTATGCACTTTACCCACAAGATACAGCCAAACACCACAAAGGCGAGTGGTCGTAACAAAGCCTTTCGGAAACAGCTAACTACGCAAGTGAACCTTTCCGGTTTTTGCCATACACCATCCCTTCCCTTAACCAAGGCGAAGTATGGGACCGACATACCGTTGGACGGGTACCATGCCATCGCACTGGTACTCTCCCCTTTCAAGTTACAGAAAAGGTGTAGTTGACACCCGAGGTATCACATGCAAGTTATTAGTAACTTACTCAACTAGGTCCGTCCCATTACGGACATGTGGTTGCACAATTAACTCAGTTCAAAGGCTTGCAAGGTTAAGTCCTTAGGTTGACCAGGGCAAGACTACCCGAAGAACCAAACCATCACTCCCGATGCCACAACTGGCCCACCCGATCATTTCTTGCCACATGCCCCGGTCCAAATCTATTTATCAAAACCCTAGTTGATTACCATGCACCACGTGCCATCAACATCACAACACATGATACCTTTTCCAAAACAGGTTCAATATATCATTAAATCAATATTAACATTTGTTTGCCCAAAATCATGTCATAAGCACGTAGCAGGTCTAAGCAATATACTACAACGATCTAAATTCCCATGTTGGCAATTTAATAATGTCCAACTATTTAATCCTCAACTAGGGTGACAAGGGGGTTCATGGCATTCAATTATCTATGTCAAGGTGGCATACAACAACTAGGCAATTAACTAGTCTCCCAAAATTAATTAAAACATTCCATAATTGAACTAGCATGCAATAATTTAAAGCAAATTAATTTCAAAATGGGATCAACATGGTCAAAGCACAACTTGCCTTCAAAAAGCACATGATCTTGGTCCTGAGCTGGCTCCTGGGTCAACACTTCACCTTCGAAGCCTTCGGGCACTTCAACGTCTACTCGTAACGCGTGCAAATAGCAATAAATGAATAAAACAGTAAACAAAAAGTGTCCAAACATCCAAATGAAGTCCATAAACAGAGAGAGCATAATTTCGTGAATTTTTAGCAATTTGAATCGGCGAAATCGGAGTTAAAATGCAAAAGTTACAAGCGTTTAAAGTTTAAATAATCAATTAAATAATATTACAGAGAAAAACTTTGGTCCAAAAATTAAATAAAATTTACCATTGGGTAGATCTCAATTTTATACAAATTTAGAAATTTGAATCACTCAAATCGGAGTTAAATTGCATAAGTTATAAGCGTTTGAAGTTTGAAATCATATTTTAATTCATTAAACTGAATTAAATAAATTATTTCTTTTTCGAAAAAAGATTTATTGCATCAGCAGTGACACGTGTCAGCATCTGACTGATCGGCTGACGTCAGCCGGTCCACGGACTCGGCCCACGGCTCAGCTCGGTCCACCGTGGACTCGGCCCACGGCTCCACATGTCACTGACATGTGGCCCGCCTCTGTCGTCGCCCAGGCTCACGCCCGCGCGCGATCGACACGGGGCCCCACTGACACGCAGGCCCCGCTGCGTCGAGACACGCACTCCATCGCCAGCGGGCGCCGACCGCGCTGATCGGCGACGGCCGCCTCCGGCCACGTGGCTTGATCTCGGCCGTTGATTTGAAAATCAACGGCCCAGATTGGATTTGGTTTCACGCATTTGGGGTAAACGCGGTCAATCCGGACCGTTGGATCTCGATCGGACGGTCGAGATCCAATCTAACGCGTATAACGCGGCTAACGCTTACCGTACGATCTAGATCTAACGGCTGAGATTGGATCTGGGGGTTAGCACGTGGATCTCACCGTGAGTGACGTGGTGCAATTCGGGGCCTCCGATCTGATCGGACGGTGAGCTTCGAGGTCCAGCGATGGCGTCTGTGGGCCGAAGATCACGGGCGCGAGGATAGCGACTACTCGGGACGGGCGTCACTGGGTGTGCTTCGGCGAAGTGAGATATACCCACGGGTGCGGCTCGACGCGGGGAGTCCGGATCTGGGGTCAACGGTGGCGATGGACGACGGACGGCGGCGGAATCGGCAAAAGAACGCGGCGGAACTGGCTTCCTACTCCGGCGAGCTCGCGCGGGCGAATGGCGGCGGCTCAGGTGACGCGAGCTAGGGCTACGGGTGCGCAATGAAGTGGGCTTCACGACACGGGTGGCGGCGCATTAAATAGGGGCCTCGGCTTCCGTGAATCGCGCAGAGACCGATGTTCACCCGGTTGCGGCGGCGGAATCCGACTCCAACTCGGATTGGGTGACGTGGCTCAACGAGAGCCGTTGGATCAAGATCCAACGGTCGTGTTAGTTGGACTCGGGTCCGACTCGGTGAGCTAGCTGGCTCGGTCGGGCTCGGGTCCGGGTGACGTGGCTCAATCGTGGCCGTTGGATCAAGATCCAACTGGCCACGCTTGATTAGGTTCTGGCCGGCGGTTCGGCTCGATCACGTGGCTCGGGTCGGACTCGAACTCGAGTCTGACTCAGACTCGGTCGGGTGAACAGTAAAACCAACTCGATTTTCCAGCGATTTAATTATTCAATAGTTCATAGAAAATTCAAATAAATCCAGAAAAATAGCAAAATACTTAGAAAAATTCCAGAAAAATTATGGAAAATATTTTGAAACATTTTGGACCCAAATAAAATATTTCCCACAAAACTTTATTTGAAATTTTTATTTCTTTAATTATTTCAATATAGAATAAATTCAAATTAATTCCAAATAAATCCAAATAAATTCCAGAAAATTCCAAAAATTCACCATAGTGTAAAATAACATCTAATTTCATAAAAAGCAAAAATTGGGGTGTTACAAACCTCCCCCTTAACAGAATCTTATCCCCGAGATTCAGGGCTTACTAAAGAATTGGTTTGGAAATTCTTTTTTCAAATCCTCCTCGCGCTCCCAGGTTGCTTCACTCTCTGCATGGTTGCTCCACTGAACTCTGTAGAAACGGGTTGACTTGTTTCTCGTCTCTCGATCCATTGTGTCCAGAATCTTCACGGGGTGCTCCCTGTAAGTCAGATCCTCTTGCAGCTCAATGGACTCTAGCGGTGTCTGCTCATCTGGTACTCGAAGACAGTTCTTCAGCTGGGACACGTGGAACACGTCATGCACTCCGGCCAACGACTGCGGTAACTCCAGCTGGTAAGCAACTTCGCCTCTACGGCTCAAAATCTTAAATGGTCCGATATATCGCGGTGCGAGCTTCCCTTTGGCATGGAATCTCTTAACTCCCCTGAGGGGTGTAACTCTGAGATACACGAAATCTTCTGGTTCAAAGCTCAAGTCTCGACGACGGTTATCGGCGTAGCTTTTCTGTCTTGATTGTGCTATCTTCAGTCTTTCCCGGATCATGGCAATCTGCTCTTCAGCTTCTTGAAGAATGTCTGGCCCAAAGACACGGTGTTCACCTGTCTCATTCCAGTTCAACGGTGTTCAGCAAGGTCGACCATACAGTGCCTCAAAAGGTGACATTTGTAAACTAGCCTGGTAGCTATTATTGTAGCTGAACTCAGCATATGGCAGACTTTTATCCCAAGAGGTAGCATAAACCAATGCACACGCTCTTAACATATCCTCTAATATCTGATTTACTCTTTCGGTCTGTCCATCCGTCTTTCGATGATAGGCGGTGCTGAAGTTCAAATGGGTCCCCATGGCTTCATGCAGCTTATTCCAGAATCTCGAGGTAAACTGGGTACCTCTGTCCGATACAATCTTCTTCGGCACTCCATGCAAACAGACGATCCTGGTCATGTACAATTCTGCTAACTTATCTCCCGAGTAAGTGGTCTTTACCGGGATAAAATGGGCGACTTTAGTCAAGCGATCCACTATAACCCATATAGAGTCATATCCTCCTTGAGTCTTGGGTAAACCGGTAATGAAGTCCATTCCGATTTCCTCCCACTTCCACTCAGGTATCTTTAACGGCCAGAGCATCCACGTGGCCTCTGTTGCATTGCCTTGACTCTCTGGCATATGTCGCACAACGCAACATACTCAGCGACTTCACGCTTCATGCTCGGCCACCAGAACCTTTCCTTCAGATCCTGATACATCTTAGCACTTCCTGGATGGATTGAATACTTGGAGTCATGGGCTTCCTCTAGGATCAATCGCCCGACTCCTTCTTGTTCGGCACACAAATTCGATCCTTTATCCATAACGTGCCTTGCTCATCCAGCTTAAAGTCTTTTGCCTTGCCTTCATCCATCTTGGACTTAATCCTGCGGATCTTGTCATCATCCTTCTGTCCTTCTCGGATCTGATCCTCCAGGGTAGGCCTCACCTCTAATGCGGCCAAGAATCCTTCTGGGACCACTTCAATCTGCATCTTCTGAAAATCCTTGCATAGCTCTTCCTGACTCGCGGCTATCAACATGTTCACGGTATGGCTCTTCCTACTCAAGGCATCGGCCACCACGTTGGCCTTCCCGGGATGGTAATGGATTCCCACATTATAATCCTTGATCAGTTCCAACCATCTCCTCTGCCTCATGTTCAAGCCCGATTGGGTGAATATGTACTTATGGCTCTTATGATTCGTATACACTTCACATCTGTTCCCAATCAAATAATAATGCCACAACTTCAAAGCATGCACTACGACAGCTAACTCTAGGTCATGCGTCAGATAATTCTCCTCATGCGGCCTCAGCTGCCTTGATGCATATGCGACGACCTTCCCGTTTTGCATCAGTACACATCCAAGTCCTTGGCGTGATGCGTCACAGTAAATATCAAACTTTGATTGACGTCTGGTAGAACTAACACCGGTGCTGATGTTAATCGCTTCTTCAACTCTTGAAAACCCTTCTCGCACTCTGGCGTCCAGGCAAACTTCTTCTCCTTCTTCAACAATTGCGTAAGGGGTCTCGCAATTGTCGAAAAGCCTTCGATGAAGCGGCGGTAGTAACCTGCCATCCCAAGGAAACTACGAATCTGGGTCACGATCTTCGGCTGTTCCCAATGTAACACAACTTCGACCTTGCTTGGGTCTACCGCAACTCCTTCTGCGGTCATTACATGTCCAAGGAATTCTACCTTGTCCTTCCAAAAATCACACTTGCTGAACTTGGCGAAGAGTTGCTGTCCCCTCAGCTTCTCCAAAACTCGCCTCAGGTGCTCTGCATGTTCTTCCTTTGTCTTGGAGTAGATGAGAATGTCATCTATGAACACAACGACAAACTTATCCAAGTACTCCATGAAAACCTTGTTCATCATATTCATGAAGTAAGCCGGGCGCATTGTCGTGACCAGAAGGACATAATCAGAACTTCGTAATGTCCATATCTTGACGAGAATGCGGTCTTCGGGATATCTTCCGATCGGATCTTCAGCTGGTGGTATCCCGATCTCAGATCAATCTTGGAGAAAACCCCGGCTCCTCTTAGCTGGTCAAACAGATCATCGATCCTGGTTAGCGGGTACTTATTCTTCACGGTGACTTCATTGAGTGCACGGTAGTCGATGCTGTAGGATTGAAGTATACGAATATAGCAATCAGAGGGGGGGTGAATGATTGTGCGGAAGCTAAAACCAAATTCTTGATCTACTAAAAGTTCACCCCAAAATAGAACCAAATAATTGCCTCGTTTTCGACAAAAATAGAATGATAGAGGTTTGGTAAAACGAGAATTCCCGGAGATCCATCCATTAGATTGATCTGAAATTTGGACACGAGAAACTAGATTCCAATACGAATCGAACCCAAAAAGAATCAGCTCGATCGGACTTACGGATCAAAAATTATGAGCTTTGCAAGCTTGCTGATTCAGAACTTGACGAGAATTGATCTAACGTAAACTTGAAAGTTTTAACAGAACCGACAAAAGTTTAATCAACTAGACTTTGAGGAACTCTAAATCAATACCCTAGAAAGGTTTTTGATGGATCAAATCAAGATGACACTCAAAGATCGAAAACCAATCTAGATTTAGAGCAGGCATGCAAATAAGAACCAAGACAGAAAAACACTGTAGCAACGTGGGTTCTTGTAAGCACGCAAAATCTTGGAAGAATTGATCTTTATTTCTTTTGTCTAAAGTACTCTCATCAAAAGAGTACAAACCCTAAAACTTGCTCAAGGCTTGATGCCCTTCAACAGGAGACAACCCCTCCTATTTAAAAGACCAATCCACAAGGAGTTCTGAATACGATTCCTATTCCCTAGAAGGAATCAGATTCAACACAACTCTCTACTTGGCCCAACCTGGCCGAGTACAACTCTTGCACGCGTATGGCAACCCTACCATACTCACGTGACTAACACTTTGCACGCGTATGGCCACCTGCCATACTCACGTGATTAACACTTTGCACGCGAATGACCTCCTGCCATTCTCACGTGACTAACCATTCTTCATGTGCACCATTCTCTTAGCCCGAACGTCCCGCATGACATCCTTGACCACCAAGACCTCAGTTCCTCGCTGAACCTAGTCCCGAACCTCAGTTCCTCCATGAACCTAGTTCCGGTCCCGTCATCGACCACGTTCGCCCTCGAGCAATACCTGCACATGAACAAACCACAAAACGAATCCGAGCACAAGTCCACGACTTGACTCAATGTCAATCCATGCAACTACTCACATGAGCATTGCATAAAGTCCACTTCAAAAGAAGCATCATGAAATTCTCACAAATTTCATAATCCCAAAAATGAATCAAACACAATTCCAATTTTGCTCAAAACCCTAATCGAGCAAAAACGCATTCACGACAGACAAGGAAATATGGTCCGGCGTACACATGAAAAAGCACTAAAAAAAACCATTCACAACGGACAAACAAAATCGGTCCGTTGTACAAGTGAAAGTTTCGGTTCCAAGAAGAAATCATTCCAGCGAAAACACGTTCACGACGGACAAACAAAATCGGTCCGTCGTACATGAAAACTTACTGGTTTCTTTGAAAAAAAAGTTCGACTCATGAGCTCAAAAACACGTTCACGACAGACAAACAAAATCGGTCCGTCGTACATGAAAACTTACTGGTTTCTTTGAAAAAAAAGTTCGACTCATGAGCTCAAAAACACGTTCACGACAGACAAACAAAATCGGTCCGTCGTACATAGGAAAGTGAGGTTGCCAAAGCATGTTTTCGACAGACCAACAAATTTTGTCCGTCGTAGATGGGAAACTTACTGTTTTCTTTAAGTTTGGTCCGGCGCCAAAGCGAAACTTACTGTTTCTTGTCAAATTGACAAAACACATGAACAAACACATTTGCAAATTCAATTCTAAGCCAATTTTTCAGCACATGATTTCACAGATGCACATCCTGAAACTCCCATCCTTCTTCTTGACGAACAGAACTGGTGCTCCCCATGGCGACGAACTTGGTCTGATGAATTCTTTCTCCATCAACTCTTCAAGCTGATTCTTCATCTCCACCAATTATTTAGTGGACATCCGATACGGTCTTTTCGCTATCGGCGCTGTACCAGGTACAAGCTCTATCACAAACTCTATGTCTCTGTCGGGCGGCATCCCAGGTAGATCTTCAGGAAAAACATCTGGATACTCCTTCACCACTGAGACATCCTCTATGCTCATTGCCTTTGCGCTGTTAACCATCAGCTGTCCATCTCTAACAGCAGTCGCTTGAAATTCCACTTTTCTTCCACACGGGCTCTCAACGGATATGACCCTTCGTCCACAGTCTAGCACGGCCTTGTGCTTGGATAACCAATCCATTCCCAAGATAACATCTAGGGTCTGAGTTCCCAATATAATCAAGTTCGCTAAGAACTCTACCCCATCTATTAGTATTCTCACCCCAGAACATCCTACTTGAGATCGGAGTTTTGACCCAGGGGTTTGAACTAAAAGCATGCACTTAAGATCCACAATCTCCAAATCATTCTTAGAAACAAAATCTCGGGAAACAAACGAATGCGAAGCTCCAGAGTCAAACAAAACTATTGCAGGTACTGAGTTGACAAGTATCTTACCCAGTATGACGTCTGTGGCATTCTGGAGTGCATCCGCGGTCACGTGATTGACTTTGCCTCTCACCACGGTCTGGGGTGCGGCTCCTAGCTGTGTTGCTCCGCGGTTTGCTCTAGGGGCTGGGGTCCTGGCTGGTGTCGATCCCAAATTGAAGTGAACTGGGGTCACTCCGGCTGTCTTCCTCGGGCAGTTGTTGGAGAAATGCCCTGGCTCATTGCATGTATAGCAACGCCTCACTGTGCCATGCTGGTTGCTTATAGCGGCGTTCTTGGCTGGGGCTGGGGTCTGGAAATTCTGATTCACAAGTCTTGGTGCTGGCGACGGTGTTCTCGCTGCACTCTGTGGTTGGAATCTGAAAAACTGATTTGGCGCAACCCGCAGACGCCGGGCTATTGTGCTCACGGACGTGATCCTTGTCGCCAGATTCGCGCTTCTCGCTTTCATCCAACTCCTTGCGCTTGTCCTCAAGAATAAGCGCTTTGTTCACAAGCTCCTGAAAATCTAGAAAGGTGTGGGTGATCAGTCCCACCTGCAGTCCCGAGTTGAGTCCCTTCATTCCCCATGCATTGGGCGGTCCCTTCATTCCCACCATTCAGCGGCGGTCCCTTCCAACTGATGAGATGCATAAAGCACCTTCTCATTCCCCATGCATTGGGCAATGTGTAACTTCCTTTCTATTGACCTTAGCCAATCATCCGCCTCCAACGGGTTGGCATTCCCAGAGAAAGTGGGTGGATGAGTCCTCATGAATTCCGACAACTTTGCTCCCTGTCGTTGTCCCTGATTTGCTTGGTTAGCGACGGCCTGAGCAAAGGACTCCGCCAGATCTCAGCAACATGGCATGCATCACCGGGTTTGTGCAGCAAGAAAAGCTCCAAAGTTCTCGTGATGTCAATCAAGCGGTCTTCGGGTGAGGTGCAGGTGTTCCATCATTAGGGTTCCCAGCTGGGCGAGACCCACTCCCATTGCCTCCAAGGTTTCCGCGGGTGTTCACCATCTGTTGATTGCTCCAAGGTTTAAAGACAAGAGGGAAACAAGCATAGACAAGTAGTAGAGTAACTTATGCGGGGGTGTAACTCAAAATCCAACTTTATTATCTATAACATAATAATATCTTGGTATGGTTGCTTACAATGCCTAAGGGGCTGCAACACATACTGCATACTCAGCAAGCAATGAAAATCCAACGACTCTAAGGGTGAATCTTTATTCTATAACGCGACTCGATGAAGGAGTCCCAACTACAAGACCTAGGCTCACTCGTCAAGAAAACCTCCTCGGCCTGGGTACGGGTGCGGTGGCATCGGCGCGAAATGATCACCATGCCCTGCAACTGTGGTAGTCGAAGAAGCGGTGTCCTCATCAAGATCTGACTCCTCCGGGTCCGGCTCAAGTAGCTCGAGTACTGGCTCTGGTCCCGGCCCGTACAATGCCATCTCCAACTCGTCAATCCTTCGCAGAAGGTGGGACACATGCTCTTGAGCCTCCCGCCATCGATTCTTCTCTATCGTGACCTCCTCGCGAGCCTTCTGTAGCTCCCGGTTCGTATCATCAAGCACATCCTCCTAAGCAATGACAAGTCGTGCCAGCTGTGTGACCGTGGCATTCTCATCCTGAATCAGCTTCGGGTCAAGTAGGTTGTTGTTGTGTGGGTGGTAGCGATACACCGCGCCCTCCAGCTCGCTGGCGTAGATGCGGGCGATGTGTCGCATTGCTCGTCGTGATACTTCCTGAATTCCCATTTGCATTGTCGACCTCCTGGCGGTGCAGTATATCGAACGGTTGCCCTTGCACTTCTTCCTGGCATGTACCGTGATCTTCACATCACAAGCCTTAATCAGTCCCTCCTGTCTGATGACGTTCACTTGGTATTGCGGCTTCTCAAAACCTCCAAGAAACTGCAGCATACGCCAAAGTTCCGCGGCGTGGCCAACTTCAAGATCGACGTAGTTGATCTCTCCCTCCATCTGTCACAAAATGCTCACATAAGAACAGATTTCAATTTGCGATGAGGGTAAGGGAAAAATTCAGCAAGGGGTAAGAAAAGAGAGAAAGGGATAAGTCGAGAATTCATTTATTATCTTGACAAATTTTTAGCTTTAGAAAATAGGTTTTATCCTCACTACGACCATTCTAACTATGAGTTGAGCCTACAATCAGTATGGCTCTGAAACCACCTCTGTCGGGACCCGAATTTGCAAATCCGGACCCTCTGTGTATTCAGCACTAGTCCAGGATCACGCTAGTGCACACAGTCTCAACATTGGTAAATATCACAATCATACACATCGATAATAATAAAGTACTTTAATTAAGATAACCAAGCTGGTTGCTCGACCTTATGGTCAAGTTACAAAAGTACGCCTCGCAGGGCTAAGACTTATTCAAATAAAATCTGCAGCGGAATATATAAAGAAAACGCGTGGCACCAACCAATATGCCACAGGCAACTGACTGGACTCGATCCCTAGTTAGACGGCTCTTCTTGAAACTCCTCCTCCAAAGCCGGCGTCGCCTCTTCTTCAACTGGTGTTGTTTTGTGGCAAGGGTGAGTACTTGGTACTTAGCAAGTCATGCACAGAATGCAAGCTAAAATACTACATGCATGGCTTAACACAAAGGAATAGTTCCAGGTGTAAGTGCAGTAAACAACATTTGACAAGTATCATAAGTAGATTCGAAAGCAATAAAAACAATTATAATATCAATAACTTTTCCAGAAGTTAAATAAACGTCTTCCCCATTCCTAGTCCACATTTCCATCAACATCATTTATTGGCCAAACCAAACCTTCCATGTCCAAGTTGTTTTCACGAAAGTCTAACCCTTGACTGTAATCCCCAAGCAATGTCCAATACCGCGGACACGGCTATTCGAATAGATTTTACACTCTGCAGAGGTTATGCACTTTACCCACAAGATACAACCAAACACCACAAAGGCGAGTGGTCGTAACAAAGCCTTTCGGAAACGGCTAACTACGCAAGTGAACCTTTTCGGTTTTTGCCATACACCATCCCTTCCCTTAACCAAGGCGAAGTATGGGATCGACATACCGTCGGACGGGTACCATGCCATCGCACTGGTACGCTCCCCTTTCAAGCTACACAAAAGGTGTAGTTGACACCCGAGGTATCACATGCAAGTTATTAGTAACTTACTCAACTAGGTCCGTCCCATTACGGACATGTGATTGCACGATTAACTCAGTTCAAAGGCTTGCAAGGTTAAGTCCTTAGGTTGACCAGGGCAAGACTACCCGAAGAACCAAACCATCACTCCCGATGCCACAACTGGCCCACCCGATCATTTCTTGCCACATGCCCCGGTCCAAATCTATTTATCAAATCCCCAGTTGATTACCATGCACCACGTGCCATCAACATCACAACACATAATACCTTTTCCAAAACAGGTTCAATATATCATTAAATCAATATTAACATTTGTTTGCCCAAAATCATGTCATAAGCACGTAGCAGGTCTAAGCAACATACTACAACGATCTAAATTCCCATGTTGGCAATTTAATAATATCCAACTATTTAATCCTCAACTAGGGTGACAAGGGGGTTGATGGCATTCAATTATCTATGTCAAGGTGGCGTACAGCAACTAGGCAATTAACTAGTCTCCCAAAATTAATTAAAACATTCCATAATTGAACTAGCATGCAATAATTTAAATTAAATTAATTTCAAAATGGGATCAACATGGTCAAAGTACAACTTGCCTTCAAAAAGCACTTGATCTTAGTCCTGAGCTGGCTCCTGGGTCAACACTTCACCTTCGAAGCCTTCAGGCACTTCAACGTCTACTCGTAACGCGTGCAAATAGCAATAATTGAATAAAACAGTAGACAAAAGTTGTCTAAACATCCAAATGAAGTCCGTAAACAGAGATAGCATAATTTCATGAATTTTTAGGAATTTGAATCGGCGAAATCGGAGTTAAAACGCAAAAGTTACAAGCGTTTAAAGTTTAAATAATCAATTAAATAATATTACAGAGAAAAACTTTGGTCCAAAAATTTAATAAAATTTACCATTGGGTAGATCTCAATTTTATACAAATTTAGAAATTTGAATCACTCAAATCGGAGTTAAATTGCATAAGTTATAAGCGTTTGAAGTTTGAAATCATATTTTAATTCATTAAACCGAATTAAATAAATTATTTATTTTTCGGAAAAAGATTTATCAAGTCAAGAAGTGACACGTGTCAAGCATCTCGATTGGTCGGCTGACGTTAGTCGGTCCACGGACTCGGCCCACGGCTCGGCTCGGTCCACCGTGGACTCGGCCCACGGCTCCACATGTCATTGACATGTGGGCCCGCCTCGCCACGCCCGGCTCACGCCAAATACGGGCGCGATCGACACGGGGCCATCGACACGCTGGCCCCGCGTGTCGAGACATGTACCACGCTGGCGCCGACCGCTACCGATCGCTACGGCCGCCTCCCAACACGTGGCTTGATCTCGCCGCTGATTTGAAAATCAACCCGCCAAGATTGATTCCGTTTCACGCGCTTGGGGTAAACGCGGCCAATCCGACCGCTGATCTCGATCGGATGGTCGAGATCCAATCTAACACGGCTAATGCTAACCGCATTTATCTAGATCTAATGGCCGAGATTGGATCTGGGGTTAGCACGCGGATCTCACCGTGAGTGACGTGGGCGCACTGGGCCCTCTCGATCCTGACGGACGGCCGCAAGAGCTTGAGGTCCGGCCATGGCGTGGCGGGCGGATTGGGGTCACCGGCGCCGGACGACGGCCACTGACGGCCTCGGGCGTGTTCGGCTGAAGTGAGATATACCCACGGTGCGGCTCGACGCAGGAGTTCTTGATCTGGGTCAACGGTGGCGATGGACGACTGACGGCGCGAATCGGCAAAAGAACGCGCGAACGGGCTTCCAACTCCGGAGAGCTCGCTACGCGAATCTGTGGCGCCAGCGACGCTGAAAGAACTACTGTGCGCGCAATGAAGTGGGCTTCATGACACGTGGTGGCGCATTAAATAGGGGCCTCGGCCAGTGAATCGCAAGGCGGAGACCGATGTTCACCCGGCCATGGGCGGCGAATCCGACTCCAACTCTGGATTGGGTGACGTGGGCTCAACAAGAACCGCTGGATCAAGATCCAACGGCCGCGGTGAGTTGGACTCGGTCCGACTCGGTGAGCCGGGCCGCCTCGCTGGCCCGGCCCGGTGACGTGGGCTCAATCTTGGCCGTTGGATCAAGATCCAACGGCCACGCCGTTAGGGTTCTACGAGCGGGTTTGGTTCGATCACGTGGCTCGGTCGATTCGAACTCGAGTCCGACTGCACTTGGCCGGTGAACAAGAAACCAACTCGATTTTCCAGCGATTTAATTATTCAATAATTCATAGAAAATTCAAATAAATCCAGAAAAATAGCAAAATACTCAAAAAAATTCCAGAAAAATTATGGAAAATATTTGAAACATTTTGGACACAAATAAAATATTTTCCACAAAACTTTATTTGAAATTTTTATTTCTTTAATTATTTCAATATAGAATAAATTCAAATTAATTCCAAATAAATCCAAATAAATTCCAGAAAATTCCAAAAATTCACTGTCGGGACCCGAATTTGCAAATCCGGACCCTCTGTTTATTCAGCACTAGTCCAGGAACGCGCTAGTGCACACAGTCTCAACATTGGCAAATATCACAATCATACTCAACGAATAATAGGGTACTTTAATTAGTTAACCAAACTGGTTGCTCGACCTTATGGTCAAGTTACAAATAACTGCAGCGAAAAATAAGATAACTTCGTGGCGCCATCCAAAGATACCACAGTAAATCGACCGGGCTCGCTTCCTAGTTAGACTGGTTCCTCCGAGAGCTCTTCCTCCAAAGCCGGTGTAGACTCTTTTTCAACTCGTGTTGTATTATGCGGCAAGGGTGAGTACTTGGTACTCAAGTGTCGGGACTCGAATTTGCAAATCCGACCCTTCAGGTATTCAGCACTAGTCCAGGAACGCCGCTTAGTGCACACAGTCTTAACATCGGTATATATCACAATCATACCAAACGATACTATCAAAGTACTTTATTTAAATAATCAAAGGGTTACTCGACCTTATGGCCAAGTTACAAATATATGCCTTGCAAGGCAAAACTTATTGAAAGAGAAATAATAAAGAAATGAAAAATCAAATAAACTGTGGCGCCATCCAAGATACCACAGTAACCGATCGGCTCGCATCCCTAAGTAGACGGGTCCTCTTGGAACTCCTCTTCCGAATCGCGTAGTCTCCTCTTCAACTGTATTATGTTGAGGCAAGGTGGAGTACTTGGTACTCAAGAAGTCATGCAATGTAATGCAAGCTAATATACTATATGCATGGCTTAGTACAAAGGAATAGCTCAGTATATTTGGCAAGAAATGTGCCTTTTGACAAGTAATATAAGTAGATTCAAAGCAGAGAAATAAGTAAAGCATAAATAACTTTTCAAGAAGTTTAATAAACATTTTTCCCATCCTAAACCATATTTCCATCATCTTCCTTGTTAAACCAACCCATCTTTTCAAAACCAAGTTATTTTCGTAAAATCTAACCCTTGACTGTAATTCCCGAGCATTGTCCAAGACTGTGGACTCGGCTATTCAAATAGATTCTACACTCACAGAGGTTATGCACTTTACCCACAAGATACAAATAAACACCACAAAGGCGAAGTTCCTCAGAATAAAGCCTTCTAAGCCTCAAACAACACAGTGGTCCTCTCCAGACGTGCTCTACACCATCCTTCCCTTAGCCAAGGCGAAGTATGGGACCAACACACCGTTAGATGGGTACTGGCCACACCCACGATACGCCCCCGCATAATCACACAAACGGTGTAATCGACACCCCCGGGAGGCTCCACAAGTGAGTCCTTAGCGACTTAGTCAACTAGGGCCGCCCCATTCCAAATCCATGTGGTTGCAAGTATGACCCAGTTCAAAGGCTTGCAAGGTTAAGTCCTTAGAGTGACCAGGGCAAGACTACCCAAAACCAAATCAACACTCCCAATGCCACAACCGCCCACTGATTACTCTTGCCACATGCCCCACCGAAAATCATTATCAAACCCCGCTTGATTACCATGCACCACGTACATCAACTTCACATGATACTTTTCCAAAACAGGTTCAATATATCATTAAGTCCATATTAGCATTTGATTATCCAAAATCATGTTATGAGCACGAAAGGTGTCTAAGCAAAGATACTACAACGATCTAAACCCATGTTGGCAATTTAGTAATGTCCAACTAGTAAAACCACAACTAGGGTGACAAAAGGTCATGGCACATACTTAGGTAATCAAGGTGTCATATAGCAAATTGGTATTTATCTAACCCCTTGTTTAAACAAAGTATTTTTCTAATTAAACTAGCATGCAATAGTTTAAATCAAAATAGATTTCAAATAGGATCAATATGGTCAAAGCACAACTTGCCTTCAAAAAGCACTTGCTCTTGGTCTTGAGTTGGATCCTCGAGTCAATACTTCTCCTTCGAATCCTTCCCAGACTTCAACGCCTACTCGTAAAGCGTGCAAATAGCAAATACACAAATGAACACTATGCAAAAAGATCCCAAAACTCCAAATAAAATCCATAAACAGAGAGAACATAATTTTCTGGATTTTTAGAAACTGAATCGCTCAAATCGGAGTTAAAATGCAAAAGTTATGATTTATTAAAGTTTAAATAATCAATTAAATAATATTACAGAGAAAAAATTTAGTCCAAAAATTAAATAAAATTTATATTTAGGTAGATCTTAATTTTATACAAATTTAGAAATTTGAATCGCTCAAATCGGAGTTGAAACGCAAAAGTTATAAGCGCTGAAGTTTGAATCTAAATTTGAAATCATTATTTCGAATTAATAAATCATTTTCTTTTTCGAAATTAATTATTGCGCCAAGCATGGACACGTGGCAGCTCCTCGATTGGCTTGCTGACGCCACCGGTCCATGGGCTCGGCCCACGCCGCCGTCCACGGTGGACTTGGCCCACGGCTTCCACGCGAGACTCGACATGTGGGCCCACTCGGTGACGCTATCGCCGACGCCACGGGGCTCACCATGGTGCCGACAGTGGGGTCCACTCAGACGCCATGGGTGACGCCGCTTGGCCGGGTTAGCCATCGACATGCGCCCTTCTTCGACACGCTGCCTCGCTGCGGCAGTCAGCCACACGACGCTGCGCGTGATCGCGCCGACCGCTTGGTCCAACTTCCCGACACGTGGCGCAATCTCGCCGCTGGTTTGAAAATCAACGGCGCGGATTGGATCCAGGGTTAACGCGTTGAAACTACTCGATGCTCATGGGCCGCTCGATCTAGATCGGACGGTCCGTATCTAATCCTATAATCGCGACGCTACAAGACGTGGCGATTGTGAACCGCTGGATCTTGATCCAACGGCCCGCATCTAATCGGGTTTGGAACACGCGGATCTCACCTCAACCGCTCGATCTGATCTCGACGGTCCTCCGAGCTCGCGACGGGCGATGGTTTCACTGGCGGCCGCTGGCTTGACCGAGACGAGACGATGACTACAGCCTACGCGCGCCACTGGCTTCTCCGCGAGATGAAACCTCCTTCGGTGCGCCTCGTCGCGGACTCGGATTCGGGCTCCTTCTACGGAAGACGACGGACGACGGCGAAACGGGCGCAAACCGCAGCGAGGGAAGAGACAACTCCGGCGAGCGACATGCTCAACGGCGGCGGCTCAGCGAGATGGCTCGGGAAACGGTGCGCAAGGATGAGGGCAACCTCGGGACGCCTCATGCTTTAAATAGCCTCGGCTCGTGCCTCAGACGGAAACCTAGTTCGTTACGGCCAAGGCGCGGCGAGTCCGGCTCGACTCGGCGAAGACGACGAATCGTGGGCCGCCCACGTGGCACGATCGACGGCCACGATCGCGACGGCGCGATCGATCCGGCCGATACGGCTCGAACCAGACGCGTCGATCTCACCGCTGGATCTTGATCCAACGGCTGGGATTGATTAGGTTAGGAGTGGGTTTGGTCGAGTCACGTGGTTTCGGCCTGACTCGAACTCGAGTCCGACTCGGGCCTCGGCCGATGAACAAGAATCGACCTGGCCGGTCCTTTCCAAATGAATTAATATTTAAAATAATTCCCAAGAATTCATTTAATTCATTAAAAATAGCAAAAGACTCGTAAAAATTCCAGAAAATTCGAAAATATTTTGGATCATTTTGGACTCAAATCAAATATTTCCAATAAAATTTTATTTGCAAAATTAAATTCTTTAATTATTTCAAAATGGAATAAATTCAAATAAATTCCAAATAAATCCAAATAAATTCCAGAAGATTCCAAAATTCACCAAAGTGCCAAATCACACATGAATTTAAGAAAAGCAAAATTTTGGGATGTTACAAACCTCCTTAATAGAATCTCGCCCCTAGATTCAGGGCTTACTAAAGGAATAGGTTTGGAAATTCTTTCTTCAAATCCTCTTCACGCCCCAAGTCGCTTCACTTTCTTCATGGTTGCTCCAATCGAACTCTACAGAATCGGGTTGACTTGTTTCTAGTTTCTCGATCCATTGTGTCTAGAATCCTCACAGATACTCCTTATAAGTCAAATCTTCTTGCAACTCAATTGACTCTAGCGGTGTCTGCTCCTCAGAACTCCTGAGACACTTCTTCAATCGGGACACATGGAATACATCATGTACTCCTCGCTAACGATTGTGGCAACTCTAGCCGATAAGCAACTTCGCCTCGCGCTCAAAATCTTAAATGGTCCAACATAACTGGTGCAAGTTTCCTTTGGCATGGAACCTCTTAACTCCCCCGAGAGGCGAACTCGAGGTATACAAAGTCTTCTCGTTCAAAACTCAAATCTCGGCGACGATTGTCAAAGATAACTCTTTGTCGTGATTGGGCTACCTTCAACCTTTCCCTAATCATAGCGACCGCTCTCACCTCTTGAAGAATATCAGGCCCAAAGACACGGCGCCACGGTCTCATTCCAATTCAACGGCGTCCGACAGTGGTCGACTCATACAAAGGCCTCAAAAGGTGACATCTCAGAACTAGCCTCGATAACTATTGTTGTAATCGAACTCGGCATACGGCAAACTCTTATCCCAAGAGGTAGCATAAGCCAATGCACAAGCTCTTAACATATCTTCCAGACCGTTGACTCTTTCTGGCCTGGCTCCATCCGTCTGCGGATGATAAGTCAGATCAAGTTCAAACGGGTCCTCAGAGCTTCATGCAACTTATTCCGTAATCTTGAGGTAAATTGGGTACCTCGTCCGATACAATCCTCTTTGGCACTCCGCAAACAAACAATCCTCGATCATGTATAACTCGCTAATTTATCTCCCGAATAAGTGGTCTTCACGGGATAAAATGGGCTACTTTAGTCAAGCGATCCACTATAACCCATATGGAGTCATAACCTCCTTGAGTCTTTGGCAAACCGGTAATGAAATCCATTCCGATTTCCTCCCACTTCCACTCGTATTTTTAGCGGCCGTAGCAATCCCGCTGGTTTCTCGATGCATTGCCTTGACTCTCTCGCATACGCCGCACAATGCAACATGGTCGGCAACTTCACGCTTCATACTCGGCCACCGTAATCTCTCCTTCGCATCCTCGATACATCTTGGCGCTCCAGGATGAATCGAGTACTTGAGTCATGGGCTTCTTCCAAAATCGCTGCTTTAACTCCTTTTGTTAGGCACACAAATGCGATCCTTCATCCACAACGTGCCTTGCTCATCCAACTTGAAGTCCTCTGCCTTGCCTTCCTCCTTGATGGACTTAATCCTCGCGGATCTTGTCATCATCCTTCGCCCTTCCTGATCCGATCCTCTAAGGTAGGCTTTACTTCTAATGCGGCCAAGAATCCGCTTAGGTACAACCTCAATCTTCATCTTCCGAAAATCCTTACATAACTCATCCTCGACTTGTGGCTAGCAACGCACTCACGGTATGGCTTTTCCGACTCGAGCATCGGCTACTACGCTGGCCTTCCCGGATGGTAATGGATTCCAACATTGTAGTCCTTGATTAACTCTAACCATCTCTCTCGCCTCATATTCAGATCCGATTGGGTGAATATGTACTTAAGGCTCTTATGATCCGTATATACTTCACATCTGCTTTCCAATCGTATAGTGACGCCATATCTTCAAAGCATGCACTACGGCAGCCTAACTCTAGGTCATGTGTCGGATAATTTTCCTCATGCGCCTCAATCGCTTTGATGCATACGCTGATTTACCTTTCCATTCTCGTGACAAGACACATCCAAGTCCTTGGCGCGATGCGTCACAATAAATATCGGCTTTTGAGCAACATCCGTAGTACTAACACCGGTCGATGTCAATCGCTTCTTCAGCTCCTCAAATCCTTTCTCACATTCTCAGCGCCCATGCAAACTTCTTTTCCTTCTTCAAAGAATTGCGTAAGGGTTTCGCAATCGTCTAAAAGCCTTTGATGAAACGGCGGTAGTATCCTGCCATTCCAAGGAAACTCCGACCGTCACGCCTTTGGTTGTTCCCAATGTAACACCGCTTCTACTTTGCTTGGATCCACGGCGACTCCTTCAAGGTCATTACATGTCCAAGAAACTCCACTTTGTCCTTCCAAAAGTCACACTTGCTGAACTTGGCTAAAAGTTGCCGTTCCTCACTTTTCCAAAACTCGCCTTAAGTGTTCTGCATGTTCATCCTCTGCCTTGGAGTAGATTAGGATATCGTCTATGAACACGACGACAAACTTGTCCAAATATTCCATGAACACCTTATTCATCATATTCATGAAATAAGCCGCGCGATTCGTTACCCAAAGGACATAATCAGAACTCGTAATGTCCATATCTTGACGAATGCGCCTTTCGAATATCTTCTCGATCGGATCTTCAATCGATGGTATCCCGATCTCGTATCAATCTTGGAGAAAACTCCGGCTCCTCTTAATCGATCAAACAAATCATCAATCCTGGTAGCGGATACTTATTCTTCACGGTGACTTCATTGAGTGCACTGTAGTCAATGCACATCCTGAAACTCCCGCCCTTCTTCTTGACAAACAAAACCGTGCTCCCCACGGCGATTTAACTTGGTCTCGATAAATCCTTTATCCATTAGCTCTTCCAATTGCTTTCTTCATCTCTACCAACTCCTCGTAGACATCCGATAGGGTCTCTTTGCTATCGGTGCTGCACAGTACAAGCTCTATCACAAACTCTATGTCCCCTGTCTCAAGGCATACCGTAGATCCTCGGAAAACATCGGGTACTCATTCACTACCGACATCCTCTATGCTGATTGCCTTGGTACTGTTAACCATCAATCGCCCATCTCTAATCGCAGTGGCTTGAAATTCCACTTTCTTCCCACACGCTCTCGATCGAGATAGTCCTTCGCCCACAATCCAATACAGCCTTGTGCTTGGATAACCAATCCATTCCCAATATAACATCTAAGGTCCGGGTCTCCAAAATTATAAGGTTTGCTAGGAACTCTATTCCATCTATTAGTATTCTCACCGGAACATCCTACTTCCGCTCGGAGTTCTAAACCGTGGGTTTGAACTAAAAGCATGCACTTAAGTCTTGCAATCCTTAAGTCATTTCTAGTAGCAAAGCCTTGCAAACAAACGAATGCGAAGCTCCAGAGTCAAACAAAATCAAGCAGGTGTATCGAGTTAACAAGTAACTTACCCAAGATTTACGTCCGTAGCATTTCGCAAAGGCATCTGCGGTGACATGGTTGACTCGGCCTCTCACCACGGCCTGGGTGTGGCTCCTGGTCGGGCGCCCTAGCTGGGTGGTTCCTAGATTGAAGCGAATCGGGTCGCCTCGCTGTCTTCTTCGACAATCATGGCAAAGTGTCCTCGCTCGTTGCAGCTTGTAATATGCCTCACTGTTTCCTTTGCCGATCGCCTCGAGTAGTGTTTCTAGCGGGGTCGGGTTTGGTAGTTCTGATTGGCAGGTCTTGGTGCCGATGGTGTCCTTGTTGCATTCGTGGTTGGAATCTCGAAGAATTGATTTGGTGCAACTCTCAAGCGCCGCTGCGTTCCTGGCGTGATCCTTGCCGTTGCATCCTCGCGCTCTCGTTCTCATCCGGGCCTTTGCGCTTGTCCTCAAGAATAAGCGCCTTATTCACCAATTCTTGGAAATCTGAAAGGTGTGGGTGATCAATCCTACTTGCAATCCTGAGTTAAGTCCCTTCATGAAACGAGACTGCCTCGATTTATCTGTCGCTACATCCTCAAAGCGAGCGTGCTAGCTGTGTGAACTTGTTCAGTAGTCGGCCATCGGCGATTACCTTGCTTCTGCTCGAACTCCTCCTTCTTAAGGTCCATAATTCCTTCAGCACGTGATATCGCCGAATGCACCGTGAACTCCTCCCAAGTGATATCTTGAGGGTTCTCTCGTGGCAATGTAGTTCTCCCACCATTCAAGCGGCCGTTCTTCCAACCGATGAGAAGCGAAGTACCTTCTCATTCCCTATGCATTGAGCTATGTGTAGCTTCCTCTCAATTGATCTTAACCAATCATCGGCCTCCAACGGATTGGCATTCCCTGAGAAAGTGGGTGGGTGAGTCCTCATGAACTCGACACTTTGTATTCTCAAGCGTGGTCCCCGATTAACTTGATTAGCAAAGTGGATCACGCAGCTGACGTGCTGCATTTGTTGCATCATAGCATGCATTAATCGAGTCTCGAGCAAAGCAAGAAATGCTCCAAAATTCTGCATATCATCTCGGCGGTGCCGGTGCTCTATCATTGGGGTTTTCTCTGGGCGAGATCCACTCCCATTGCTTCCAAAGTTTCCACGGGTGTTCACCATCCGCCGATTTGCTCTAGGTTTAGAGATGAGAGGGAAACAAGAATAGACAAGTAATATGGAACTTATGCGGGGCTTAAAGGGGTAACTTTAAGGTCCAACTTTATTATTAATAACTTGGTATGGCTGCTACAATGCCTAAGGGCCTTGCAACACATACCGCACACTCAAAGAAACAAAGCAAATCCAAATCGAACTAA
Organism: Rhipidocladum racemiflorum; assembly: GCA_036346355.1. Taxonomy (NCBI): domain Eukaryota; kingdom Viridiplantae; phylum Streptophyta; class Magnoliopsida; order Poales; family Poaceae; genus Rhipidocladum; species Rhipidocladum racemiflorum. The sequence continues at coordinate 26,962,743 of CM070589.1, forward strand.
CTCTGGAGTCTAACGCCTAAAGGGTGACTTCTTTATTCTATGACTCGACTCTGGCCAAGGAATCTCACTATAGAACCTATGTTCACTCATCGAGAAAACCTCCACTACTGGGTACGGTGCCGTGGCATAGGCGCCGAAACGATCGCCATGTCCAAATGACTATGTCATCTCGTGGTAGTCGAAGAAGCAAGGTCCTCATCGAGATCCGACTCCTCCGATCTCGCTCGTAGCTCGAGTAATCGCTCGGGTCCGTCCGCATAAAGTCATCTCCAACTCGCCAATCCTTCGTGAGAAGGTGTGCCACATACTCTTGAGCTTCCCGCCATCTATTCTTCTCTCGCCGTGATCTCCTTGGCGCCTTCAGAGCTCCTTGCTTGTATTATCTAGTACATCCTCCTGGCGACGACAAATCGTGCCAACCAGGTAACCGTGGCATCCTCATCCCGAATCTCCTTCGGTCAAGAAGGTTATCGCTGCGCTGATGATAACTTAACACCGTGCTTTCCAACTCTCTCGAGATATCGTAATGTGCCGCATTGCTCGTCGTGAAATTTCTTGGATACCCATCCGCATTGTAGACCTTCTAGCAAAGCAGTGCTGTATCGGGCGATTGCCTGGGCCCTTTTCCTAGCAGTACCTCAATCCTCACGCCACAAGCCTTGATCAATCCCGCTTGTCCGATCACTTCCACTTGATATTGGGGCTTCTCAAAATCTCCGAGAGTCTCAGAGCATATGCCAAAGTTCTCAAGGCGTGACTAACTCCCAGATCAACGTAGTTGAACTCTTCCTCCATCTGTCACAAGAGTGCTTTACGAAGAACTCGGAATTTTCGAATTGTGACAAGGTAAGGGAAAATTTCAGCAAGAGACAAGAAAAGAGTGAAGGGATAAGTCAAGATGTCATTTCTTATCTTCACAAATTTTTAGCTTTAGAAAATAGGTTTTATCCTCACTACGACCATTCTAACTTAGGGTTGAGCCTACAAATAAGTATGGCTCGATACCACCTCTGTCGGGACCCCGAATTTGCAAATCCGACCCTTCAGGTATTCAAAGACTAGTCCAGAACGCGCTTAGTGCACACAGCCTTAACATCGGTATATATCACAATCATACCAAACGATACTATCAAAGTACTTTATTTAAATAATCAAAGGGTTACTCGACCTTATGGCCAAGTTACAAATATATGCCTTGCAAGGCAAAACTTATTGAAAGAGAAATAACAAAGAATGAAAATCAAATAAACTGCGTGGCGCCATCCAAGATACCACAGCAACCGATCGGGCTCGCATCCCTAAGTAGACTGTCCTCTTGGAACTCCTCTTCCGAATCGCGTAGTCTCCTCTTCAACTCGGTATTGTGTTGAGGCAAGGGTGAGTACTTGGTACTCAAGAAGTCATGCACGTAATGCAAGCTAATATACTATATGCATGGCTTAGTACAAAGGAATAGCTCAGGTATATTTGCAAAGAAATGACTTTTGACAAGTAATATAAGTAGATTCAGCAAAGAGAAATAAGTAAAGCATAAATAACTTTTCAAGAAGTTTAATAAACATTTTTCCCATCCTAAACCATATTTCCATCATCTTCCTTGTTAAACCAACCCATCTTTTCAAAACCAAGTTATTTTCGTAAAATCTAACCCTTGATCGTAATTCCCGAGCATTGTCCAAGATCGTGGACTCCTGGCTTATTCAAATAGATTCTACACTCTGCAGAGGTTATGCACTTTACCCACAAGATACAATAAACACCACAAAGGCGAGTTCCTCAGAATAAAGCCTTCTAAGCCTCAAACAACACAGTGGTCCTCTCCCAGACGTGCTCTACACCATCCCTTCCTTAGCCAAGGCGAAGTATGGGACCAACACACCGTTAGATGGGTACCTGCCACAGCCACGATACGCCCCCGCATAATCACACAAACGGTGTAATCGACACCCTGAGGCTCCACAAGTGAGTCCTTAGCGACTTAGTCAACTAGGGCCGCCCCATTCCACCCATGTGGTTGCAAGTATGACCCAGTTCAAAGGCTTGCAAGGTTAAGTCCTTAGAGTGACCAGGCAAGACTACCCGAAACCAAATCAACACTCCCAATGCCACAATCGCCCACCTGATTACTCTTGCCACATGCCCTACGAAATCATTTATCAAACCCCGCTTGATTACCATGCACCACGTGCCATCAACTTCACATGATACTTTTCCAAAACAGGTTCAATATATCATTAAGTCCATATTAGCATTTGATTATCCAAAATCATGTTATGAGCACGAGGTGTCTAAGCAAAGATACTACAACGATCTAAACCCATGTTGGCAATTTAGTAATGTCCAACTAGTAAACCACAACTAGGGTGACAAAAGGTCATGGCACATACTTAGGTAATCAAGGTGTCATATAGCAAATTGGTATTTATCTAACCCCCTTGTTTAAACAAAGTATTTTTCTAATTAAACTAGCATGCAATAGTTTAAATCAAAATAGATTTCGAAATAGGATCAATATGGTCAAAGCACAACTTGCCTTCAAAAAGCACTTGCTCTTGGTCTTGAGTTGGATCCCGAGTCAATACTTCTCCTTCGAATCCCTCCCAGACTTCAACGTCTCACTCAGAAGCGTGCAAATAGCAAATACACAAATGAACACTATGCAAAAGATCCCAAAACTCCAAATAAAATCCATAAACAGAGAGAACATAATTTTCTGGATTTTTAGAAACTGGAATCGCTCAAATCGGAGTTAAAATGCAAAAGTTATGATTTATTAAAGTTTAAATAATCAATTAAATAATATTACAGAGAAAAACTTTAGTACAAAAATTAAATAAAATTTATATTTAGGTAGATCTTAATTTTATACAAATTTAGAAATTTTAATCGCTCAAATAGGAGTTGTAACGCAAAAGGTATAAGCGCTTGAAGTTTGAATCTAAATTTGAAATCATTATTCGAATTAATAAATCATTTTCTTTTCGAAATTAATTATTGGCGCCAAAGATGGACACGTGGCAGCTCCTGATTGGCTTGCTGACGCCACCGGTCCATGGGCTCGGTCCACGCCGCCGGGTCCACGGTGGACTCTGGCCCACGGCTTCCACGCGGAGATCGACATGTGGGCCCACTCGGGTGACGCTATCGCCGACGTCACCGGGCTCACCATGGTGCCGATGTGGGGTCCATCGTGACGCCATGGGTGACGCCGCTTGGCTGGGTTAGCCATCGACATGCGGCCCTTCGACACGCTGGCCTCGTCTGCGGGCCACACGCACGCACGCCGCGCGGATCTGCGCCGACCGCGCTGGCCCAACTTCCCGACACGCGGGCGCAATCTCGGCCGCTGGTTTGAAAATCAACCCGCGGATTGGATCCAGGTTAACGCGTTGAAACTACTCGATGCTCATGGGCCGCTCGATCTAGATCGGACGGTCCGCATCTAATCCTATAATCGCATCGCTACAAGACGTGGCGATTGTGAACCGCTGATCTTGATCCAACGGTCCGCATCTAATCGGGTTTGGAACACGTGATCTCACCTCAACCGCTCGACCGATCTCGACGGTCCTCCGAGCTCGCTGACGGGCGATGGTTTCACGGCGGCGCCGCTTGACCGAGACGGGACGATGACTACGCGGCTACTGGCGCCACGCAGGGCTTCTCGGCGAGATGAAACCTCCTTCAGTGCGCCTCGTCGCGCGGACTCGGATCCGGGCTCCTTCTCGGCGGAAGACGACTGACGACGGCGAAAACGGCGCAAGAACCGCAGCGGAGGGAAGAGACAACTCGGCGAGCGATTGCGGCTCAACGGCGGCGGCTCAGCGAGATGGCTCGGGAAACGGTGCGCAAGGATGAGGGCAACCTCGGGACGCCTCATGCTTTAAATAGCCTCGCTGCTCGTGCTCTAGACTAAACCTAGTTCGCTACGGCCATGGCGCGGCGGCGAGTCCGGCTCGGACTCGGCGAAGACGACGAAATCGTGGGCCGCCCACGTGGCACGATCGACGGCCACGATCGCGACGGGCGCGATCGATCCGGGCCGGATACGGCTCGAACCCAGACGGGCCGATCTCACCGCTGGATCTTGATCCAACGGCTGGGATTGATTAGGTTAGGAGTGGGTTTGGTCGAGTCACGTGGCTCGGTCGGACTCGAACTCGAGTCCGACTTCTGCTCGGCCGGATGAACAAGAATCGACCTTGCCGGTCCTTTTCCAGCGAATTAATATTTAAAATAATTCCCAGTAATTCATTTAATTCATTAAAAATAGCAAAAGACTCAGAAAAATTCCAGAAAAATTCTGGAAAATATTTTGGATCATTTTGGACTCAAATCAAATATTTCCAATAAAATTTTATTTGCAAAATTAAATTCTTTAATTATTTCAAAATGGAATAAATTTAAATAAATTCCAAATAAATCCAAATAAATTCCAGAAGATTCCAAAAATTCACCAAAGTGCCAAATCACACATGAATTTAAGAAAAGCAAAATTTTGGGATGTTACACTCAGCAAGTCATGCACAGAACGCAGCTAATATACTACATGCATGGCTTAATACAAAGGAGTGGCTCAAGGTATATTTGCAGTAAAGAGCATTTAACAAGTATCATAAGTAGATTCGAAGCGAGAAACAAGTATATCATCAATAACTTTTTCAGGAGTTAAATAAACATCTTTCCCGATTCTAATCGACATTTCCATCAACATCATTATTAAACCAAACCCAACCTTTCAAGACCAAGTTATTTTCAAGAAAGTCTAACCCTTAACTGTAATTCCCGAGCGATGTCCAATACCGCGGACACGGCTATTCGAATAGATTTTACACTCTGCAGAGGTTATGCACTTTACCAACAAGATACAGTCAAACACCACAAAGGCGAGTGTCCGTAAAAGAGTCTTTCAGAAACTTCTAACAGTATAAGTGGTCCTCCCCAGTGATTGCACACTAACCCTTCCCTTAGCGAAGGTGAAGTTTAGGCCAATCCACCGTTAGATGGGTACCTGGCCGCAGCCCCGGTACGCTCTCCCGTACAACTACACAAAAGGTGTAGTTGACATCCTGAGGTCCCACAGGTACGTTGTTAGCAACTTAATCAACTAGGTCTGTCCCATTACAGACATGTGGTTGCACGCTTGACTCATTTCAAAGGCTTGCAAGGTTAAGTCCTTTGGGTGACAGGGCAAGACTACCCGAAGAACCAAATCGACATTCCCGGTGCCACAACTGGCCCAGCCGATCATTCTTGCCACATGCCCCGGTCGAAAATTATTTATCAAGCCCCAGTTGATTACCATGCACCACGTGCCATCAACATCACATGATACCTTTCCAAAACAGGTTCAATATATCATTAAGTCAAAATTAACATTTGATTGTCCAAAAATCATGTCATGAGCACATAGCAGGTCTAAGCAATATACTACAACGATCTAAATTCCCATGTTAGCAATTTAGTAATGTCCAACTAGTAATCCACACTAGGGTGACAAGGGTCGTGGCACATATTTAATTAACCAAGGTGTCATACAGCAATTTGGCATTTATCTAATTTTCCATAATTAAATAAAGTATTTTGTAATTAAACTAGCATGCAATAGTTTAAACCAATTTAATTTGAAAATCGGACCAACATGGTCAAAGCACAACTTACCTTCAAAGAGTACTTGTTCTTGGTCCCGAAATGGCTCTGGTCAACACTTCTCCTTCGAAGCCTTCGGGCACTTCAACGTCTACTCGTAAAGCGTGCAAATAGCAATAAATAAATGAATAGTAGACAAAAAGTGTCCAAACATTCAAATAAAGTTCACAAACTGAGAGAGAATAATTTTATAATTTTTTAGAAACTGGAATCGTCAAATTCGAAGTTTAAATGTGTAACACCCCAAAATTTTGCTTTTCTTGAATTCATGTGTGGTTTGGCACTTTGGTGAATTTTTGGAATTTTCTGGAATTTATTTGGATTTATTTGGAATTTATTTGAATTTATTCCATTTTGAAATAATTAAAGAATTTAATTTTGCAAATAAAATTTTGTTGGAAATATTTTATTTGAGTCCAAAATGATCCAAAGTATTTTCCAGAATTTTTCTGGAATTTTTCTGAGTCTTTTGCTATTTTTAATGAATTAAATGAATTACTGGGAATTATTTTAAATATTAAATCGCTGGAAAATCCAACTCGGGTCAAGTATCGTTTCATCCGATCGAGCCCGAAGTCGACTCGAAGTTCGAGTCCGACCGAGCCACGTGACTCGAATCGAACCCACTCCTAACCCTAATCAATCCCAACCGCTGGATCAAGATCCAACGGCCGAGATCCGCCTGCATCGGCTCGAGCCGTATCCGCCCGGATCCGATCGCTGCCAGGCGATCGTGGGCCGTTGATCGCGCTTCACGTGGATGGGCCGAGAGTCGCCGTCTTCGCCGAGACCGAAGCCGACTCGCCGCCCGCCGCCGTGTAGGATTAGGTTTCCGCCTAGGCACGAACGCCGAGGCTATTTAAAGCGTGAGACGCCCCCTCGAGGTTGCCCTCATCCTTGCGCACTGCCGTTCTCGAGCCATCTCGCCGAAAGCCGCCGTTGAGCCGCAATCGCCGCCGGAGTTGTCTCTTCCCTCCGCCGAGGTTTGGCGCCGCTTCCGCCGCCGTCTGGCCGCCTTCCGCCGAAGGAGCTCGGACCGATCCCCGCGACGAGACGCACTCCGAAGGAAGGATTCATCTCACGAGAAGCCCCGTAGCGCCGCGCCCTTGGTCATCGCTCTCGCCTCCGTGCCAGGCCTCGCCGCCATCGCCGGGACTTCGCGAGCTCGGTGAACCGCCGATCCAGATCGGACGGCCGAGGTGAGTTCACGTGTTCCAAACCCGATTAGATCTCGACCATTGGATCAAGATCCAACGGTTCACAATCGCCACGCGTCAGAAAGCAAAGGCGATTATAGGATTAGATCTCGACCGTCCGATCTAGATCGAACGCCCACGAGCATCGAGTAGTTTCAACGCAGTTAACCCTGGATCTAATCCGCGCCGCTGAATTTCAAATCAACGGCCGTGATTGCGCCACGCGGTTTCCGGGAAGTTGGACCGACGCGGTCGGGCCGCCGCCCACGACGCTGGCGTGTAGGACGCTGACACGCGGGGCCCGCGTGTCAGAGGGCCCGCATGTCAGTGGCTGACCCCGCCAAGCGCTGACGGCACCCATGACGCCGCAAATGGGTCCCACCTGCCGCCACCTGGGCCGAGCCCCGCCGACGCCGGGCCGATGACGCCACCCGAGTGGGCCCACATGTCGGGCTCACGTGGAGTCGTGGATCGAGTCCACGGTGGACCCGAGCCGAGCGTGGACCACGCCCATGGACGGCCGACGCCACCGACCAATCGAGGCTGCCACGTGTCCTGCCGACGCAATAATTAATTTCCGAAAAAAGAAAATGATTTATTAATTCGAAATATTGATTCAAATTTAGATTCAAACTTCAAACGCTTATAACTTTTATGCTTCAACTCCGATTTGAGTGATTCAAATTTCTAAATTTGTATAAAATTGAGATCTACCTAAATATGAATTTTATTTAATTTTTGGACTAAAGTTTTTCTCTGTAATATTATTTAATTGATTATTTAAACTTTAATAAATCATAACTTTATGCTTTTAACTCCAAATTTGATTTATTCCAGTTTCTAAAAATCCAGAAAATTATGTTCTCTCTGTTTATGGATTTTATTCGGAGTTTTGGGATGTTTTTGCCTAGTGTTTATTTGTGTATTTGCTATTTGCACGCTTTACGAGTAGACGTTGAAGTGCCTAAGGATTCAAGGAGAAGTATTGACTCAGATCCAACTCAAGACCAAGAGCAAGTACTTTTGAAGGCAAGTTGTGCTTTGACCATATTGATCCTATTTCAAATCTATTTTGATTTAAACTATTGCATGCTAGTTCAAGTAGAAAGATACTTTGATTAAACATGGGGTTAGATAAATACCAATTTGCTATATGACACCTTGATTACTTAAGTATGTGCCATGACCCTTTGTCACCCTAGTTGTGGTTTACTAGTTGGACATTATTAAATTGCCAACATGGGTTTAGATCGTTATAGTATGTCGCTTAGACACACACGTGCTCATGACATGATTTTGGATAATCAAATGCTAATATTGACTTAATGATATATTGAACCTGTTTTGGAAAAGTATCATGTGATGTTGATGGCACGTGGTGCATGGTAATCAAGCGGGGTTTGATAAACAATTTCGGCCAGGGCATGTGGCAAGAGTAAACAATTGGGCAATTGTGGCAATGGGAATGTTGATTTGGTTTTTCTGTAGTCTTGCCCTGGTCACTCTAAGGACTTAACCTTGCAAGCCTTTGAACTGGGTCATACTTGCAACCACATGGCCGGAATGGGACGGCCCTAGTTGATTAAGTCGCTAAGGACTCACTTGTGGAGCCTCAGGGTGTCGATTACACCGCTTGTGTGATTGTATGCGGGGAGCGTGATCGTGGTCGTGGCCGATACCCATCTAACGGTGTGTTGGTCCCATACTTCGCCTTGGCTAAGGGAAGGGATGGTGTAGAGCACGAACCTGAGAGGACCACCTGTGTTGTTTGAGGCTTCCAAAGGCTTTGTTACTGAACTCGCCTTTGTGGTGTTTGACTCAGATCTTGTGGGTAAAGTGCATAACCTCTGCAGAGTGTAGAATCTATTTGAATAGCCGAGTCCACTGTGATCGACAATGCTCGGGAATTACAAATAAGGGTTAGACTTTTCAAAATAACTTGGATTTGAAAAGTTGGGTTGGTTTAGTAATGAAGTTGATGGAAATATGGTTTAGGATGGGGAAAATGTTTATTAAATTTCTTGAGAAGTTATTTATGCTTTACTTATTTCTACTGCTTTCGAATCTACTTTTATTACTTGTCAAAAGTCATTTCGCAATTATACCTTGAGCTATTCCTTTGTACCAAGCCATGCATATAGTATATTAGCTTGCATTCTGTGCATGACTTGTCGAGTACCAAGTACTCACCCTTGCCTCAACACAATACCGCTTGAAGAGGAGATTACGCCAGCTTTGGAGGAGGATTTCCAAGAAGACCCGTCTACTTAGGGATGCGAGCCCGATCAGGTTGCCTGTGGTATACTGGATGGCGCCACGAAGTTATTTGATTTTCCGCTGCTGTTATTTCTCTTTTAATAAGTTTCGCCTTACGAGGCATACATTTGTAACTTGGCCATAAGGTCGAGTAACTCTTTGATTATTTAAATAAAGTACTTTGATAGTATCGTTTGGTATGATTGTGATATATACCGATGTTAAGACTGTGTGCACTAGCGCGTTCCTGGACTAGTGCTGAATACACAGAGGGTCCGGATTTGCAAATTCGGGGTCCCGACAGAGGTGGTATCAGAGCCATACTTGACTGTAGGCTCAACCCTAGCTAGAATGGTCGTGGTGAGGATAAAACCTATTTTCTAAAAGCTAAAAGTTTGTCAAGACAAGAAATGACATCTCGACTTATCCCATTCTCTCTTTTCTTGTCTCTTGCTGAAATTTTCCCTTACCTTGTCACCATTTAAAAATTCCGAGTTCTTACGTAAAGCACTCTTGTGACAGATGGAGGAAGAGTTCAACTACGTTGATCTGGGAGTTGGTCACGCCGCAGAGCTTTGGCACATGCTACTGCACTCGGAGATTTTGAGAAGCCCCAATACCAAGTGGAAGTGATCGTGCAAGCAGGATTGATCAAGGCTTGTGACGTGAGGATTGAAGTACCGCTAGGAAAAGGGCCCTGTAATCGCTCGATACACCAGACCGCCAGAGATCCACAATGCAGATGGGTATCCAAGAAGTATCACGACGCCGCAATGCGCACATTACCCGTATCTACGCCCGAGAGTTGGAGAGTACGGTGTTCCGCTACCATCCGCAAAGCGATAACCTTCTTGACCCGAAGGCGATCTCAGATGAGGATGCTACGGTTACACAGCTTGGCACGATTTATTGTCGCCCAGAGGATGTACTAGATAATACAAGCAAGGAGCTACTAAGGCCCGCAAGGAGATCACGACAGAGAAGAACAGATGGCGGGAAGCTCAAGAGTATGTGGCACATCTTCTGCGAAGGATTGACGAGTTGGAGATGACTTTGTACGGACTGCACCCGTGAGCCAAGATTTGAGCTACACGAGCCAGATCCTGAGGAGTCGGATCTCGATGAGGACACCGCTTCTTCGACTACCATAGAGGACACAGCTTGCCGGACATGGCAATCGTTACGCCTATGCCACAAAGACTGCACTCCAAAGCCGTGGAGGTTTTCTCGATGAGTGAGCATAGGTTCTATAGTGAGACTCCTTCACGAGTCGCGTCATAGAATAAAGAGTCACCCTTTAGGCGTTAGACTCCAGAGTTAGTTCGATTTGGATTTTCATTGTTTGCTGAGTGTGCAGTATGTGTTGCAAGGCCCTTAGGCATTGTAAGCAACCATACCAAGTTATTAATAATAAAGTTGGACCTTAAGGTTACACCTTTCGTCCCGCATAAGTTCCATATTACTTGTCTATTCTTGTTTCCCTCTCATCTCTAAACCTAGAGCAAATCGACAGATGGTGAACACCCGTGGAAACTTTGGAGGCAATGGAAGTGGTTCTCGCCCAGCAGAAAACCCTAATGAGGGAGCACCAGCACCGCCACTGGATGTGCAGAATTTCGGAGCTTTTCTCGCTGCCCAGACTCAGTTGATGCATGCTATGATGCAACAAATGCAACACGTCATCGCCGTGCCACACCAATCAAGTTAATCAGTGACCACGCCGTAATACAAGACTGCCAGGAGTTCATGAGGACTCACCCACCCACTTTCTTCGGGAATGCCAATCCATTGGAGGCCGATGATTGGTTAAGATCAATTGAGAGGAAGCTACACATAGCTCAATGCATAGGGAATGAGAAGGTACTTTACGCTTCTCATCGCTTGGAAGGAACAAATTACCGAATGGTGGGAGAACTTCGTGCCACGCAGAGAACCCTCAAGATATCACTTGGGAAGAGTTCACAATGCATTCCGGACAAGATCACGTGCTGAAGGAATCATGGACCTTAAGAAGGAGGAGTTCAGAGCATCAAGCAAGGTAATCAGCCAAGGTCGACTACCTGAACAAGTTCACACAGCCTAGCACGCTACGCACCGAGGATGTAGCGACGCATAAATCCGCATACCTCGCTTTTATGAAGGGACTTAACTCAGATTGCAAGTTGGGTTGATCACCCACACCTTTCCAGATTTCCAAGAGTTGGTGAATAAGGCACTTATTCTTGAGGACAAGCGCAAGGAACCGGATGAGAACAGAAGCGCAGATGCAACAAAGAAGGATCACGCCAGTGAACGCAACAGCTTGAGAGTTGCACCAAATCAATTCTTCGATTCCAACCACGTAATGCAACAAGGACACCATCCCCAAAGACCAAGACCTGCCAATCGTAACTACCAAACCCCACTTCGCTAGAAACGCTTACTCGTGCAATAAGAAGGAACAAGGAGGCGCTGTTACAATCGGCAACGAGCCGTGACACTTTGCCAACAGCTTGTCCGAAGAAGACAGCAGGAGCGACCCCGGGCCCGCTTCAATCTAGGAACCACCCGCCTAGGACGCCAAGATCAGAGCCACACCCTGCATCGTGGTGAGAGGCCGGGTCAACCATGTCACCGCAGATGCACCGCAGAATGCTACTGACGTCAGATCTTGGGTAAGTTACTTGTTAACTCAAGACTGCAACAGCTTTGTTTGACTCGAGCTTCAGATTCGCTTGTTTCGCAAGGCTTTGCTACTAGAAATGATTTAAGGATTGCAAGACTTAAGTGCATGCTTTTAGTTCAAACCCCTGGTTCCGAACTCCGAACGGAAGTAGGATGTTCCGGTGAGAATACTAATAGATGGAATAGAGTTCCTAGCAAACCTTATAATTTTGGAGACCTGCACCTTAGATGTTATATTGGGAATGGATTGGTTATCCAAGCACAAGGCCGTATTGGATTGTGGACGAAGGACTATCTCGCTTGAGAGCCCGTGTGGGAAGAAAGTGGAATTTCAAACCACCGCAGCTTAGAGATGGACAGCTGATGGTTAACAAAGATCAAGGCAATCAGCATAGAGGATGTCCCAAGAGTGAATGAGTACCCGATGTTTTCCCCGAGGATCTACCTCGTATGCCGCCAGACAGGACATAGAGTTTGTAATAGAGCTTGTACCGGTACAAAGACCGATAGCAAAGAGACCCTATCGGATGTCTACCGAGGAGTTGGTAGAAATGAAGAAACAAATAGAGGAGTTAATGGAGAAAGGATTTATCGACCGAGTTCGTCGCCGTGGGGAGCACCGCTTTGTTTGTCAAGAAGAAGGACGGAGTTTCAGGATGTGCATTGACTACCGTGCACTCAATGAAGTCACCGTGAAGAATAAGTATCCGCTACCCGTGATTGATGATTTGTTTGATCGCTTAAGAGGAGCCGGAGTTTTCTCCAAGATTGATCTCGAGATCGATACCATCAGCTTGAAGATCCGATCGTAAGATATTCAAGATCGCATTCTCGTCAAGATATGGACATTACGAGTTCACAAGAGGTCCTTTGGGCCGATTTAATCGCGCCTATTTCATGAATATGATGAATAAAGTGTTCATGGAATATTTGGACAAGTTTGTCGTCGTGTTCATAGACGATATCCTAATCTACTCCAAGACAGAGGATGAACATGCCGAACACTTAAGGCGAAGTTTTGGAAAAGCCGAGGAACAAAGCAACTTTTCGCCAAGTTCAGCAAGTGTGATTTTTGGAAGGACAAGGTGGAGTTTCTTGGACATGTAATGACCGCAGAAGGAGTCGCCAGAGATCCAAGCAAAGTAGAAGCTGTGTTACATTGGGAGCAACCAAGATCGTGACCTGCATTCGAGTTTCCTTGGAATGGCAGGATACTACCGCTGCTTTCATTGAAGGCTTCTCGACAATTGCGAAACCTCTTACGCAATTGCTTTGAAGAAGAAAAAGAAGTTTGCATGGACGCTTTAATGTGAGAAAGGATTTCAGAGTCAAGAAGCGATTGACGCCAGCACGGTGTTAGTTCTACCGAGGTTGCTCAAAGCTTCGATGTTTATTGTGACGCATCGCGCCAAGGACTTGGATGTGTGCCGATGCAGAATGGAAAGGTTGTCGCTATGCATCAAGGCGCTTGAGGCCGCATGAGGAAAATTATCCGACACATGACTTGGAGTTAGCTGCCCGTGAGTGCATGCTTTGAAGATATGGCGGCACTATCTCGATTGGAAATAGATGTGAAGTGTATACGGATCATAAGAGCCTTAAGTACATATTCACCCAATGATCTGAATATGAGGCAGAGGAGATGGTTAGAGTTAATTAAGGACTACAATGTTGGAATCCATTACCATCCCGGGAAGGCCAACGTAGTAGCCGATGCTCTGAGTCGGAAAAGCCATGCCGTGAGTACGTTGCTAGCCACAAGTCAGGAGGAGTTATGTGAGGATTTTCAAAAGATGAAGATTGAGGTTGTACCTAGCGGATTCTTGGCCGCATTGGAAGTAAAGCCTACCTTAGAGGACCAGATCCGAGAAGGACAGAAGGATGATGACAAGATCCGCAGGATTAGGTCCATCAAGGAGGAAGGCAAGGCAGAGGACTTCAAATTGGATGAGCAGGGCACGTTATGGATGAAGGGTCGGATTTGTGTGCCTAACAAAAAGGAGTTAAAGCAACTGATTCTGGAAGAAGCCCATGACTCCAAGTACTCAATTCACCCTGGAAGCGCCAAGATGTATCAGGATCTGAAGGAGAGATTCTGGTGGCCGAGTATGAAACGTGAAATTGCCGAGCATGTTGCATTGTGCGACGTATGCCAGAGAGTCAAGGCAATGCATCAGAGACCAGCAGGATTGCTACAAATTACCAAGATACCTGAGTGGAAGTGGGAGGAAATCGGAATGGATTTCATTACCGGTTTGCCGAAGACTCAAGGGGGTTATGACTCCATATGGGTTATAGTGGATCGCTTGACCAAAGTAGCCCATTTTATCCCCGTGAAGACCACCTACTCGGGAGATAAGTTAGCAGAGTTGTACATGATCAGGATTGTTTGTTTGCACGGAGTGCCAAAGAGGATTGTATCGGACAGAGGTACCCAATTTACCTCAAGGTTTTGGAATAAGTTGCATGAAGCCATGGGAACCCGTTTAAACTTCAAGATGCCTTATCATCCACAGACGGATGGACAGACCGAAAGAGTCAACCAGATTCTCGAGGATATGTTGAGAGCTTGTGCATTGGCTTATGCTACCTCTTGGGATAAAAGTTTGCCGTATGCCGAGTTCAAGCATAACAATAGTTATCAGGCTAGTTTACGATGTCACCTTTTGAGGCACTGTATGGTCGACTCGTCGAACGCCATTGAATTGGAATGAGACCGGCGAAGCGCCGTGTCTTTGGGCCTGATATTCTTCAAGAAGTCAAGAACAGTCGCCATGATTAGGAAAGGTTGAAGATAGCCCAATCTCGACAGAAGAGTTATGCTGACAATCGTCGCCGAGATTTGAGTTTTGAACCAGAAGACTTTGTATACCTCAGAGTTACGCCTCTCAGGGGAGTTAAGAGGTTCCATGCCAAAGGGAAACTTGCACCCCGTTATGTTGGACCATTCAAGATTTTGAGCCGCAGAGGCGAAGTTGCTTACCAACTGGAGTTGCCACAGTCGTTAGCAGGAGTACATGATGTATTCCATGTGTCCCAGTTGAAGAAGTGTCTTCGAGTTCCTGAGGAACAGACACCGTTAGAATCAATTGAGTTGCAAGAGGATTTGACTTATAAGGAGCACCCCGTGAGGATTCTAGACACAATGGATCGAGAAACTAGAAACAAGTCAACCCGTTTTTGTAGAGTTCAGTGGAGCAACCATGAAGAAAGCGGTTTACTTGGGAGCGAAGAGTATTTGAAGAAAGAGTTTCCAAACCTATTCCTTTAGTAAGCCCTGAATCTCGGGGACGAGATTCTATTAAGGGGGGGGAGGTTTGTAACACCCCAAAATTTTGCTTTTCTTGAATTCATGTGTGGTTTGGCACTTTGGTGAATTTTTGGAATTTTCTGGAATTTATTTGGATTTATTTGGAATTTATTTGAATTTATTCCATTTTGAAATAATTAAAGAATTTAATTTTGCAAATAAAATTTTATTGGAAATATTTTATTTGAGTCCAAAATGATCCAAAGTATTTTCCAGAATTTTTCTGGAATTTTTCTGAGTCTTTTGCTATTTTTAATGAATTAAATGAATTACTGGGAATTATTTTAAATATTAAATCGCTGGAAAATCCAACTCGGTCAAGTATCGTTTCATCCGACCGAGCCCGAGTCAGACTCGAAGTTCGAGTCCGACCTGAGCCACGTGACTCGACCGAACCCACTCCTAACCCTAATCAATCCCAACCGCTGGATCAAGATCCAACGGCCGAGATCCGCCAGACGGGTTCGAGCCGTATCGGCCGGATCCGATCGCGCCGTCGCGATCGTGGCCGTTGATCGCGCCACGTGGGACGGGCCGAGAGTCGCCGTCTTCGCCGAGACCGAGCCGACTCCGCCGCTCGCGCCGCCAGTGTAGGATTAGGTTTCCGCTCAGGCACGAACGCCGAGGCTATTTAAAGCGTGAGACGCCCCCGAGGTTGCCCTCATCCTTGCGCACCCGTTCTCGAGCCATCTCGCTCGAAAGCCGCCGCCGTTGAGCCGCAATCGCCGCCGAGTTGTCTCTTCCTCCGCCGAGGTTTGCGCCGCTTCGCTGCCGCCTGGCCGCCTTCCGCCGAAGGAGCTCGATCTGGGATCCCCGCGACGAGACGCACTGGCTGAAGGATTCATCTCGCCGGAGAAGCCCCGTAGCGCCGCGCCTTGGTCATCGTTCCGTCTCGGTGCCAGGCCTCGCCCGCCATCGCCGGACTTTCGAGCTCGGTGAACCGCCGATCCAGATCGGACGGTGAGGTGAGTTCACGTGTTCCAAACCCGATTAGATCTCGACCATTGGATCAAGATCCAACGGTTCACAATCGCCACGCGTCGTAGCAAAGGCGATTATAGGATTAGATCCGACCGTCCGATCTAGATCGAACGCCCACGAGCATCGAGTAGTTTCAACGTGTTAACCCCTCGATCTAATCCGCGCCGCTGAATTTCAAATCAACGGTCGTGATTGCGCCACGTGTCGGTAATTTGGACCGACGCGGTCGCCGCCCACGCACGCTGGGCAGTGTGACGCCGACACGCCGGCCCGCGTGTCGAGGGCCCGCATGTCGCTGGTCGACCTCGCCAAGCGCCGACGCCACCCATGACGTCACGGTGGAGTCCCACTGCCGACCGTGGCCGAGCCTCGCCGACGCCGGGCCGATGACGTCACCCGAGTGGGCCCACATGTCAGTCTCACGTGGAGTCGTGGACCGAGTCCACGGTGGACCCGAGCCGAGCGTGGACCACGTCCATGGACCGGCTGACGTCAGCCGACCAATCAGAGGCTGCCACGTGTCCTTGCTGACGCAATAATTAATTTCCGAAAAAAGAAAATGATTTATTAATTCGAAATATTGATTCAAATTTAGATTCAAACTTCAAACGCTTATAACTTTTGCGTTTCAACTCCGATTTGAGTGATTCAAATTTCTAAATTTGTATAAAATTGAGATCTACCTAAATATGAATTTTATTTAATTTTTGGACTAAAGTTTTTCTCTGTAATATTATTTAATTGATTATTTAAACTTTAATAAATCATAACTTTTGCGTTTTAACTCCAAATTTGATTTATTCCAGTTTCTAAAAATCCAGAAAATTATGTTCTCTCTGTTTATGGATTTTATTTGGAGTTTTGGGATGTTTTTGCCTAGTGTTTATTTGTGTATTTGCTATTTGCACGCTTTACGAGTAGACGTTGAAGTGCTTAAGGATTCAAGGAGAAGTATTGACTCAGATCCAACTCAAGACCAAGAGCAAGTACTTTTGAAGGCAAGTTGTGCTTTGACCATATTGATCCTATTTCAAATCTATTTTGATTTAAACTATTGCATGCTAGTTCAAGTAGAAAGATACTTTGATTAAACATGGGGGTTAGATAAATACCAATTTGCTATATGACACCTTGATTACTTAAGTATGTGCCATGACCCTTTGTCACCCTAGTTGTGGTTTACTAGTTGGACATTATTAAATTGCCAACATGGGTTTAGATCGTTGTAGTATGCTGCTTAGACCTGCTACGTGCTCATGACATGATTTTGGATAATCAAATGCTAATATTGACTTAATGATATATTGAACCTGTTTTGGAAAAGTATCATGTGATGTTGATGGCACGTGGTGCATGGTAATCAACTGGGGTTTGATAAACAGTTTTCGACCGGGGCATGTGGCAAGAGTAAACAGGTGGGCCAGTTGTGGCAATGGGAATGTTGATTTGGTTTTTCGGGTAGTCTTGCCCTGGTCACTCTAAGGACTTAACCTTGCAAGCCTTTGAACTGGGTCATACTTGCAACCACATGGCTGGAATGTGACGGCCCTAGTTGATTAAGTCGCTAAGGACTCACTTGTGGAGCCTCAGGGTGTCAGTTACACCGTTTGTGTGATTGTACGGGGGAGCGTATCGTGGCTGTGGCCAGATACCCATCTAACGGTGTGTTGGTCCCATACTTCGCCTTGGCTAAGGGAAGGGATGGTGTAGAGCACGAACCGGAGAGGACCACCTGTGTTGTTTGAGGCTTCCGAAAGGCTTTGTTACGGAACTCGCCTTTGTGGTGTTTGACTCAGTATCTTGTGGGTAAAGTGCATAACCTCTGCAGAGTGTAGAATCTATTTGAATAGCCGAGTCCACTGTGATCGACAATGCTCGGAATTACAAATAAGGGTTAGACTTTCCAAAATAACTTGGATTTGAAAAGTTGGGTTGGTTTAGTAATGAAGTTGATGGAAATATGGTTTAGGATGGGGAAAATGTTTATTAAATTTCTTGAGAAGTTATTTATGCTTTACTTATTTCTACCGCTTCGAATCTACTTTTATTACTTGTCAAAAGTCACATCGCAATTATACCTTGAGCTAATCCTTTGTACAAAGCCATGCATATAGTATATTAGCTTGAATTCTGTGCATGAATTGCTGAGTACCAAGTACTCACCCTAGCCTCAACACAAAACCACTTGAAGAGGAGATTACGCCAGCTGAGGAGGATTTCCAAGAAGACCCGTCTACTTAGGGATGCGAGCCCGATCGATTGCTGTGGTATACTGGATGGCGCCACGAAGTTATTTGATTTTCCGCTGCTGTTATTTCTCTTTTAATAAGTTTCGCCTTACGAGGCATACATTTGTAACTTGGCCATTAGGTCGAGTAACTCTTTGATTATTTAAATAAAGTACTTTGATAGTATCGTTTGGTATGATTGTGATATATACCGATGTTAAGACTGTGTGCACTAGCGCGTTCCTGGACTAGTGCTGAATACACAGAGGGTCCGGATTTGCAAATTCGGGGTCCCGACAAAATGCAAAAGTTACAAGCATTTAAAGTTTAAATAATCAATTAAATAATATTACAGAGAAAAACTTTGGTCCAAAAATTAAATAAAATTCATCATTAGGTAGATATAAATTTTATACAAATTTAGAAATTTGAATCACTCAATTCGGAGTTAAAATGCAAAAGTTATAAGCGTTTGAAGTTTGAAACAAATTCTGAAATCAATATTTCGAATTAATAAATCATTTTCTTTTTTGGAAATTCAATTATTGCGTCAGCAGTGACACGTGGACCAATCAGAAGCCTCCACGTCACCTCGTGTCTATGGACCTGGCGCACGGTTTGGCTCGGTCCACCGTGGACCCGGTCCACGGCTCTTGTCCCTGACAAGTGGGCCCTGCCGGTGACGTCAGCATGACGTCAGCACAAGGCTCAGCCGAGTGGGCTGACAGGCGGGCCCCACCGTGACATCAGCGGTGACGTCATGGTGCGCTGGTCGAAAGCGCCGACGCTGCGGCCCCATCGACACTCACCACGCCATGGGCGCCGACCCGCCGATCGCTGACTGGCCGGCCTCCGACCACGTGGCTAGATCTCGCCGTTGATTTGAAAATCAACGGCCCGGATTGATCCGGGTTCACGCCAGAGGAAAACTACTCGGTGATTCGGGACTGCTCGATCTTGAACGGACGGTCAAGATCCAATCTAACTAAAACAACGCGGCTAACCCTAACCGTTCGATCTAGATCTAACGGCTGAGATCTATCCTAGCTTAGTGCAGTTCTAGCTACGTGGCACGATCTAAACCGTTGGATCTAGATCCAACGGCTGGAAATAGATCTGGAAATCTCAACGTGGAAACTCACCGGGGTGACGTGGCGCGATATGGGCCCTTGGATCTGGATCGGACGGTTGAGGGAGTTCGCGAGGCGGCGATGGCGCGGCGGCGAGTTCGACGGCCGGTGACGAAGACGACGACACACGAACGGCGCTCCAGGCACGCTCCGGCGAGGTGAGAGGTCCCCTCCGACGCGTCTCCTCCTTGCGGTTCCGGATCTGGGCTCAACGGCGGCGGAATCGGCAACCGAACGCGACGGGACGGGCTTCCAACTCCGGCGAGCTCGCGCGGGCGAACGGCGGCGGCTCAGGCAACGTGACTTAGGGCTACGGGTGTGCACGAGAAAGGGGGTCCCGACACGGGTGGCGGCGCATTAAATAGCCCCTCGACGCCCGTGATATGCGCGGAAAACGAGGACCCACGCACGGGCGGCGGCGGAGTCCGGCGGCAACACGGAGAGGGTGACGTGGCTCAACGAGAGCCGTTGGATCACGATCCAACGGTCGCGTGAGTTGGACTCGGGTCCGACTCGGTGAGCTGGCTGGCTCGGTCGGGCTTGGGTCCGGGCGACGTGGCTTAATCGTGGCCGTTGGATTTCGATCCAACGGTCACGCGGTTAGGGTTCAGCCGAGCGGGTTCGGCTCGAACACGTGGCTCGGGTCGGACTCGAACTCGAGTCTGACTCGGACTCGGTCGGGTGAACAGTACAAATCAACTCGCATTTTCCAGCGATTAAATAATCCAATTAATTTCTCAGAAATTCAATTAATTCATTAAAAATAGCAAAACACTTAGAAAAATTCCAGAAAAATTCTGGAAAATATTTTGGATCATTTTGGACTCAAATAAAATATTTCCAACAAATTTTTATTTGCAAAGTTAAATTCTTTAATTATTTCAAAAGGGAATAAATTCAAATAAATTCCAGAAAATTCCAAAAATTTACCAAAGTGCCAAACCACACATGAATTTAAGAAAAGCAAAATTTTGGGGTGTTACATTCACCATAGTGTAAAATAACATCTAATTGCATGAAAAGCAAAAATTGGGGTGTTACGGAGGACCTGGGGCGAAACGTGCGCGAGGGAAAGGCGATCCTCGGGCACCCACCCGGTCATTAAATATGTAACAACCCAAATTTAATTACTAATCAAATTGTGCATGGCATGCTCATATCGTTCATGTTAGTGCCGTGATCAACACTTAATTAGGGTTATATAGATGTTAACATAATTTTAGATAAATAAGTATGGAATTATAATGTCCATGACACCTCTAAAAACTGCTACCCAATTGTACCCATGCTCCATCCACTTTAGTCTATGACAAGTGGACCCAATTGTAAGTGAGAGAGGAAAAATTCTGCATACACCTACTCCACTTTTCTCACTTTACCTACTCCTTACCCACTTTCTTACATTTCTATGCCATGTGGGACCAAGCCCCACATGTAAGCAATGATTGGGCAACCATATATAAGGGTTCCTCCCCCTTTGTTTCTCCTCCCCATGCCCTCATTTGCTCAATCCAACCAGAATTTTTGCAAGGAGGGAGAGGGAGAGCAAGAACACACTCCCAACCCTTCTCCTTCCTCTCCTCAAATCCATCCAAGAATCAATTTTTAGCTTGTGCATGCTATACCATTGCATTCCTTGGATCAAGAGTTTCAATTCCATCCAAATGGATTGTTGGTGCACCAAGTATTGGGTGAGTTCTAATCCTTTCTTTCCATCCATTTTTCTGAAATTTTGGTGGCATTGAGCTCAACCCATTTCTCTCCTTTGAAATCATCTCTAAGTGGAAGTTTGGGATGTGCATGTCGTGTTGGAGGCTTGAGGAGGAGGAGTAGACGTTGCTACAAGCTCAAGAGGAGGAGGCTTCATTCCTGCAAGCGAGTAGGAGAAGGCGAACACGAGAAACCAGCGTTGCATTGCCATTTTGGGATCGTCTTGTCGAATCGACTTCCACCAAGTACAAGACCACCCTAGTAGTGGTAAGTTTCCACCCCAAAGTCACCTTTTTGGAGTATAGGAGCCCCTAGTGCAATAGTCATTTTCGGACAGAACAGCCAGTCCGGACACTCCGGACATTGACCTGGACACTCCGGATGTGTCAGTACGAAACAAAGAACTGAACCGAGAATCCCACCCTGGATACTCTGGGGTTTCAAATCGGATAGTCCGGATAACCCGGATACTCCGGGGATAAACCCGGATACTCCGGGTTAGTCAGCACTAGAGGACCGAGAAGGCCAACCCGGATACTCCGGGTTAAAGCTCGGATACTCCGGACCCAAATAGATGAAATGCTTCTTGTATGCATGATAGGATTAGGAGTATGATCATGATGCATTTCATGCATGATTGTGCATGTTCTCGTGTTGTTTATTGTTTGTTCCTTAATTGGTGTTCTTTTGGAATTGGATTTTCTCGTTAGGTGTTGACGCTTCGGAGGCTACTCCCGAGTATGACTATGTGTACGACATCAAGAACGAGCAGCAAGGCACTACTTTACTCCTTGAACGTGATTGCTCCTACTAATTGCAATTATGCTTTCAAGTTATTTTACAAATTGCATGCCTACTTTCAAATATATCTATGTTGGGGTAGAATGCTTAGTTATTACCTTGTTGACATGTTATCCTCTTGCCATGTTCCTTCGAATTTCCCTTGTCGCCTTAGGTGGTTGGTCTATTATTATGTATGGGTTCGAACAATTGCTTAGTCATGCTTAAAACAACGTTAGGAACCACGATAGATGGACTTAGTTCATCGGTCGCAAAGATCGAATTGATTATGATGATGATGAATCAAGTGTGGTTATTGTGTAGCAATGTTGGTTAAGGACCTTAAGGATTGAATCCTGGTGATGTCTCTTTAAGTAACTATCGTGCGAACCACACGCCGTTTATGGGACCGGCTTAACCAAGTACTTGTGTATGACTAGGGTCCTTAAACCACATGCACTCGGAATTCCTTGAGCTTTGTAGAGTGTCAAGGAATGTCCATGGGAATTCCTCGAACTTTGTGGAGTGTCGGGAATATCCTTGGAAATCCCTCAAATTTTGTGGAGTTAGGGATGTTCAATAACGGATGTACTCCTTGATCCACATACACAGGGCACTAAGCACGCGGTATCAAGGGTCACAGTCACCCAGGTGATTTAAATACGCTACCATGCATACTGGAAAATGGTTTTGTCACGTTTACCTCGGCCGGCATGTTGGGACCCGAATTTGCAAATCCGGGCCCTCTGTGTCTTCAGCACTAGTCCAGGATCTCGTTAGTGCTCACAGTCTCAACATCGGTAAATATCACAATCATACTCTTTGAAATAGTAAGTATTTTAATTAAGATAACCAAGCTGGTTGCTCGACCTTATGGTCAAGTTACAAGAGTACGCCACACAAGGCGAAAACTTATTAACAGAGAAATAACTACAGCGGAATAAAATAGAATTCGTGGCGCCATCCAGTATACCACAGGCAACTAACTGGGCTCGCTCCCTAGTTAGACGGCTCCTCCTGGTACTCTTCCTCCAAAGCTGGCGTTGACTCTTCTTCAACTGATGTTGTATTGTGGCAAGGGTGAGTACTTGGTACTCAGCAAGTCATGCACAGAATGCAACTAATATTCTATATGCATGGCTTAATACAAAGGATAGGTTAACAGGTTCATTTGCAGTAAAGCAGTAATTAGCAAGTAACATAAGTAGATTCGAAAGCAGTAAAGGTAAAAGTAATATCAATAACTTTTCCAGGAGTTAAGTAAACACTTCTCCTTTCCCAATCCACATTTCCATCAACGTCATCATTTAACCCAACCAAACTTTTCAAGTCCAAGTTGATTTCGTGAAAGTCTAACCCTTGATTGTAATTCCCGAGCAATGTCCAATGCCGCGGACACGGCTATTCGAATAGATTTTACACTCTGCAGAGGTTATGCACTTTACCCACAAGATACAGCCAAACACCCACTAGTACAGAATATCATATATGCGACGGTTATATTTAGTTATTCGAGACGGTTGTGAAATGTCTCGTATAACTGATGTTGCAAAAGAGGTATCTCATATAAAACAATTATAAACCGCCTCATATGATTATTTAAATACGACATTTGTTAAATTAAACCATCTTATATATATCATCTGTCGACTTCCCCTCGCATTGCAACCATCTTATGTGGGTAAGCTTTTAAGACACTTTGTATATACATACATCTTATATGTCTTACCTAAGACACTCTCGTTCTTACAAACCGTCTGTTATGTTATAATGTTAGAGATGATTAAAACCAAACCATCGCAAATGGGGGGTCTGAAACAACGGTCTTAATTAGAACTGACTTATAAGTTTGATGTTTTTTATACAATTGTTCCATAAGGCCGTCTTAATTGTGTTGTTTATATAGAACGCTATAGTCTTAGAACCTTCTGTAAAGATTTTATTGCGCAAAAAAAAATACCAAAAATGGCACCACATCAACATAAAAACATTATTATTTGCATTTTTATATTGAATTAGTGAACAAATTGAGCACTTTAACCATCATGTACGCACAGATTGATAGAGAACAAATATTTCATTTAGGAAAAACAAATCTCCGCCAACTTTTGTGGAAACATTAAACAGATGTTCCAAAAAACAACATATTTACAGCATGATAGATTCAATATCAATAGGATGTTCCAACATCAATAGCACGATATCCGCATGCATGATAGATATATCATCCAAAAGGCAACATATGGTAGCTATACAAGTAACATATAAATTCATACACAAAAGCAACTCCAAAAGACTGCGTAGGTATGTGATACAGTCAACACCAATAGGATCTATATGTCAACCTTTATGGCTGCCCACCTGTCTTCTCAACATCTGCAATAAAATTAGCAACAATGCACTAGTAAGTAAAGATAGGTTGATAGACTTTGGAGATTTGTTACAAATAATGTGGTTTCGGTATATATAAAAAATAATTCAAGCAAAATAAACAGCAGAATTAAAGAACATGGTATAACAGCTTAAAATAATGAAAATAGTTTATAAATGCGTAGAGATAGTAGGCACAAGCTATAAAATCAATCCCATGCTGTAAAACAAGTAATAGCGAGATTCTACAAAATTTTCCACAATATTCAAGCACAAGTAAAGCAAGAATAAATCATAAAACCACTTGGACTACAAGAGCTTGAACAGAGAGCTGCAATTCCGTATTCTATTTGGTCAGGCAAATCCCAAAACCACAGTGCTTACAAGCTATCTTACAATGTATGAATATACAAAATGATGAAACAAAATTTCAGGGTTGCATGGTTGGCAGTACTAACCCCTATCAATAATTGGCCATGAATAAATAATTTGGCATATAGACTTATTTGGTTGCTTGCCACACTTCTGGGCAATTAGTCTTTTAACATTTGTATCAGCAGAAATTACCACCACATCAGGAGTAGGTTTTAGTTTCTATTGTGCTTTTAGCTGCACTATCAATACCACTGAATTGGTCATTTATTTTTGCTACCAGTTTTCCACTTGTTATAGTTGGGAGTTCTTTTTACTTTGTTTGTAACCAGGTACTTTGGGATTAAAGGGTGGTCCAACCAGTAACACTACAAATTCCTTATAGGCCTATCCTTTTCTAATTATTTTCCTGCAGATGTAATTTTGCAGAATTTCTTTCTGAGATGGAAGAGTACGTGCAGATGGATACAGCCTGTTAAAATTTTATGTACTTAATCTAGATGATGACATTTACCAATTCTAAATGTTCTTCTTTTGTATCAGTGGTCTGAACTGCAGATTTTACATCTTTTCCCTTTGATTATGCAAATAGACCATCTGTTATGGTTGTATATATGGAAAATATGCTAAATTTCCTCTTGTTCTTGCAAATAGTTAACCATCCTGTGTTTATAACAAAGAATTTTCAAAAAAAATAAGTAAGGAAATTTTGGAATACATACCATAGAGTCTCTAATTGTTTGCAGCCCCATCAACTCTGCATGACCCGTCAATGGCTACCACCTCCGTCATGAAGAACTCAAGCAAGCGCTCCCGCACATTGGCAATCTCGGTAGGCAAATATGGAGAAGTTGCGAACCCTAGGCGACCCTTGGAAAATTAATGAAGAGTAATTTATACTGCTGTCATCAAATTGCAAATCTATGAACACATGTAGAGACCAGAGCATACCTCAGGATATCGAGAAGGGTTAAGACTAAGTTGTTACTCAGAATGAAAGCATGTGACGATGACATAATCGACCACAAAGCGAAGTAGCAATTGATTGAGTGTGTGCCTGGAAAAAGTTAGTAATTAGTACTAGTGATCTCGTGGATCAAAGTGATGTCTATATGACTAGTTGTATCAGTCACCTGGAAGGAAGACCATGTTACGACACCACCATTATCAACGTTGTGCCGATTTGTTTTCTGAACATAAGTCATGAAAGCCCTACAAGATATAAGAACACTTTAATGTAATGAATTAATTCATCCAATAGATTTTGACGAGATGAAGTAAATGAGTAGAGCTAGCTAACCTATTAAACATTGGCATGAATACATATTCTTTTTTCATGGTCCTGTTGTGGTTGGCCAAGGAGTCGATTATGTAAACTGTGTTCCACTTTGCAAAAATAGCTAAGAGGACCCAGTGGTAACTGAAATGCAACAGGGGCATGTCAAAATAATATAAAACTATAAAGACTAATTCTAAATGTAGAAACTAACCCTCTTCGCAAACATCAAATATGCACTCCTTGTCCTGTTGAGCAAGTAATGCTTAGACAACATATGATTCAACAACACTAGGTTCCACAATGATCCTCGTGTGGATCACCATCTCCGGGTCTAAAAAGCCAACCATGGATCTATCCTTATCTTGCTTCCTCATATAGCTATAAAAAAATAGTTAGTTTGACAAACAATAATAATAGGATTAATTGATGATTTGCCCCAAAGTTCAAGTGCAATTGATCATTTGCCCTCTCATCTCTCACTGACATGTGGGTCCTAGGGCCACATGTCAGTGAGACACTTGGGGCAAATGATCAATTGCACCATGAACTTTAGGGCAAATGATCAATTCTCCCATAATAATATTAGAAGTACTTTAGAGATGTTTCACTCACAGGATCCAACTTCGGTGCAAGGATATGGCAATTGCTTGATCATTGTACAGATGAAAGACATCACCGAATTCAACAGAATAAACTCCAGAATTGGTATGGAAGTCGTGCTCTCTATACGATACCATGAAGTGTGTGGCCTTCTCCCTTTGAGATGTCCTAGTCATTGACATGGCCATGTACCACTTGTGAAAACTCTGGCTATAAGTACCCATTTTCTTGAGCTCGCTAGGACGTTGTAAAGGCTGTCCTAGCACAAACTCCCTATAATTCGGCATATGAGAAGGTGATTGCATACGTGGTGGGTTCCAAAGTGGATCAATATCATCATCTGTAGATTGCCCCTTTGTAGATGCGAGCTTCTCCTTATTCGCCTTCTTTTTTTTCTTATCCTTATGTTTTTTCTTCCTCTTATTGTTTTTCTCAATTTGTGTGCTCGGGTGGCTGTCATTCTCAAATTGTTTGCTTGTCTGGCTAGCCATAACGGATGGCGAAACTTCAGGTGTTTGTTGATCGGGTGTAAGCACCTTTGGCTCCTATGGAAAGATTCATCACAAAATGGAGCCACCATTATGAAATCAGAAATAGTAATGTGAGAGATTGAATAATTTACTGTTTGCTAAACATACCTCGCCGAGATCTATACCTGACTTGGGCCACAACACAAACGAATTCCTCACAGAGCCAAGAGTAAATTTATCATCATCCTTAATTGGTATTGGGAGAGGGTACTCCATAAAGTTTTCAAAAATAAAGTCAAACTGCACCCTTGTGTAATCTTCTTGTCGCTCAACCCCATGGACTGTTTGCACGTCCTTAGGATGGAAAGCCTGTCCTCTAGCTACCGCAACAATTGTGGTGCCTACATGCACCACAAGCATGCATCTAGTCACCTCCTACAACGTCAAAACATGTTAGCAACTGAAGAAAAAACAAACTAAAGCAAACACATGTTAAATAGTTGCAGGAAAATAAATCCATCCTACTCTCATTATAAGGGATTTGAAGAAGAACAAGGAGTTATGTCAATATGTGACATCAAGAACATTGACAGCAAGAACATTCCTTTCACTAGCTCCTTAATTGAATCTTTAAACATGTCAAATAGTTGCTGGAAAATAAATACGTCCTACTCTAATTATTACTGATTTGAAGAAGAACAAGGAGTTATGTCGATATGTGACAGCAAGAACATTGACAGCAAGAACATTACTTTCACTAGCTCCAATAATGAATCTATAAACATGTCAAATAGCTGCAGGAAAATAAATACATCCTTCTCTAATTATTACTGATTTGCAGAAGAACAAGGAGTTTTGTCAATATGTGACAGCAAGAACATTCCTTTCACTAGCTCCAATATTGAATCTTAAACTGAAAGTTTATATTTTTTGAACAGATGTAAGCATACCAAATTGCTGAATTTATATTTACTAAATTTAGAACATATGCATAGCAATGATTTGTACAGCAATGATATGTACATCCTCATGATGAACGTATGCATAGCCAGGATATGTATTAGGAATTTACTTGTATTGAGTCAATAGGGTACTGTGGTGCCGTAGAGTTCAAATGAACTTTTGATGATGAGGAACTACAACCACCATCCAATTGTCTACGCAATTCTTCCAATTGCTTCATCACTTGTGAGTACTTGTCATTTTGCTCTTTTGCCTCAGCCTCATACTTGGCCTTTTGCTCCTTTGCCTCTTCCTCTAGCCTCCGTATAGCATCTTTTGTAGAACGCCGCTTCTTCTTTGTGGGGACTCCATCTTGTGAAAGACCCATCCCTAATCCTATGTAACCGCTCACACCAGTTGCCCTCCCCGAGTGATTATTCCCTAATGCTGTTGCAAGAATGTCCATATTCTTAGTCGATGTGTAGGTACCCGCTGCATTCTGTGAATCTAGATCCACCTACAATTAGCAGGGAACATGTGTCAATGTCTTGCATCGACATGAAAAATGGATAGGTTAATAAGTAGAAAGAGTCAATACAATTTTTTTTAATAATAGGGTGTGTCTCAGTTATTGATGCATCTCTAGTGGGATTCCTCGCCGTAGCCCAAAACTTGTGACGACCATCTTGCATGTCTTGGAATGGTATTGGTTTGCCCTCACTAAGTGCCAAAGCGTCCTCCTTCGCCCACCGAACCTTCTGAACAGTATAGCTTCTTCTTCCTAATTTTTGACGAAACTTATTCATGGTTTGGTTTTTCCTCGCGTTCTCACCCATTTGAAGATACTCCTTGCTAGTCACCCACTGGACAAAGTCCATCCAATGATTTTTATTCAACAGAGGGTAGTCTTCGTCGGGACCCGAATTTGCAAATCCAGACCCTCTGTGTATTCAGCACTAGTCCAGGATCACGCTAGTGCACACAGTCTCAACATTGGTAAATATCACAATCATACACATCGATAATAATAAAGTACTTTAATTATGATAACCAAACTGGTTGCTCGACCTTATGGTCAAGTTACAAAAGTACGCCTCGCAGGGCTAAGACTTATTCAAATAAAATCTGCAGCGGAATATATAAAGAAAACGCGTGGCGCCAACCAATATGCCACAGGCAACTGACTGGACTCGATCCCTAGTTAGACGGCTCCTTTTGAAACTCCTCCTCCAAAGCTGGTGTAGACTCTTCTTCAACTGATGTTGTATTGCGGCAAGGGTGAGTACTTGGTACTCAGCAAGTCATGCACAGAATGCAAACTAATATACTACATGCATGGCTTGGTACAAGGGAATGGCTCATGGTATAATTGCAGTAAAACAGCATTTGACAAGTATCATAAGTAGATTCGAAAGCTGCAAAGACAGGTATAATATCAATAACTTTTCCAGGAGTTAAATAAACATCTTTCCCATTCCTAGTCCACATTTCCATCAACATCATCAATTAACCAAACCAAACCTTCCAAGTTCAAATTGTTTTCACGAAAGTATAACCCTTAACTGTAATCCCCGAGCAATGTCCAATACCGCGGACACGGCTATTCGAATAGATTTTACACTCTGCAGAGGTCATGCACTTTACCCACAAGATACAGCCAAACACCACAAGGGCGAGTGATCGTAACAAAGCCTTTCGGAAATGGCTAACTACGCAAGTGAACCTTTTCGGTTTTTGCCATACACCATCCCTTCCCTTAACAAAGGCGAAGTATGGGACCGACATACCGTTGGACGGGTACCATGCCATCGCACTGGTACGCTCCCCTTTCAAGCTACACAAAGGGTGTAGTTGACACCCGAGGTATCACATGCAAGTTATTAGTAACTTACTCAACTAGGTCCGTCCCATTACGAACATGTGGTTGCACGATTAACTCAGTTCAAAGGCTTGCAAGGTTAAGTCCTTATGTTGACCAGGGCAAGACTACCCGAAGAACCAAAACATCGCTCCCGATGCCACCACTGGCCCACCCGATCATTCTTGCCACATGCCCCGGTCGAAAACTATTTATCAAACACCCAGTTGATTACCATGCACCACGTGCCATCAACATCACAACACATGATACCTTTCCAAAACAGGTTGAATATATCATTAAGTCAATATTAACATTTGATTGTCCAAAGCCATGTCATAAGCACGTAGCAGGTCTAAGCAATATACTACAACGATCTAAATTCCCATGTTGGCAATTTAATAATTTCCAACTATTTAATCCTCAACTAGGGTGACAAGGGGTTCATGGCATTCAATTATCTATGTCAAGGTGGCATACAGCAACTAGGTACTAACTAATCTCCCAAAATTAATTAAAGCATTTTATATTTGAACTAGCATGCAATAATTTAAATAAAATTAATTTCAAAATGGGATCAACATGGTCAAAGCACAACTTGCCTTTAAAGAATACTTGATCTTGGTCCTGAGGTGGCTCCTGGGTCAACACTTCACCTTCGAAGCCTTCGAGCACTTCAACGTCTACTCGTAACGCGTGCAAATAGCAATAAATGAATAAAACAGTAGACAAAAAGTGTCCAAAAATCCAAATGAAGTCCATAAACAGAGAGAGCATAATTTTATGAATTTTTAGGAATTTGAATCGGCGAAATCGGAGTTAAAACGCAAAAGTTATAAGCGTTTGAAGTTTGAATCTAAATTTGAAATCAATAAACCGAAATAAATAAATAATTTCCTTTTTGGAAAATGATTTATTGCGTCAGCATGACACGTGGACCAATCAGAGGCCGCCACGTCGCCTCGGGTCCATGGACCCGGCGCACGGTTTGGCTCGGTCCACCGTGGACCCGGTCCACAGCGCACATGTCTCACTAACAGCGGGCCCTTCGATGACGCCGTCGGCGATGGCGTCATCACGCACGGCCGAGGATACCGATACCGCGCTTCACCGTGACATCGCGATGACGCCATGGTGCGGTTTGGGTGGGCCGGCCCGACACGCTGGCCCACGCTGGCGTCAGCGTGGCGTCGATGGTAACCGGCGGCGGCCGCTGGCCCGCGTCGGTCAGCCTTCCGACCACGTGGCTAGATCTTGGCCGTTGATTTGAAAATCAACGGCCCAGATCGGATCTGGGTTTCACGCGTGTAAAACGGCTCTGTCCATCTGGACCGTTCGATCTTGATCGGACGGTCAAGATCCAATCTAGAGTTTACAACGTGGCTAACCCTAACCGTACGATCTAGATCTAACGGCTGAGATCATCCCTAGCATGGTGCGGTCATAGGCTACGTGGCTCAATCTAAGCCGTTGGATCTAGATCCAACAGTTGGAAACAGATCTAGAAATCGCAACGTGATTACCTTCGGGCGACGTGGCGCAATCTGGACCGTCTGATGAAGATCAAACGGTGCACCAAGCTCGCGGATGACGATGTCGCTGCGGTGGTTCATGGCGGCCGGAGACGGTGACGACGACCTCCCGAACGGCGTTTCTTCGCGCTTCCAGCGAGATGAATGGTACCCTCTGACGCGGCTTGTCCTTGCGGTTCCGGGTCTGGGCTCAACGGCGGCGGAATCGACGAGTAACCGCGGCGGAGACCTAGCGCAACTACGGCGAGCTCTAGCGGGCGAACGGCGGCGGCTCAGGTGACGTGGGCACTCTCTGCATGGTTGCTCCATTGCACTCTACAGAAACGGGTTGACTTGTTTCTCGTCTCTCGATCCATGGTGTCCAAAATCTTAACGGGATGTTCCTTGTAAGTGAGATCCTCTCGCAGTTCTATCTACTCTAACGGTGTCTGCTCGTCTGGTACTCGAAGACACTTCTTCAGCTGGGACACGTGAAACACGTCATGTACCCCTGCCAATGACTGCGGCAACTCTAGCTGATATGCAACTTCACCTCTACGGCTGAGAACTTTGAATGGCCCAACATATCTCGGCGCGAGTTTTCCTTTGGCATGGAATCTCTTGACTCCCTTGAGTGGTGTAACCCTAAGGTACACGAAATCCTCTGGTTCAAAGCTCAAGTCTCGGCGACGGTTATCGGCGTAGCTTTTCTGTCTTGATTGTGCTATCTTCAGCCATTCCCGGATCATGGCAATCTGCTCTTCGGCTTCTTGAAGAATGTCCGGCCCAAAGACACGACGTTCACCTGTCTCATTCCAGTTCAACGGTGTTCGACAAGGTCGACCGTATAGTGCCACAAAAGGTGACATTTGTAAACTTGCTTGATAGCTATTGTTGTAACTGAACTCAGCATACGGCAGACTTTTATCCCAAGAGGTGGCATAAGCTAACGCACAAGCTCTTAACATGTCCTCTAGAATCTGGTTTACTCTCTCGGTCTGTCCATCCGTCTGAGGGTGATAAGCTGTACTGAAATTCAAACGGGTCCCCATGGCTTCATGTAGCTTATTCCAGAATCTCGAGGTAAACTGGGTACCTCTGTCTGATACAATCTTCTTCGGCACTCCATGCAAACAGACGATCCTGGTCATGTACAATTCTGCTAACTTATCTCCCGAGTAGGTGGTCTTTATCGGGATAAAATGGGCGACCTTAGTCAAGCGGTCTACTATAACCCATATGGAGTCATATCCACCCTGAGTTTTCGGCAAACCGGTAATGAAGTCCATTCCGATTTCCTCCCACTTCCACTCAGGTATCCTTAACGGCTGCAGCAATCCTGCGGGTCTCTGATGCATTGCCTTGACTCTCTGGCATATGTCGCATAATGCAATATGTTCGGCAACTTCACGCTTCATGCTTGGCCACCAGAACCTTTCCTTCAAATCCTGATACATCTTAGCACTTCCAGGGTGAATTGAATACTTGGAGTCATGGGCTTCCTCTAGGATCAACTGCTTCAACTCCTTCTTGTTTGGCACACTAATTCGATCCTCCATCCACAACGTGCCTTGCTCATCCAGCTTGAAGTCTTTTGCCTTGCCTTCATCCATCTTGGACTTAATCCTGCGGATCTTGTCATCATTCTTCTGTCCTTCTCGGATCTGATCCTCTAGGGTAGGCTTCCCTTCTAATGCGGCCAAGAATCCTTCTGGGACCACTTCAATCTGCATTCTCTGGAAGTCTTTGCATAGCTCTTCCTGACTCGTGGCTATCAACATGTTCACAGTATGGCTCTTCCTACTCAGAGCATCGGCCACCACGTTGGCCTTTCCGGGATGGTAATGGATTCCAACATTGTAATCCTTAATCAGTTCCAACCATCTCCTCTGCCTCATGTTCAAGTCTGATTGGGTGAATATGTACTTGAGACTCTTATGATCCGTATACACTTCACATCTGTTCCCAATCAAATAATGACGCCACAACTTCAAAGCATGCACTACGGCAGCTAACTCTAGGTCATGCGTCGGATAATTCTCCTCATGCAGCCTCAACTGCCTCGATGCATAAGCGACGACCTTCCCGTTCTGCATTAGCACACATCCGAGCCCTTGGTGCGATGCGTCACAATAGATGTCAAAGCTTTGATTAACATCCGGTAGAACTAACACCGGTGCTGATGTCAATCGCTTCTTCAACTCTTGAAAACCCTTCTCGCACTCTGGCGTCCAGGCAAACTTCTTCTCCTTCTTCAACAATTGCGTAAGGGGCCTCGCAATCGTCGAAAAGCCTTCAATGAAGCGGCGGTAGTAACCTGCCATCCCAAGGAAACTACGAATCTGGGTCACGATTTTCGGCTGTTCCCAATGTAACACAGCTTCGACCTTGCTTGGATCTACCGCAACTCCTTCTGCGGTCATCACATGTCCAAGGAATTCTACCTTGTCTTTCCAGAAATCGCACTTGCTGAACTTGGCGAAGAGTTGCTGTTCCCTCAGCTTCTCCAAAACTTGCCTCAGGTGCTCTGCATGTTCTTCCTTTGTCTTGGAGTAGATGAAAATGTCATCTATGAACACAACGACAAACTTATCCAAATACTCCATAAAAACCTTGTTCATCATATTCATGAAGTAAGCTGGCGCATTTGTCAGACCGAAGGACATAACAGTAAACTCGTAATGTCCATATCTTGACGAGAATGCGGTCTTCGGAATATCTTCCGACCGGATCTTCAGCTGGTGGTATCCCGATCTCAGATCAATCTTGGAGAAAACTCCGGCTCTTCTTAGCTGATCAAACAGGTCATCGATCCTGGGTAGCGGGTACTTATTCTTCACGGTGACTTCATTGAGTGCACGGTAATCAATGCACATCCTGAAACTCCCATCCTTCTTCTTGACGAACAGAACTGGCGCTCCCCACGGCGACGAACTCGGTCTGATGAATCCTTTTTCCATTAGCTCCTCAAGCTGCTTCTTCATCTCTACCAATTCTTCGGTTGACATCCGATAGGGTCTCTTAGCTATCGGTGCTGTTCCGGGTACTAACTCGATCACAAACTCTATGTCTCTGTCTGGCGGCATACC
The DNA here is from genome assembly GCA_036346355.1 of Rhipidocladum racemiflorum. Taxonomy (NCBI): domain Eukaryota; kingdom Viridiplantae; phylum Streptophyta; class Magnoliopsida; order Poales; family Poaceae; genus Rhipidocladum; species Rhipidocladum racemiflorum. The sequence continues at coordinate 26,997,138 of CM070589.1, forward strand.
AGGTAGATCTTCAGGAAAAACATCTGGATACTCATTCACCACTGAGACATCCTCTATGCTGATTGCCTTTGTGTCGTTTCACCATCACCGCCCATCTCTAACGGCAGTCGCTTGAAATTCCACTTTTCTTCCACACGGGCTCTCAACTGATATGACTCTTCGTCCACAGTCTAGCACGGCCTTGTGCTTGGACAACCAGTCCATTCCCAAAATAACATCTAGGGTCTGGGTTCCCAATATAATAAGGTTCGCTAAGAACTCTACCCCATCTATTAGTATTCTCACCCCAGAACATCCTACTTGAGATCGGAGTTCTGACCCAGGGGTTTGAACTATAAGCATGCACTTAAGATCCACAATCTCCAAATCATTCTTAGAAACAAAATCTCGGGAAACAAACGAATGCGAAGCTCCAGAGTCAAACAAAACTGTTGCAGGTACTGAGTTGACAAGTATCTTACCCAGTATGACGTCCGTGGCATTCTGGAGTGCATCTGCGGTCACGTGATTGACTCTGCCTCTCACCACGGTCTGGGGTGCGGCTCCTGGCTGTGCTGCTCCGCGGTTTGCTCCTGGGGCTGGGGTCCTGGCTGGTGTGGAGCCCAAGTTGAAGCGAACTGGGGTCACTCCGGCTGTCTTCTTGGGGCAGTTGTTGGAGAAATGCCCTGGCTCATTGCATGTATAGCAACGCCACTGCGTGCCTCGGGTTGCTTGTAGCGGCGTTCCTGGCTGGGGTTGGAGTCTGGAAATTCTGATTAACAGGCCTTGGTGCTGGCGACGGTGTTCTTGCTGCATTCTGCGGTTGAAATCTGAAAAACTGATTCGGCGCAACCCGCAGACGCTGCTGCGCTCCCTAACGTGATCCCTGCTACTGCATTCTGCACTTCCTGTCCTCATCCAGTTCCTTGCGCTTGTCCTCAAGAATAAACGCTTTGTTCACAAGCTCCTGGAAATCTGGAAAGGTGTGGGTGATCAGTCCCACCTGTAGTCCGGAGTTGAGTCCCTTCATGAAGCGAGACTGTCTGGCCTTATCTGTCGCTACGTCTTCAGGTGCGTAGCGTGCAAGCTGTGTGAACTTGTTCAGATATTCTGACACCGGTTGATTACCTTGCTTCAATGCCCTGAACTCTTCCTTCTTAAGGTCCATTATTCCTTCAGGCACGTGATACTGACGAAACGCAGCCGTAAACTCCTCCCACGTGATGTCCTGTGGGTTCTCCCGCGTGGCGCAGAAGTTTTCCCACCATTCAGCGGCAGTCCCTTCCAACTGATGAGATGCGTAAAACACCTTCTCATTTCCCATGCATTGGGCAATGTGTAACTTCCTTTCTATTGACCTTAACCAATCATCTGCCTCCAACGGGTTGGCATTCCCAGAGAAAGTGGGTGGATGAGTCCTCATGAACTTCGAAAACTTTGCTCCCTATCGTTGTCCCTGATTTGCTTGGTTAGCGGTGGCCTGAGCAGTGACCTGCTGCATCTGTTGCATCATGGCATGCATCAGCTGGGTTTGTGCAGCAAGAAAAGCTCCAAAGTTCTGCATGTCAACTGGCGGTGCTGGGTGGGGTGCAGGTGCTCCATCATTAGGGTTCCCGGCTGGGCGAGAACCACTCCCATTGCCTCCAAGATTTCCGCGAGTGTTCACCATCTGTCGATTGCTCCAAGGTTTAAAGACAAGAGGGAAACAAGCATAGACAAGTAGTAGAGTAACTTATGCGGGGAGGAAAGTGTAACTCAAAATTCAACTTTATTAACCAGACAATAATAACTCGGTATGGTTGCTTACAACGCCTAAGGGCCTGCAACACATACTGCACACTCAGCAAGCAATGAAAATCCAACGCCTCTAAGGGTGACTCTTTATTCTATAACGCGACTCGACGAAGGAGTCCCAACTACAAGACCTAGGCTCACTCGTCAAGAAAACCTCCTCTACCTGGGTGCGGGTGCGGTGGCATTGGCGCGAAACAATCACCATGCCCTCCAACTGTGGTAGTCGAAGAAGCGGTGTCCTCCTCGAGATCTGACTCCTCCGGGTCCAGCTCATGTAGCTCAAGTACTGGCTCTGGTCCTGGTCCGTACAATGCCGTCTCCAACTCGTCAATCCTCCGCAAAAGGTGGGACACATGCTCCTGAACCTCCCGCCATCGGTTCTTCTCTACCGTGACCTCCTCGCGAGCCTTCTGTAGCTCCCGGTTCGTATCATCGAGCAAATCCTCCTAAGCGATGACGAGTTGTGCCAGCCGCGTGACCGTGGCATTCTCATCCTGAATCAGCTTCGGGTCAAGGAGGTTGTTGTTGTGTGGGTGGTAGCGGTACACCACGCCCTCCAGCTCGCTGGCGTAGATGCGGGCGATGTGTCGCATCGCTCGTCGTGACACCTCCTAAATTCCCATCTGCATTGTCGACATCCTAGCGGTGCAGTATATCGGACGGTTGCCCTTGCCCTTCTTCCTGGCATGTACCGTGATCTTCATATCACAAGCCTTAATTAGTCCCGCTTGTCTGATGACGTTCACTTGGTATTGCGGCTTCTCAAAACCTTCAAGAAACTGCAGCATACGCCAAAGTTCCGCGGTGTGGCCAACCTCAAGATCGACGTAGTTGATCTCTCCCTCCATCTGTCACAAAATGCTCACGTGAGAACATATTTCAAATTGTGATGAGGGTAAGGGAAAAATTCAGCAAGGGGGTAAGAAAAGAGAGAAGGGGGTAAGTCGAGAATTCATTCATTTTCTTGACAAACTTTTAGCTTTAGAAAATAGGTTTTATCCTTACTGTAACACCCCAAAATTTTGCTTTTCTTAAATTCATGTGTGATTTGGCACTTTGGTGAATTTTTGGAATTTTCTGGAATTTATTTGGATTTATTTGGAATTTATTTGAATTTATTCCATTTTGAAATAATTAAAGAATTTAATTTTGCAAATAAAATTTTGTTGGAAATATTTTATTTGAGTCCAAAATGATCCAAAATATTTTCCAGAATTTTTCTGGAATTTTTCTGAGTCTTTTGCTATTTTTAATGAATTAAATGAATTATTGGGAATTATTTTAAATATTAAATCGCTGGAAAATCAACTCGGGTCGAGTATCGTTTCATCCGATCGAAGTCGAACCCGAGTCGGACTCGAGTCCGACCGAGCCGATTGACTCGACCAAACCAGTTCCCAACCCTAAGCGATCCCGACCGTTGGATCGGGATCCAACGGCTGAGATCCGCCCGTACCGGTTCGAGCCGCGTCCGACCCGGACACGATCGCGCCCGTGCGATCGTGGCCGTTGATCGCGACACGTGGACGGCTCCCAGTCGTCGTCTCCGCCCCGACTCCGAGCCGGAGAGCTCCGCCGTAACCGAGCAGGACACGGCTAGGGTTCCGATTTGCGCGCACGTCGAGGCCATATTTAAAGCCCGGACCGGCCCCCGAGGTTGACCTCTCCTATGCGCCCCGTTTGCCCCAGCTAATAGAGCTCAAGCCGCCGCCAAGCCGTGCCGATTGCTCGCCGTAGTAGGGGAAGTCCCCGCCGCGGTTTTTCGTCGATCCCCGCCGCTGCCGCCGCTCTCCGACGACACCAAGCCCAGGACCAACATCCCCACGTCACGCCGCGCCTGGGAGTGCCAATCTTCACGCCGGAGCTGCACGGACACGCCGCGTGGGAGGTCGTCGTCTACGTCTCCGGTGCCCAAGCCTCGCCGCGCCATCGCCGGACTCCGCGAGCTCGGTGAACCGTCAGATCCAGATCGGACGATTGAGGTGAGCCCACGTTCTATCCCAAACCCTGGAAACCAGATCGAATCTGGACCGTTGGATCAAGATCTAACGGCTCAGATCCGCCGCGTTAACCTAAACGCGTGAAGCCTAGATCCAATCTGGGCCGTTGGTTTTCAAATCAAAGGCCGAGATTGCGCCACGTGTGCCTAGCCGCACCCACGCGTGTGGGCGCGTGTCCCTGACACGCGGGCCCCGCAAGACTGAGGGCCCCATGCGCCCCCACCACCTCCCAAGCCGCACACACCCCACCCCACCTCCCCTTTGGCAGCCGCACCCCCCCCCCAAACCCTTCCCCCTTTGGTAGCGCCACCCCCTCCCTCTCATGCCTCCTCCTCCCCTCCAAAATCAGATCTAGTGCCCTTGTTGATTCCGAGAGGGGATTTGCGCAAGGGGAAGATCCGGAGGAGGAGTAGGATCGCGAGGATTCGAGCCGCGGCGCCGGTTTTGGAGTTGTCATCGATTTCTTCGGGGTGTAGGTATTTTTCTTTTATGATCTCCGCTGTGATTGATGGCTAAGCTCGTGTAAGAGGGTATTAGGGAGTGGTTGCATGTTTGGAAGTTCAAGTTTGGATGAGTAGATCAAAAACTAGAGAGGGATTTTCGTTTCTGTTCGGCTAATCTGTGCAGAACTGCTTCCGTGGGCGTTTTCGTAACCAAAATGATTTTTACTGGAAAAGTGCATAACTAAAAAGTTGTAGATAACGTCGAAACCTAGCTCCTGTAATTTTTTCAGATTTTTATGAGTTGTGGTTTGGGAGTAATCGCGATGGGAAAACTGCTGTAGGATGAGAGGGGACAGATTGCGTATTCAGATTAGGGCTGTAGATTAAAAATACTTGGGTCAGGAATTAAAATTCTTGGTCTATATGAAAGTTGTAGATCACATACATATCTGTATTCTGTAATTTTCTCATAATTTTTGGAGTTATGGATTTGAAGTTATGACTGTAGTAAATCCGCTGTTATGATGGGAAACTTAAATCTGTCTACTGTGTTAAGCCACGTTTTAGGAAAATTTAAAGTGGGAATCAAAATATTTGCACTACATAAAAGTTGTAGGTATGGCCGAGATCTATCTTCTGTAATTTTTTTGGAATTTTTGATGCTGCCATCTGTTCGTAGCTGTTGAAAGAGCGTCGCTTCTGAATTTTGTAGCTAATCCTTGTACCCTGCTAAAGACCTGTCGATTAGGCATAGTTAACTAAATAATTAAAATTTGTGGTCTCTTTGAAAGTTGTAGAAGATGTCAATATCTAACTTCTGTAATTTTTGTAGAATTTTATACATATCACAGAAATAGCTTCAAAATAAACAAGCCGGCCTGCGCAATCTGTTTTTCTGGACAGCTTGGTAGAATATTGTGTTTCGGGGGCCGTGGGAGTAGGGAACGCTTATTTGTGTTCAATTTAAGTTGAAAAATGTTTAAGTACTGAGGTAAAATGCTTGTGTAGGTGGTGCGACTTCGGGACGCAATTAATATCTTTGTCTTCATCGGTAAAGGCAAGTGGAATAGCTCTGTTTGTTCATGTTTGAATTGTTTATGTCTGATTTTCCATAGACTGTTGTTGCCCTCTTTACTTATTGATCTGTATGGAATGTATTATAGCTCAGATGTATGTGAAGTTATTTATGCATGAATCATGTCATTTGCATTCATGCATTGGAAGAATGTTGCCGCGAGATTCGCGACCGTACCGGTACAATACCGTGTGTTCACGAGAAAGAGCACGGTAACCGTGTGTTCCTGAGAAAGGACACGGTGAGAAGTAACATGTCATGAGCATATGCATTACCTAACTTATGTGAATGCTTTTATGTGGTGGGAAGAAAAGAGAGGAAAGTATGATTGTATGTTCTCTGTTTACTTCTTTAAGAAAGAAAGAAAGGAAGAATGTACGAATTTACAATGCTTGATTGTTAATTCATGCCTGTTGTATTTCACTTGCTGAGATTATCCAATCTCACCGCTTCTTTCATTTCTTTCAGGCCGTTCATTGGAGCATAGCATGAAGGGTGGGGCGTAGCAGCACTTTCTACACATGCTCACTTAGAATAAAATAATTATGTTGGTTATTTAATCATGTTAAACCGTGTAACTTATGGCTCATGGTTCCAAACTTTAAATCGGGGTCGGTAGTATCTTGTTGCCTTGTGAGTTCGGTATATTGTGGTACTTATTTTGCATGTTCGTATTACTAGTTATGCTTCCGCTATGTTGTGGTCCATGTTTTGTTTGTGTCATTCTTTATTAATAGCAAAGGTCATGTCGAATTTTTGTCATAGACCTTAGTTGTTATGTTGGGGTGTTACAGTTGGTATCAGAGCGGGCTTTAGGTTCTGGGTATGTTCGAAATTGGTTAAGATGAAAAATGACACACTTGCACTTGTAGGATTGGTTCGGGTGCATTGCATTGCATGCGATGCTTGACTTTACTAATTTTGTTTCATGTATTGTATTTGTTGTCGTTATTGATTGTTGTCTTTGGAGTGTAGTTAACTGCTTCAAGTATGCCGCCTAGACCGCGGACCAGGACCCAGCCGGGAACTCAGGTTGGCCAGGGGTCCGAGGTCGGAGAATCCTCCAATACGATAGAGGGAACTCAAGTAGAGTTAGTGGCTGCTATGAGGGCAATGCAGAAGAATTGAGGATGTTGAGGCAGCGCGCAGGCTACTCCTGCTGGAGCTGCCCTGCTTTGTTGTTCTTTGGGGCAGGAGCACATTCGCCGGCGTGGTGTGGGCTTGCGTCTGCGGGAGTGGGTCGGCATGAGGTTGGACAGTTTCGGAGGGACGGGTAGTCCGACCTGTGCAGCGTGATTGGTTGTCTTATGTGGAACAGCAATTGGAGGCTTTTGAGGTAGAGATGCAGAGCGTGTCCGTTTTGTGACACAACTCCTGAAGGGAGAAGCTCAGATCTGGTGGAGGGGCGTGCTTGCCACTGTGTCGGGCCAGCAGGCGGTCCTTCATGGGAGGACTTCGTGAAGCGATTCGAGAGGAGGTTCTACCCCGCCACCTTCCTGGATAGGATGCAGATTGACTTGGGACAAGACACGCAGATGTGAAGTCGGTGGTCGAGTACGAAGTTGGGGTTCAATCGCATTGTGCGATTTGTGCCTCATGTGGCGCGTGATGAGATGGAGAAGACGAGGCGCTTCCGTCGAGGGCTTTGTCCGCCTATTCGCCACATGCTAGGTGCTTTTCCCATCACCGACTTTCGGTCCTTGGTTGAGCAGGCACTTGGCATAGAGTTGCACTCAACTTCACGCATGAGATTCGCAAGTCATCCGGCGGGAGCGATCAAGGGTCCTGTTGAGAAGAAGGGCCCACCTGGTGGCCCTACCCATAAGAAGGGAAAGAATCAGCGCTATCAGCCCCTATCAAGGCCGCTCCGGTCAGCTGGCGTGCCCAGGTGGGGTGCACCTCAAGATCGAGCTGTTGCTAAGCCAGGGCTTGGGCATGGTTTGTTTCCGTTGCGGTGACCCTCATCGCCGTAGTGAGTGCTCTTGGAAGGGGAGATGCTCCACTTGTGGTCGGGAGGATCACAAGGATGTGGTATGTAGACGTAATCCCAACTCCAAGCTACGTTGGGAGCAGGTGACCCTTCACCGGTGACGTAACTCGAGGGCTACATTCAGATGTTGGCTGCTGCTCCTACCCGGGGTGCTTGCCGGCGCCTTCGTCGGCCTCTTCACTACCCTCTGCCGCAGGGGGCGTCTTTGGTGCCCACAGCTTGTTGCTCCATCTTCGTCGGCACCGCAGCCGCGGACCTCGCACCGATTCTTTCCGCCACAGAGTCGCTTCGTCCCAGATGACTCCGGATTTATGTTATGCCTTCAGCAGAGGGAGTAGATCGTGGTGACGTGGTGACAGTACTCTTTTAGTGAATTCTTTTGAGGCCGGTGTTCTGTTTGATTCGGGAGCTAGTTTTTCGCTTGTCTCGATGGGTTTTGCTGCTCGGGCTGGTCTTTCTGTGCAGAGTGTGGGGCGGTTGGTGGTGGTCAATTCACCACAAGGAATTATATCTTGCACAGAGTACTGTCCTAGTTGTTGTTTTTTATTAGCAGAGGAGGAGTTCGTGGCGAATCTGTTGGTGATCCCTTTGGAGCCATTCGATGTCATTCTTGGCATGGATTGGCTATCTTTGCACCAAGCATTGATTGACTGTTCCTGGAAAACGATCACCCTCCAAGCTCCTTCGGGGCGAGAAGTTGTCTTCCAAAGCAGTATTCTTCAGCTTACTCTTTCATTTCTTTGCCGGTTGTTCCCAAGCTCCCGGATGTCAAAATCGGGTGTTCTTTGGTCCATGGTAGAAGGCCGGGAGACCGTGATTAGTCTGGAGGATGTCGATGTGGTTTGTCTCAGATCCGGATGTTTTCCCAGTGAGTCGCCGGATTACCACCTGAGCGAGAGTCAATCTTTCGCATTGAACTTGTTCCGGATACGAGACCAATTTTTAAAACTCCTTATAGAATGGCCCCGGTTGAGCAAGCGGAATTGAAGAAGCAGTTGGATGAACTCCTGGCTAAGGGGTTCATCAGACCGAGCACCTCCCCTTGGGCTGCCCCGGTTTTGTTTGTGCAGAAGAAAGATGGCTCCAAAAGGCTTTGTATTGATTACCAGGCGCTTAATCAAGTAACCATTAAAAACAAATACCCCCTGCCCCGCATCGATGATCTTTTTGATCACCGAGGGTGCCAAGTTATTCTCAAAGATTGATTTGCGATCTGGGTACCATCGATTCACGGATTAAAGAAGAGGATATTGAGAAGACAAGATTCAACACGAGGTACGGACATTTTGAATTCGTGGTTATGTCTTTTGGACTAACCAATGCCCTCATTGTGTTTATGGAGGCAATGAACAGGATGTTCCATAAGTTTCTTGATGTCTTTGTGGTCGCTCTTCATTGATGACATCCTAGTCTACTCAAGGACAAAGGAAGAGCATGCCGTGCATTTGGGCTTGGTCTTGGATACTCTCGGGAAGAATAAATTTTATGCAAAACTCAAGAAGTGTGCTTTCTCGGTTGATCAAGTGAGTTTCCTTGGGCATGTCATTAACTGTAGAGGTATCACAATCGACCCAAAGAATGTTGCCGCTGTGGTCGGATGGCATAGACCGAACAGGTGACGGAGATTAGGAGTTTTCAAGTTAGCTGGTTACTACCTACGCTTTGTGCAAAACTTTTCTGTCATTGCTAAACCATTGACAAGACTCACTCGAAGGGAATTCCTTTCCTTTGAATGAGCGATTGTGAGGTCAGTTTCAGTCATTGAAGAGTAAGTTGATCAATGCACCGGTCCTAATCTTGCTCGAGAGTGGCAAGCGTTATACGGTGTACGCAGATGCTTCTCGTATTGGTCTAGGCTGTGTGCTTATGCAAGAAGGTCATGTTATCGCCTATGCATCTAGACAGCTTGAAGACTCATGAGCAAAACTATCCCACCCATGATCTCGAATTGGTCATTGTGGTCTTTGCATTGAAATCCTGGAGGCATTATCTTTATGGGGAATCATGTGACGTGTTCACGGATCATAAGAGCCTCAAGTATATCTTCACTCAGCGGGAGTTGAATCTGAGACAACGTAGGTGGTTGGAATTGATTAAGGATTTTGACTTGACCATCCAGTATCACCCTGGCAAGGCCAATGTTGTGGCAGATGCTTTGAGCGAAACAGGGTCCCTAAAGCTGCGATGCCTTTGATAGCAGAGCTGAACAATATGCAAGTCTCCTTTTGTTTTATGTGTGGCGCAGAGGAGGCTCAATTGATCATTCAATCCTCCATTCCCGAGCGGGTGCGCGAGGCTCAATTCCAAGACCGTTTGCTCCAGAATGTTCGGAGAAGGATCTTGGACGGGAAGCCCCGAGAGTTTTCCTTGGACGATAATGGTTCCATCCGGTTTAGAGGTCGACTTTGTGTGCCACAGAAATCAGAGGTAAAGATGGATATACTGAGAGAAGCCCACCGTACTCCTTATACGGTACATCCTGGTGAGACCAAGATGTATCGAGACTTGAGGCAAGGTTTTTGGTGGAAGAGAATGAGGGTTGACATTGCAAAGTATGTAGCCTCATGTGGTGTGTGCCAACAGGTGAAAGCTGAACACAAGAGGCCCGCCGGTTTCATCGCAATCATTAGAAATTCGAATGGAAGTGGGAACACATCACGATGGATTTCGTGGTTGGTTTACCTCGTTCGCCTAGAGGTAGAGATGCTATTTGGGTAGTAGTTGATGTGCTCATGAAGTCTGCACATTTCATACCAATGAAAAGCGACCAATTCAGCTCAGATTTGGTTCCTTTGTATATGAAAGAAGTGGTCGATTGCATGGGGTGCCTAAGTCGATCGTTTCGATCGGGACTCAAATTTGTGTCTCGTTTACGGCAAAGTTTGCAAGGTGCTTTGGGCACGAAGCTCTCTTTTAGTACCGCTTTCCATCCCCAGACAGACGGTCAATCAGAACGTACCATCCAGACCTTGGAAGACATGCTGCGTGCCTGCGTCCTTTCATGGAAGGGTAATCGAGGACCACCTAGCTTTGGTGGAGTTTGCTTATAATAATAGTTACCGAGTCTAGCATCAAGATGGCTCCGCTCGAGGCTTTGTATGGCCGGAGGTGTGTTTCCCGTTATGCTGGGATTCTTTGGGTGAGAAGTCCGTGCAAGGTCCGGATTGGGTTCAGCAAACTCATGAAAAGGTGCGTTTGATTCGACAGAATCTATTGGCCTTCGAGCCGTCAAAAAAGTTATGCAGATAAGAGGAGGCGGGATTTGGAATTTGCTGTGGGTGATCAAGTTCTCCTCCGAGTGTCACCTTCGAAGGGCATTGTTCGCTTTGGTACCACCCCGTAAGCTCGATCCGAGGTATATTGGTCCGTTTCTGGTGTTGGCTCGAGTGGGTAGTCCGCTTACCGCTTGGAGTTACCAATCGATGAGTGGAGTGCATAATGTATTCCATGTCTCAATGCTTCTAAGTACCTCCATGACCCGAGCAAAAGATTGACTGGAGCCAATAACAGCTTGAGCAAGATTTAACCTCGAAGTGCCACCCGGTCGCATCTTAGACATGTCGAGCGGACTATGAGGAATAGAGTTATTAAGTTCGTGAAAGTCCTTTGGACTAATCAGACCGAAAGGAGGCAACTTGGGAACCGGAAGAGTTGATGCGCAAAAAGTACCCCGATTTCTTTGAGGAAGGGGCGCCTGTCGTGTTTTTGTCTTATTGGTCTCCTTTTCTTCGTCAGAATGGGAGTAGATTCGGGACGAATCCTTTAAGGGGGAGAATGTAATACCCGGAATTCGTTTCCCTAGCCATTTCTTTTATTCCTTCGAAGCGTTGTTTTTTTATTTAGCTGAACATTTGCGGAGTTCAGGGATGCGGAAAAGAAGTTAAAATATATTTTTAGCATCATTAAAGTGTGAATTATTGTTTTTTTGGGCGAGGGCTTGTACCACTTGGGCCTAGGCCGGCTTTTGGGCCAGCCCATGCGCCCCCACCACCTCCCAAGCCGCACACACCCCACCCCACCTCCCTTTGGCAGCCGCACCCCCAACCCCTTCCCCCGTTGGTAGCCGCCACCCCCGCCCTCCCATGCCTCCGCCTCCCCTCCAACATCAGCTCCAGGGCCCTTGTTGATTCCGAGAGGGATTTATAAGGGGAAGATCCGGAGGAGGAGTAGGATCGCGAGGATCCAGCCGCGCGCTGGTTTTGGAGTTGTCATCGATTTCTTCGGGGTGTAGGTATTTTTCTTTTATGATCTCCGCTGTGATTGATGGCTAAGCTCGTGTAAGAGGGTATTAGGGAGTGGTTGCATGTTTGGAAGTTCAAGTTTGGATGAGTAGATCAAAAACTAGAGAGGGATTTTCGTTTCTGTTCGGCTAATCTGTGCAGAACTGCTTCCGTGGGCGTTTTCGTAACCAAAATGATTTTTACTGGAAAAGTGCATAACTAAAAAGTTGTAGACAACGTCGAAACCTAGCTCCTGTAATTTTTTCAGATTTTTATGAGTTGTGGTTTGGGAGTAATCGCGATGGGAAAACTGCTGTAGGATGAGAGGGGACAGATTGCGTATTCAGATTAGGGCTGTAGATTAAAAATACTTGGGGCAGGAATTAAAATTCTTGGTCTATATGAAAGTTGTAGATCACATACATATCTGTATTCTGTAATTTTCTCATAATTTTTGGAGTTATGGATTTGAAGTTATGACTGTAGTAAGTCCGCTGTTATGATGGGAAACTTAAATCTGTCTACTGTGTTAAGCCACGTTTTAGGAAAATTTAAAGTGGGAATCAAAATATTTGCACTACATAAAAGTTGTAGGTATGGCCGAGATCTATCTTCTGTAATTTTTGGAATTTTTGATGCTGCCATCTGTTCGTAGCTGTTGAAAGAGCGTCGCTTCTGAATTTTGTAGCTAATCCTTGTACCCTGCTAAAGACCTGTCGATTAGGCATAGTTAACTAAATAATTAAAATTTGTGGTCTCTTTGAAAGTTGTAGAAGATGTCAATATCTAACTTCTGTAATTTTTGTAGGATTTTATACATATCACAGAAATAGCTTCAAAATAAACAAGCCGGCCTCATCAATCTGTTTTTCTGGACAGCTTGGTAGAATATTGTGTTTCGGGGCCGTGGGAGTAGGGAACGCTTATTTGTGTTCAATTTAAGTTGAAAAATGTTTAAGTACTGAGGTAAAATGCTTGTGTAGGTGGTGCGACTTGGGACGCAATTAATATCTTTGTCTTCATCGGTAAAGGCAAGTGGAATAGCTCTGTTTGTTCATGTTTGAATTGTTTATGTCTGATTTTCCATAGACTGTTGTTGCCCTCTTTACTTATTGATCTGTATGGAATGTATTATAGCTCAGATGTATGTGAAGTTATTTATGCATGAATCAAGACATATGCATTCATGCAATGGAAGAATGTAGCCGCGAGATTCGCCGCGATCTGCAGTACAATACCGTGTGTTCCTGTGAAAGGGCACTGTATGCGTGTGTTCCTGAGAAAGTTCACTGTGAGTAGTAACATGTCATGAGCATATGCATTACCTAACTTATGTGAATGCTTTTATGTGGTGGGAAGAAAAGAGAGGAAAGTATGATTGTATGTTCTGTTTACTTCTTTAAGAAAGAAAGAAAGGAAGAATGTAATGCAATTTACAATGCTTGATTGTTAATTCCGCCTCATTGTATTTCACTTGTCGAGATTATCCAATCTCACCGCTTCTTTCATTTCTTTCAGGCCGTTCATTGGAGCATAGCATGAAGGGTGGGGCGTAGCAGCACTTTCTACACATGCTCACTTAGAATAAAATAATTATGTTGGTTATTTAATCATGTTAAACCGTGTAACTTATGGCTCATGGTTCCAAACTTTAAATCGGGGTCGGTAGTATCTTGTTGCCTTGTGAGTTCGGTATATTGTGGTACTTATTTTGCATGTTCGTATTACTAGTTATGCTTCCGCTATGTTGTGGTCCATGTTTTGTTTGTGTCATTCTTTATTAATAGCAAAGGTCATGTCGAATTTACAACATTTGACAAGTATCATAAGTAGATTCGAAAGCAGTAAAGACAGGTATAATTTCAATAACTTTTCCAGGAGTTAAATAAACATCTTTCTCATTCCTAGTCCACATTTCCATCAACATCATCAATTAACCAAACCAAACCTTCCAAGTTCAAGTTGTTTTCACGAAAGTCTAACCCTTGACTGTAATCCCCGAGCAATGTCCAATACCGTGGGCACGGCTATTCGAATAGATTTTACACTCTGCAGAGGTTATGCACTTTACCCACAAGATACAGCCAAACACCACAAGGGCGAGTGATCGTAACAAAGCCTTTCGGAAACGGCTAACTACGCAAGTGAACCTTTCCGATTTTTGCCATACACCATCCCTTACCTTAACAAAGGCGAAGTATGGGAACGACATACCGTTGGACGGGTACCATGCCATCGCACTGGTTCGCTCCCCTTTCAAGCTTCACAAAGGGTGTAGTTGACACCCGAGGTATCACATGCAAGTTATTAGTAACTTACTTAACTAGGTCCGTCCCATTACGGACATGTGGTTGCACGATTAACTCAGTTCAAAGGCTTGCAAGGTTAAGTCCTTATGTTGACCAGGGCAAGACTACCCGAAGAACCAAAAAGTCGCTCCCGATGCCACCACTGGCCCACCCGATCATTCTTGCCACATGCCCCGGTCGAAAACTATTTATCAAACCCCAAGTTGATTACCATGCACCACGTGCCATCAACATCACAACACATGATACCTTTCCAAAACAGGTTCAATATATCATTAAGTCAATATTAACATTTGATTGTCCAAAGCCATGTCATAAGCACGTAGCAGGTCTAAGCAATATACTACAACGATCTAAATTCCCATGTTGGCAATTTAATAATTTACAACTATTTAATCCTCAACTAGGGTGACAAGGGGTTCATGGCATTCAATTATCTATGTCAAGGTGGCATACAGCAACTAGGTACTAACTAATCTCCCAAAATTAATTAAAGCATTTTATATTTTGAACTAGCATGCAATAATTTAAATCAAATTAATTTCAAAATGGGATCAACATGGTCAAAGCACAACTTGCCTTCAAAGAATACTTGATCTTGGTCCTGAGGTGGCTCCTGGGTCAACACTTCACCTTCGAAGCCTTCGGGCACTTCAACGTCTACTCGTAACGCGTGCAAATAGCAATAAATGAATAAAATAGTAGTCAAAAAGTGTCCAAACATCCAAATGAAGTCCATAAATAGAGAGAGCATAATTTTATGAATTTTTAGGAATTTGAATCGGCGAAATCAGAGTTAAAACGCAAAAGTTATAAGCGTTTGAAGTTTGAATCTAAATTTGAAATCAATAAACCGAATTAAATAAATAATTTCCTTTTTAGAAAATGATTTATTGCGTCAGCATGACACGTGGACCAATCAGAGGCCACCACGTCGCCTCGGGTCCATGGACTCGGCGCACGGTTTGGCTCGGTCCACCGTTGACCCGGCCCACTACAAGACGTGTCTCATCGACAGCGGGCCTTCTGATGACGCCGCCAGCGACTTCATCACGCGACGGTGAGGACACCGACGTTTGGGCCCCAAAGTGACGTCAGCATGACGTCATGGTTCGGTTTGGCTTGGCCGCTGACACGCGGGCCGCAGCGGCGTCACGCACGTGGCGTCGGCGGTGATCAAGCGGTGACCGCGCTGACCGCGTCGGTCAGCCTTCCAACCACGTGGCTGGATCTCGGCCGTTGATTTGAAAATCAACGGCCTAGATCGGATCTGGGTTTCACGTGTGTAAAATGGCTCGGTCCATCTGGACCGTTCGATCTTGATCGGACGGTCAAGATCCAATCTAGAGTTTACAACGTGGCTAACCCTAACCGTACGATCTAGATCTAACGGCTGAGATCATCCCTAGCACGGTGCGGTCATAGGCTACGTGGCTCAATCTAAGCCATTGGATCTAGATCCAACAGTTGGAAACAGATCTAGAAATCGCAACGTGATTACCTTCGGGCGACGTGGCGCAATCTGGACCGTCTGATGAAGATCCAACGGTGCACCAAGCTCGCGGATGACGATGTCGCTGCGGTGGTTCATGGCGGCCGGAGACGGTGATGACGACCTCCCAAACGGTGTTTCTTCACGCTTCCGGCGAGATGAATGGTACCCTCCGACACGGCTTGTCCTTGCGGTTCCGAATCTGGGCTCAACGGCGGCGGAATCGACGAGTAACCGCGGCGGAGACCTAGCGCAACTACGGCGAGCTCTAGCGGGCGAACGGCGGCGGCTCAGGTGACGTGGGCTAGGGCTACGGGTGCGCACGGAAGTCGGCTACCCAGTGGCGGCGGCAGCGCCTTAAATAGGGGCCTCGGCTTCCGTGTATTGCGCGGAGACCGAGGTCCACCCGGTTACGACGGCGGAATCCGAATCCTATTCGGATTCGGTGAGGTGGCTCAACGTGGATCGCCGGATCAAGATCCGACGGTTGCGGGGTTTGGGCTCGGGTCTGGCTCGGCGACTTGGCTGGCTCGGTCGGAGTCGGGCTCGGGTGACGTGGCGCGATCGTGGCCGTTGGATCTTGATCCAACGGTCACGCGGTTTAGGTTAGGTTGGAACCGGGTTCGGCTCGAACGCGGCTCGGGTCGGACTCGAGTCTGACTCGGGTTTGGGCTCGGTCGGATGAACAGTAAAACCCGGTTTGGGTTTTTCCAACGATTAAATAATCAATTTAATTCCCAGAAATTCATTTAATTCATTAAAAATAGCAAAACACTCAGAAAAATTCCAGGAAAATTCTAGAAAATATTTTGGAACATTTTGGACTCAAATAAATTATTTCCAACAAAATTTTATTTGCAAAATTAAATTCTTTAATTATTTCAAAAGGGAATAAATTCAAATAAATTCCAAATAAATCCCAGAAAATTCCAAAAATTCACAAAAGTGCCAAATCTTATTTAAATTCATGAAAAGCAAAAATTGGGGTGTTACAAACCTCCCCCCTTAACAGAATCTCGTCCCCGAGATTCAGGGCTTACTAAAGAATAGGTTTGGAAATTCTTTCTTCAGATCCTCCTCGCGCTCCCAAGTTGCTTCACTCTCTGCATGGTTGCTCCATTGCACTCTACAGAAACGGGTTGACTTGTTTCTCGTCTCTCGATCCATGGTGTCCAAAATCTTAACGGGATGTTCCTTGTAAGTGAGATCCTCTCGCAGTTCTATCAACTCTAACGGTGTCTGCTCGTCTGGTACTCGAAGACACTTCTTCAGCTAGGACACGTGAAACACGTCATGTACCCCTGCCAATGACTGCGGCAACTCTAGCTGATATGCAACTTCACCTCTACGACTGAGAACTTTGAATGGCCCAACATATCTCGGCGCGAGTTTTCCTTTGGCATGGAATCTCTTGACTCCCTTGAGTGGTGTAACCCTAAGGTACACGAAATCCTCTGATTCAACGCTCAAGTCTCGGCGACGGTTATCGGCGTAGCTTTTCTGTCTTGATTGTGCTATCTTCAGCTGTAACATCCCAAAATTTTGCTTTTCTTAAATTCATGTGTGAATTGGCACTTTGGTGAATTTTTGGAATTTATTTGGATTTATTTGGAATTTATTCCATTTTTAAATAATTAAAGAATTAAACTTTGCAAATAAAAATTTGTTGGAAATATTTTATTTGAGTCCAAAATGTTCCAAAATATTTTCCAGAATTTTTCTAAGTCTTTTGCTATTTTTAATGATTTAATTGAATTTCCGAGAATTTAATTGGATTAATTAAATCGAGTTGGTTTCACTGTTCCTCCGACCGAGCCCGAGTTAGACTCGAGTTCGAGTCCGACCCGAACCCGACCGCGCCCGTGGTCAAGCCGAACCCGTTCGCCCCGAACCCTAACCGTGTGACCGTTGGATCTTGATCCAACGGCCATGATTGAGCTACGTCACCCGAGCCCGAGTTCGACCGAGCCAGCCAGCTAGCCCGAGCCAGACCCGAGCCCAAACCCTCGCACCGTTGGATCTTGATCCAACGGCTGACGTTGATCCACGTCACCCAATCCGAATCCAACTCGGATTCCACCGTCGCAACGGAGTGGACCTCGGTTTTCGCGTGTTTCACGGACGCCGAGGGCCCTATTTAATGCGCCGCCACCGCTGCCGTGATGCCGACTTCCGCGGCGCACTGCAGCCTAGCTCACGCCGCCAAAGCCGCCGTGGTTGCGCCGCACGCTCGCCGGAGTTGGAGGAGCGTTCGCCGCGTTCAAGCTGCGATTTCGCCGCCGTCAGCCGTCCTCATTTGTTGAGCCCAGATCCGGAACCGCGAGGTCAAGCTGTGCCAGAGGAGACCACTCACTTCGCCGGAGGAGCCCCGCAACGCCGTCGCCGTGGTCGCCGTCTTCGTCTCCGGTGAACCAGCCCCGCCGCAAGCCATCGCCGGACCTCAAGCTCCACCAGCCGTCCGATCCAGATCCAAGGGTCCAGATCGCGCCACGTCACACCCCGGTGAGATCCCACGTGCTTGCCTCAGATCTATTTCCAACCGTTGGATCTAGATCCAACGGTTTAGATCATGCCACGTAGCCTAAACTGCACCAAGCTAGAATAGATCTCAGCCGTTAGATCTAGATCGAACGGTTAGCATTAACCCACGTTGTTTTCGTTAGATTGGATCTTGACCGTCCGATCAAGATCGAACGGTCCAGATCAGCGGAGTAGTTTCTTAACGCGTTAAGCCGAGATTCAATCTGGGCGTTGATTTTCAAATCAACGGCCGAGATCTAGCCACGCGTGGCGGGAGGCCGACCGTCATCGGCGCGATCGGCGCCGCTGGCGTGGCGCGTGTCTCTGACACGCGGGGCCCGCGTGTCAGTGGGGCCCACGCGTCAGCGTCTCAGCCAAGTGCACCGCTGACGTCACGGTGGGGCCCAGCTGTCAGCCGTCCTTAGCCGTGCGTGATGACGTCACCGCTGACGTCATCCGAGGGGCCCACCTGTCAGCGAGACACGTGAGCCGTGGACCAGGTCCACGGTAGACCGAGCCACGCCATGGACCCGAGGCGACGTGGCGGCACCGGATTGGTCCACGTGTCATGCTGACGCAATAAAAGAATTTCCGAAAAAGAAAATGATTTATTAATTCGAATTATTGATTTCAAATTTTGATTCAAACTTCAAACGCTTATAACTTTTGCATTTTAACTCCGATTTGAGTGATTCAAATTTCTAAATTTGTATAAAATTGAGATCTACCTAATTATGAATTTTATTTAATTTTTGGACTAAAGTTTACATCTGTAATATTATTTAATTGATTATTTAAACTTCAAAATGCTATAACTTTTGCATTTAAACTCCGAATTTGACGATTCCAGTTTCTAAAAATTCATAAAATTATGCTCTATCTTTTTATGGACTTTATTTGGATGTTTGGACACTTTTTGTCTACTGTTTTATTCATTTGTTACTATTTGCACGCGTTACGAGTAGACGTTGAAGTGCCGGAAGGATTCGAAGGAGAAGTATTGACCCAGGAGCCAGCTCAGGACCAAGAGCAAGTAGTTTTTGAAGGCAAGTTATGCTTTGACCATATTGATCCTATTTTGAAACCTATTTTGATTTAACTTATTACATGCTAGTTCAATTAGAAAATACTTTATTTAAATATGGGAAATTAGATAAATGCCAAATTGCTGTATGACACCTTGATTACTTAAATATGTGCCATGACCCCTTCTCACCCTATATGTTGAGTATTAGTTGGACATTATTAAATTGCCAACATGGGATTTTAGACCGTTGTAGTATATGGCTTAGACCTGCTACGTGCTCATGACATGATTTTGGACAATCAAATGTTAATATTGACTTAATGATATATTGAACCTGATTTGGAAAGGCATCATGTGATGTTGATGGCACGTGGTGCATGGTATTCAACTGGGGCTTGATAAATAGTTTTCGACCGGGGCATGTGGCAAGAATGATCGGGTGGGCCAGTTGTGGCACCGGGAATGTTGGTTTGGTTCTTCGGGTAGTCTTGCCCTGGTCACCCTAAGGACTTCACCTTGCAAGCTTTTGAACTGGGACAAACGTGCAACCACATGTCTGTAATGGGACGGACCTAGTTGATTAAGTTGCTAATAACGTACCTGTGGGACCTCAAGAGGTCAACTACACCCTTTGTGTAAGTTGTACGGGGGAGCGTACCGGGGCTGCGGCCAGGAACCCATCTAACGGTTGGTTTGCCTAAACTTCGCCTTAGCTAAGGGAAGGGTTAGTGTGCAACACCGGAGAGGACCACTTGTATTGTTAGAAGTTTCCGAAAGACTTTGTTACGGGAACTCGCCTTTGTGGTGTTTGACTGTATCTTGTGGGTAAAGTGCATAACCTCTGCATAGTGTAAAATCTATTTGAATAGCCGTGTCCGCCGTATTGGACATCGCTCGGGAATTACAGTCAAGGGTTAGACTTTCTTGAAAATAACTTGGACTTGAAAGGTTGGGTTTGGTAGAATAATGATGTTGATGGAAATGTGGTTTAGGAATGGGAAGGATGTTGATTAAACTCTTGGAAAGGTTATTGATGTTATAATTGTTTCTACTGCTTTCAAATCTACTTATGATACTTGTTAAAATGCTGTTTACTGCAAACAAACCAAGAGTTATTCCTTTGTATCAAGCCATTCATGTAGTATATTAGCTTGCATTCTGTGCATGACTTGCTGAGTACCAAGTACTCACCCTTGCCACAATACAACACCAGTTGAAGAGGAGTCTACACCAGCTTTGGAGGAGGAGCTCCAAGAGGAACCGTCTACTTAGGGAGCGAGCCCGGGCCATTGCACTGTGGTATACTTGGATGGCACCACGGTTATCTTATATTTCCGCTGCTATTATTTCTCTCTTAATAAGTTTCGCCCTGCGTGGCATATATTTGTAACTTGACCATAAGGTCGAGCAACCAGTTTGACTATTTAATTAAAGTAATTTATTAGTATCGAGTGGTATGATTGTGATATTTACCGATGTTAAGACTGTGTGCACTAGCTGCGTTCTCGACTAGTGTCGAATACAATGAGAGGGTCCTGATTTGCATTCGGTCCCGACAGAGGTGGTATCAGAGCCATACTGACTGTAGGCTCACCCATAGATAGAATGGTCGTAGTGAGGATAAAACCTATTTTCTAAAGTTAAAAGTGGTCAAGATAATGAATGAATTCTCGACTTACCCCTTTCTTTCTTGTTCATACCCCTGCTGAGTTCTTTTCGTCTTCCACATTGATTTTTAAAGTGTTGCGTTCTTACGCAAGCGTCTTTTGGCAGATGATGATGAAGAACAACTACGCCGAGCCTGAAGGAGGCTATGCCGCCGAGTTGTGGCGTATGCTTCAGTTTCTTGGAGGTTTTGAGAGGCCGCTCTACCGAGGGACTACACTTGTGCAGGCAGGACTGGTCACAGGATGGGACGTCCGGATCACGGTGTATGCCCGAGAGAAGACAAAGTTCAGCCGCCCTTTCCACTTCACCGCCAGGAGGTCTACCTTTGAGATTGGAATCCAGGAGGTGTCGCGCCGAGCAATGCAGCAGATCGCCCGCACTTACTCCAGGGAGCTGGAAGGCATAGTGTTCCATCACCACCCACGCCGAGATAGCAGAGCTCAACGGAAGCTGATAGAAGATGAGGATGCTACCATCACTCACTTAGCCAGATTCATCGCCGCTCAGGAGGAGCTGATCGAAGACACAGTTCAGGAATTGAAGAAGGCTCGTGAGCAGGTCGAGGAGGAGAAGAACCACTTAGAGAATGCCCATGAGTATGTCGCTTATGCTGCGGAAAGGATCGCAGAGTTGGAGACTGCACTGTATGGCCAGGGACCCGATCCAGTGTTGGAGTTGGACGCCTGCACTCCGGAAGGAAGAACTGTAAGAGGCGCCACTGCACTAGCGCCACGGCCACAAAGAATGTGCCAGATCCAGAGCCAGAGGAGGACGCCGCGTCGTCAACCACAGCTGCAGTTGTGGGGCATGGCGATTGTTTCGCGCCGATGCAGCCGCACCCGCCGCGAGGAGGCAGTGGAGGTTTTCTCGATGAGTGAGCGTAGTCGTTAAGGTTGAGACTCCTTCGTCGAGTCGCGTTATATAATAAGAGTCACCCTTTAGAGGCGTTGGATTTTCATTGTTTGCTGAGTGTGCAGTATGTGTTGCAAGGCCCTTAGGCATTGTAAGCAACCATACCAAGTTATTACTATTATTATTAAAAATAAAGTTGGATTTTGAGTTACACTTTTCCCCCGCATAAGTTTCCCTGTTACTTGTCTATTCTTGTTCCCTCTCATCTCTAAGCCTTGGAGCAACCGACAGATGGTGAACACCCGCGGAAACCTTGGAGGCAATGGAAGTGGTTCTCGCCCAGCTGGGGACCCCAATGATGGAGCACCAAAGACCGCCCGATTGATATGCAGAATTTGAGCTTTTCTCGCTGCTCGGACTCAGCTTGATGCATGCCATGATGCAACAGATGCAGACGCGTCACCGCCGCACCACTGCTAATCAAGTCAATCAGGGACAACGCCAGAATACAAGACTGTAAGAGTTCATGAGGACTCACCCACCCACTTTTTCTGGGAATGCCAATCCGTTGGAGGCTGATGATTGGTTAAGGTCAATTGAGAGGAAGCTACACATTGCTCAATGCATGGGAAATGAGAAGGTACTCTACGCTTCTCATCAGTTGGAAGGAACAACCGCTGAATGGTGGGAGAACTTCTGTGCCACGCAAGAGAACCCTCAAGATATCACTTGGGAGGAGTTCACAAGCGTTTCACAAGATTCACGTGCCTGAAGGAATCATGGATCTCAAGAAGGAGGAGTTCAGAGCACTGAAGCAAGGTAATCAGCTAGTGGCTGTATACCTGAACAAGTTCACACAGCTTGCACGCTACGCACCTGAGGATGTAGCGACAGATAAAGCCGCAGTCTCGCTTCATGAAAGGACTTAACTCAGACTACAGGTGGGACTCGATCACCCACACCTTTCCAGATTTCCAAGAGTTGGTGAATAAGGCGCTTATTCTTGAGGACAAGCGCAAGGAACTGGATGAGAACAGAAGCGCGAGATGCAACAAACAGGGATCATGTCGTGAGCACAAGAACGCTGAGGGTTGCGCCAAATCGCTTTTCAGATTCCACACGAATGCAACAAGGACACCGCCACCAAGCACCAAGACCCGTCAATCGAACTATCGCACCCACCCTAGCCGTAAACGCCGCTTCAGCGATCAACAGGGGCAGTGAGACGCTGCTACAATTGCAACGAGCCAGGGCACTTTGCCAACAGCTTGTCCTAAGAAGACCGCGAGAGTGACCACGATTCGCTTCAACTGGGATCCACACCACCAGACGCCAAAGACCAGGAGCAAACCGAGGGATAGCACAGCCAGGGGCAGCACCCCAGACCGTGGTGAGAGGCCGAGTCAATCATGTCACCGCAGATGCACTGCAGAATGCCACGGACGTCGTACTGGGTAAGTTACTTGTTAACTCAGTACCTGCAACCGTTTTGTTTGATTCTGGAGCTTCGCATTCTTTTGTTTCTCAAAGCTTTGCTGCTAAAAATGATTTGGAGATCGCAAGACTTAAATGCATGCTTTTGGTTCAAACCCCTAGTTCTGAACTCCGAACGAAAGTAGGATGTTCTGGGGTGAGAATACTAATAGATGGGATAGAGTTCCTAGCGAACCTTATTATTTTGGAGACCCAGACCTTAGATGTTATTTTGGGAATGGATTGGTTATCCAAGCACAAGGCCGTATTGGATTGTGGACGAAGGACTATCTCAGTTGAGAGCCCGTGTGGAAACAAAGTGGAATTTCGAGCCACCGCCGTTAGAGATGGATAGTTGATGGTTAACAGTACCAAGGCAATCAGCATAGAGGATGTCTCAGTGGTGAATGAGTACCCAGATGTTTTTCCTGAAGATCTACCTGGTATGCCGCCAGACAGGGACATAGAGTTTGTGATAGAGCTTGTACCTGGTACAGCGCCGATAGCAAAGAGACCTTACCGGATGTCCACCGAAGAATTGGTAGAGATGAAGAAGCAACTTGAAGAGCTAATGGAGAAAGGATTTATCAGACCGAGTTCGTCGCCGTGGGGAGCTCCAGTTTTGTTTGTCAAGAAGAAGGACGGAAGTTTCAGGATGTGCATTGACTACCGTGCACTCAATGAAGTCACTGTGAAGAATAAGTATCCGCTACCCAGGATCGATGATTTGTTTGATCAGCTGAGAGGAGCCGAAGTTTTCTCCAAGATTGATCTGAGATCGGGGTACCACCAGTTGAGGATCCGATCAGAAGATATTCCGAAGACCTGAGTTATGCTGACAACCGTCGCCGAGACCTGAGTTTTGAACCAGAAGATTTCGTGTATCTCAGAGTCACGCCACTCAGAGGAGTTAAGAGATTCCATGCCAAAGGAAAACTCGCGCCGAGATATGTTGGACCATTCAAGGTTCTCGGCCGCAGAGGTGAAGTTGCTTACCAGCTAGAGTTACCGTAATCACTAGCAGGAGTACATGACGTGTTCCACGTGTCCCAGCTGAAGAAGTGTCTCCGAGTACCTGAGGAGCAGACACCGCTAGAGTCAATTGAGTTGCAAGAAGATCTGACTTACAAAGAGCATCCCGTGAAGATTTTGGACACTATGGATCGAGAGACAAGAAACAAGTCAACCCGTTTCTGCAGAGTCCAATGGAGCAACCATGCGGAGAGTGAAGCAACTTGGGAGCGCGAAGAGGATTTAAAGAAAGAATTTCCGAACCTATTTCTTTAGAAAGCCCTGAATCTCAAGGACGAGATTCTGTTAAGGGGGGAGGTTTGTAACATCCCAAAATTTTGCTTTTCTTAAATTCATGTGTGAATTGGCACTTTGGTAAATTTTTGGAATTTTCTGGAATTTATTTGGATTTATTTGGAATTTATTTGAATTTATTCCATTTTGAAATAATTAAAGAATTAAACTTTGCAAATAAAAATTTGTTGGAAATATTTTATTTGAGTCCAAAATGTTCCAAAATATTTTCCAGAATTTTTCTGGAATTTTTCTGAGTCTTTTGCTATTTTTAATGATTTAATTGAATATCTGAGAATGTAATTGGATTAATTAAATCGAGTTGGTTTCACTGTTCCTCCGATCGAGACCGAAGTCGACTCGAGTTCGAAGTCCGACTAACCCGATCAGCGCTCGTGGTCAAGCCGAACCCGCTCGCCCCAACCTAATCAAGCGTGGATCGTTGGATCTTGATCCAACGGCCATGATTGAGCCACGTCACCGAGCCCGAGTCCGACCGAGCCACCACTAGCCCGAGCCGCACCGAGCCCAAATCCTCGCACCGTTGGATCTTGATCCAACGGCCGACGCTGATCCACGCCACCCAATTCGAATCCAACTCTGATTTCGCCGCCAGAACGGAGCGGCCTCGGTTTCGCGTGTTTCAGCCACTGACGCCGAGGGGCCCTATTTAATGCGCCGCCACCGCTGCCGTGATGCCGACTTCATGCGCACCGTAGCCCTAGCTCACGCCGCGAGCCGCCGTGGTTGCGCCGCAATCGCCGCCGGAGTTGGAGGAGCGTTCGCCGCTGTTCAACCGCAGCTTCGCCGCCCGCCGCCCTCCGCCGCCGTTGAGCCCAGATCCGAACCGCGAGGTCAAGCCGCGCCAGGAGACCACTCACTTCGCCGAGGAGCCCGAACGCCGCGGGCCGTGGTTGCCGTCTTCGTCTCCGGTGAACCAGCCCCGCCGCAGCCATCGCCGGACCTCGAGCTCCACCAGCCGTCCGATCCAGATCCAAGGGTCCAGATCGCGCCACGTCACACCCCGGTGAGATCCCACGTGCTTGCCTCAAATCTATTTCCAACCGTTGGATCTAGATCCAACGGTTTAGATCATGCCACGTAGCCTAAACTGCACCAAGCTAGAACAGATCTCAGCCGTTAGATCTAGATCGAACGGTTAGCATTAACCCACGTTGTTTTCGTTAGATTGGATCTTGACCGTCCGATCAAGATCGAACGGTCCAGATCAGCGGAGTAGTTTCTTAACGCGTTAAGCCAGATCCAATCTGGACCGTTGATTTTTAAATCAACGGCCGAGATCTAGCTACGTGGACGGGAGGCCGTCGCCGCGCGGTCACGCCAGCGCGTAGCGTGGCGTCGGTCGGGGCCCACGCAGCGTCGGCGTCACCGAAGTGCACCGTTGACGCCACGGTGGGGCCGGTATCGGCCGCCCTCACCGTGCGTGATGACGCCATCCGAGGGCCCACTGTCGGCCGAACCACGTGAGCCGTGGACCAGGTCCACAGATCGAGCCACGCGCCGTCTTGGCGCCGTCCAAGGACCCGAGGCGACGTGGCGGCACCGGATTGGTCCACGTGTCATGCTGACGCAATAAAAGAATTTCCGAAAAAGAAAATGATTTATTAATTCGAATTATTGATATCAAATTTTGATTCAAACTTCAAACGCTTATAACTTTTGCATTTTAACTCCGATTTGAGGTATTCAAATTTCTAAATTTGTATAAAATTGAGATCTACCTAATTATGAATTTTATTTAATTTTTGGACTAAAGTTTACCCCTGTAATATTATTTAATTGATTATTTAAACTTCAAAATGCTATAACTTTTGCATTTAAACTCCAAATTTGACGATTCCAGTTTCTAAAAATTCATAAAATTATGCTATCTCTGTTTATGGAATTTATTTGGATGTTTGGACACTTTTTTGTCTACTGTTTTATTCATTTGTTACTATTTGCACGCGTTACGAGTAGACGTTGAAGTGCCGGAAGGATTCGAAGGAGAAGTATTGACCCAGGAGCCAGCTCAGGACCAAGAGCAAGTACTTTTTGAAGGCAAGTTATGCTTTGACCATATTCATCCTATTTTGAAAACTATTTTGATTTAACTTATTGCATGCTAGTTCAATTAGAAAATACTTTATTTAAATATGGGAAATTAGATAAATGCCAAATTGCTGTATGACACCATGATTACTTAAATATGTGCCATGACCCCTTGTCACCCTAGTTGTGGAGTATTAGTTGGACATTATTAAATTGCCAACATGGGATTTTAGACCGTTGTAGTATATGGCTTAGACCTGCTACGTGCTCATGACATGATTTTGGACAATCAAATGTTAATATTGACTTAATGATATATTGAACCTGATTTGGAAAGGCATCATGTGATGTTGATGGCACGTGGTGCATGGTATTCAACTGGGGCTTGATAAATAGTTTTCGACCGGGGCATGTGGCAAGAATGATCGGGTGGGCCAGTTGTGGCACCGAGAATGTTGGTTTGGTTCTTCGGGTAGTCTTGCCCTGGTCACCCTAAGGACTTCACCTTGCAAGCCTTTGAACTGGGTCAAACGTGCAACCACATGTCTCAGAATGGGACGGACCTAGTTGATTAAGTTGCTAATAACGCACTGTGGGACCTCGTGAGCTCAACTACACCCTTTGTGTAAGTTGTACTGGGAGCGTCTGGGGCTGCGACCAGTACCCATCTAACGGTTGGTTGGCCTAAACTTCGCCTTAGCTAAGGGAAGGGTTAGTGTGCAACACCGGAGAGGACCACTTGTATTGTTAGAAGTTTCCAAAGACTTTGTTACTGAACTCGCCTTTGTGGTGTTTGACTGTATCTTGTGGGTAAAGTGCATAACTTCTGCAGAGTGTAAAATCTATTCGAATAGCCGTGTCCGCGGTATTGGACATCGCTCGGGAATTACAGTCATGGGTTAGACTTTCTTGAAAATAATGATGTTGATGGAAATGTGGTTTAGGAATGGGAAGGATGTTGATTAAACTCTTGGAAAGGTTATTGATGTTATAATTGTTTCTACTGCTTTCAAATCTACTTATGATACTTGTTAAAATGTCAAGTTTCGCAAACAAACCTAGAGTTATTCCTTTGTATCAAGCCATTCATGTAGTATATTAGCTTGCATTCTGCATGACTTCTTTGAGTACCAAGTACTCACCCTTGCCACAATACAACACTAGTTGAAGAGGAGTCTACACCAGCTTTGGAGGAGGAGCTCCAAGAGGAACCGTCTACTTAGGGAGCGAGCCCAGTCAGTTGCCTGTGGTATACTGGATGGCGCCACGAAGTTATCTTATTTTTCCGCTGCTACTATTTCTCTCTTAATAAGTTTCGCCCTGCGTGGCATATATTTGTAACTTGACCATAAGGTCGAGCAACCAGTTTGACTATTTAATTAAAGTACTTTATTAGTATCGAGTGGTATGATTGTGATATTTACCGATGTTAAGACTGTGTGCACTAGCGCGTTCCTGGACTAGTGCTGAATACACAGAGGGTCCGGATTTGCAGATTCGGGTCCCGACATCAGCCATTCCCGGATCATGGCAATCTGCTCTTCGGCTTCTTGAAGAATGTCCGGCCCAAAGACACGACGTTCACCTGTCTCATTCCAGTTCAACGGTGTTCGACAAGGTCGACCGTATAGTGCCACAAAAGGTGACATTTGTAAACTTGCTTGGTAGCTATTGTTGTAACTGAACTCAGCATACGGCAGACTTTTATCCCAAGAGGTGGCATAAGCTAACGCACAAGCTCTTAACATGTCCTCTAGAATCTGGTTAACGCTCTCGGTCTGTCCATCCGTCTGAGGGTGATAAGTCAGATCAAATTCAAACGGGTCCCCATGGCTTCATGCAGCTTATTCCAGAATCTCTAGGTAAACTTGGTACCTCTGTTCGATACAATCTTCTTCGGCACTCCATGCAAACAGACGATCTTGGTCATGTACAATTCTGCTAACTTATCTCCCGAGTAAGTGGTCTTTACCGGGATAAAATGGGCGACCTTAGTCAAGCGGTCTACTATAAACCATATGGAGTCATATCCACCCTGAGTTTTCGGCAAACCGGTAATGAAGTCCATTCCAATTTCCCTCTAGTTATTGGTACCGGGTCGCTCCCTCCACCCTAAACTGTAATCCCCAATTTCCATTCAACGTTGTTGCGTCTCTTCTCCTTGCCCGGTCTTCCCCTCTCCAATCTCGCACAAACCCTGGCGACACGACGAGCGCCGGCTCGACCTGCCCGCGCGTGACCTCCACCTCCTCGACCCACCATTCGTCCACCCCTCCGCCATCCTAGGCC
Organism: Rhipidocladum racemiflorum; assembly: GCA_036346355.1. Classification (NCBI taxonomy): domain Eukaryota; kingdom Viridiplantae; phylum Streptophyta; class Magnoliopsida; order Poales; family Poaceae; genus Rhipidocladum; species Rhipidocladum racemiflorum. The sequence goes on from CM070589.1 coordinate 27,025,626, forward strand.
GAGAGCCCGGCGCGGCCGACGGCGCCTACCCCCTACTACAACTTCACAACTCCATTCCACCCTCATCCCTACCCTCGCTGCAACACCACCCTTCTCCCCTCCTTGCAGCGCCACCCTCCTCATCACTCCTCTCCTGTAGCGACGCTCTCCTCCTCACTCCTCTCCTGTAGCACGCCCTCCCCCTCACTCGTAACCCGATTCCTCTACTTGGTCGCCGCCAAGCAACTTGGCTCAATGGATATTAGGTAAATGCTTATGAACCTTGTGTGGGAGGTTGTTTGGATCTCAGTTAAATGCTTATGAACTCTACTATAAATCTAGACGAGTTTGTTTGGAGAAGTTTTTTCCCTGATTTTTTTAATAGTTTTGTGTGGGAGGTGAGAACTGTGGGGCATATCACAGTTTTTTCCCTTAGGGGTGCTTGGATTAGGGGTGCTTGGATTAGGATTATTTCATCGCAATGTTTTAGGATCTAGTTTAAATTCGAATTGAAACCCAAAACTCCTAAGGAATTACCACTCATCCAAACAGGGCCTTGCTGGTTTTATGTGTGATATGGGAGGGGGAGGTAGATATAATTAACGACAATTCCTTTTTGTAGATATGGCTACATTTGTTCACTGGTAGGCTTAAGATATAGAGTTGGGCATGGTTGTGTGAAATATGAATCGCCCTACCCTACATAATGTGAAATTTGAAATCCTCATTTCTAAGAGAATTATTTGATCATTCTACATGCTCTTTCACGCAAATAATTTCAGAAAGTTGGTCTTATAATCCATTTGTTCTCATTGTCTATTTGGAAAGCTTTTTAAATCCCAAATGCTATCGCATATTTCTGTTATCCTTGGTGCTATAATGCTTGTAATTTTCCTTTGATATAACATCTTCTCAAAGAATCACTCTATTTATTTGAAAAACATATGTTAGTCAAATTTGTATACACATCTTCATTTTATCTATGCCAAACATGATTTTAAAGATAATACTTCTATTTTAAACACTAAAGATGTTGATTGCTGAGCATTTTATCTATGCCAAACATGATTGTAAAGATAATACTTCTATTGTAAACACATATTCTTTTCAAATTAAATCTGAGTTCATTTTGTTTTCAAACTTAGGAACTGTCTATACATACAAAACACTTGTTTATTTTTGGAACATATAGCGATGTTCAGGTCCAGCAATTGGTAAGAAACCTGTTGATCTTTCTGTTGACATATGTTTCCGGTGTTCTGATATTAGTTCAAGACAACTAAATGGGTGAGATGCATATGTAATATGTCACTTAAAGAAAAGTTCCAAGTTCTGCTCATAGATGGAAGTGGACTAAAAATTAGTGCAATCCTATTTATGCAGAAGTTGTACTACCATCGATAGAACACTTGTCCATTACATTAATGCTAGTTACAGTTTTGTCAAAATTGCAATGCCCTTACTACTCATTTAATTTGTGCACTTTAAATTTGAAATGTCAATTTCATAATTCTTTTAATTCTCCATATAAAGAAAACTGAATCAAGCTTGTTTCTCTGTTCTTTTATGGAGGAGAGGTGGCGAATGAATATCACATTCTATAACAATACGCATCAGTGTATCTGTGTGGTAGCATCAGTGCTATTTTTGTAGTAGTATCTGTTTACTTTTTGCAATTTCTTTCTCGATATATTTGTTGCGCATATGCAACTCTTGAGCTTTTCCTGATAATGATATTCAAGGTAATCTTACCAGGGTTTGGAAATTCGATTGGTTATTGCCCGGAAACCGGTACCAGTCGTGTTCTAATTTTCCAAACCCTGTGTTGTTTCACCCCTAACATTTCATTGCTTCTTCTATAAATATGCGTGTATTAAACTCTAACTTGCAACTTCCATTTACTATGCTATTTACTAAATAAAACAATATATTACATTACTAATTATCTCTGGTAGGCTTAAGGCATAGAGTTGAGCATGGTAGTTTGAAATATGAAATGCTCTACCCTACATAATGTGAAATTTCACTGCAACCATGTACAATATCATGAGCTGGTGTTTCATCTATTAGATGTTGTTATTTTGAGTTGGAAATCTTGATTTTTTGACATATGCAGAGATGGGTGATTTATATATCCTTTTATGTCTTATTTTTTGTCCAACTTAGTAGAGAAGAGTAACTGCAGTATGGGATCCAAGCTGTGATTCCAAGTTCTTATACTAAAGAGAGCAAACTTAAGGAGACGACTAAGCTAAACGCACAACCGGATGGTCTAGATAAATGCCAAGTAGAGACAGTACAATTCTTCCAAATTATATTGAGATTGTTGCTTTCAGGTTAGTGCCGTTAATTTGGTTTTTTGTAGATTGTATGTGTGCAGATTCAATTAACATGGGACCTTTGTTGCAGGTACTAATGGAAAGAGAGTTCTGGATCATGTTCAATTATGCTTACATTTCCAGGAATAGATAAGAGATTAGCCATTTTGTTTTATCACTATTTTGCTCCAAATACTTTTTTAAAAAGCATATATCTCACTGTCATATATCTAGGTGTGGGATGTAATTTCCAATTGAATTTGTTGCCATTGCCACCATAGCCACCTTGTTGGCCTTATATCGCAGCTTGACTTGTTCGGATTCTTTTGAAATTAAATCTGTGTTTATTTTCTTCTCAAACTTAGTATTAAATTTCAGATGATTTCGGGTCAATCGATTTGCGAACTAAATGTTGTTGCTCATATTGGTCATTAATTCTTATTTATTAAACATGCTACAACAATCATATATCCATGCATCTTGTATCTAATGAACTAATCCATTAATTGCATAAGACACTGGCAAAAGATAAGCAAGCAACAAATTAGCTAGAATATTACCTCTTGTAACCGGTGATCCTCTTCTATCCATCTTCAAGAAAATAGAACAAAGGCCCTGATGGATGTGCAACTAACACTAAATTGTATATAGCCACTGCTGTCACTGCCCTAAAAAAAAGGAACACAGCGAACAAAGAACACGAACACAGCGAACAGACCACGCTAGAACGATATCATGAGGACATATATACGACGCTTCTTTAATATATGCGACGTTTCTTTACGAACACGGACTCCTAGTCTCTAATCCGTCTCGGATACGAAGTAGTAAATCGAGTCGGTTTCAACAACTAACTGTCGCATATCACACCAGACGATTGCAACCAACAATGCGTCTTATAAAACCTACACATAAAAGACACTTCTTAGTACAAAACCGTCTAAAATCATATGCGACGGTTATAACTATAGAACCGTATCAAATTCAACCATCATATAAGACGGTTAAAATTGAACCGCCACCTATCTGGCCTTCGGCCACCATTGAAGATGCTTTTAATTTATGCAGGTTGAAAGCGCCTCCAAATGTGCGTCTTATATTACTCATTCTTTACTGTGACCACAAAGGCGAGTGTCTGTAACAAAGTCTTTCGGATACCTCTAACAGCACAAGTGGGCCTCCCCGGTGATTGCACACTAACCCTTCCCTTAGCAAAGGCGAAGTATAGGACAATCAACCGTTAGATGGGTACTGCCGCAGCCTCCAGACGCTCCCCGCACAACTACACAAAAGGTATAGTTGACACCCTGAGGTCCCAAAGGTACGTTATTACCAACTTAATCAACTAGGTCTATCCCATTACAGACATGTGGTTGCATGATTGACTCAGTTCAAAGGCTTGCAAGGTTAAGTCCTTAGGTTGACTAGGGCAAGACTACCCGAAGAACCAAATCAACTTTCCCGGTGCCACAACTGGCCCACCCGATCATTCTTGCCACATGCCCCGGTCGAAAATTATTTATCAAACCCCCAGTTGATTACCATGCACCACGTGCCATCAACATTATCATCAATAACACATGTCACTTTCCCAAAACACGTTCCATATCTCATTAAGTCAACATTAACATTTGATATCTTGAAATCATGTCATGTCTACGTGGCAGGTCTAAGCATTATACTACAACGGTCTACATACCCATGTTGGCAATTTAATGATGTCCAACTAAATAATCCACAACTAGGGTGACAAGGGGTCATGGCACATAATTAAATAATCAAGGTGTCATACTACAATTTGGCATTTATCTATTTCCCAGAAATAATTTAAACAATTTCTAATTATATTAGCATGCAATAATTTAAATCAAATTATTTCAGAAATGGGGTCAATATGGTCAAAGCATAACTTGCCTTCAAAAAGTACTTGATCTTCGTCTTGAGGTGGTTCCTGGGTCAACACTTCGCCTTTGAAGCCCTCGGGCACTTCAACGTCTACTCGTAATGCGTGCAAATAGCAACAAATAAATAAACAGTAGACAAAAAGTGTCCAAAAACCCAAATAAAGTTCATAAACAGAGAGAGCATAATTTTACAAATTTTTAGGAACTGGAATCGTCAAACTCGGGGTTAAAACGCAAAAGTTACAAGCGTTTAAAGTTTAAATAATCAATTAAATAAATATTATAGAGCAAAACTTTGGTCCAAAATTCACCATTGAGTATGTCTCAATTTTATGAAAATTTAGAAATTTGAATCACCCAAATCGGAGTTAAAATGCAAAAGTTATAAGCGTTTCAAGTTACAAAATTCAAATAAAACATTAAACCGGATTATTCCATTTATTTTTATATTGAAAATCCGAATAATGACGTCAGCATGACGTCAGCACGGGATTTGATTTTCCACCAAAATATTTTTCTATTGAAAAATCGATTTATGACGTCAGCATGACGTTAGCGGGCCCATGGACTAGGTCCACGGCTCGGGTTTGGTCCACCATGGACCCGGTCCACGGGTTTGTGCCTCACTGACAGGTGGGACCCCTCGTGACGCCATGGACGCCACGCGCCGCCACACCTGCATCGACACGCGGGCCCTAGCGTGACGTCACAGATGACGTCATTGTGCCGTTGGGCCGCCACGACACGCCGGGCACGCCGACGCCACGCTGCGGACGCCACGGCGATCGCTGCAGCATCGCCCGGCCGCTCCCGCGCACGTGGCACGATCTGGGCCGTATCCTACGGCTGAGATCTATCAAAGCACGGTGCGGTTACGGCTACGTGGCTTGATCTAAACCGTTGGATCTAGATCCAACGGTTGAAAATAGATCTAAAAACTGAAACGTGGGGATTACCTTCGGATGACGTGGACGAATCTGGGCCCTCGGATCTTGATCGGACGGTTCACGAAGCTTGCGGGGTCGGCGATGTCCACGGCGGAGCTGGCTGGCCGGAGATGAAGACGACGACCACCCGAACGGCGTTGCGGGCACGCTCTGGCGAAGTGGATGGTACCCCCTGACGCGTCTTGTCCTTGCGGTTCCGGATCTGGGCTCGGTGACGGCGGAGGACGACGGACGGCGGCGGAAACAGCGGAAACTACGGCGGAAACCTAATCTAACTACGGCGAGCGATTGCGGCGCAACCACGGCGGCTTGAGCTCGAAGGGTTAGGGCTACGGATGCGCACGGAAGAGGGCTACATGACAGGGGTGGCGGCGTATTAAATAGGGCCCTCGACGTTTGTGAAAACCGCGGAAACCGAGGTCCACCCGGCTGCGGCGGCGGAATCTGAATTGGATTCGGATTGGGCGACGTGGCGCAATGGTGGCCATTGGATCAAGACCAACGGTGCACGCGAATGGGTTTGGGTCCGGTTGGTCCGGCTCGGGTCGGACTCGAGTCAGACTCGAGTCTAACTCGGTTCGGATGAACAGTGCTAACCCATAGATTTTCCAGCGATTAAATATTCAAAATAATTTCTAGAAATTCAAATAATTCGAGAAAAATAGCAAAATAATCAGAAAAATTCCAAAAAAAATCTGGAAAATACTTTGAGACATTTTGGACTCAAATAAAATATTTTCAACAAAACTTTATTTAAAACTTTTAATTCTTTAATTATTTCAGAAGGGAATAAATTCAAATTAAATCCAAATAAATCCAAACAAATTCCAGAAAATTCCAAAAATTCACAAAAGTGCAAAATAACATTCAAACTTATGAAAAGCAAAAATTGGGGTGTTACACGGCACATCAAAGGAATTGTGCTCATATCTTGGCTTACAAGTGTGGCGTGTCGTGTGGGGAAAGTCGTACCTCTGCAGAGTTCAAACTATTCGAATAGCCGCGTCCATGGTCAAGGATGATCACTTAAGTTGTCAATCACTAGGCGAGTATTAAGGACCGGGTAAGATTGAATGGTTTGGGAAACTTAGTCTCATGAGTATCGGAGTACTCATGAGGAGAACTTTGCGAGTATTGGAGTACTCGTGGATGGAACTTCACGGATATTGGAGTATCCGTGAGTGCGAGCGAACATGAGCGTTGGACTCATGATTCGGAGAAATGCCTAGAGGCATGAAATGGATAAGCTTATGATGATGTTATATTATGTATTAGATTTTGAAAATGTTTACTAATACAATTTTCAATCTATATATGTCTATGTTTACTTCGAATGTTGCTTTATGCTGAAATTACCTATTGCCTTCCTTGGTGAATCAACCTCATGTAAGTAGGGTTCAATGCATAATCTATCCTATTGCGCGAGTACACTGTTTGTACTCAACCGGATTGTCCATTGTTGCAGGTGAGGTTGAGATGTCGCCCGTGGACCCTTACCGGACCGACGCCTCCGATGATAACGCTTAGAGGGTCGTTCTTAACCCCCAGCCGGTTGCCTGAGGGTTGGGGCATACTACGCTGGGTAACACTTTTGTCGTTTATGTTTATTTCCGCTGCTTGTAAATGTAAAACTCTATGTGTATGACGTGGTGAACTACTGTATCACTTTTGGTATGTAATATAAATGTTTAAATTCCCGTTATGGTGTGAGATATGATCCAAACTGTTATGCATTATCGCGCGTGTTGGTGAACTTTCCTGGGACCAACACGGGCATATATGCGGGCCGCTCGAGATTCCCTTGATTTACTTGATCAGTATGGTTTAATTGAGTGAATCAATGGAATCCCGGGGACGGGTCCCCACAAAATACCGGCCCAAAAGTCGAGTTTGGCGCGAAAATCACAGCTAGGCCAGTACGGGCGGCGGAGACCGGCACGCGCATGGAGAGGTGACGTGGCCGCATCTTGGTCGTCCACGCGAACGTATCTGAGCTGAACGCGATCGGGTGACGTGGCGAAATCCCAGCCATTGAGTCAGGATCCGACGGCGCAGCAGCTAGGGTTCGGGTCTCGTGGGTTGCGGGTCCAAATGGCGTGACCCATTAGGGTTTGAACCTGTTAGGGTTTTCCAGATTTCCTTTTTAGTTTTTAATACTTAAAATAATCCTAGCAATTCAAATAAACTAAGAAAATTAGCAAAATGCTCAGAAAAATTCCAGGAAAATTCTGGAAAATACTTTGAGACATTTTGGACTCAAATAAAGTATTTACAACAAAACTTTATTTAAAATTTGTAAATATTTAAATAACTCAAGAAAGGAATTAATTCAAATTAAATCCAAATAAATTCAAAAAAATTCCAATAATTCAAATCACTCAATAAATTGAATAAAAGCACAAATTTGGGATGTTACAATGGTCCATTAACTGTCCTCGTGGATAACTCCCAACCGATCAGGGATCTGATGGACCAGGTGAAGACCGACCTCCCCCAAGAAACTTGTGCGGCTTCTCTTGAAGTCTGCTTTTTGGACGACAAGAAATAGGCTCAATGAAGCAAAGGCCAGAAACATAGTCTTGTGCAAACCAAATCATATATGAATTGAAGAAAACCAAAAAGAAAGAAAGAAATACAATAAAGATAACTCACGCAGGGGTTCGACGGAGGATGGACTCGAGCCCAATAAAGCCTCCTTGGTGGCTAGTGAAGGAGAATGGGTAAGCTACTCTAGCATAAATTTAAAATTTTCACCGCATAACCAAGCAACCACTACAAGTTATAGATAACAGAATTACCACTAAACGTGCAGACTCGTAGTAGAAGTAGAGTCGATGTAGCACGTTGGTGCGGTTGTAGTCATACTATCCTCACGCCTCTTTTAACAGCTCCTCGTGACCATCACAGGTTGTGGATCGTCATTGCATTGAAACCTTGCAGCAACGCCTCCAAGGTATCCACATGTACAAGGCAGGAAACACCACATGCCGAAGTGCTAGCACCGACTACGTGGTTCTGGGTGAAGGAGGTATGACGGCATGGGTTTCGAGAATTCTGAATTCCTATTTTGTCTCATCATCCTAAAGCTAGCACCGCATCCCTTATAATAGATGCCCCACGATGGGTCTCTACACTTGAGGCCCATTAGAAACTCGTAGCCTATCAAAATTCAGATCATCATTCAAATTAAGTCACAACCCTTTAAGCGTGTGGCCCTATAAGTTGACGTATACTTGGACATAGTCCGAGTATTCTTGCTCGACCATTAATTATTAGGGGTCCCTAGCAGGACATGCTGACTCCTGAGTATATGTAAAGATCATATCGGACAAACCTAAATAATGCTTAGTTATATGTATTTCCCTTTGCCTCATGATATCGGTCAAACTCAAGGCGAGTATGTGCCATTCTTATTTAGTTACCTTAACCACTCTTTCTCAATTATGTGACTCAGAATTCCTGACTACGGTTAACTCTTTAACCGTGAGTAGCATGGCCATAGATTTCTGGAATCCAACCACTCAAGAGGCCTAGAGATATCTCTCCCATTGTATGGAGGGGCAAATCCCATCATAGTCAACCATGCCTCGCAGCATGCTTCACGACAAACCTGAAAGCACCTTTATAACTACCCAGTTATGAAGTAGCGTTTAGCAACTCCTAAGTAAGTTATTATACATCTCGAGTACATGTGTCAACCTCGAGTCTAAGGACATAGCATACACATTGTATATGATACCAACTAATTACAAGAAGATTACAACGTTCTCATAGTTTCTTAAAGTGGGTCGATCCAACCCTATATTATTTAACATGTGTCCATATTATTGGTTTGATATCTCCATATACATGACCTATGAAACATGGTCATCAACCAATATATATGCTAGTCCATTCATATGTGTCCTCATATGTTTATCGATTAGGGATCACTTTAGAATAATTATCACAAAGTTATATATAAAGTTTCACAAACAAGTTACATACTTCCTAATAAATAATAATGATATTATTTAGGGAACAAGATAATAAATCATGAACATAATGGAACATAATCATCTCTATGATTGCCTCTAGGGCAAATCTCCAATACCTTCTCTGTCTCTCCTGCCTATACGCGCCTTCACAAAATAGGAAGGTTGAGCGTGCCATCCATACAATCAATGATGTCATGCACACCCTTTTCCATGCCCATACGCCCCCAGCTTATTGGGCTGAGGAGTTGTCCACTGCCATCTATTTACTGAATTGACGCCCCTTGCGGTCCATCAGCCTTGCTACCCCCTATATGAGCGTCTCTATCGTTCGCCACCCTCCCTCTATCATCTTTGCATTTCTGGGTGCCTCTGTTACCTGAATCTTTCAGCCACCGCCAAACATAAACCCTCTCCTTCGTCTACGGCTTGTGTGCTGTTTTCTGGTTGCCCCACCTTCCCACAAAGGTTACCGCATCCTCGACATTGCTAGCCACAAAATCGTCATCTCTCGTCATGACACATTTGATGAGAGCTCATTTCCATTCACTGTCAATTCTCTTGTGCCTAACTCATTCATGTTGATCACATACTCATCATTAATAGCCCCTTAACCACTCGTACATGTGTTCACTCTGTTGGATTATCATGCAGCCCCTTAACCACTCGTACATGTGTTCACTCTGTTGGATTATCATGCAGCCCCTTAACCACTCGTACATGTGTTCACTCTGTTGGATTTTCATGCATTGAGATCATCAATTTAGTCATATCAATACCACCATGATTAATCAATAATAATACATTTGTTAATCTAAATTGATGGTGTAGACATCCTCCAATGGTGCAAGTCTAATATTTTGGTACCTACAATTCATCTTTCAATTTACATGGTGCTCTAATCCAATTATATATGTTCAAGTAATCAATCATTGAGTCCTCACATATTCAGCACATGGTACCCATCAAACTATCTATTAAGATATTCAATCCAATTGTATATGTGTTGCTCAAATAGCTCACAACCATTGATTGAACATGCGAGTACCATTTTCCACAAATTAATCTTGTATGCCAAACACTAATTTAGTCATATACACACTACTTGGATCAATTCACTATAATTAAGTACAACCTAAATTGAGAGGGAAGGCTCTACCGATGCAACAAAAATGCATAGGATGATCACAAATTTATGTGTAGTAAATCCATCTATCGACAATCTTGCAAGCACTAAATTGACTTGATAGGAAATTTCCATGAATTTAACATATGAGAATTACTAAACATTTTATGTGTGATTCCAATAATACTAACCGACCAAGTAACCTATTAAATTAAATAACTCTACATCCACCAACCGACAACACATATTTCATTCCATCGACCAATTTATTCATGTGAAGTAACAAGGCACACATGTTCATACCACCAAACAGTTAAGGCCTAATGGAGAGGTTGTATCGGTTGCAAGTTCTCCAGCGAATTTTTACCACATGAATACATGAGATATGCCATAGTCAGAAATTAGATACAATATGCATAACCGAAAATTATGTATATGAAAATGCAATCGACTACGAAATGTTACAACGAGTGCCGAGAACGAATAATCCTACCGGAGACAATCTTCAACCGCATGTGTAGGTAAATCAAGTTCATCGCTGAAGGTCCATATCCTCCCCCATTCTCTTCTTTCTTTTTCCTTTTTTTCTTCATTCCTCCTTTCGTTTTCTTTTCCATCATTCTTTTTTATTCATTTCTTTTCTTCCCCTCTTTATTTTTCTCTTTTCTTTCTCTTTTCTTCGTCTTTACATCTTTTCTTCCTCCTTCCTTTCACCTGAACATCAGCGCATCTTCCCTTCTTCTTCCTCCTCTCATTCTTTTCCTTCTTCTTTCCTCCCTCTCCTCTTCCTCTTCTCCCACTCCCTCCACCGCAAGCCTATGCCCCTCCCTCTTTTCTCTGTCCTCGAGCCACACCGGGCCTAATCCGGCCAGGGGCCATCGGATCCAGATGGATCCCTCCACTGGTCATCGAATCCCGGCAGTTCCGGTCGATGGCTAGCACCAGCATGCACCACCGCTCCACTCGGGCGCCTCCTCTGTCCGCGTCATTGTCACCCGTGGCCGTTGCCGTCCATGTCGCCAACCTCGTTGCCCTCATCGCTGGCCAAGCTGGCACTTGCGCCACTGAGCCAGGCCACCGGCTGGCTCCCGCGACGCCGGGCCGAGCCACCCCCTTCATCACCACTACTTGCCGTGACGCTGGCCGTGTCATCTCCTGTGTGGTCAAGCTGAGCAGCTGCGTCTGCGTCACGACATCGCTGGGTTGCTACCACTGCCCGTGCCACCGTGTTAATATCACAGATGGTTGGAGACTAAAACCGTCTGAGATCATAGTGGTATTAAGCCATTCCTCGCGCAGATCGGCACTACAGTTGGTTCCTCGCGCAGATCAGCCTTCCCAAACCTTAGCCCCCCGGCGTCCTCCTCCCCGTCTCCGTGGCTCCCCTCCAGCAGCAGCCTCACCTTCAAGCTCCATCCCCTCGTAATCGCGAAAGTCTCCGACCACCACACCCGCGTCAAGGCCCAGACCGCTGCTCTGCTCCCCTAAGGCCCTGACTCCAATCTTGCGCTGCCTTTCCTATTTTGATCTACTCCTGTGTTCGTTGTTCTACCTGTTTGTCGAGATAAATCGAGTTGTCTTTGAGTAAGCGGATTTGTTAGCAATTGGGATTACCATTGCTCTCTCTGTATCTCACTTCTCTTGCCTTCTTTGCAGATCTGTTGTAGGTTCTCTCTGACTTGCCAAGGCAACTTAACTTCATTAAGCATACCAGTGACATAGGATGGGGAAGGAGTAAGTATCAAATACTTCCTCCGGCCAGAAATGTTCTTCGTATTAGCAAAATAAAGAAATCCAAAAATGATCTTCGTATTAACAAGTGGTCTCTTCATATATCATACATATTTAATATGCCAGCATACAATTACGAATCATCATGCACCAGCATGCAACTAGAAAAGCAATGTTTGGCCGTTATTGGTGGCTTGCATGCATGCGGGGATCACGAAATGATGCACAACTCACATGATGTGGAGTAAATGGACTATGTTGATCTTTGTGTCTAGAGCTTAAACATAGATCATTTCTGGACGGAGGGAGTATTGCTGAAAGAGTTGTCATTTGTTCCTGCAAGTTGGGCTGTGGATAAACGTATGTGTGTGTGTAGGTATCAGAGGGCAGAGCTTGTGATCATCGACCCTGGGCTATACAGCCTGCAGAAGTCCGATGTTTTATGGATCACAGAGAAAAGGAGTGTCTCTACCACATTCAAGCTCTCCAATGGTACGTATGGTCATTAGTTGTTAAATATTTTTTAGATTTAATGCTTCCTTGGTCTATGCGTATGATGGGCTGTTGACAAATATAGTGAAACAGATGGAGTAGTAATTAGTTCTTTAAGAGCATCTCCAGCAAGGGCCTCTAAAATAGGGTCTCTATTTTGGATTTAGGGACTCCCCCTATTTTTTGGGGTCCTATTTTAAGAGCACAAGTCCAGCAACAGCACCTAAATCTCAGCCCCTATTTTACTTTTTCTTCTATTTTGACATATCCGCTATGTATAATCTTCATTTGACACCACTAAAATTTAATCAAAAATATTTGTAATACATAAAACATAAGCATATTAACATTTACAATTTAAAAACATGATATTTCCAATTTAAATTTAAAATTTTCAAAACATGATAAATAGATAAATAAAAACTCCGAAGAACAGATTGCCATGATCCGAGAAAGACTGAAGATAGCACAGTCAAGACAGAAGAGCTACGCCGATAACCGTCGCTGAGACCTAAGCTTTGAGTCGGAAGATTTCGTGTATCTCAGAGTCACACCCCTTAGGGGAGTTAAGAGATTCCATGCCAAGGGGAAGCTCGCACCGCGTTATGTCGGACCATTTAAGATTTTGAGCCGTAAAGGCGAAGTTGCGTACCAGCTGGAGTTACCGCAATCACTAGCAGGAGTACATGACGTGTTTCACGTGTCCCAGTTGAAGAAGTGTCTCCGAGTACCAGATGAGCAGACACCGCTAGAGTCAATTGAGCTACAAGAAGATCTGACTTACAAGGAACACCCCGTGAAGATTCTGGACACAATGGATCGAGAGACGAGAAACAAGTCAACCCGTTTCTGCAGAGTTCAATGGAGCAACCATGCGGAGAGTGAAGCAACTTGGGAGCGTGAGGAGGATTTGAAGAAAGAGTTTCCGAACCTATTCTTTAGTAAACCCCGAATCTCGGGGACGAGATTCTGTTAAGGGGGGAGGTTTGTAACACCCCAAAATTTTGCTTTTCTTAAATTCAAGTGTGATTTGGCACTTTGGTGATTTTTTGGAATTTTCTGGAATTTATTTGGCATTTATTTGAATTTATTCCCTTTTTAAATAATTATAGAATTTAACTTTGCAAATAAAATTTTGTTGGAAATATTTTATTTGAGTCCAAAATGTTCCTAAATATTTTCTAGAATTTTTCTGGAATTTTTCTGAGTGTTTTGCTATTTTTAATGAATTAAATGAATTTCTGGGAATTAATTGGATTATTTAATCGCTGAAAATCGACTTGGTTTTACTGTTCCACCGACCGAGCCCGAGTCTGACTCGTGTCCGAGTCCGACTCGAACCCAACCTAACCCTAACCCTCTCGACCGTCCGATCAAGATCGAACGGCCGAGATTGAGCCACGTCACCCGAGCCCGATTCCGACCGAGCCAGCCAGATCACCGAGCCGGACCCGAGCCCAGCCTCGCGACCGTTGGATCTCGATCCAACGGCCAAGAGTGCGCCATGTCACCCTCTCCGTGTTGCCGCCGAACTCCGCCGCCGCCCTTGCGTGGGTCCTCGTTTTCCGCGCATATCACGGACGTCGAGGGGCTATTTAATGCGCCGCTACCCGTGTCGGGATCCCCTTTCCCGTGCGCACCCATAGCCCTAACTCACCGAGCCCGAGTCGCTGCCATTCGCCCGCGGGAGCTCGCCGAAGTTGGAGAAAGCTTCCGCCGCGGTTTTCCGCCGTTTGCCGCCGCTGAGTCCAGATCCGGAACCGCAAGGTTGTGACGCGTCGGAGGGGACCTCTCACCTCGCCGGAGCGTGCCCAGAATGCCATTTTGCGTGTCGCCGTTTTCGCCCCCAAAGAAATGAGCTCACAAGACGCCATCACCGCCGCAAGCTCCTCACCGTCCGATCAAGATCCAACCGTCGCGGTGAGTCCACGCTGTTACTTCTAAACCCGTAGAAACCAGTTTAGTTCTGTTCCGTTGGATCAAGATCCAACGGCCCATGTTCGTCCACGTCACCCCCGGTGAGATCCACGTGCTAACCTCTAGATTTATTTCCAACCGTTGGATCTAGATCCAACGGTTTAGATTGTGCCACGTAGCATTAACCGCACCGTACTAGATCCAACCTCAACCGTTAGATCTAGATCGAACGGCTAGGGTTAGCCACGTTGTAACGCTAGGGTTGATCTTGATCGTCCGATCAAGATCGAACGGTCCTGGTCAGCCAAGTAGTTTCCTTAACGCGTTAAACCAGATCTGATCTGGGCCGTTGATTTTCAAATCAACGGCCGAGATCTAGCCACGTGGGCGGAAGTCTCCGATCCGCGGCGCCGCGGCCGTCGCTGGCCACCGGCCGACGCCACGCGGTGACGCTGCGGCCAGCGTGTCGCGAAATTTCACCCAACCGCACCATGACGTCACCGCTGATGTCACGGTGGGGCCCGCATGTCAGCCATCCCTTAGCCGTGCATGATGACGTCACTGCTGACGTCATCCGAGGGGCCCACCTGTCAGTGGGACACGTGCGCCGTGGACCGGGTCCACGGTGGACCAAGCCAAACCGTCTTGTAGAGTCCATGGACCCGAGGCGACGTGGCGGCCTCTGATTGGTCCACGTGTCATGCTGACGCAATAAATTAATTTCCGAAAAAGAAAATGATTTATTAATTCGAATTATTGATTTCAAAAATGGATTCAAACTTCAAACGCTTATAACTTTTGCGTTTCAACTCCGATTTGAGTGATTCAAATTTCTAAATTTTCATAAAAATGAGACCTACTCAAATATGAATTTTAATTAATTTTTGTTTATGAATATTTCTCTGTTTCTATTTAATTAATGCTTTCTTTTAACTTTAAACGATTATAACTTTTGCATTTTAACTCCGAATTTGACGATTCCAGTTTCTAAAAATTCATAAAATTATGCTCTCTCTGTTTGAGAACTTTATTTGAAGTTTTGAACACTTTTTGTGTACTGTTTATTTATTTATTGCTATTTGCACGCTTTACGAGTAGACGTTGAAGTGCCCGAAGGCTTCGAAGGTGAAGTGTTGACCCAGGAGCCAGCTCAGGACCAAGAACAAGTACTCTTTGAAGGCAAGTTGTGATTTGACCATGTTGATCCCATTTTCAAATTATTTTGGTTTAAATTATTGCATGCTAGTTTAATTAGAAAATGCTTTATTTAATTACGGGAAATTAGATAAGTGCCAAATTGCTGTATGACACCTTGGTTAATTAAATATGTGCCATGACCCCTTGTCACCCTAGTTGAGGATTAAATAGTTGGACATTATTAAATTGCCAACATGGGGATTTAGATCGTTGTAGTAGATTGCTTAGACCTGCTACGTGCTTATGACATGATTTTGGACAATCAAATGTTAATATTGACTTAATGATATATTGAACCTATTTTGGAAAGGTATCATGTGTTGTGATGTTGATTGCACATGGTGCATGGTAATCAACTGGGGCTTTGATAAATAGATTTCGACCGGGGCATGTGGCAAGAATGATCGGGTGGGCCAGTTGTGGCACCGGGAGCGTTGTTTTGGTTCTTCGGGTAGTCTTGCCCTGGTCACCCTAAGGACTTAACCTTGCAAGCCTTTGAACTGGGTCAAACGTGCAACCACATGTTTGTAATGGGACGGACCTAGTTGATTAAGTCGCTAATAACGTACCTGTAGGACCTCAGGATGTCAACTATACCTTTTGTGTAGTTGTACGGGGGAGCGTACCAGGGCTGCGGCCAGGTACCCATCTAACGATGGATTGTCCTAAACTTCGCCTTCGCTAAGGGAAGGGTTAGTGTGCAATCACCGGGAGGACCACTTGTGCTGTTAGAAGTTTCTGAAAGACTTTATTACGGACACTCGCCTTAGTGGTGTTTGGTTGTATCTTGTGGGTAAAGTGCATAACCTCTGCAGAGTGTAAAATCTATTCGAATAGCCGTGTCCGCGGTATTGGACATCGCTCGGGAATTACAATCAAAGGTTAGATTTTCTTGAAAATAACTTGGACTTGGAGGGTCTAGTTTGGTTTAATAATGATGCTGATGGAAATGTGGATTAGAATTGGGAAAGATGTTTATTTAATCGCTGGAAAAGTTATTGCTCTTGAACATGTTTCTACTGCTTTCGAATCTACTTATGCTACTTGTCAAATGATGTTTTACTGCAATTACACCCTGAGCTACTCCTTTGTACTAAGCCATGCATGTAGTATATTAGCTTGCATTCTGTGCATGACTTGCTAAGTACCAAGTACTCACCCTTGCCACAATACAACACCAGTTGAAGAAGAGTCTACACTAGCTTTGGAGGAGGAGCTCCAAGAGAAACCGACTAACTAGGGAGCGAGCCCAGTCAGTTGCCTGTGGTATACTGGATGGCGCCACGAAGTTATCTTATTTTCTGTTGCAGTTATTTCTCTCTTATTGAGTTTTCGCCCTGCGTGGCATATATTTGTAACTTGACCCTAAGGTCGAGCAACCCGTTGGTTAACTATTTAAGGTACCTTATTATTTCGTTGAGTATGATTGTGATATTTACCAATGTTGAGACTGTGTGCACTAGCGCGTTCCTGGACTAGTGCTGAATACACAGAGGGTCCGGATTTGCAAATTCGGGTCCTGACATGCAGGGTCTCAAAATAGTTGTGAAACTCAGGGTAGACTCTTCGAGACCTATCTCTTGCCCATCGCAAGCGGTAGGCTGTCCATTGAGTACTCATGGTTGGACCATCATTCGGGTGTCCACCGTAGAATTGAGCCACCAACGGATATGGGTGAACGTGTTCATAAGTACGAGGGGCCAATAGGAAAGTATTCCCAAGACCAGATCTGTAGCAACGTGTCGCACACTGCAAGAACATGCTCCTCTCCCGTTGTCTTCATGCAAGCCGCGCACAATCCCCTGTATGTGGAGCAGAGCACCGTCGATCCAAAACTGATCTGAGGGACATCGTCAGGGTGGGTGTCATCCAAAACCTCCGCGATGTGGTTGTATCTTGGGTACGCAACATCTCCATGTGCTGTAGGGAACAACACCTAGCCAAACAGGAAGAACAGGTATACAACAAGGTGAGTCCTCACCATGTACTAAGGCGCATCATCGGGGCATCGGATGCAGCGGCGAAGCCACGCCAGCGGAACCCCCAGACTTTGCTTAAGGACTGCATGACCAACCTTGTCCTACCATTATTTTTCAGTTAAGCCTCCTCGGTGGCGGAACTATCGGCCTGCCCCTGATAGGCAAGCCGGTAATGTAGGCAATGCCCTAGAGGGTGACGGTCATTTCCCCCAACGGAAGTGAAAAGTGTGTTTCCAGCCTCCAACGATCGATTAGTGTAGACAAGAGAGACCCGTCCAAAGTGAAGGAATGCCTGATGTCCATCATTTGATCTAGCGGCAGTCACCCTGATTCCCGTAGAGTGGGCATGTACCGCTCGCACAAGGGCTAGTGCTCCTTTGGTGCCCTAAGAACGAAAGACATTGGTCTGACACTTGTAAGCCAGAGCTTGGTATGATGCTTGGCATCGTAGTATGGGTCAAGCAAAGCCTGCGGGTGTCCAGCCATGTCCTGCGAGAAGAAAAAACAAAAATTAATAAAGGTAAGATAAAAAAATAACATGACATGACAACAAATAAAATGTGATGACATGACATTACATAACATGAAATAGATAGCACAGTACATGATATTACATAACAAAATAATGAAATTAAAGGAAGGTACTAACCGCACAAAAAATATTAAAGTTAACAAAAACATAACATTAAATGATATAGGGACCTCGAAATATTGTAGGGCTGTCATATTTTCCATAATTGCCTAGAAAATTTGTTGCAGATAGAAATTGTATCTCACCTGCTTACGAGAGTGAAATGAGGTTATATAGAGTAAAATATGGCCTATTGGCTGAAATTATAGCAACCAACAATTGAAAACCCATAGGAAAGGCTTGAGTGTGGTTGTGACCCTAATAAGTCACCATTACCAGAGTTGTATACTTTCGGGAGCATCCCTCTGATATTGTTCAACAAGTAACGGTTGAGTATGAAAATCTTACTTTGAAAGACTTCTACACGAGTGTTATATTAGTATGCAAGGCTATATCAATGGAATGGCTATTCTACCAGTTTTTTTAGTTTTCCATAAAGCAAGCTTTCATTTGCAATATTGAATAGTAGATTGCGATAAAAAATTTGTAAAAACATTTAACATTTAATAACAATTACTAATAGAGTATAAATAATCATAAATATACATGTGGTTTGCTTCCATAAACATTTAAATCAGCAAAATCCTTTTGCCGGTCAATTGTGCATGGACTTCCTATCCGCACACTTCTCAACCAATTTTTTCAAAAAATGTAGAGTTAATTTATTGTGGGGTATAACCAAGCGATGTCTATGACCGAACACACGACTATTTGAATAGATTTACACTATGCTAAGGTTATACAACTTTACCCATATGGCATAAATATCCCATCATGTTAAACATACCATGCGATACCGAAGGTATCTGTTTGAGAGTTCCATGATAAAGTTTTTATGTTGCTGGTTATAACATTCACCATTCTATGATCTGCATCTCAAGGTGTGGAGCATCCTCCAACCTCAATAGCTCATAGTTGTGTTGGTAAGCTCCGCATACGTTGCAAAAGCCCCTATGAACATGGGCGTCTTATACCATGCCTGCACTAACCTAATTTCCACCTATCACTACAACCTACGGCTAAACTGCTAGAACACGGTAACTTATTTTGCTATGGCCTTCCAATAAAGGCACATGAGGTTTTATGAAAATACTTGAGACTATTGCACAATAGATCAGTCTTTAGTAACCTAGGCAAGACTGGCACATTCCCTGCATCCATCTACACCTTTTATAGCAACCACTCACCCAAGTTCAAAACATGCTTTCCAATTTTAGTTATACTCAAAATATTAGAGGTACCTCCTTTGAATTATATCACAAGTATTTCTTATTTTAAATATTTTGGCCATTATCCAAGCTAATTATTCTAATATTGGTATAAACATGGCTATGCATCTAGCAATCATTATTATTCTATAATTCCTCATTTAATATTTACGAATAGTGGATGGCATCACTGTGGTGACAATGGTGAGGGTATCAACTTGACAAGGTAATGTGAATGCAACAACTAGATATATCTGTCATTCTTACCGACATAGGAAATTTTACGAAAACTACACGTGTGCATAATGTTTTAAACACAACATACATACTAGTGAAGTATGTCATCAAATATGATCGAAAGGGGTGTTTGCCTTGCTTGTTGAAATTAGTGCCTTGCTCGGGTTGATCGGAATGCCAATTACGTCATCTTAGTCCTAGACCTCTCACATAGTCCAACAATTTGCATGTACACCCCAACGTTAATATGACATACAAAATTAATTTTGAAGTTACTATCTTCGGGTACAAACAATATAGATACAAGTATTAGACAATGAGTCATGTGTATGAGAATGATACAAATGAGAACTATGCATATGAGAATGATGTCAGATCAACTCCCAACTTTAACTCTACGCAGCATTCATAGCTTATAGGACAACACTCAAAAGAACATATACATTGTAACACCCCAAAATTTTGCTTTTCTTAAATTCATGTGTGATTTGGCACTTTGGGGTGAATTTTCTGGAATTTATTTGGAATTTATTTAAATTTATTCCCTTTTGAAATAATTAAAGAATTTAACTTTGCAAATAAAATTTTGTTGGAAATATTTTTGTCGACGATTGGGGAGCAGGCCCCCGCCGAGCTTACTTGTTGGTGAAGGGACCAACTGCGACCCCTTCTCACGTGATGGGATACTCAGAGGAGTGACTCACTGGACTTCAACGGGCGAGGACACAGTGATTTACCCTGGTTCGGACCTCTCAAGAAGGAGATAATAGCCCTACTCCAGCTCCTGTATCTTTTCGTAAAAAAAGTGTCTCTGCCCCCCCCTCCACGGCGGGGATGCTTTATAGCTTACAAAGGGGCGTACTTGTTCAAGCCCACTAACTCCACGTTCGACCAGGTCCAACGTGGTAACTAACAGATCCTATACTCCAGCCACGTTCCCGCGGAGAACGCAACGAACTAGCGGAGGTTACGCAGCCGGCGGTTAGCGACCTCAGGACCTCGTCAGGTCGGCTAACAACTAACTCCGAACTCGGCCACCTCTCCTGAGCATGAGCTATCGATCCACCAGGTTATACGGCTTTCTCAGGTCCTGGCAAGGTCGTCCCTAGGAACGATCTCCTGATGGCCAGGGCGGGGACGAGCTCGTGCTACTCGTGGCGCCCGACTAGGTCGTCCCGGGGGACGGCCTTCCGGTGGTTCGGGCAGTAGCGAGCCCGTGCCGCTCGTGGTACCCGAGGTAATTTATGGGATTCATCCGACTTCCGACAGCCTAGCCCCGAGGTTCGAGTGGAAAAAAGGCCTAGAAAAGGTCTTCCTCTCGGGCCTACCGTCATATAAGTACGTCGGGTTTGTTCCGGCGAACAGCTGCCGAGACTATCGGGCTATCACCCATCTCTGGGAACGAGCTCTTTTGGCCTAGTTCGTCGTGTTTCAGGCGGATGAACGTGGGCCTCCCTAAACGGTTCCTTATCCCGGAAGCTTTCATTTGGTCAGTTCAAACCGCTCCCTCTGGGGAAAAAAAACGTCTCTCGGCAGGACAGTTTCGATTCGCGCGCCCACGTGTCGTCCCCTGGGTGGCGAACGCCTCAACTGCCCTCTGCGCTTCTAGGGCTTCCTCGACCAGAACGGCGGGAAGTCCTCTCGCCTTCCTGTCTTCCGGAGGGGCTTTAAACACCGGTGCGAACCCTAGCTCTGCACAGTCCCCCAGCAAAAGAAACACCTCAAACCATTCCTTGCTCCAGTGCTCGTTCCTCCGATCGCGTGCGATCATCTCCCCCTTCGATCGCCCCTGCATTTAAATGGCGGTTTGGCGCCAAAGAAGCTCGATAGGCGAAAGCCGGAGCTTCTTCAACAGCGGCACCTCGGCCGGCTCATGGAGAGCCCCTGGGGCCGAGGAGAGCCCGGAGCCAGAGGAAGGGGAGATCATCTCCACCGAGCTCTACACCATAAACGGGCTCCGGATGCCTGAAAGCGAGTTTGTCGAGTCCGTCCTTGCCTTCTTTGAGTGCGAGATCGCTCACCTCCACCCCAACTCCGTCCTTATCATGGCCATCTTCACCCACCTCTGCGAAGGGTATGTGGGCGTCGAGCTCACTCCCAGCCTCTTCCTCCATTTCTACACCTTATCGCAAGACCTAAGACGCCTTCGTCGGCCGGCTGCCTCTATTTCCGTCTCCGACCCACCCGCCCGTACGAGTACCCGAGCTTCACGCTCAAGGACTCGGTGTCGGGATGGGCCGACTCCTGGTTTTATCTGAGGAAGGCGGAAGACAGCTCACTCTCCTATACCGGCACTAGAGCCTGGGCTGTCGAGACACCCCGGCCGACCGTGCAGCCGGAGGAGGAGAAGGTGCTCCTGCTGATCAACGAGCTCACTTGCTCAGGGCTGACCGGACGGGATGTCGCCCGGGACTACATCGAGTTCGGTGTCGCCCCTCAGGAGGAGGGTGCATCCCTTCTTCAAGGTTGAGGGGTGGCAGGACATCACACGGGAGTCACACTCAGGTATACCATCGACCTCGGCCTTCCCTCCTATGCAGAAGACATTCGCTCTTACTACTTCCTCTTGCTCGGTACGCAGCTCCACCGGAGGACTGGGTGGACGCGAGGGTGTCCGAAATGTTCGGCACCCCCAAGGGCAAGGAGATCCTAGAGGGTCGCCAGATCCCGAATAACGTCCTCAACCGGACCAAGGCGGTAAGTTTTCGATTTGGCCCTCCTTTCTTGATGTCCCATTTGGTCCGAGTCTCCCCAGGGTGCCCCGACCTCATAAAACTCTTTCTGGCAGGAGAAGGTCGCCCTCGAGGTTGCCGTGGATCAACTGGCATCGCAGTTGGGGGGACGAGGTCGTAAGACCAAAAAATTGGCGGGCCGCAAGCGCCGTGACCGATCTCCTTCGGCCACGCCGTCTTCGCCTCGGAGTTTGCGCAGGCGTCCTGGTTCGGATGACCTCTCACCCCGCCAGCATTTGGAGTATGCTGATCGGCAGGAGGTGAGCGAACTAAAACTTTGGATGGATGAGCATACCAGAAAAAACCCCGAGCTGATGGCTCGTTTACGTCAGCTTGCCGCTACGCGAAGAAGGAGGCCGCGGCCGTGGCTGGTCCAGCACGGAAGGAGGAACTCGAGGGCCAGATTGCGACCCTTCAGGCAGAGCTCGCGCAGGTAAGCTCGAGCTCGGCCCCTTGGGGCCACGAGGAGGATGTCGGGACCCCGAATTTGCAAATCCGGACCCTCTGTGTATTCAGCACTAGTCCAGGAACGCGCTAGTGCACACAGTCTTAACATCGGTAAATATCACAATCATACCATTCGATACTAATAAAGTACTTTTATTTAAATAACTAAATCAAGTTACTCCGACCTTATGGCCAAGTCACAAATGTAACGCCAGTGGCGAAACTTATTAAGAGAGAAATAGTAGCAAATGAAAATCAAATAACTCGTGGCGCCATCCAAGATACCACAGCAACTGACCGGGCTCGCTCCCTAAGTAGACGGTTCCTCTTGGAGCTCCTCCTCCAAAGTCGTGTAGTCTCCTCTTCAACTGGTGTTGTATTGTGGCAAGGGTGAGTACTTGGTACTCGGCAAGTCATGCATGAATGCAGCTAATATACTACATGCATGGCTTAATACAAAGGAGTGGCTCAAGGTATATTTGCGAAATGCTTGACATTTGACAAGTAATATAAGTAGATTCAAAGCAGAGAAACAAGTAAAGCATAGATAACTTTTCAAGAAGTTTAACAAGCATCTTTCCCATCCTAATCCACATTTCCATCAACATCATTATTAATCCAACCCAACCTTTCAGATCCAAGTTATTTTTTTTAGAAAATCTAACCCTTGACTGTAATTCCCGAAGCGATGTCCAATACCGCGGACACGGCTATTCGAATAGATTGTACACTCTGCAGAGGTTATGCACTTTACCCACAAGATACAATCAAACACCACAAAGGCGAAGTTCCCGTGAACAAAGTCTTTCTGAAACTTCTAACAATACAAGTGGTCCTCCCTGCTATTGCACACTAACCCTTCCCTTAGCTAAGGCGAAGTCTAGGCCAATCAACTGTTAGATGGGTACCTGGCCTCACTTCCCAGACGCTCCCTGCACAACTTACACAAAGGGTGTAGTTGACCTCCCGAGGTCCCACAGTGCACGTTATTAGCAACTTAGTCAACTAGGTCCGTCCCATTACGGACATGTGGTTGCACGTTAGACCCAGTTCAAAGGCTTGCAAGGTTAAGTCCTTAGGGTGACCAGGGCAAGACTACCCGAAGAACCAAATCAACATCCCCAATGCCACAACTGCCCACCTGATTACTCTTGCCACAAGCCCTGGTCGAAAAACTATTTATCAAACCCCGCTTGATTACCATGCACCACGTGCCATCAACATCACATGATACCTTTCCAAAACAGGTTCAATATATCATTAAGTCAATATTAACATTTGATTATCCAAAATCATGAGCACGTAGTGTCTAAGCAAGATACTACAACGGTCTAAAACCCATGTTGGCAATTTAATAATGTCCAACTAGTAATCCACAACTAGGGTGACAAGGGTCATGGCACATATTTAAATAATCAAGGTGTCATACAAAGAAATTGGTATTTATCTAATCCCCATATTTAAATAAAGTATTTTCTAATTGAACTAGCATGCAATAGGTTAAATCAAAATAGATTTCAAATAGGATCAACATGGTCAAAGCACAACTTGCCTTCAAAAGTACTTGTCCTTGGTCTTGAGTTGATCCTGAGTCAATACTTCTCCTTCGAATCCTTAGGCACTTCAACGCTCTACTCGTAAAAGCGTGCAAATAGCAATACACGAATAAACAATAGGCAAAAGTATCCAAACATCCAAATAAAATCCATAAACAGAGAGAACATAATTTTATGAATTTTTAGAAACTGAATCGCTAAATTTGGAGTTAAAATGCAAAGTTATGATTATTTAAAGTTTAAATAATCAATTAAATAATTTTACAGAGAAAAACTTTAGTCCAAAAATTAAATAAAATTCATATTTAGGTAGATCTCAATTTTATACAAATTTAGAAATTTGAATCACTCAAATCGAGTTGAAACGCAAAAGTTATAAGCGTTTGAAGTTTGAATCAAAATCAAATCATTATTTCGAATTAATAAATCATTTTCTTTTCGAAAATTAATTATTGTGTCGGCAGGACACGTGTCGGCCTTGGATTGGTCTGGCGACGTCACCGGTCCATGGACTCGGTCCACGCCGGCTCGGGTCTACTGTGGACTCGGCCCACGGCTCCTCGTGGTCATCGGCGGTGGGTCCCTCGTGACGTCATCGGCGTCGGCCGGGCTCACCATAGCATCGGCGGTGGGACCCGGCTGCGTGACGCTATTATCGACGCCAAGATTCTACCGGGACAGACCATCGACATGCGGGTTCGCCATGACGCTGCGTGGCGTCATGGTGCGGTTTAGCGCCGCCGACATGCGGGCCAGCGTGTCGGCGTCACTGCGCCGCGTCGCGCGTGGGCGGCCCGACCGCGGCGGTCGACCTTCCTGGACATGTGGCGCAATCTCGGCCGTTGATTTGAAAATCAACGGCCCAGATTAGATCTGAGTCTCACGCGTTTGGGTTAACGCGTTTGATCTGGACCGTTGAATCTAGATCGGACGGTCAAGATTGGATCTAGTGGTTTTGGACGGAATCTCACCTTGAGATGACGTGGCGCACTCTGGGACGTTGGATCTTGATCGGACGGCTGAGAAGCTTCGAGCGACGGCGATGGCGTGCGGCGGAGCTGGCTGGCCGGAGCTGGGGACGGCGACACGGGCAACGGCGTTTGCGGGCTCCTCCGGCGAGGTGAGAGGTCCCTTCGGGTGCGTCTCGTCGCGGTGAGTCCGGATCTGGGGTCAACGGCGGCGGGGGACGGCGGACGGCGGCGGAACGAAGCAAAAACCGCGGCGGAGGAGTGCTACAACTCCGGCGAGCGATTGCGGGCGCGTCAGGGGCACTGCGGTTGCGACGGCTAGGGCAACGGCTGCACAAGGTCAAGGTGATCCTCGGGGTGTGATCCGGGCATTAAATAGCCTCGGCTTCCGCGCGGAAAAAGGAAACCTAATTCCTCACGGCGGCGGGCGCGGCGGCGGAGTCCGGCTCGGATCCGGCGGGGACGACGACGGAGGACCGTCCACGTGGCGCGATCAACGGCCACGATTGGCTCGGCGCGCACGGATCCGGATCGGATCCGATCGAACGGTGCGGCGTGATTTCGGCCGTTGGATCTCGATCCGACGGTCCACAATGGTTAGGGTTTGGATGCGGTTCGACCGAATCACGTGGCTCGGGTCGGACTCGAGTCCGACTCGGGTTCCGACTCGGTCGGATGAATAGTACTTGACCCGACTTGATTTTCCAGCGATTTAATAATTAAAATAATTTCCAGTAATTCCTTTAATTCATTAAAAATAGCAAAAGACTCAGAAAAATTCCAGAAAAATTCTGGAAAATATTTTAGGGTATTTGGGACTTAAATAAAATATTTCCAACAAAACTTTATTTGCAAAATTAAATTCTTTAATTATTTTAAAATGGAATAAATTCAAATAAATCCAAATAAATTCCAGAAAATTCCAAAAATTCACCAAAGTGCCAAATCACATATGAATTTAAGGAAAGAAAAATTTTGGGGTGTTACAAACCTCCCCCCTTAATAGAATCTCGTCCCCGAGATTCAGGGCTTACTACAGAATAGGTTTGGAAACTCTTTCTTCAAATCCTCTTCGCGCTCCCAAGTCGCTTCGCTCTCTGCATGGTTGCTCCACTGAATTCTACAGAAGCGGGTTGACTTATTTCTAGTCTCTCGATCCATGGTGTCTAAAATCTTCACGGGATGCTCCTTGTAAGTCAAATCTTCTTGCAACTCAATTGATTCTAGCGGTGTGTCCTCCTCTGCACTCGGAGACACTTCTTCAACTGGGACACATGGTATACGTCATGCACTCTTGCTAACGACTGCGGTAGCTCTAGCTGGTAAGCAACTTCGCCTCTGCGGCTCAAAATCTTAAATGGTCCAACATAACGGGGTGCAAGTTTCCCTTTGGCATGGAACCTCTTAACTCCCCTGAGAGGCGTAACTCTGAGGTATACAAAGTCTTCCGGTTAAAAACTCAAATCCCGGCGACGATTGTCAGCATAACTCTTTTGTCGTGATTGGGCTATCTTTAACCTTTCCCTGATCACGGCAATCTGCTCTTCAGCCTCTTGAAGAATATCAGGCCCGAAGACACGGCGCTCGCCGGTCTCATTCCAATTCAATGGCGTCCGACAGGGTCGACCATACAGTGCCTCAAAAGGTGACATCTGTAAACTAGCTTGGTAACTATTGTTGTAACTAAACTCAGCATACGGCAAACTCTTATCCCAAGAGGTAGCATAAGCCAATGCACACGCTCTTAGCATATCCTCCAGAATCTGGTTGACTCTTTCGGTCTGTCCATCCGTCTGTGGATGATAAGCTGTACTGAAGTTCAAACGGGTTCCCATGGCTTCATGCAACTTATTCCAAAACCTTGAGGTAAATTGGGTACCTCTGTCCGATACGATCCTCTTTGGCACACCGTGCAAACAGACGATCCTGATCATGTACAACTCTGCCAATTTATCCCCCGAGTAAGTGGTCTTCACGGGGATAAAATGGGCTACTTTGGTCAAGCGATCCACTATAACCCATATGGAGTCATAACCTCCTTGAGTCTTAGGCAAACCGGTAATGAAATCCATTCCGATTTCCTCCCACTTCCACTCAGGTATTTTCAGCGGTTGTAGCAATCCTGCTGGTCTCTGATGCATTGCCTTGACTCTCTGGCATACGTCGCACAATGCAACATGCTCGGCTACTTCACGCTTCATGCTTGGCCACCAGAATCTTTTCTTTAAATCCTGATACATTTTGGCGCTTCCAGGATGAATTGAGTACTTGGAGTCATGGGCTTCTTCCAAAATCAGTTGCTTTAACTCCTTCTTGTTAGGTACACAAATCCGATCCTTCATCCATAACGTGCCTTGCTCATCCAACTTGAAGTCCTCTGCCTTGCCTTCCTCCTTGATGAACTTAATCCTGCGGATCTTGTCATCATCCTTCTGTCCTTCCCGGATCTGATCCTCTAGGGTAGGCTTTACTTCTAATGCGGCCAAGAATCCGCTAGGTACCACCTCAATCTTCATTTTCTGAAAATCCTCACATAACTCATCCTGACTTGTGGCTAGCAACGTACTCACGGTATGGCTTTTCCGACTCAGAGCATCGGCAACTACGTTTGCCTTTCCTGGATGGTAATGGATTCCAACATTGTAGTCCTTGATCAACTCTAACCATCTCCTCTGCCTCATGTTCAGATCCGACTGGGTGAATATGTACTTAAGGCTCTTATGATCCGTATACACTTCACATCTGTTTCCAATCGATAGTGACGCCATATCTTCAAGGCATGCACTACGGCAGCCTAACTCTAGGTCATGCGTCGGATAATTTTCCTCATGCGGCCTCAATCGCTTTGATGCATAAGCGGCGACCTTTCCATTCTGCATCGGCAAAGACACATCCAAGTCCCCGCGCGATGCGTCACAATAAATATCAAAGCTTTGATTAACATCCGTAGAACTAACACCGGCTACCGATGTCAATCGCTTCTTCACTCTGAAATCCTTTCTCACATTCTCAAGCGCCCATGCAAACCTCTTCTCCTTTTTCAGCAATTGCGTAAGAGGTTTCGCGATTGTCGAAAAGCCTTCAATGAAACGGCGGTAGTATCCTGCCATTCCAAGGAAACTCAGGATCCGGGTCACGCCTTCTCTGCTCCCAATGTAACACAGCCTTCTACTTTGCTTGGATCTACTGGCGACTCCTTCATGCGGTCATTACATGTCCAAGAAATTCTACCTTGTCCTTCCAAAAATCACACTTACCGAACTTGGCGAAGAGTTGTCGCTCCTCGCCTTTTCCAAAACTCGCCTCAAGTGTTCGGCATGTTCATCCTCTGTCTTGGAGTAGATTAGGATATCATCTATGAACACGACAACAAACTTGTCCAAATATTCCATGAACACCTTATTCATCATATTCATGAAATATCTTTGGCGCATTCGTCGATCCAAAGGACATAATCAGAACTCGTAATGTCCATATCTTGACGAGAATGCAGTCTTGAATATCTTCCGATCGGATCTTCAATCGATGGTATCCCGATCTCGAGATCAATCTTGGAGAAAACTCCGGCTCCTCTCACCGATCAAACAAATCATCAATCCTGGGTAGCGGGTACTTATTCTTCACGGTGACTTCATTGAGTGCACGGTAGTCGATGCACATCCTGAAACTCCCGCCCTTCTTCTTGACAAACAAAACCGGTGCTCCCCACGGCAGCTCGCCTTGGCCTCGATAAATCATTTCTCCATTAACTCTTCCAGCCTGCTTTCTTCATCTCTACCAACTCCTCGGTGGACATCCGATAGGGTCTCTTTGCTATCGGTCTTGTACTGTACAAGCTCTATCACAAACTCTATGTCCCCTGGCGGCATACCGTAGATCTTCAGAAAAACATCCGGTACTCATTCACTCTTTGAGACATCCTCTATGCCGATTGCCTTGGTATCGTTAACCATCAACTGTCCATCCCTAACTGCAGTGGCTTGAAATTCCACTTTCCTTCCACACGGGCTCTCAACTGAGATAGTCCTTCGTCCACAATCCAATACGGCCTTGTGCCTGGATAACCAATCCATTCCCAAAATGACATCTAAGGTCTGGTCTCCAAAATAATAAGGTTCGCTAGGAACTCTATTCCATCTATTAGTATTCTCACCCCGAACATCCTACTTTCGCTCGGAGTTCTGAACTGTGGGTTTGAACTAAAAGCATGCACTTAAGTCTTGCAATCCCCAAATCATGACTAGCAGCAAAGCCTTGCGAAACAAACGAATGCGAAGCTCCGCAGTCAAACAAAATCAAGCAGGTGCATCGAGTTAACAAGTAACTTACCCAAGACGACGTCAGTAGCACTCTGCAGTTGCATTTGCGGTGACATGGTTGACTCGGCCTCTCACCATGCAGGGTGTGGCTCCTGGTCTTTGGCGTCCTAGCTGGGTGGTTCCTAGATTGAAGCGAATCGGGTCACTCTGCTGTCTTCTTCGGACAATCGTTGGCAAAGTGTCCTGGCTCGTTGCGCTTGTAGCAGCGTCTCACTGTTTCCTTGCCGATCGCTCGAGCAGCGTTTCTAGCGGGGCTGGGTGCAGTAGTTCGATTGATGTGTCTTGGTGCCGTGACGGTGTCCTTGTTGCATTTTGTGGCTGGAATCAAGAATTGATTTGGTGCAACTCTCAGCGCCTGCGTCCTGGCGTGATCCTGCCGTTGCATCCTGCGCTTCTGTTCTCATCCAGTTCCTTGCGCTTGTCCTCAAGAATAAGCGCCTTATTCACCAACTCTTGGAAATCCGAAAGGTGTGGGTGATCAATCCCACCTGCAATCCTGAGTTAAGTCCCTTCATAAAACGAGGTATGCGGCTTTATCTGTCGCTACATCCTCAGGTGCGTAGCGTGCTAGCTGTGTGAACTTGTTCAGGTAGTCGGCCACTGGCTGATTACCTTGCTTCAGTGCTCTGAACTCCTCCTTCTTAAGATCCATGATTCCTTCAGGCACGTGATACTGACGAAATGCGGCTGTGAACTCTTCCCAAGTGATGTCTTGAGGGTTCACTTGCGTGGCACAGAAATTCTCCCACCATTCGGCGGCTGTTCCTTCCAACTGTTGAGAAGCGTAGAGTACCTTCTCATTTCCTATGCATTGAGCTATGTGTAGCTTCCTCTCGATTGACCTTAACCAATCATCGGCCTCCAATGGATTGGCATTCCCAGAGAAAGTGGGTGGGTGAGTCCTCATGAACTCGGCAGTCTTGTATTCTCGGCGTTGTCCTTGATTAACTTGATTAGCGATGGCACAGGCGTGGCGTGTTGCATTTGTTGCATCATAGCATGCATCAACTGAGTCTGGGCAGCGAGAAAAGCTCCGAAATTCTGCATATCCAGTGGCGGTGCTGGTGCTCCATCATTTGGATTTTCTGCTGGGCGAGAACCACTTCCATTGCTTCCAAAGTTTCCGCGGGTGTTCATCATCTGTCGATTTGCTCTAAGTTTTAGAGATGAGAGGGAAACAAGAATAGACAAGTAATATGGAACTTATGCGGGGCGAAAGGTGTACTTTAAGGTCCAACTTTATTATTGATATTAATAACTTGGTATGGTTGCTTACAATGCCTAAGGGCCTTGCAACACATACTGCACACTCAGCAGGTAATGAAAATCCAAATCGAACTAACACTGGAGTCTAACGCCTAAAGGGTGACTCTTTATTCTATGACGCGACTCGACGAAGGAGTCTCACTATAGAACCTACGCTCACTCATCGAGAAAACCTCCACGGCCTGGGTACGGGTGCTGCGGCATAGGCGCGAAACGATTGCCATGTCCAAAGAATCGTGTCATCTGTGGTAGTCGAAGAAGCGATGTCCTCATCGAGATCGACTCCTCGGATCTCGCTCGTAGCTCGAGTACTGGCTCTGGTTCTGGTCCGTACAAAGCCATCTCCAACTCGTCAATCCTTCGCAGAAGGTGTGACACATACTCTTGAGCTTCCCGCCATCTGTTGTGATCTCCTTGCGGGCCTTCTGTAGCTCCTTGCTTGTATCATCGAGTACATCCTCCTGGGCGACAACAAGTCGTGCCAACTGTGTAACCATGGCATCCTCATCCTGAATCGCCTTCGGGTCAAGAAGGTTATTGCTGCGCGGATGATAACGGAACACCGTGCTCTCTAACTCTCTGGCATAGATACGGGTAATGTGCCGCATTGCTCGTCGTGATACTTCTTGGATACTCATCTGCATTGTAGACCTCCTGGCAGTGCAGTGTATCGGGCGATTGCCTGGGCCCTTCTTCCTAGCAGGTACCTCAATCTTCACGTCACAAGCCTTGATCAATCCTGCTTGTCTGATCACTTCTACTTAGTATTGGGGCTTCTCAAAATCTCCGAGAGTTTGTAGCATATGCCAAAGTTCTGCGGCGTTACCAACCTCCAGATCAACGCAGTTGAACTCTCCCTCCATCTGTCATAAGAGTGCTCACGTAAGAACTCGGAATTTTCAAATCGTGACAAGGTAAGGAAAAATTCAGCAAGAGACAAGAAAAGAGAGAAGGGGATAAGTCGAGATGTCATTTCTTGTCTTGACAAATTTTACTCTTTTAGAAAATAGGTTTTATCCTCACTATGACCATTCTAGCTAGGGTTGAGCCTACGGTCAGTATGGCTCTGATACCACCTCTGTCGGGACCCCGAATTTGCAAATCCGGACCCTCTGTGTATTCAGCACTAGTCCAGGAACGCGCTAGTGCACACAGTCTTAACATTGGTAAATATCACAATCATACCATTCGATACTAATAAAGTACTTTTATTTAAATAACCAAACTGGTTACCTGACCTTATGGCCAAGTCACAAATGTACGCCTCATGAAGCTTAAACTTATTAAGAGAGAAATAGTAGCAATGGAAAATCAAATAACCGTGGCGCCATCCAAAGATACCACAGTAACTGATCGGGCTCGCTCCTAAGTAGACGGTTCCTCTTGGAGCTCCTCCTCCAAAGCCGGTGTAGTCTCCTCTTCAACTGGTGTTGTATTGTGGCAAGGGTGAGTACTTGGTACTCAAGAAGTCATGCCTGAGAATCACGGCTAATATACTACATGCATGGCTTAATACAAAGGATTGGCTCAAGGTATATTTGCAGTAAACAACATTTGACAAGTAATATAAGTAGATTCGAAAGCAGTAGAAACAAGTAAAGCATAGATAACTTTTCAAGAAGTTTAACAAGCATCTTTCCCATCCTAATCCACATTTCCATCAACATCATTATTAATCCAACCCAACCTTTCAGATCCAAGTTATTTTTTAGAAAATCTAACCCTTGATTGTAATTCCCGAGCGATGTCCAATACGCGGACACGGCTATTCGAATAGATTGTACACTCTGCAGAGGTTATGCACTTTACCCACAAGATACAAATAAACACCACAAAGGCGAGTTCAGTAACAAAGTCTTTCGGAAACTTCTAACAATACAAGTGGTCCTCCCAGGTTATTGCACACTAACCCTTCCCTTAGCTAAGGCGAAGTCTAGGCCAATCAACTGCTAGATGGGTACCTGGCCTCGGCCCGATGCGCTCCCCGCACAACTTACACAAAGGGTGTAGTTGACCTCCCGAGGTCCCACAGTGCGTTATTAGCAACTTAGTCAACTAGGTCCGTCCCATTACGCACATGTGGTTGCACGTTAGACCCAGTTCAAAGGCTTGCAAGGTTAAGTCCTTAGGGTGACCAGGCAAGACTACCCGAAGAACCAAATCAACATCCCCAATGCCACAAGCGGCCCACCTGATTACTCTTGCCACAAGCCCGGTCGAAAAACTATTTATCAAACCCCGCTGATTACCATGCACCACGTGCCATCAACATCACATGATACCTTTCCAAAACAGGTTCAATATATCATTAAGTCAATATTAACATTTGATTATCCAAAATCATGAGCACGTAGGTGTGTCTAAGCGTTATACTACAACGGTCTAAAACCCATGTTGGCAATTTAATAATGTCCAACTAGTAATCCACAACTAGGGTGACAAGGGTCATGGCACATATTTAAATAATCAAGGTGTCATACAGCAAATTGGTATTTATCTAATCCCCCATATTTAAATAAAGTATTTTCTAATTGAACTAGCATGCAATAGGTTAAATCAAAATAGATTTCGAAATAGGATCAACATGGTCAAAGCACAACTTGCCTTCAAAAAGTACTTGTCCTTGGTCTTGAGTTGGATCCTGAGTCAATACTTCTCCTTCGAATCCTTCCGGCACTTCAACGTCTACTCGTAAAGCGTGCAAATAGCAATACACGAATAAACAATAGGCAAAAAGTATCCAAACATCCAAATAAAATCCATAAACAGAGAGAACATAATTTTATGAATTTTTAGAAACTGGAATCGTCAAATTTGGAGTTAAAATGCAAAAGTTATGATTATTTAAAGTTTAAATAATCAATTAAATAATTTTACAGAGAAAAACTTTAGTCCAAAAATTAAATAAAATTCATATTTAGGTAGATCTCAATTTTATACAAATTTAGAAATTTGAATCACTCAAATCGGAGTTGAAACGCAAAAGTTATAAGCGTTTGAAGTTTGAATCAAAATCTGAAATCATTATTTCGAATTAATAAATCATTTTCTTTTCGAAAATTAATTATTGTGCGTCGGCAGGACACGTGTCGACCTTTGGATTGGTCTCCTGGCGTCGGTAGGTCCATGGACTCGGTCACGCTCGGCTCAGTCTACCGTGGACTCGGTCCACGGCTCCTCGTGTCACTGACAGGTGGGTCCCCCTCGGGTGGCGTCACTGCGGCGTCGGCGAGGCTCGACCACGGCAGCGGCGAGTGGGACCCATGGCGTCATTCGCGGCGTCGGCGCTCGGCTGGGACAGCCAGCGACATCGCGGGCCCGCCATGGCGTCGTGGCGTCATGGTGCGATTTAGGCTGGCCGTGACATGCGAGCCCCGCGTGTCGGCGTCTGCCTGCTGCGGCGTGGGCCAGGCCGACGGCGGTCAGCCTTCCTGGACATGTGGCGCAATCTCGGCCGTTGATTTGAAATTCAACGGCCCAGATTAGATCTAAGTCTCACGCGTTTGGGTTAACGCGTTTGATCTGGACCGTTGAATCTAGATCGGACGGTCAAGATTGGATCTAGTGGTTTTGGACGGAATCTCACCGTGAGATGACGTGGCGCAATCTGGGACGTTGGATCTTTATCGGACGGCTGAGAAGCTTCGGCGGCAGCGATGGCGTCTGGCGGTGGCTGGTGGCCGGAGGCGGGGCAGCGACGGGCAATGGCGTCTGCGGGCTTCTCGGCGAGGTGAGAGGTCCCTTCGTGCGTCTCGTCGCGGTGAGTCCGGATCTAGGTCAACGGCGGGGGGCGGACGGCGGTGGAAACGAAAGCAAAACATGGCCGGAGGAGTGCTACAACTCCGGCGGCGATTGCGGCGCGTCGAAACGCTGCGGCGGCGGCAGGCTGCGCAAGGTCAAGGTGATCCTCGGTGTGATCCGGCATTAAATAGCCTCGGCTTCGCGAAAGCGAAAACCTAATTCCTCACGGCGGCGGGCGCGGCGGCGGAGTCCGGCTCGGATCCGGCGGGGGCGACGACGGAGGACCGTCCACGTGGCGCGATCAACGGCCACGATTGGCTCGGCGCGCACGGATCCGGATCGGATCCGATCGAACGGTGCGGCGTGATTTCGGCCGTTGGATCTCGATCCGACGATCCACAATGGTTAGGGTTTGGATGCGGTTCGACCGAATCACGTGGCTTGGGTCGGACTCGAGTCCGACTTGGGTTCCGACTCGGTCGGATGAATAGTACTTGACCCGACTTGATTTTCCAGCGATTTAATAATTAAAATAATTTCCAGTAATTCCTTTAATTCATTAAAAATAGCAAAAGACTCAGAAAAATTCCAGAAAAATTCTGGAAAATATTTTAGGGTATTTGGGACTTAAATAAAATATTTCCAACAAAACTTTATTTGCAAAATTAAATTCTTTAATTATTTTAAAATGGAATAAATTCAAATAAATTCCAAATAAATCCAAATAAATTCCAGAAAATTCCAAAAATTCACCAAAGTGCCAAATCACATATGAATTTAAGGAAAGCAAAATTTTGGGGTGTTACAGAGGAGAAGGACGAGCCGGACCCCGCCCCACTGGTCCCGAGGTCCCGCAGGTCGTCCACTGCGCCCCAACCGCGCCCAACGCCGACCATTTCTGCGGTCGGCTTGGGGGAGGTCGACCCCTCAGTCACCAGGGCCGACAAGGCACGCGAAGACATGGCTGCCCTCATGGTTCGCGCCCGAGCCCAGCTAGAAGACGCCAACCGAGGTCAGCTCCTAATTCCTAACTTGTTTGTCTCCTTCCCCCTCCGGCACCACCCTAACCCCACATCGTCTATAGTGGGTGTGGCAGCTGGTGCGGAGTTATGGGATTTCGAAGCAATGGCTGACGATATTCTTGACCTCGTGCTAGAGCGGGAGCTCGCCCGGGCTGCCGAGGTCATCGCGGGTGAGGAGGTCGAGGTGGAAACTGAGGTTGCGGAGGCCCAGTCCCCACGGGCCACTGGCGGTGTGAGGCGAGGAATCGAGGCCGCGGAGGCCCGATCCCAGCGGGCGCGTGATGGCGTCGAGCGGAGGAGCGATCTGCGCGGAGATCCGGCCCCAGAGGTCGTGTCTCAAGAGGAGACAAGGAGGAAGATTGCGGCCGCCGATGCCCGAGCCGCGAGGAGGCATCCCCCAGCATCATAATTGGCGAGGGCGGCGATATGGGGAGTCCGGTGGTGATGACGACACGGGGAGCCCGGTGGTGGCGAGCATGTCGCTGAAGTTCCCAGCGAGGACTCGCCCGGCCAGCGACATCATCGCCGAGGCAGCTTCAGGAGATCGCGGAGGCTTCTCCCGAGCTTACGGCGCTCCGACGGACACCAACACCGGCCGGTGTCGGGGACCTCAACCCGAGCGGGGCCCGCCGACGAGGAAGAGCCGTTGTGCCGAGGCCGCCTCGGTCGGCGCCGTCCTTCCGGTTGCCGACCCGGTGCCCGAGTCGGCGACCTCGCGCCGCAGATGCCGTGCCTCACCGGGAGGAAGTTCCTCCCGGTAGACGCCGTGCCGGGCGGAGTACCCCGCGGGCCTGGATGCCGAAGGGGAGGAGCCCCCGAGCGCAACTCCTGCCCGGGAGGAAGAAGAGCGGGAGGTGATCCTCGCTCTTGAGGCCGTCTCCGTCCAGGAGATGGAAGTCGATCCCCAGGGCCAAGACCCTCGCTCCCTGGGATGAGGGAGCTCGGACTCAAGCCCGCGCCCAAGAAGGAGAAGGGATTGGGGCGGAGGATCCCCTGCTGCCAGGGAGAACAAATCGGAGCGGAGGACCCCGCCAAGTTGTTTCAGGAGGGGCTGGAGGCTCGGCTCTTTTGGGTAAGTTTTCCTAGCACTCGTGCTTTTGTCCTAAAAAGCCGATCGTAACCCGAGATACCCTGTCGCGCAGTGTCTTTGGAGACCACTATGAAGGATTTCAGCCGCGGCCGTGCCGCTGAAGTTCTTGCCAAGCACCAAGCCGAGCAGATGCCAGGATCGCGAGCTCGGCGCTGGTTCTTGGTGAAGTCTTCTGAGGCCGAGCTCCGGCGGAAGATGGAGGAGTCCGTGTATGCCCTTAAGAAGCGCCTTGACCAGAGTGAGTAGGCGAGGTCGGGCCTTGAAGCGACGGTGGCGACCCTACGCAACTCCGCTCGAAGCGCCGAAAGGACGATCGACCCGACAGGGAGGAGTCGGGCGGCTTCGTCGAGGCGACAGCGAGGGTCGTGAAGCTCGCCGGCGGGTGCTCGACCTCGAGTCCGAGCTTGACTCCGTGCGGGAGGAGCTCGTCGCTCTGCAGGACGAGAAGCGTGCCGGCCTCCTGTAATTCCTTCTTCCCGTGTTTTACCTGAAAAAACTCAAAAAACCTCCTAGTCGAACAAAGAATGTTTCGAATTTAATAGATGCTCTTTTGTTTCCCTTGTAATGATAACGAGTTGCTTCATCCCGTTGTTCCCTTTTTGACAAAGGTTGACGGTCATGCGAGCTAGCGAACGATCGTACTAGGGAGTGACTACATCATGCGAAAGCTGCTCTAGGTTGTAGCCACACGGCACCCATATAGCCCCCGCCGTCAACGGAGGTCGTGGGCGTAGGCTGCGGGCACGACCTCGTTGACGGAGTAGCGCCCTGCGGAGATCGTGTGGTTTTTTTGTATACGGTGCGTCTATACCGCTCACCGGCCGACCTGAGCTTGGAACCGTCCGAGGGGTGTCCATGCGAACCTTTACTGCTTGGCGGAGGCCTGCCGCGAAAAGATGGTCGTCTTATGAGGAAGGAAGCCCTCGAGGTCGAGCTTTGGTGGCCCAATGTTGGTCGGACGCCCGTCCGTTTTTGCCCCGACGACCGAGCCCGCTCTTGATATTTGGTCTGGAGCGAGCTTGGTTGCGAGATTTCGCTGGGGGTAAAAGAGAAAGAGAGAGAAAGAGACCGGGAGGCCAAGGTGTCGAAGTTTATTAAAGGAGTAAAGTGGGTGTGGTTAGACATGGAACTTACGCAGTTGGTCGATGTTCCAAGTGCTGGCTAGTTCTCGACCATCTTCCATCGAGGCGGACAGCCCGGGAGTCTTTGTTGAGACGACCGTGTAAGGACCCTCCCATCTCGGCGTTAGCTTGTTAGCCTTTGACAAGTCTTGGACCCGTCGCAGAACGAGATCGCCGATATGTAAGGTCCTCGGTCGTACCGATTTAGCGGCGTGCCTGCGGAGAGCTTGCAGGTAAACCGCGGATCGCAGCAGAACCCATTCTCGAGTTGCTTCCGAGGTCGAGGTCGAGTCGAAGGCGCTCACCTTCGTGTCGATGTCGTCGGCTAGATTCACCCTTGGGGATCCCAGGGCGACCTCGGCGGGTAGGACGGCTTCCAGCGCCATATCTGGTGAAAGGGGTCTCACCGTAGCTCGGCTCGTCGTGGTGCGGACCGACCCGGAAGGGCGGGAGGTAGCTCGTCCACCAGGCTTGACCATGCCGTCGAGGTTCTTGAAGACTCTCTTCTTGACTCCTTGGATAATCTGCCTGTTCGCGCTCGGC
Source organism: Rhipidocladum racemiflorum (assembly GCA_036346355.1). NCBI lineage: Eukaryota > Viridiplantae > Streptophyta > Magnoliopsida > Poales > Poaceae > Rhipidocladum > Rhipidocladum racemiflorum. The sequence continues at coordinate 27,064,071 of CM070589.1, forward strand.
CGCCCCATTGCTCTGCGGGTGGGCCACCGGCCGAAGCATATCTTGGTCCCGAGCTCCTCGCAATAAGCACGAAAGCAGCTCACTTGTGAACTGAGTGCCGTTGTCCGTGATGAGGCGACTTGGAACGCCGGCGGGTCACTCGTTATTGCGGAAAAACCTCTTAGCCGCTTTGTCGAGATGGTCGACCGCAGGCTCGGCCTCGATCCATTTAGTGAAGGTGTCGATTGCGGCGAGCAGTATTTACAACCCTTCCTTCCTCTGGAAATGGTCCGAGTATGTCGATGCCCCAAGCGAGAAACGGCCAGGTCGGGGCATGGTTTGTAGTGCATATGCTTGGTGATGGACTTTCCGAGCATGGAACGGCAAGATCGGCAGAGGTTACTATTGAGCGCTGCGTCGGCCAGGGCCGTCGGCCAAGAGTAACCCAACCTAAGGCTTTGCTCACGAGGTCCTAAAGGGCGAGTGAGCTCCGCACACCCCGTCATGGATATCTTTGAGGAGATATTTGCCTTCCTCTTGGGTGATGCACTTGGAGAGGACCCCAAGCGCGCCTTTACGGTATAAGAGGCCCTCGACCATTTTATAGGCGGAAGGCGTCTTACGAGCCGGGATTTCTCGGCTTCTTCCTCGGCGGTGTCCGTGTGCGAATCTTGGATGAATGGCGTCATCCAACTCGCATCTTGCTCGAGGAAGGAGAGCGGCACCACCTGTCTCGGTTGCCCCCTCCTCGGTGGGTATGGAGGGCTTATAAAGGTGCTCGACGAGCACCCCGCCGAAGCGGGAGGCTGGCGGAACCGACCTTCGATAGATGGTCGGCCAGGGCATTGTCCTTCCTGGGTATGTATAGTACTTGAAGTTTACGAAGTACTTTTCCATCTTCCTTACTTCAGCCAGGTAAAGCGCCATTGAGTCATCGAACATCGATACTCCTTGTTAACCTGGTTGACAACTAGCTGCGAGTCGCCCTTCGCGATTAGTCGTTGGACTCCGGCGTCTTGCATGCCCGGCCCGCTAGCGGACCTTCGTATTCTCTGCGTTATTAAATCGTCGCAGAAATGCAGGTGGAGGGCGTCTTTGGATCCGCTCCCCTGAGGGATTCTAAGATCACCCAGCCCCGAGCAATCGTAAGCTCGGGATGTCGAAAGTGCATGACCCCGGCCAGTGCTCGGACTGGTCGGGTTCAGGCTCGGATGGGGTAGGATTTGTCCATTCGGCTAGGAAGTCTGCTAGGACCTGGGATTTGATCGCGGTTCTGGCCGAGAATTTGATCTCAAATTCAGCGAGCTCCATGGCCCACTTCGCGATCCGTCCGCTTGCATCCTGATTCCCTAGAATTTCTCTGAGCGGGAAGTTGGTCGGGACTCGAATTTTGTGGGCCTAGAAGTAGTGTCTTAATTTCTTCGAGGCCACGAGGAGTGCATAAAGGAGCTTCTGGACCTCGGGGTAACGCTCCTTTGGTCCGTGTAGGACTTCGCTGATGTAGTAGATCGGGCGCTGCACCCGTCCGTTCTCTGATTATGGCGCTTACCGCCTGGGGTGTGGCGGCCAGGTAGAGCAAAAGAACCTCTCCTATTCGTGGTGTGGTCAAGACCGGGGCTCTCGACAAATACAGTTTTAATTCTTTAAAAGAGTGGTCCGCTTCTTCTGTCCAAGCAAAACCGTCGTGCTTCCTGAGCGCCTTGAAGAAAGGCAGGCCGCGCTCCCCGAGCCGCGAGATGAAACGACTTAGGGCCGCCATCCTCCCGGTCAGGGACTGAACCTCCCGCGTGCATGCAGGCGGTCGCATGTTCTCGATGGCCTCTATCTTCTCGGGGTTGGCCCCGATTCCTTGTGGACCGATCATGTAGCCGAGTACCTTGCCGGCTTTGACCCCGAACACGCATTTTTCAGGGTTTAGCTTTATTCGATGTTTATTGAGGTTACGGAAGATTTCCTCTAGATCGGATACATGACTCGAGGCCATCCTGCTTTTGACGACTATGTCGTCCATGTATACCTCCAGGTTACGACCTATTTGGTCCGAGAAGGTTTTCTGCATGAGGCGCTGGAAGGTCGCTCCGGCGTTCCTTAGACCGAAGGACATGGTCGTGTAGCGAGCGTCTTGAATGGCGTGATGAAGGAAGTCTTCTCTTCCTCGTCGGGCGATATGTCGATCTGGTGAGAACCTGAATAGGCATCCAGAAAACTCATCGCCTCGGAGCCGGCCGTTGCGTCCACCAACCCAGTCTATCCGAGGCAGCGGAAATTGTCCTTGGGGCGGCGGCATTCAGCCTGTGTGATCGACACACATGCACCACTTGCCCCCTTTTTCTTCACGATAACGGGTTGGCCAACCAATCAGTGATCGACTTCCGTATAAAACCGGCTTTGAGGAGCTTGTCGGTTCCTCTCGATGATAGCTGCTTCTCAGGGAGAAGCGCTGAAGTTTCTACCGCAGGCTTTTTGTCGTGCCGAATCGCTGCCTGTGCTCGACGACCTCCCTTGGGACTCGGGCATGTCGGACGGTTCCCGAGCGAACGTGTCGCGCTTCTCGGAGGAAGGTCACGAGCTCGAGTTCCTATTTAGGATCGAGGAAGCCCCACGTGTACGACCTTGTGCGGCTCTGCGTCGCCGCGGCATAATGGCTTTAGTTTCCCCGGCTGGAGGGTAGCCTTGGGCGGGAACTCCTCGGCTCTTGGTCGGGCCCAGCCCAGAGGCAGCTGCCCGACCATGTCTAATGCCCTCTCGTCGCAGTTTAGGGCTGCTTTCGGACTTCCCTTCACCGAGATCACGCCGCCGGGGCCGGGAACCTTCAGGCATTGGTACCCGTGATGCGTGGCGGCCATGAATTTGGCAAGCGCTGGTCGGCCCAGGATGGCGTTGTAGGCCAACTCAAAATCGACTGCCTCGAAGGTGATCAACTCCGTTCGGAAGTTGCTCGGGCCTCCGAAAGTTACAGCGGGACGATCTGTCGGCGGCTTGACCGAGGTGCCGGGACTATCCGTAGAAAGGGACTACGACGCTCTTGACCTTGGACCGAGGAATTTGCATCTCGTCCAGGACCCTGGCTGATATCGAGTCCAGGAACTCCGTAATCTACAAGCACTCATCCTACCACGGTGTTGCGGTCGTTGGACTCACGACCGTCGGGAGCCTCTGGGTTTCGTCATCCCAGGGACGATGCGTCCTTAGAAAAGGTGATGGGCAGCTCGGACCACTTGAGCTGGCGAGCGGAGAGGCTTCCCTTGAGTGACACGAAGTACCTCGCGTGCGGCCTCCTTCAGCTCCCGACGTGACCCATAGGTGGCGGAGCCCCCGAATATCACGGCGATGTGGTTTCTCGGCTCCTGGTACTCCATGTCCGTATCTTCCTCCTCGGCGGGCTTCTTGCCCTTGACGTCTCCTTCCTGCTCTGGGAGCTTGGGCATGGGACCCTTACCATTGTAGAATTGCTCCAGGCGGGAGGCCCATGTTACGCAATTCGCGGTCGTGCCCATGCGCCTGGTGGAAGCGGGCAAAAATAAGCGCTAGCCCGTCCGCGTTGTTCGCGCGGTCTTGGTCGTCCGGTTTGCTCGTTGTTCCGCTGAACCGGTCGACCTTTTCCTTTTGCGGCTCCTCCCTTATACGATTGCGAGGTCGGCCGTTGTCGTCGTTCGATGGCCGCCACCATGTCGGAGACAGAGGGTTTTTTCTTCTTTTTGATTTTTTTCTCGATCGAGCTCACGCTCTTTCGGCTTGACGCCCCTTCGAGTCCGGGCTGAGGGGGCAGCTTTCCTTCGTCCAGACTTCTTCCATTGGATCGCCTCGTCGCGTTGGCATAACGGTCGACCATGCGGAGCGGCTCGTTGGCTGTGATGTCCGGTGAATTTCGAGTCTTGAGTAAAGCAGGCGTCTCGGACCCCAAACTTGAAAGCCCGGACAACCGCCTCATCCCGAGATGCTTGGGATGGAATTGCGTACTTGCATGAAGCGGCCCGGGCGAACCTGGCGCAAGGTCTCGCCCTCCGTCATGTCGAGGCGCTCAAGGTCGCGCTCCTTCCCGAGGCGGGCGTAGCGGCTACGGAAGTTAGCTCGGAGAGTGCTGCTCAGCTGTGCCCAGGACCGGATCGAGTTTTCCTTTTGGTTGAATAGCCATGTCCGGGCCGGCCCATCCAGCACTGTGGGCAGAAAGTTAGCCATGACCCTTTCATCACCTCCAGCGGCTAGAATGGCCGTGGTGTAGATCGAGAGAAACTTCGTCGGGTTCTCGCATCCCATCGAACCTCTCGATGTGGCCTGGCTTGAACCTTCTTGGCCAGGTCACACGTCGTAGCGGCGTTGCGAGCATCTGCACCCAAAAGCGGACTGTCGGGGCCGTCGTTCTTGCGGCGCAGATCGGGCGATCCCCACCGGCCAAGCCCGAGGTTCGTGGGCCCAGGCGAGAGAATACCTCCCTATGCCTGTAAGATGGAGAGTGGCCCGAAGAGGAATGTCCGGCCCGGTTCTGCCCGTGGCTCGTATTCCGTTGATCTCGAGGAAGCCCCCGGGAATTGCTCCGGGTGCCCTCCCGAGCCCGATCGTGTTCGCGCCGGTCACTCTGGGTGCGATGCGTGAGTCGTCGGGGTGGAGGCGCCACGGATGCCTGACGGCGGCGTTCGAGAATCGCTCAGGGCATCCCTTCCTCGAGAGGCTTCGCGCTTTTATGTCCGTGGCGATTTCCTCGAGGTCGTCGGCCACAGCCGCACCCATGGCTTCTAGGTCGACTTGCTCAGGAAATTCTCTGAGGTTGCGCACCACCGTGGCCAAGGCTTGAAGGCGTTCGCCGGTACGCTCGAAGTGTGACGAGCCTGCTCGTTCGACGAGCTTCGGCGCCCCGTGACGCTGCGTGAAATTCTCACGAGCTTCGGCCCTGGTCTTGTCGGCCGGGCCACCACGGACTTGCCAGCGTCCGATTCAGAGATGCCTGCAGGTGCTCTTTGGCCGCTTCATAGCGGTGGAGGCGTATTTCGCCCGGGGATTTGCCCCCGGTATTTCCACCTTCCTCCGCAACCAAGACGTTACGGGATTGGGCGGACCGCGAAGGTGACATCACGGTGTCTCCCCGTGAGGCGGTCCCCTGGTCGAGCTCGAGATGGTCGGGAATGTCCAGGCCATCGTAGAGCCCGTCGTACTCGTCGTCCGAGAGGGCGTCGAGTTGGGAGCGAAAGAACTGCTCCCGTGCGGCGGCTTCCGGGCAGAAGCTCCTGGAACCGTCGTGATTCTCGAGGCCAGCGGCGTCGGCAGCCCCATTGTCGAAGAACTGCTTGTCCTCTTCCTCGATTCCGGGGGCGTAGAGGCCCTGGCGATCTTGGGAGTCTGTCATCCTCCGGGATTCCTCACGAAAGGGAAAGTCGGTCCCCACGGACGGCGCCAGCTGTCGACGATTGGGGAGCAGGCCCCCGCCGAGCTTACTTGTTGGTGAAGGGACCAACTGCGACCCCTTCTCACGTGATGGGATACTCAGAGGAGTGACTCACTAGACTTCAACAGGCGAGGACACAGTGATTTACCCTGGTTCGGACCTCTCAAGAAGGAGATAATAGCCCTACTCCAGCTCGTGTATCTTTTCATAAAAAAAGTGTCTCTGTCCCCCCCTCCACGGCGGGGATGCTTTATAGCTTACAAAGGGGCGTACTTGTTCAAGCCCACTAACTCCACGTTCGACCAGGTCCAACGTGGTAACTAACAGATCCTATACTCCAGCCACGTTCCCACGGAGAACGCAACGAACTAGCGGAGGTTACGCAGCCGGCGGTTAGCGACCTCGGGACCTTGTCAGGTCGGCTAACAACTAACACCGAACTCGGCCACCTCTCCTGAGCACGAGCTATCGATCCACCAGGTTATACGGCTTTGTCAGGTCCTGGCAAGGTCGTCCCTAGGAACGATCTCCTGATGGCCAGGGCGGGGACGAGCTCGTGCTGCTCGTGGCGCCCGACTAGGTCGTCCAGAGGCGACCTTTCGGTGGATTCGAGCGATGGCGAGCGGAGTGCGCTCGTGGTACCCGAGGTAATTTATGGGATTCATCTGACCCCCGACAATTTTATTTGAGTCCAAAATGTTCCAAAATATTTTCCAGAATTTTTTCTGGAATTTTTCTAAATCTTTTGCTATTTTTAATGAATTAAATGAATTTCTGAGAAATTAATTGGATTATTTAATCGCTGGAAAATGCAAGTTGGTTTGTACTGTTCATCCGACCGGACCCGAGTCCGAGTCAGACTCGAGTCCGACCCGAGCCAGCTGATTCGGTCGAACCCAGTTGCCTAACCCTAACCATCTCGACCGTCCGATCAAGATCGAACGGCCGAGATTGAGCCACGTCGCCCGAACCGAGCCGGCCAGGCGGCCCGGCTCGCGAGCGGCCATTCGCCGAGCCAGCGGCTTCGCCGAGCACCGCACCGTTGGATCTTGATCCAGCGGCGACGTTGAGCCACGTCACCCAATCCGAATCACCCGATTCGCCGCCACAACAGTGGGCCTCGGTTTCGCGCGTTACCACGGACGCCAAGGGCCCTATTTGTCTTGCGCCGCGCCGCTGTCGTGTTGCCGACTTCCGTGCGCACCCGTAGCCCTAGCCCGCCGAGCTCAAGCCGCCGTGGTTGCGCCGCAATCGCTCGCCGTAGTTGGCCGTGCGTTCCGCAGCGGTTTTGCGCCGTTTCCGCCGCCGTCCGCCGTCTTCCGCCGCCGTTGAGCCCAGATCCGGAACCGTGAGGTCACGCCGCGTCGGTGAGTACCACTCACTTCACCGGAGAGGCCCCGCAACGCCGTTGGGCGTGTCGTCGTCCCCGTCTCCGGTGACCTTGCTCCGCCGCGCGCCATCGCCGTCGATCGAACTCTCTCCACCGTCCGATCCAGATCCAAGGGCCCAGATCGTGCCACGTCACCCTCGGTGAGCTTTCACGTGATATCCTCAAATCTATTTCCAACCGTTGGATCTAGATCCAACGGTTTAAATTGTGCCACGTAGCCTAAACAGCACTGAGCTAGGATAGATCTCAGCCGTTAGATCTAGATCAAACGTGTCGGGACCCCGAATTTGCAAATCCGGACCCTCTGTGTATTCAGCACTAGTCCAGGAACGCGCTAGTGCACACAGTCTTAACATCGGTAAATATCACAATCATACCACTCGATACCAATAAAGTACTTTATTTAAATAACCAAACTGGTTACTCGACCTTATGGTCAAGTTACAAATGTATGCCTGCATAGGCGAAACTTATTCAGAGAAAAATAATAGCAATGAAAATCAAATAACCCGTGGCGCCATCCAAGATACCACAGGCAACTGATCGCTCGCTTCCCTAAGTAGACGGATCCTCCTGGAGTTCCTCCTCCAAAGCTGGCGTAGTCTCCTCTTCAACTGATGTTGTGTTGAGGCAAGGGTGAGTACTTGGTACTCAGCAAGTCATGCACAGAATGCAAGCTAATATACTATATGCATGGCTTGGTACAAAGGAATAGCTCAAGGTATATTTGCAGTAAACAGCATTTGAAAAGTAATATAAGTAGATTCGAAAGCAGTAGAAATAAGTAAAGCATAAATAACTTTTCAAGAAGTTTAATAAACATTTTCCCCATCCTAAACCACATTTCCATCATCTTCGTTATTAAACCAACCCACCTTTCAAACCAAAGTTATTTTTGAGAAAATCTAACCCTTGACTGTAATTCCCGAGCGATGTCCAATACCGCGGACACGGCTATTCGAATAGATTCTAAACTCTGCAGAGGTTATGCACTTTACCCACAAGATACAATCAAACACCACAAAGGCGAGTTCCCGTAACAAAGTCTTTCGGAAACCTCTAACAATACAAGTGGTCCTCCCCGGTTATTGCGCACTAACCCTTCCCTTCGCTAAGGCGAAGTCTAGGCCAATCAACCGTTAGATGGGTACCTGGCCTCACCCAGACGCTCCCCGTACAACTTACACAAAGGGTGTAGTTGACCTCCTGAGGTCCCACAGTGCGTTATTAGCAACTTAGTCAACTAGGTCCGTCCCATTACTGACATGTGGTTGCACGTTAGACCCAGTTCAAAGGCTTGCAAGGTTAAGTCCTTAGGGTGACCAGGGCAAGACTACCCAAGAACCAAATCAACATTCCCAACGCCACAATCGCCCACCTGATTACTCTTGCCACATGCCCTGGCCGAAATCGTTTATCAAACCCCGCTTGATTACCATGCACCACGTGCCATCAACATCACATGATACCTTTCCAAAACAGGTTCAATATATCATTAAGTCAATATTAGCATTTGATTGTCCAAAATCATGTCATGAGCACGTAGTGTGTCTAAGCAAGATACTACAACGGTCTAAACCCATGTTGGCAATTTAATAATGTCCAACTAGTAAACCACAACTAGGGTGACAAAGGGTCATGGCACATACTTAAGTAATCAAGGTGTCATACAAAGAAATTGGTACTTATCTAACCCCGAGTTTAAACAAAGTATCTTTCTAATTGAACTAGCATGCAATAGTTTAAATCAAAATAGATTTCAAATAGGATCAACATGGTCAAAGCACAACTTGCCTTCAAAAGTACTTGCTCTTGGTCTTGAGTTGGATCCTGAGTCAATACTTCTCCTTCGAATCCTTAGGCACTTCAACGTCTACTCGTAAAGCGTGCAAATAGCAAATACGCAAATAAACAATAGGCAAAAAGTGTCCAAACATCCAAATAAAATCCACAAATAGAAAGAACATAATTTTATGGATTTTTAGAAACTGGAATCGTCAAATTTGGAGTTAAAACGCAAAAGTTATGATTATTTAAAGTTTAAATAATCAATTAAATAATTTTACAGAGAAAAACTTTAGTCCAAAAATTAAATAAAATTTATGTTTAGGTAGATCTCAATTTTATACAAATTTAGAAATTTGAATCACTCAAATCGGAGTTGAAACGCAAAAGTTATAAGCGTTTGAAGTTTGAATCTAAATTTGAATCAATATTTCGAATTAATAAATCATTTTCTTTTTCGGAAATTAATTATTGCGTCAGCATGGACACGTGGCAGCCTTTGATTGGCCTGCTGACGTCAGCCGGTCCATGGACTCGGTCCACGCTCGGCTCGGGTCCACCGTGGACTCGGTCCACGACTCTACGTGTCGCTGACATGTGGGCCCACTCGGGTGACGTCATCGCTGACGTCAGCGGGGCTCAGCCACGGTCTTGGCGGTGGGACCACTTGTGGACGTCATGGGTAGCGTCGGCGCTTGCTGGGTCGGCGGCGACATGCGGGCCCTTCGACACGCGGGCCCCGCGTGTCGGCGTCTACGCTGCCAGCGTGATCTGGCCGACCGCGTCGGTCCAACTTCCGACACGTGGCGCCAATCTCGGCCAGTTGATTTGAGATTCAACGGCCGCGATTATATTCCAGGGTTAACACGTTGAATCTACTCGATGATCGTGGGCCGTTCGATCTAGATCGGACGGTCCAGATCTAATCCTATAAAAATCACTACTACGGCACGTGGCGATTGTGAACCATTGGATCGTGATCCAACGGTCCAGATCTAATCAGGTTTGGAACACGTGAACTCACCTCAACCGCACGATCAAGATCGGACGGCGCTCAGAGTTCGCGAGGGCGATGGCGACGCGGCGAGCTGCAGCCACCGGAGACGGAGACGGCAGCGAGCCCGACGGCGCTCGGTCGTTCCGCGAAGTGGGTGGTCTCTTGGATGCGTCTCGGCGGGGACTCCGGATCTGGGCTTCTTCGGTGGAAGACGACGGGCGTCGGCGAGCAGCGTAAACGCGGCCGGTCACCTCCTCCAACTTCTGGCCCGAGCTCGCCACGGCAAACGACGGCTGCTCGGCGAGATGGCTCGAGGAAACGGAGTGCGCAAGGATGAGGGCAACCTCGGGCGTGACCAGGGCTTTAAATAGCCTCGGCGTTCGTGCGAGGCGGAAACCTAATTCTACACGGCGCGCGGCGCGGCGAGTCCGGCTCGGACTCGGCGGAGACGACGACGCACCGCCGTCCACGTGGCACGATCAACGGCCACGATCGCGGGGGCGCGATCGGATCCGGGCCGGATTCGACCGAAGCGGTACGGGCGGATCTCAGCCGTTGGATCTTGATCCCACGGGTGGGATCGAGTAGGGGTTTGAGTCGGGTTTGATCGAGTCACGTGGCTCGGTCGGACTCGAGTCCGACTTCGGGTTCGACTTCGATCGGATGAAACGATACTCAACCCGAGTTGAATTTCCAGCGATTTAATATTTAAAATAATTCCCCGTAATTCATTTAATTCATTAAAAATAGAAAAAGACTCAGAAAAATTCCAGAAAAATTCTGGAAAATACTTTGGATCATTTTGGACTCAAATAAAATATTTCCAACAAAATTTTATTTGCAAAATTAAATTCTTTAATTATTTCAAAATGGAATAAATTCAAATAAATTCCAAATAAATCCAAATAAATTCCAGAAAATTCCAAAAATTCACCAAAGTGCCAGATCACACATGAATTTAAGAAAAGCAAAATTTTGGGGTGTTACAAAACGGTTAGGGTTAGCTACGTTGTAAACCTTAGATTGGATCTCGACCGTCCGATCAAGATCGAACGGTCCAGATCAGCTGAGTAGTTTTCCTACGCGTGAACCCAGATCCAATCTGGGCCGTTGATTTTGAAATCAACGGCCGAGATCTAGCCACGTGGCCGGGAGGCCCGGTCGATCGGCGCCGCGTGTGTGGGGCGTGTCTCGACCGCAGCGGGACCCGCGTGTCAGAGGGCCCACACGGCCACCGCGCCAGCGGGCATGAATCGCGAGCCGGCCGATGGGTGGGCCGCGTCGACAACATGCTACGTGTGCGTGGACCGAGTCCATGGACCGGAGCCGACGTGGCCGCTCCAGAAAGCGCCATGTGGCATGATGACGTCATGCTGACGTCATAGTGGGGTTTGGCCGGTGCTGACGTCAGCATGACTGACGTGGACCAACCAGGGGCTGACGCGTGTCAATGCTGATGCAATAATTAATTTCCAAAAAAGAAAATGATTTATTAATTCGGTTTATTGATTTCAAAATTGGATTCAAACTTCAAACGCTTATAACTTTTGCGTTTCAACTCTGAATTGAGTGATTCAAATTTCTAAATCTTCATAAAAATGAGACCTACTCAAATATGAATTTTAATTAATTTTTTATTATGATTATTTCTCTATTTTTATTTAATTAATGCTTTCTTTAAACTTTAAACGGTTATAACTTTTGCATTTAAACTCCGAATTTGACGATTCCAGTTTCTAAAAATTCATAAAATTATGCTCTCTATATTTGTGAACTTTATTTGGATGTTTCGACACTTTTTATCTAATGTTTATTTATTTATTGCTATTTGCACGCTTTACGAGTAGACGTTGAAGTGCCCGAAGGCTTCGAAGGTGAAGTGTTGACCCAGGAGCCAGCTCTGGACCAAGAACAAGTACTTTTTGAAGGCAAGTTGTGCTTTGACCATGTTGATCCCAATTTCAAATTAATTCGATTTAAACTAATGCATGCCAGTTTAATTAGAAAATACTTTATTTAATTATGGGAAATTAGATAAATGCCAAATTACTGTATGACACCTTGGTAAATTAAATATGTGCCATGATCCCTTGTCACCCTAGTTGAGGATTAAATAGTTGGACATTACTAAATTGCCAACATGGGAATTTAGATCGTTGTAGCATATTGCTTAGACCTGCTACGTGCTCATGACATGATTTTGGACAATCAAATGTTAATATTGACTTAATGATATATTGAACCTATTTTGAAAAGGTATCATGTGTTGTGATGTCGATGGCACTTGGTGCATGGTAATCAACTGGGGTTTGATAAATAGTTTTCGACCGGGGCATGTGGCAAGAATGATCGGGTGGGCCAGTTGTGGCACCGGGAACGTTGTTTTGGTTCTTCGGGTAGTCTTGCCCTGGTCACCCTAAGGACTTAACCTTGCAAGCTTTTGAACTGAGTCAAACGTGCAATCACATGTCTGTAATGGGAAGGACCTAGTTGATTAAGTTGCTAATAACGTACCTGTGGGACCTCAGGATGTCAACTACACCCTTTGTGTAGTTGTACGGGGGAGAGTACCGGGGCTGCGGCCAGGTACCCATCTAACGGTGGATTGGCCTAAACTTCGCCTTCGCTAAGGGAAGGGTTAGTGTGCAATCGCCGGGGAGGACCACTTGTGCTGTTAGATGTTTCCGAAAGACTCTGTTACGGACACTCGCCTTTGTGGTGTTTGGCTGTATCTTGTGGGTAAAGTGCATAACCTCTGCAGAGTGTAAAATCTATTCGAATAGCCTTGTCCGCGGTATTGGACATCGCTCGGGAATTACAGTTAAGGGTTAGACTTTCTTGAAAATAATTTGGTCTTGAAAGGTTGGGTTTGGTTTAATAATGATGTTGATGGAAATGTGGATTAGAATCGGGAAAGATGTTTATTTAACTCCTGGAAAAGTTATTGATGCTATACTTGTTTTTACTGCTTTCGAAACTACTTATGATACTTGTTAAATGCTTTTTACTGCAAATATACCTTGAGCCACTCCTTTGAACTAAGCCTTGCATGTAGTATATTAGCTGCATTCTGTGGATGACTTGCTGAGTACCAAGTACTCACCCTTGCCGCAATACAACACCAGTTGAAGAAGAATCTACACCAGCTTTGGAGGAGGAGCTCCCAAAGGAACCGTCTAACTAGGGAACGAGCCCAGTCAGTTGCCTGTGGTATACTGGATGGCGCCACGATGTTATCTTATTTTCCGCTGCAGATATTTCTCTCTTATTGAGTTTTCGCCCTGCGTGGCATATATTTGTAACTTGACCCTAAGGTCGAGAAACCCGTTGGTTAACTATTAAGGGTACTTTATTATTTCGTTGAGTATGATTGTCATATTTACCAATATTGAGACTGTGTGCACTAGCGCGTTCCTGGACTAGTGCTGAATACACAAAGGGTCCGGATTTGCAAATTCGGGTCCCGACAGAGGTGGTATCAGAGCCAGGCTGACTGTAGGCTCACCCACAGTTAGATTGGTCGTAGTAAGGATAAAACTTATTTTCTAAAGATAAAATTTATCAAGATAATGAATGAATTCTCGACTTACCCCTTTCTTTCTTGTTCATACCCCTTGCTGAGTTCTTTTCGTCTTCCACATTGATTTTAAAATGTTGCGTTCTTACGCGAGCATCTTTTGGCAGATGATGAAGAAGAACAACTACGCCGAGCGTGAGGGAGGCTATGCCGCCGAGTTGTGGCGTATGCTTCAGTTTATTGGAGGTTTTGAGAGGCCGCTCTACCGAGGGACTACACTTGTGCAGGCAGGACTGGTCATAGGATGGGACGTCCGGATCACAGTGTATGCCCGAGAGAAGACAAAGTTCAGCCGCCCTTTCCACTTCACCGCCAAGAGGTCTACCTTTGAGATTGGAATCCAGGAGATGTCGCGTCGAGCAATGCAGCAGATCGCTGGCACTTACTCCAGGGAGCTGGATGGCACAGTGTTCCGTCACCACCCACGCCGAGACAGCAGAGCTCAGCGGAAGCCAATAGAAGATGAGGATGCTACCATCACTCACTTAGCCAGTTAAATGCGCCGCTCAGAGGAGCTGATCGATGACACGATTCAGAGTTGGAAGAAGGCTCGCGAACAGGTTGAGGAGGAGAAGAAGCACTTAGAGAATGCTCGTGAGTACGCCGCTTATGTCGCGGAAAGGATCGCAGAGTCGAGACCGCTTGTATGGACAGGCCCCGATCTAGTGTTGGAGTTGGAAGCCCCGAGCCGGAGGAGGAACCGGAAGAGGCGCCACTCGCACCAGCGCCACAGCCCACGCAGTAGCGGATCCGTAACTGCAGGAAGACGCCGCGTCGTCAACCACAGCTGCAGTTGTGGGGCATGGCGATTGTTTCGCGCCTATGCCGTCGCACCCGCCCCGAGGAGGCAGTGGAGGTTTTCTCGACGAGTGAGCGTAGGTTTTGCTGTTAGGACTCCTTCGTCGAGTCGCGTTTTAGAATAAGATTCACCCTTAGAGGCCACTACTACAAAACTGCAAATAGGAGACACCCTATTAGTGGCGGTTTGTTTGGAACCGCCACTAATAGGAGTATCAGTGGCGGTTCTTGAGTGCAAACCGGTGCCAGGATCATTAGTGACGGTTTTTGTTCCGAACCGCCACAGATAGTGGACTATCAGTGGCGGTTTGTGGTTATAACCGCCACAAATACTGCGACAACTATCAGTGGCGGTTTTAACCCTAAACCGCCAATGATAGTCCACTATCTGTGGCGGTTCGAACAAAACCGCCAACGATAGGTAGGTATTATCGATCTTAGGTTGGAGGACAAAACCGTCATCGATAATTAGTTTATTTGTGGCGGTTCTAAACAAAAACCGCCACAAATCTGATTATCTGTGGCGGTTTTGTTTAGAACCGCCACAAATAAAACCCCTATATATACTAGTCGCTCTGACACTCTACAGAGCTCATGGTCATCTTCCTCCCCGAGAAGAAAAGCAAAATTTCAGATCTGAGATTTTGTTTGCAAAGAAACTTGAGTTTTTACTTCGTAGGGTTGTTCCAAGGTGAGTAATTTATTCTCCTCTCTTCATTTGTGGTGATGTAGTTGCAATTTAATGGCTAGATCTAGTTTATTTAAGATTTTCCTTTCTTCAATGGCAAAGCTTAGATTCAATTTTTTTTATTTACCTAGCATTTTTTAGATTAATTTATATCTAGATGATGAATTTATTACCTTGCTACATTAGATTATTTGTTGTCTACCTTTTTTAGATGACAAAATATGGCAAGCATATATTAAATTTATTTAATTAAGATTGTTGGATATTAATACACATTAAATTTAATGTATATGATATAGAGGTGATCATGAAGTTGCCTTGCATTTTGAGATGATGAATTATCTACCTCTTTGAGAGGATAAATTTAATTTTGGCTATGCATAGTACTTAAGATTTGTTTCTAATTACCATTAATTTTCTTACCGTTAGTGAGATGATGAATTTACTACCTTGCTCTATTAGATTAAGTTGTCTACCTTTTTTGGATGATAAATTATGATTGAGCATATATTTAATTTATTTAATTAAGGTTATTGGATAGTAACAAATAATGGATTAATGATTTATGTAATTAAGATTATTGCATATTATTAATTGTTACATTAATTAATTGTAGATGGACCGGAGATGGATGTACAATGCGAATCGTTGCAGCCGAGAATACATCGACGGCGTATTCGCTTTCTCTGACGAAAGCAAGGAGAACAGATTGCAAAAGAAGACGGAGTACATACATTGTCCATGCATTGATTGCAAGAATGAGAAGATGTTTTCGGACAAAGACCAAATCCACTTGCACTTGATTCGGAGGGGCTTTGTACCTAGCTATACCTGTTGGACAAGGCACGGTGAAGAGGAGATCATACTTCAATGTGATAATGTTGACGACTACGAAGACGCCAATATGGCGGTGACATCGGGTATGGAACCGATGAGGATAGGTTGGTCGTTGACGATGACAATAATCTGGCTCAAATGTTGCGCGATGCAGAAGGAAACTACAGCAGTGAGAGAGAGTTTAATCAGTTCAAGGGTTTGATAGAGGACTCGGAGAAACCTTTGTTCCCGGGTTGCAAGGAGGAATACACAAAGTTGCACACTGTGCTTTCACTACTGAAATTGAAGGCAAGCAATGGTTGGTCCGACAAGAGTTTCACGGAGTTGCTACGTCTCTTAGCGGACATGCTTCCAGAGGGCAACCTGTTGCCTAAGACCACGTATTTTGCCAAGAAGGTTGTATGTCCCTTGGGATTGGAGGTAGGAAGAATACACGCGTGTCCAAACGACTGTATACTCTATCTCGCAAAGACTATGTAGACACGCATGTATGTCCGGTGTGCAAAGCATCGCGATACAAGCGTAAGGTCGAGGAAAACGAAGGCATAGAAGTGAAGAATGGAGCTCCCGCTAAAGTGGTGTGGTATTTGCCAGTAATACCTCGTCTAAAGCGTTTATTTGCAAATAAAAAGCATGCCAAGCTGATGCGATGGCACTTTCGGAAGAGCGAAAGAGGGATGGAAAGTCGAGGCACCCTGCTGATTCTCGCCGGTGGAGAACCATCGATAGGCTCTTTAGGGAGAACTTCGGAAATGAGCCAAGGAATATAAGGTTTGGGTTGAGTACGGATGGAATGAATCCTTTCGGTAACATGAGCAGTATTCATAGCACTTGGCCCGTGACTCTCTGTATCTACAACCTTCCTCCTTGGCTGTGTATGAAGCGAAAATACATTATGATGTCGCCGCTTATCCAAGGGCCGAGACAACCTGAAACGATATTGATGTATACCTACAACCATTGGTGGAAGATCTTGTGATACTTGTGGAATGAAGGTGTACAGGTATGGGATGAGTACAAGCGGGAGTACTTCACTCTCACGCCGCAATGTTGTTCTGCACCATCAATGATTTACCAGCCCTAGGTAACCTGTCCTACCGTACTATAAAAGGAGCTAAAGCTTGCCCCCAATGCCTGGATGAAACTAGTAGCGTGTGGCTTAACAACTCGAGGAAAACAGTCTACATGTGTCACCGTCGGTTCCTTCGAAGAATCATCCGCACTGTAATATGAAAAACAATTTGACGGTACAAAGGAGGACGGTTCAGCTCCAAGGCCTCTTCTTTGGGAAGAGGTATATGATATGGTTAAGGATATTAATGTTGTACTTGGAAAGGGGATACCTCGAGGTCCCGTCGAGAAAACCACGTGGAAGAAGAGATCCTTATTTTGGGATTTGCCCTATTGGAAGGACTTAGAAGTTCGACATTGCATCGACGTCATGCATGTAGAAAAGAATGTATGTGACAGCGTGCTTGGTCTTTTACTGAATATTCCTAGCAAAACAAAGGATGGACTGAAGGCACGAAGGGACCTGGAAGATATGAAGATCAGAGCCGAGCTACATCCTCAAGACACCGGGAAAGGCCGACTTTACCTTCCACCAGCTTGCTATACTCTGTCCAAGAAAGAGAAAACAGACCTCTGCAAGTGCTTGCATAGTGTGAAAGTTCCGTCCGGTTACTCCGCAAACATCAAGAAACTGGTATCGATGAAAGATTTGAAGTTAACTGGTTTGAAGTCTCATGATTGTCATGTGATGATGACACAAATGCTCCCTATTGCAATTAGAGGTATTTTGCCTGTCAAGGTTCGAGAGGCAATCATGAGGTTGTGTTTCTTCTTTAACGCGATTTCACAGAAGGTCATCGATCCCGTTGGACTTTATGAATCGCTAGTGATGTGGTCAACACTCACGTCGCCTAGAGATGTATTTTCCTCCATCATTTTTCGATATCATGGTTCATCTCATTGTTCACCTTGTGAATGAGATAAATATTTGTGGGCCAAGATTCTCGCATCGGATGTATCCGCTCGAAAGGTACATGGGTGTTACGAAGAAATATGTACGTAATCGATCGCGACCGAAGGTTCCATTGTAGAAGGTTATGCAACCGAGGAGGTTATTGAGTTCTCGCGTCGATTACATGGACGAGGTTGAACCGTAGGAGTGCTGTATCACGCCATGAGGAGGCTAGCTGGCAAAGGAGTAATCGGAAAGAAATCCACAAATTCTTACGATCATTTTTGTTCGAACAAGCTCATTTCACAGCCTTGCAGCCATCGAGGTATCCCCGTTTATGGACATGCACAAGGAAAAGCTACAGAGGGAAAATCGTGGACGATCGAGGTTTGGATAACAAAAGAGCACAATCGTGTGTTCAATCATTGGTTCAAGGAGCACATGTCCGTGAAGAAACGAGTGTTACGTTGAGGTGGTTGGCAAAAGGGCCATCGGTACAATCGTGACATGGCAAGGATACGACATAAATGGATATACATTTTACACGAGCTCGGGATAGCAAAAGTACTTACCAAAACAGTGGTGTCCGTATAGATGCCTACGACAATACAGCAAGAAGAAGAGCGGCTTCTATGGGTTTATAGAGGAGATTTGGGAGCTCGACTCATCGCATTTTAAAGATCCCGATGTTTCGGTGTCGTTGGAGTCCAACTCCCAAAGGGTGTCAAGGTGGACAAATATGGCTTCACTCATCGTGGACATCGAAAGCAAGTCGGATATAGAGATCGAACCATTCGTACTTGCGAAGCAAGTTGCACAGTCTTCTATGTAATCGACCTACAGATAAGAAGCGTCATGTAGTTCTTCAAGGAAAACAAAGGATCGTCGAGTTGAGAATGTCGTGGATGAGGAAGAGTACAACCAGTTTGATGAGTTGCCTCCTTTCGTAGATGGCGACATCGTGCTCGAGGAAGCAACCACTCAGAAGCCACCTATCATCGTGATGATCATGAAGAAGGCCAAATTGTGAAAGAAAATAATTAGCTAGGAGTAATGGCAAAATGTGTGTATTTATGTGGGGTAATAGAAATGTAATGTCGAAATATGCATTTATGTGGAGTAATGGCATTTTTGTTAAAAATGCTTTATATTAATTCATGGCTTTATATTAATCGTGATTCAAATTTATAAGAATATAAATTTATATATCATAGATAAATTAATTATGAATAATTAGTAGTTAATATATATGATAGGTTCACTAATACATTAATTCATAGCTTTATAATAGAAGGAAATCGGAAAATATGCTTTATATTAATTTATATCAATCGTGATTCAAATTTCATAAGAATATAAATTTATATATCATAGATAAATTAATTATGAATAATTAGTAGTTAATATATATGATAGGTTCACTAATACATTAATTCATAGCTTTATAATAGAAGGAAATCTGAAAAATAGTATTAGTGGCGGTTTTTAATTACAACCGCCACTGATAGTTTATCGCTGGCGGTTTTTAATTACAACCGCCATCGATAATGCTTATCTGTGGCGGTTTTTAATTACAATCGCCATCGATAAACCTTATCTGCGTGGCGGTTTTTAATTACAACCGCCACTGATATGTCCCCCAATATAAACCACGCCACAGTGGTCAGTCCTCACCACTACCTTTGAACCCTACCCCGCCGCCTCCCTCCCGCGCCCGGCGACCCTGCCGCCTCCCTCCCGCGCGCCGGCGACCTCGTCCGGCCCGTCCCTCGCCGCCTCCCTCCCGCGCCCACTGACCTCGTCCGGCCGTCCCCGCTGGCGCCCCACCCAAAGACTAGGGTTTGAGATCTCCTTTCATCCAGGTTTGAATCGTTCGCTGTTTGATTTTGTATTTTGGGATGAAGTAGCATTCAGATTTGATGCTAAAGCTAATGCTGATGATGGAATTCAGATTATATGCATATTTTGATTATGAAGTAGCATTCAGATCTTGCATATTTTGGGATGAAGTAGCATTCAGATTATATGCATATTTGATGTTCTGATTGATTCTTGTTAAAGCATCTTTGCGAATGGATGCATAAGAAATCAATTAGTTGAGCTTTTCTGGTATCTGTGTTGTTTCTAGTTCATTCTAGTTTTTGAAAGCACACTGTGCAAGAAAATGGTCTCATTTTTCTTTGCTTGTTGCGTGGTGACTAGAATAATATGCCAATTTTGGAACATTTGCTTAACTTATTTGTATTTGTTTCCAGTTAATCTTGTGACCAGTTTATTATTTGTCAATACATCTGTTGGATTGCTAAGGTTTAGGCCTTTTTTTAATATCAAGAAAGCCAAAGACACAGTTAGAAGAGACGACAGCCAAAGACAATTAGGAATTATGAAATGTGACTTTTATTGAAGCTCTTTATGCTTTTTGTATGATATTGCTAGCCTAAAGAAACACATATTCTCGAGTGAACAGTATTATTGCGAGTTTGTTTTGGTCTTTTGGAGTCTGAACTATAGTTGGAACAGTTGCCCATCTCATGCATTTCATGTCTGACTTGCGAATTCAAGGAAGCTGCAAAGAGGCCAGATATTGTCATCTTGTAATAACGTCACAATAAAATCTACACCTGTACATTGTTACTGGGAAATTGGAAGTCTCCGTGAATGCTTTGTCGGGTAACCCCGACTGAAATGTGTCTAGCTCAAATCTCTTAACATTGTACTATTTTGTTTTAAACTACAGTGAGACACTTCTGCTTATACATGTGCTTTACTTAAAGAAAGTCGTCTGACAAGCTAAGAATGGTAAACAACACTCAATTTTTTGAAAGTGCGATTTCTTTTCTGCAGTTATATTATAGCTTATGAAATCTAATAGGACATCCTATAAACAACTATCGGTTTTACTTCTTATCTGACAAATCGAATTGATCCAAGTTCCTAAACAACACTGCCCTGTATTCTCTCCCGTGGGACTATAATGAATTGTTTGTTTTTACCCTCAGTTTTGTGGCATTCAATTTCAACTCAAGAAACTTTGTCAGCAACGTCACCCTTAAATGATTAAGCTGTATATCCACAAGGCAATTCAGTTCATCTGAGTTTCATACTCACAACTCATTGTTCATCTTTTATCCGTTAAGGTGTCAAGATAGCAATCAGATTTTGACACATGGATATTTACAATATAAGGATAGTTCAAATCTATTTGAATACCACATAAGGTCTTAACATCAGACACGGGTAGGTTAGTCTTTTGATCATAATTCCCAAACCCGATGATTAAGTTAAGTTCTATCTTTTGAATAAAGATTCGAGTTAACTATGCGTACTAGTTTAACCTTTCCTGAAACATGAATCATTTGAACCTATCTATGTTTTACTCAAGTATTAGTATATACTAGTAAGGTGCCCGTGCGTTGCAACCAGTAGACAGCGATATTAAAGTAGTCTTTAGTAGGGCGGCCCGAGTGCGTTAATCTCGGGGAGTTCCTAGTGCTCGGACACTAGGGTTTTATTGTTCTCTTATTTGCATCTTATGGTGTTCATGTTCTTCAGTAGCAATAGGTGCGACTCGAGGCGCGTAGACCTCGAGGAGTTCTTGGTGCTCGGACACCAAGATTCTTGTTTCTTACCTCATTGCTTAAGAACTTGGCCATAAGACCTAATTATTACAAGACTTCTTCTCTTTTAATCAAATTGCTGTTCTTAAGGATGTACCTATTCTGGTCTTAGCCGCCTTGCTTTTAACTACATATTTTTATCCGACGCAACGCAACGTGTAAACCTACCTAGTCCGGTCTTAGTTGCCTTCTATAGCTGCCAGAGTAGTTTTACCTGTCGGTTAGGATTTCTCAACATTATTTATCACATCGGTTGATCTCTCTACACAATAAGACCTCTTGTTCACATTATCTTCGAAATGACTATGTTTACTTTCGAAATGTAGTTCTTATGGAGCCTGAGGCCCAGCCTGGGTTGGAGGATGCTTCCAACCCGTCCCCGAACTCAAGCCCGAGCAGATACCTGTTGGACCATCCAACCACCGAAGGTGCCGAGGCCTCCATCGCTGCCGGAGATGCTGATGCTCCCGTTGCAAGACGTCGAGGCCGAGGGAAAACTAAGAAGCCTGAAGGCCGGCATACCATCTCAGAGGTCTCAGATGCTGGAGTCCCGGTTAAACCGGCAAAAACAAAGAAGAAAATATAGGTCAACATGCGGGTACATCGCAAGGGATAAAGTGCCAATCACCTATTTTGATTGGCACAAAGTGCCCGACGCCATCAAAATGGATCTATGGACAGAGCTGAAAGAAACTTTCGAATTCCCTGAAGGAGCTGAAGAGCTCGTGCCGCAATGCATTGATGTCAATGGATGTCGCATGGAGGAACTTCAAGTCCAAGCCGAATACGCAATATGTGATGAAAAATCGGTCACCATCGAGATTATCCTAAAGTAGAGCCATATTGGGATGAATTTATTGTGATGAAGCAAGACGAAGCAGCAATAAAATCCAGTGAGGACCACCGTCGGATCGCAAGGAAGAACACTCACCCCACGCACTAGGCACGAGTGGGTACGCTGTAAGATTCCTCACTAGGAGAGGCAAGAATTGGATGCAATCCGATCGACCGCACAAGTCCCTTGGCGGACTACCGGACCGAGTTAAGCATTATGTGCTAGCAAGGGCATCTGTCATGCCTAGTGGGGCTTATCATTCAAAAGCAACAATGATGAAGCAATCTCCCAACGAATTCGTGAGCCGCACGAGTCCACCCAAGGAAATTTTCACGCAGATAGGGAGAAGGACGAACTAACAAAGACCTTAGGAAATAAAGAGCATCCTGGTCGGACACGAGGCGTAGGGGTCAAGGTTCCTGGAAGATTGGTTTCCCGAGCACGGAGACTGCACAGAGTCGCAAGAGAGCGAAAAGAAGAGCGTATGGAACGGGCTATGGAGGAGATGAAGCAAAAGATGCTTCAAGAATTACAAAGCACCATAGAACAACAAGTTCAACAAAAAGTACAAGTAGCCATGAGCCGCCGCAAGGACACAACATCGTTCTTGCCAGCCCTACGAATCACCGTAGCGGCTTTGCGCGTCCACACCATTGGTACAACCGATAACACGCATTATCCTGTGGACGACATACAAGACCCCACACCCTGCCACTCAATGTGCCTGTCATGAACATATTTTTACAGTCGCTACAGTGGATAGCTTATCCATACCAACAAGGGGATGTTTTGCACAACTCTCCGATAGCTCCTGTGTTATGCAAAGGTCCAGTGGACACGGTGCTTCCACAGCTTGTCGAGGTTGGACTGAAATGCCTTGCAATGATGAGGTCACAACTCTATGAAGTGCCGCTCACACTTTCATCCGATGGCGTAAAGCGTGACATCGCTCTTGGATCATGAACCGCCAAATTCTCTCTGCAGCACAACTCGCCCATTCATCACCAACACCTGAGCGTCAAATGGCTAGTGCGCCCACTATAAAGGAGCCTGCTCTAGGAGCCCATTCGCTACCAGCGCCTCAACATGAAAAGCTTAGTGTGACCACTTCAAAAGACGAAGGTACAACACTGATCCAAGAAATGGCCCGTTAGACAAGCCATATCGCTTAGATCAGGTGAAGCCGTAACAGAGTATGATGTCATCGAGGAAAAGGAAAGGGCAAAGCGAAATCTCAAGTACAAGATAATCACGAAGGTCAAATACGAGCTTGGAAAGCCATTAGTCACCGAATCGAAGTTGAAGAGCCTAACACTCATGATGCAGCGATTACATGATCGGTACATGATGCGATCCAATCAACATATACTCCGAAGATGATCACCGCCATTTACGGAGAGGAACATTTTCACCATGAGGGGTTGGCTACTTCATGATAGAATTCGATAACTTGCACAACTTGTTCTATCACGACGCCCTCGGACGTGTCTTTTTGCGATCTTTGGACAATCGTAAGTGTCTACTATATAAACCATGGTTTACATTCACGTAATACCGATAAATGTCTTGTCTAACTTTTTCCTTATCTAGATACGAGACTATTGAATTGAGAAGAACCAAGGGCACAAGTGGGATTCCTCGACCCAGAACGGTGTGCCGATCGAAATCTTAAGAGCACCAAATGAGGTTGAGGAATACATATACAGCGTTGCTAAAACTACAAGACAAGGAATTCATACTTGTTCCATACAATTTTAAGTAAGTTTCTCAATGGCTAGTTAAATCACTTGTTGAATTCGCTCATTTCTCTTATCCTAGGGCTAATGACTATAGCATCATACATGTATATGTAGGTTCCATCGATTCTTGTAGTAGTGACTCCGTAAAAGAGCAAGTTGTCGGTCATGGATTCGATGGACAAAGATAAAAAGACTACGAAGAGTCGCTAAGTGTAATGAATGCGGCGTTCAAAAGATATTGTACAAAGAGCTTGAGATACCGCCCATTCCAGAAATCCTTTCAGTCCGAACTAAATTTCCTAAGACGCACGCAAGAAATATTCTTATATCGCATTTCATAGTAAATAACTCCTTCCATGACATTTTAGTTTATTCAATTTTTGTAGTGTCACAAGCAATGCAAGGCACAAATTTATGTGGGTACTTCGTGTGCCAATACATGCTCGAAATCTTATCTGATACAATAATAGACAATGACGTAGAGGTTTGTCATGCTAACATTACAAATTTATTCGCACCACTCAAGTTCTATATATACTCTTAGATTTATTTTTCAGACTTGTAGCGCCTCAAATTGCCTACGACAGTACTACATCATATTTACATACTAGCAATTCAGTGACAGCTCTCTTACTTCATCATTAAGGAAGTCATCAACAAATAGGGCGAGTTTTATGATGAAGACTACATTGATCAATTGCTACATGTCGTTGTTAAACGTCATTCGTCTCCAAAGAACCCTAAAGGCTCGTGAGGCTTAAGTTTGTGTGAGAAGATACTAGTTCTGGGATTTGGACTTGTAAAGTGTAAACGAGAGCTTTACAAACTTTAGAAATGAGAAGATACTCTACTGGTCAATATGACTAATCTTATTTATTATCGATCTATTACAATGTGTGTGATATAATAGTTTTGCTTGTGATATAATTATCGATCTATTACACCGGAATGTTGTAATGCTGATTGGTTTTTGTGATATAATTATTCTCTCGTCTCATCGTGAACTCCTCCTTCACCTGCATCATCGCATCACGAACTCCTCGCATCAGCGCCATCGTGTGCCTCCCTCCCTCCACTACTAAGCGCTTCCTCCTCCTCTCCGGCAGCGGCGCCTCACCGGTAAAGATTCCTCCTCCTCCCGCTGGTGATCTACATCTAACCCCCTTTTTCTCATACCTGTTTTGAGGAAGGAGAGGAGGCAGCTTGCTGCCAGAGAAGTCGAGGTGCAAAGATTGGGAGAGGAGGGAGCCGGCCATTGAGTTGCCCTTGGAGAGGATCTTTGTGAAGGTGAGTCCCTGCTCCTCTCATTGATATTAGTTCACTTAAAATCGTGAATAGTGCTTATGCAACTGGTGCTTGCATCACATTACTTGCGATTGTAGAAGCACAATCTAACATGTTAGTGGAATTATCGTTGTTTAACAATATATGATGGAACTATCTTTATTTTAATGATGTACGCCATTTACTTTATCTAACTTGGACTAATTAGTTTTTTCACACAATGTGTTGTTCCCACTTGGCAATTGACATTAGTTGTCATCATCATCACTAAATAGTTCTTTCAATGCTTTTTGTGAATCTGAAACTAACTTAGGTCTGGTTCATAGAGTAGTGTTTCTAATTGGCAATTGAACGCACTGATGCAATTATTAAGTGTCAGGGTATTCTAACGAACTCTGGAGGCATGGTATCTTATTTTTTGATGATAATGCTGATAGTCTATGAACCCCTTTCATTTTGAGGTATTTCATACTTGGAATGTTTGTTCCTTCTAAATAATTATGTGTTGCGGTAGAGAGAATAGAATTCATGATTCCTGCTAGTTTATTTATGCATATTATTGGGGGTGGTAATGACTGCATATTATCGAACTGATTCTTTTCTTGAATTAGCCGGGTTCTTTTGAATGTTTCTTGTGAGATTTTCATGCAATTCGCTCAGATGCATAGGTCAATGATGTTAAAGGTGACTGTCTCAAATTGGTTTTGACATCGAATCAATTCAACAAATGGTAGCTGGATTGGTGAGTTCAAGCATCCTATAAACTTTGTCAAAACCATTTGATTATCCTCGACTATTTTATTTTCAAGTTATCGTGAAGGGAAGATCGAGTTACTTGATAATAAGCGTGTGGAACCGATAAACATACGCATGAATGTTGGTGACCATGCTAAAGGTCTCTGTCCTAATGTTTGATTTACTTAGTAGCTTGCAAATAAAGATACATTTCGTTTCATGTGTGAAAGAAAATTGATATATACCAAATAGCTTCGTAATCATGTATGCTGGTATATCATTTTGAGATTCTGCTATTTCGTGAGGGCATGGCTAACACTTTCCGAGGCTAGCCGTAAATGCCGATTTTTTTATTGCCGGACGGGGTTATCATGGCGGTTCCAACTAAAAACCGCCGCGATAATGCCATAACAGATGGCGGTTCCAATAAAAAACCGCCACAGATATTAGCAATATCAGTGGCGGTTTTTTATTGGAACCGCCACTGGTATGGCATTATCAGTGGTGGTTTTTAGTTGGAACCGCCACTGATATTATCATTATCAGTGGCGGTTTTTCTATCCAACCACCACTAATGAGTATTGTCAGTGGCGGTTTTCAAACCGCCACTGAAAATCTACGATTATCAGTGCCGCTTAATCTGTGGCGGTTCAAAAACCGCCACTGATGTCTCTTCCGAACCGCCACTGATGTCCCTCTCCATAGTAGTGGGCGTTGGATTTTCGTTGCTTGCTGAGTGTGCAGTATGTGTTGCAAGGCCCTTAGGCATTGTAAGCGACCATACCAAGTTATAATTATTATTAATAATAAAGTTGGATTTTGAGTTACACTTTTCCCCCGCATAAGTTTTCCTACTACTTGTCTATTCTTGTTCCCCCTTATCTCTAAAACCTTGGAGCAATCGACAGATGGTGAACACCCGCGGAAACCTTGGAGGCAACGGCAGTGGTTCTCGCCCAGCTGGAAACCCCAATGATGGAGCACCTGCACCCCAGCCAGCATCGCCAGTTGACATGCAGAATTTTGGAGCTTTTCTTGCCGCTTAGACTCAATTGATGCATGCTATGATGCAACAGATGCAGCATGTCACTGCTCAGGCCGCCGCTAATCAAGTCAATCAGGGACAACGCCAGAATTCAAGACTGTCAGAGTTCATGAGGACTCATCCGCCCACTTACTCCAGGAATGCCAATCCGTTGGAGGCCGATGATTGGTTAAGGTCAATTGAGAGGAAGCTACACATTGCTCAATGCACGGGAAATGAGAAGGTACTCTACGCTTCTCATCAGTTGGAAGGTACCGCCGCAGAATGGTGGGAGAACTTCTGCGCCACGTGGGAGAACCCTCAGGATATCACTTGGGATCTGAGTTTACAGTCGCATTTCGCCAGTATCACGTGCCTGAAGGAATTATGGACATCAAGAAGGAAGAGTTCAGAGCACTGAAGCAAGGTAACCAGCCGGTGGCTGAATACCTGAATAAGTTCACACAGCTTGCACGTTACGCACCTGAAGACGTAGCGACAGATAAAGCCAAACAGTCTCGCTTTATGAAGGGACTTAACTCAGGATTGCAGGTGGGACTGATCACCCACACCATTTCAGATTTCCAAGAGTTGGCGAATAAATCGCTTATTCTTGAAGACAAGCGCAAGGAACTGGACGACAACAGGAAGCGAAGGATGCAACAGCAGGGATCGCGTCAGGGAGCACAGCAACGTTTGAGGGTTGCGCCAAACCAGTTTTTCAGATTCCAGCCGCAGAATGCTACAAGGACACCGTCACGGCACCAAGACCCGTCAATCGAACTATCGACTCGGCCCGGCCGAAACGCCACTTCAGGCGATCAGAGGGGCGGTGAGACGCTGCTACAATCAGCAACGAGCCGGGCACTTTGCCAACAGCTGATTGCCCTAAGAAGACAGCGTGAGTGACCTCGATTCGCTTCAACCTGGATCCACACCGGCCAGGACGCTAGCACCAGGAGCAAACCGCGGACAAAGACAGCCAGGAGCGGCACCCGCAGCGTGGTGAGAGGCCGAGTCAACCAAGTCACAGCAGATGCACTTCATGATGCCACGGACGCCGTACTCGGTAAGTTACTTGTTAACTCGATGCACCTGCAATGATTTGTTTGACTCTGGAGCTTCGCATTCGTTTGTTTCTCAAGGCTTTGCTGCTAAAAATGATTTGGAGATTGAAAGACTTAAATGCATGCTTTTAGTTCAAACCCCTGGTTCCGAACTCCGAACTAAAGTAGGATGTTCTGGGGTAAGAATATTAATAGATGGGATAGAGTTCCTAGCGAACCTTATCATGTTGGAGACCCAAACCTTATATGTTATTTTGGGAATGGATTGGTTATCCCAGCACAAGGCCGTTTTGGATTGTGGACGAAGGATTATCTTAGTTGAAAGCCCGTGTGGGAGGAAAGTGGAATTTCAAGCCACCGCCGTTAGAGATGGACAGTTGATAGTTAACAGCACCAAGGCAATCAGCATAGAAGACGTTTCAGTAGTGAATAAGTATCCAGATGTTTTTCTTGAAGATCTACCTGGTATGCCGCCAGACAGAGACATAGAGTTTGTGATAGAGCTTGTACCTGGGTCAGCGCCGACAGCAAAGTGGCCTTACCGGATGTCCACCGAGGAATTGGTAGAGTTGAAGAAGCAACTTGAAGAGCTGATGGAGAAAGGATTTATCAGACCGAGTTCGTCGCCGTGGGGAGCGCCAGTTTTGTTTGTCAAGAAGAAGGACGGAAGTTTCAGGATGTGCATTGACTACCGTGCACTCAATGAAGTAACCGTGAAGAACAAGTACCCATTACCCAGGATCAATGATTTGTTTGATCAGCTGAGAGGAGCCGGAGTTTTCTCCAAGATTGATCTGAGATCGGGATACCACAAGTTGAAGATCCGATCAGAAGATATCCCGAAGACCGCATTCTCGTTAAGATATGGACATTACGAGTTTACTGTTATGTCCTTTGGTCTGACGAATGCGCCAGCATATTTCATGAATATGATGAATAAGGTGTTCATGGAATATTTGGATAAGTTTGTTGTTGTGTTCATAGATGATATCTTAATCTACTCCAAGACAGAGGATGAACACGTAGAACACTTGAGGCGAGTTTTGGAAAAGCTGAGGGAACAACAACTTTTCGCCAAGTTCAGCAAGTGTGACTTTTGGAAGGACAAGGTGGAGTTCCTTGGACATGTAATGACTGCAGAAGGAGTTGCCGTAGATCCAAGCAAGGTAGAAGCTGTGTTACATTGGGAACAGCCGAAGACCGTGACCCAGATCCGGAGTTTCCTTGGAATGGCAGGTTACTACCGCCGTTTCATTGAAGGCTTTTCGACCATTGCGAAACCTCTTACGCAATTGTTGAAAAAGGAGAAGAAGTTTGCATGGACGCCAGAGTGCGAAAAAGGTTTTCAAGAGTTGAAGAAGCGATTGACATCAGCGCTGGTGTTGATTCTACCGGATGTCAATCAAAGCTTTGATATTTATTGTGAAGCATCGCGCCAAGGACTTGGATGTGTGCTGATGCAGAATGGAAAGGTCGTCGCTTATGCATCAAGGCAGTTGAGGCCACATGAGGAGAATTATCCAACGCATGACCTAGAGCTAGCTGCCGTAGTGCATGCCTTGAAGTTATGGCGTCACTATTTGATCGGGAACAGATGTGAAGTATACACGGACCATAAGAGTCTTAAGTACATCTTCACCTAATCAGACCTGAACATGAGGCAAAGGAGATGGTTAGAGTTAATCAAGGATTATAACGTTGGAATCCATTACCATCCCGGAAAGGCCAACGTGGTGGCCGATGCCTTGAGTCGGAAAAGCCATACTGTGAACATGTTGATAGCCACGAGTCAGGATGAGCTATGTGAGGATTTCCAAAAAATGCAGATTGAAGTAGTACCAGAAGGATTCTTGGCCACATTAGAAGTGAAGCCTACCCTGGAGGATCAGATCCGAGAAGGACAGGAGGATGATGATAAGATCCGCATGATCAAGTCCAAGATGGATGAAGGCAAGGCAAAGGACTTCAAGTTGGACGAACAAGGCATGTTATGGATGCAGGATCGAATCTGTGTGCCAAACCGTATGAGTCAAGCAATTGATTCTAGAAGAAGCCCATGACTCCAAGTATTCAATTCATCCTGGAAGTGCCAAGATGTATCAGGATTTGAAGGAAAGATTCTGGTGTCCGAGCATGAAGCGTGAGGTTGCCGAGCATGTTGCGCGGTGCGACATATGCCAAAGAGTCAAGGCGATGCATCAGAGACCAGCAGGATTGCTACAGCCGTTGAAGATACCTGAGTGGAAGTGGGAGGAAATCAGAATGGACTTCATTACCGGTTTACCCAAGACTCAAGGAGGATATGACTCCATATAGGTCATAGTGGACCGCTTGACTAAGGTCGCCCATTTTATTCCAGTGAAGACCACTTATTCGGGAGATAAGTTAGCTGAGTCGTACATGACCAGGATCGTCTGTTTGCACGGAGTGCCGAAGAAGATTGTATCGGACAGAGGTACCCAGTTTACCTCGAGGTTCTGGAATAAACTGCATGAAGCCATGGGAACCCGTTTGAACTTCAAGATGCTTATCATCCGCAGCATGTATGGGCAAACCGAAAGAGTTAATCAGATTTTGGAGGATATGTTAAGAGCGTGTGCATTGGCTTATGCTACCTCTTGGGATAAAAGTCTGCCGTATGCAGAGTTCAGTTACAACAACAGCTACCAAGCCAGTTTGCAAATGTCGCCATTTGAAGCACTAAATGGTCGACCCTGTCGGACACCGTTGAACTGGAATGAGACAGGTGAATGCCGTGTCTTTGGACCAGATATTCTTCAAGAAGCCGAAGAACAGATTGCCATGATCCGAGAAAGATTGAAGATAACACAGTCAAGACAGAAGAGCTACGCCGATAACCGTCGCCGAGACCTGAGTTTTGAACCGGAAGATTTTGTGTATCTCAGAGTTACACCGCTCAGAGGAGTTAAGAGATTCCATGCCAAAGGAAAACTCGCGCCGCGATATGTTGGACCATTCAAGGTTCTCGGTCGTAGAGGATAAGTTGCGTACCAGCTGGAGCTACCGCAATCACTAGCCGGAGTACATGACGTGTTTCACGTGTCCCAGTTGAAGAAGTGTCTCCGAGTACCTGAGGAATAGACACCGCTTGAGTCAATCGAGTTACAAGAGGATCTGACTTACAAGGAGCACCCCGTGAAGATTTTGGACACCATGGATCGAGAGACAAGAAACAAGTCAACCCGCTTCTGCAGAGTTCAATATAGCAACCACGCGGAGAGTGAAGCAACTTGGGAGCGCAAAGAGGATTTGAAGAAAGAGTTTCCGAACCTATTCTTTAGTAAGCCCTGAATCTCGGGGACGAGATTCTGTTAAGGGGGGAGGTTTGTAACACCCCAAAATTTTGCTTTTCTTAAATTCATGTGTGATTTGGCACTTTGGTGAATTTTTGGAATTTTCTCGCCGCCGAGCTCAAGCCGCCGTGGTTGCGCCGCAATCGCTCGCCGTAGTTGGCCGTGCGTTCCGCAGCGGTTTTGCGCCGTTTCCGCCGCCGTCCGCCGTCTTCCGCCGCCGTTGAGCCCAGATCCGGAACCGTGAGGTCACGCCGCATCGGTGAGTACCACTCACTTCACCGGAGAGGCCCCGCAACGCCGTTGGGCGTGTCGTCGTCCCCGTCTCCGGTGACCTTGCTCCGCCACGCGCCATCGCCGTCGATCGAACTCTCTCCACCGTCCGATCCAGATCCAAGGGCCCAGATCGCGCCACGTCACCCTCGGTGAGTTTTCACGTGAAATCCTCAGATCTATTTCCAACCGTTGGATCTAGATCCAATGGTTTAGATTGTGCCACGCAGCCTAAACTGCACTGAGCTAGGATAGATCTCGGCCGTTAGATCTAGATCGAACGGTTAGGGTTAGCTGCGTTGTAAACCTTAGATTAGATCTTGACCATCCGATCAAGATCGAACGGTCCAGATCAGCCGAGTAGTTTTCCTACGCGTGAACCCAGATCCAATCTGGGCCGTTGATTTTCAAATCAACGGCCGAGATCTAGCCACGTGGCCGGGAGGCCGACCGTCGCGATCGGCCAGCGTCGGCGCCGCGCGTGGGGCGTGTCTCGACACGCGGACCTGCGGTGTCGAGGGCCCACACGCCACCGTGCTCACGCTGGCGTGAACGCGAAGCCACGAGGCGGGCCCGCCTGTCAGCAACACGCTACGCGTGCGTGGACCGGGTCCATGCACCGGAGCCGACGTGGCCGCTCCAGAAAGCGCCACGTGGCATGATGACGTCATGCTGACGTCATCGTGGGGTTCGGCCGGTGCTGACGTCAGCAGGACTGACGTGGACCAACCAGGGGCTGACGTGTGTCAATGCTGACGCAATAATTAATTTCCGAAAAAGAAAATGATTTATTAATTCAGTTTATTGATTTCAAAATTGGATTCAAACTTCAAACGCTTATAACTTTTGCGTTTCAACTCTGAATTGAGTGATTCAAATTTCTAAATCTTCATAAAAATGAGACATACTCAAATATGAATTTTAATTAATTTTTTATTATGATTATTTCTCTGTTTTTATTTAATTAATGCTTTCTTTAAACTTTAAACGGTTATAACTTTTGCATTTAAACTCCGAATTTGACGATTCCAGTTTCTAAAAATTCATAAAATTATGCTCTCTATGTTTGTGAACTTTATTTGGATGTTTGGACAATTTTTGTCTACTGTTCATTTATTTATTGCTATTTGCACGCTTTACGAGTAGACGTTGAAGTGCCCGAAGGCTTCGAAGGTGAAGTGTTGACCCAGGAGCCAGTTCAGGACCAAGAACAAGTACTCTTTGAAGGCAAGTTGTGCTTTGACCATGTTGATCCCAATTTCAAATTAATTCGATTTAAACTAATGCATGCTAGTTTAATTAGAAAATACTTTATTTAATTATGGGAAATTAGATAAATGCCAAATTGCTGTATGACACCTTGGTTAATTAAATATGTGCCATGATCCCTTGTCACCCTAGTTGAGGATTAAATAGTTGGACATTACTAAATTGCCAACATGGGAATTTAGATCGTTGTAGCATATTGCTTAGACCTGCTACGTGCTCATGACATGATTTTGGACAATCAAATGTTAATATTGACTTAATGATATATTGAACCTGTTTTGAAAAGGTATCATGTGTTGTGATGTCGATAGCACGTGGTGCATGGTAATCAACTGGGGTTTGATAAATAGTTTTCGACCGGGGCATGTGACAAGAATGATCGGGTGGGCCAGTTGTGGCACCGGGAACGTTGTTTTGAATCTTCGGGTAGTATTGCCCTGGTCACCCTAAGGACTTAACCTTGCAAGCTTTTGAACTGAGTCAAACGTGCAACCACATGTCTGTAATGGGACGGACCTAGTTGATTAAGTTGCTAATAACGTACCTGTGGGACCTCAGGATG
This sequence comes from Rhipidocladum racemiflorum, assembly GCA_036346355.1. Lineage (NCBI taxonomy): Eukaryota > Viridiplantae > Streptophyta > Magnoliopsida > Poales > Poaceae > Rhipidocladum > Rhipidocladum racemiflorum. The sequence goes on from CM070589.1 coordinate 27,097,181, forward strand.
TCAACTACACCCTTTGTGTAGTTGTACGGGGGAGCGTACCGGGGTTGTGGCCAGGTACCCATCTAACGGTGGATTGGCCTAAACTTCGCCTTCACTAAGGGAAGGGTTAGTGTGCAATCGCCGGGGAGGACCACTTGTGCTGTTAGAAGTTTCCGAAAGACTCTGTTACGGACACTCGCCTTTGTGGTGTTTGGCTGTATCTTGTGGGTAAAGTGCATAACCTCTGCAGAGTGTAAAATCTATTCGAATAGCCGTGTCCGCAGTATTGGACATCGCTCGGGAATTACAATTAAGGGTTAGACTTTCTTGAAAATAATTTGGTCTTGAAAGGTTGGGTTTGGTTTAATAATGATGTTGATGGAAATGTGGATTAGAATCGGGAAAGATGTTTATTTAACTCCTGGAAAAGTTATTGATGCTATACTTGTTTTTACTGCTTTCGAAACTACTTATGATACTTGTTAAATGCTCTTTAATGTAAATATACCTTGAGCCACTCCTTTGTATTAAGCCATGCATATAGTATATTAGCTGCATTCTGTGCATGACTTGCTGAGTACCAAGTACTCACCCTTGCCGCAATACAACACCAGTTGAAGAAGAATCTACACCAGCTTTGGAGGAGGAGCTCCCAGAGGAACCGTCTAACTAGGGAGCGAGCCCAGTCAGTTGCCTGTGGTATACTGGATGGCGCCACGATGTTATCTTATTTTCCGCTGCAGTTATTTCTATTTTAATAAGTTTCGCCCTGCGAGTTGTATATTTGTAACTTGACCCTAAGGTCGAGCAACCCGTTTGGTTAACTATTAAGGGTACTTTTTTATTTCGTTGAGTATGATTGTGATATTTACCAATGTTGAGACTGTGTGCACTAGCGCGTTCCTGGACTAGTGCTGAATACACAGATGGTCCGGATTTGCAAATTCGAGTCCCGACATACATTCTATTTAAATCCTATCTTTCACTACATGTGGAATTCTACAAGGGATCCACCAATTTGACACCCATGTCTTTATATACAAGTATAAACCAAGGTTGTTCACTATGCACAATCTCAATACTTCAATCCCTTCATACTAATTTATTTGACTTGTCCTTCAGTAGTCAGATCGCATGCGCAATTATATTCTCAAATATCATACTCCTAGTTTGATCTATATGATACATAAGAATTTATTATAGTATGATCAAAGTAGACAACTTATCCTAGTTTGATCTACATGATACATAATAATTTATTATAGTATCATCAGAGTAGACAATCCGATAAATTTACATTGACTTAGAAGAGGTTAGCATAATCCTTGCACAAAGTAATTTCACCATAATCTCTATGTATCCACATATCTTATAATTGTCTGTAAGCACCATGTCCAAGCCCTTGAGCCACGTCATCTCATATTTACGATTATAGGATCACCAAATTAATTAGTTCCCATATTGACCAGACTCACAACATTCCACTTATACAATTCAACAAGTAACTTCACAAAACTCACTAAATTAATTAGATATGGCTATGATCAATCCCAAAAATCATAATTTAATAGACTACTTATGCTAGTGCATCTGATCTAGTTGTACCAATCCCACATTAGTAATCAATAATCGTACATATTACAATTCCATCGATCTAGGTGTATGTAACCATATAGCACCTAAATGAAACTTCTAAGTTGATCACATACTCACCATTTAATATTTCACTTATCACTCATATATGTGCTACCTCTATTGGTTTCATCATGCATGTGAACCATCAATTTAGTCAAATCTATACCACCATGATTGACCCATAATCATACATTTGTTAATTCAAATTGATGGTGTAGACCCCCACCAATGGTGCAAGTCTAATATTTTGGTATATATGATTCATCCTCTAATGTATATGGTGCTCCAATCCAATTGTATATGGTCAAATAGTCAATCATTGAGTCCTCACATATTCAGCATATATGACATATCTAACTATCATTGAAGATATCCAATCCAATTGCATATGCGTTGCTCAAATATCTCACAATCATTGATTGAATATGCGGGTACCGTAAGCGCCAAGCTCGAATGAAACCACCGTAGACAATTTCCTTGATCGCACGGGAACAAAAATCGGGTTCATCACCGGAAGTCTAGGTCGCCCTACTTTCTCTCTTTTCTTTTCTTGTCTTTCCTTTTTGTCTTTTATTTTCTTTTCTCTTCATTCTTTTTTCTCTTTTCTTTCCTCTTCTCTTTTCCCTTTTTCTTCCTTCATCATTTCCCTTTTTTTCTCTTCTTTCTTTCCCTTTTATCCTCTCTTCCTTTCCTTTTCTTCTTTTATGCCACATGCCTGCTCTTCCTTATTTATTTATTTATTTATTTATTTTTCTTTCCTTTCCTTTTCTTTATCTCTTTCTTTTTTGCTATCTTCTCTTCTCTTTCCTTTTCTTCTTTTCTTCCTCTTTCCTACTTTTCTTCCTCCTTTCTTTCTCCTGGACGCTCCCTTCTACTTCTTCTTCCTTTCTTCTTCTCCTTCCACACGCCAGCACCTCTCCTTCCGGTGAGCACCGCCCTCGCAAGGAATTTCGACCGCCACGACTCTAGGTCACCACTGTTCGAGCCACCTCTGCTCTCGCCGTGGTTCGTGTTACTTGGAAGCTACCTTGCTCCTATGCCACCACCTGCATTGGTCACCGACACCGCCTTCTGCGTCACTAGGCTGAGCCGTCGCCATTGACTTCATTTAGCCTTTGTTGTCGTCTACGCCAATCATCCCTGGTCCACTATCGGCTGGTCACCTCTCCGTTGCTTTGCCGCTTGAGCCACCTCGCTGTCCTAAGCTGTAGCCCTCATCACCAGCGTGGCTGGGCCACCGCACTGCTCCCACACTACTATGGCACCATCGTTGTTGTCTCCTATGTCACCATCACCATCAACTGGGTCCTCATCGCCAGTAAGGCTGTCTCCCTTGTTGGTCTACCTTGGGCGAACGCTGCCATCACATGGCCGTGCAGTGAACTACTAGGAGCACTGCGCTGTAGGGTCGAGGATGCCGACTAGGCAGGGGTGAATAGGTGGATTTTAACTTTAACAACCCTTTGTCAAAACTTTAACAAATAATTTCGAAAGCAAATAACTAAGGTTTTAACAATGAAAGCCTAAATCTTCTAGGCTCACTAAGTGTACTAACTAATTAAGTCTCTACACAAGAATAGCAATTCTAATCAAAATCAAGCAATCAATAATAATACAAAGAAAGTAAATAGCTTGAATGTAAAAGAGACAAAGACACAAAAAACTTTTTCCCTTTGTCTCGGAGACTTGCCTATCTCCCCTAATCCATGTTGAGACCAGCCGAAACACAATGGATCAGCTCCACAATGAGCACCCACCTCAAATCCACTAGTGGTAGCTACTTTACCCCTCCGAGTAGGCAAACTCCAACCTTCACAAACTTTACCGGGCTTCTCACAATCTCCATTGAGTAGGTCCATGCATGACACTTCTGTGCCGTCTAGGAAGTGGCAACCTTCAAGAATAATAAGCCAAGCACTCCCGCTTGAGCTTCACCTAGTGCAACACATGCACTCCAGTGACCTCCTAAGTGCAACACATGCACTAGGATCCTCCTCAAGTGCAACTAGGGATCAAAATCTCATCAAAATCCCATGAAATCTCGAATTTTGGACGGCCCGAGTTTCATAATCCCGGCAAAATTAAAAAAAATTGAAAAAAATCAAAATGCTACAGTACCTCTAATCCCAACGAAATTTCATTATATTTGATCAAAATGCTACAGTACCTCCAATCAAAATGCTACAGTACACCACAAAGGCGAGTGTCCGTAACAAAGTCTTTCGGAAGCCTCTAACTACACAAGTGGACCTCCCCGGTTGTTGCGCACTAACCCTTCCCTTAGCAAAGGCGAAGTTTAGGCCAACTAACCGTTAGATGGGTACCTAGCCATCGCCCCGGTACGCTCCCCCGTTCAACTACACAAAAGGTGTAGTTAACACCCCGAGGTTCCACAAGCAAGTTATTAGCAAGTTATTCAACTAGGTCCGTCCCATTACAGACATGTGGTTGCATGAAGAGCTCAGTTCAAAGGCTTGCAAGGTTAAGTCCTTAGGGTGACCAAGGCAAAACTGCCGAAGAACCAAAGTGACATTCCCGGTGCTACTCATGGCCCACCAGATTATCCTTGCCACTTGCCCCGATCTAAATCTATTTATCAAAACCCCCAGTTGATTACCATGCACCACATGCCATCAACATCATCATTAATAACACGTGACACTTCTCCAAAACAGGTTCCATATCTCATTAAGTCAATATTAACATGTAATTGTCCAAAATCATGTCATGACTACGTGGCAGGTCTAAGCATTATACTACAACGGTCTAAATACCCATGTTGGCGATTTAATACTGTCCAACTACTTCAACTAACTAGGGTGACAAGGGGTCATGGCATACAATTATTTATGTCAAGGTGGAATATAGCAAATTGACATTTAACTAATTTCCAGAATTAAATAAGGCATTTTCTAATTAATTAGGCATGCAATAATTTGAATTAAATAAATTTTCAAAAGAAGGAACAATATGATCAAAGCATAACTTGCCTTCAAAAAGTACCTGTTCTTGGTCCTGAGCTGGCTCCTGGGTCAAAACTTCACATTCGAAGCCTTCGGGTACTTCAACGTCTACTCGTAACAGATAAATAAACACCAAATAAATAAAACAGAGAAAAACTCATGTCCAAAAATTAAATAAAATTCACCATTAAATAGAGCTCAATTTTATAAAAATTTAGAAATTGGAATCACTCAAATCGGAGTTAAAACGCAAAAGTTATAAGCGTTTGAAGTTTGAAAAATCAAATAAAAGAATAAACCGAATTAATTCATTTATTTTTCTATGGAAAAATCCGATTATGACGTCAGCATTGCGTCAGCGTGGAAATTGAATTTCCACCTAATTATTTTTCTATTGAAAAATCGAATTATGACATCAGCATTGCGTCATTCGGTCTATGAACTCGGTCCACGGCTCGGGCTTGGTCCACCGTTGACCCAGTCCACGGGTACACGTGTCACTAACATGTGGGACCCACTGCTGACATCATCGCTGACATCCGCAAGGCTCGGCCGAACGGCTCTGACATGCGGGCCCCACCGTGACGTCAGCATGACATCATTGAGCGGTGGGTTGAGCCGTTGACACGCGGGCCGCGCTGACGTCACGCGTGACGTCAGTGCTCACCGGGCGTCGCCCGTGTGGACCGCGATGGTTCGGCTACTGGACACGTGGCGCAATCTGGGCCGTTGGTTTGAAATCCAATGGTCCAAATTGGATCCAACTCACGCGTAATGGGTGTACGCGATTTAATCAGGTCCGTTTAAATCGGATCGGAGGGCTCAGATTGGATCTGAGCCGTGTGGCTCTGGGCACCAGCGTGGCATGTCCCGGGCGGCGACACGTGGCATGATCTATGCCGTTCGATCACAATCGGGCGGCTGAGATTATGTCGGGACCCGAATATGCAAATCTGGACCCTCTGTGTATTCAGCACTAGTCCAGGATCACGCTAGTTCACACAGTCTCAACATTGGTAAATATCACAATCATACTCAACGAAATAATAAAGTACTTAAAATAGTTAATCAAACGGGTTGCTCGACCTTAAGGTCAATTTACAAATATACGCCACGCAGGGCGAAAACTTATTAAAAGAGAAATAACTTCGTGGCGCCATCCAGTATACCACAGGCAACTGACTGGGCTCGCTCCCTAGCTGGACGGTTCCTCTTGGATCTCCTCCTCCAAAGTTGGCGTGGACTCTTCTTCAACAGATGTTGTATTGTGGCAAGGGTGAGTACCTGGTACTCAGCAAGTAATGCACAGAATGCAAACTAATATTCTACATGCATGGCTTAATACAAAGGAATAGCTTAAGGTTCAATTGCAGTATAGCATTTAACAAGTATCATAAGTAGATTCGAAAGCAGTAAAAACAAGTAAATCATCAATAACTTTTCCAGGAGTTAAATAAACATCTTTCCCATTCCTAGTCCATATTTCCATCAACATCATCATTTAACCCAACCAAACTTTCCAAGTCCAAGATGTTTTCACGAAAGTCTAACCCTTGACTGTAATCCCCGAGCAATGTCTAATACCGCGGACTCGGCTATTCGAATAGATTTTACACTCTGCAGAGGTTATGCACTTTACCCACAAGATACGACCAAACACCACAAAAGGTGAGTGATGGTAACAAAGCCTTTCGGATACGGCTAACTACACAAGTGAACCTTTTCGGTTTTTGCCATACACCATCCCTTCCCTTAACAAAGGCGAAGTATGGGATCGACATACTGTTGGACGGGTACCATGCCATAGCCTTGGTACGCTCCCAAGCTACACGAAAGGTGTAGTTGACGCCCGAGGTATCACACGCAAGTTATTAGTAACTTACTCAACTAGGTCCGTCCCATTACGAACATGTGGTTGCACGATTTACTCAGTTCAAAGGCTTGCAAGGTTAAGTCCTTATGTTGACCAGGGCAAGACTACTCGAAGAACCAAATCATCCTTCTCGATGCCACACCTGGCCCACCCGATCATTCTTGCCACAAGCCTCGGTCCAAATCTATTTATCAAACCCCCGGTTGATTACCATGCACCACGTGCCATCAACATCATCATCAATAACACCTGACACTTTTCAAAAACACGTTCCATATCTCATTAAGTCAATGTTATCATGTAATTATCAAAATCATGTCATTTATACGTGGCAGGTCTAAGCATTATACTACAACGGTCTAAATACCCATGTTGGCACTTTTAATAATGTCCAACTATTTAATCCTCAACTAGGGTGACAAGGGGTTCATGGCATACAATTATTTATGTCAAGGTGGCATACAGCAACTAGGCAATTAACTAATCCCAGAATTAATCAAAGTAAATTCTAATTAAATTAGCATGCAATACTTTGAAACAACATAATTTCAAATGGGATCAACATGGTCAAAGCACAACTTGCCTTCAAAAAGTACTTGATCTTGGTCCTGAGCTGGCTCCTGGGTCAACACTTCACCTTCGAAGCCCTCGGGTACTTCCACGTCTATTCGTAACACGTGCAAATAACAATAAATAAATAAATAAAACAGTACACAAAAGTTCAAATAAACTTCATAAACAGAGAGAGCATATTTTTATAAATTTTTAGAAATTTGAATCGCCCAAATCGGAGTTAAAATGCTAAAGTTATAATCGTTTAAAGTTTAAAGAAACTAATAATTAAATAAAAACAGAGAAAAGTTCTTAATAAAAAATTAATTAAAATTCATATTTGAGTAGATCTCAATTTTATAAAAATTTAGAAACTGGAATCGTTCAAATCGGAGTTAAAACGCAAAAGTTATAAGCATTTGAAGTTTGAATCTATTTTTAAAATCAATAAACCGAATTAATAAATCATTTTCTTTTTCGAAAAATAATTATTGCGTCAGCACCGACACGTGTCATCACCTCATTGGTCCACGTCGGCCTGCTGACGTCAGCATCGGCCGAACCCCACGATGACGTCAGCATGACGTCATCATGCCACGTGGCACCATCCGGGTGATGCCACTTGTCCCGGTCCATGGACCCGGTCCACGGACCCGGTGGGGTCTACGGTGTGCTCGGCGCACGCCACAGCCGCTGACATGCGGGCCCCGCATGTCAGTGGCGCCCTAACACGCGCACAGTGCGACGACTAGGCTACGTGGCACGATCTGAACCGCCCGTTCAAATCAACGGTTCAGATCCAATCGGATCTCACCGCATCTGAGGGTGACGCGGCATGATCCGGCTGCCGACACATGGCGCTATCTATGCCGTTCGATCTCGATCGAACGGCTGGGATCTACCCGCGCACGGTGCGGTTACGGCTACGTGGCTTAATCTCATTCGTTGGATCTAAATCCAACGACTGAGATTGGATCTAAGCGCCGCAACGTGGATTTCGTTGCGGTGATGTGGGATAACATGGGCCATTGGATCTTGATCTAACGGTCCAGATCTAATCTAGTTCCTACGGTCTCCGGGGAAACGTGGACTCACCGCGACGGTCCGATCTGGATCGGACGGTTGTCCGAGCTCGAAGCGGCGATGGCGGTGCGGCGGCACTGGCTTGGTCGGAGAGGAGGACGAGGACGAGCCTGACGGCACTCCCGTGCAGTTACAGCGAGGTGGTTGATCACGTTTGATGCGCCTGGACCTGGGGACTCCGGATCTGAGCACCACGACGGTGGAGGACGACGGACGGCGGCGAAATCTGGCAAAGACCGCGGCGGAGCCCTAGCACGACTTCGGCGAGGAATTGCGGCGCGACCACGGCGACTTGACCTCGATGGGTTAGGGCTACGGGTGTGCACGGAAGAGGCGGTCACGACACGGTTGGCGGCGCATTAAATACCCCCTCGACGTCCGTGATAATCGCGGAAAATGAGGGCCCACGCACGGGCGGCGGCGGAGTCCGGCGGTAACTCAGAGAGGGCGACGTGGCTCAACGTGGACCGTTGGATCAAGATCCAACGGCCACGGGGTTTGGGCTCGGGTCCGGCTCGGTGACCTGGCTAGCTCGGTCGGAGTCGGGCTCGGGTGACGTGGCTCGATCTCGGCCGTTGGATCTAGATCCAACAGTCGGGCGGTTAGGGTTCCGTCTGGCTCGGTCCGGTTCGAACGTGGTTCGGGTCGGACTCGGACTCGAGTCCAACTCGAGCTCGGTCAGAGGAACAGTAAAACCCGGTTTGATTTTCCAGCGATTAAATAATTTAATTAATTTCTAGAAATTCAAATAATTCAAGCAGAAAAATTCCAGAAAATTTTTGGAAAATATAATAGGGCATTTGTGAACCAAATAAATTATTCCAACAAAATTTTATTTGTAAAATTAAATTCTTTAATTATTTCAAAAGGGGATAAATTCAAATAAATTCCAAATAAATCCAAATAAATCACAGAAAATTCCAAAAATTCACAAAAGTGCAAACTAACATTAAAATTCATGAAAAGGAAAAATTGGGGTGTTACAAATTGCGTCTAGTGTTATAATGTGGGTCGATCCTAACCGGTGGAGATCCAATCTAGCACGGCGCAGTTACGGCTACGTGGCTTAATCACGTGCGTTGGATCTAGATCCAACTGTTGCTATTAGATCTAAAGCCATAACGTGGATGTCACTTACGGGTGACGTGGACGCATCTGGATGCTAGGATCTAGATCTAATCTGGTTCTCTACGGGATCAGGGTGACGTGGGCTCACCGTAGCGGTCGGATCTGGATCGGACGGTTGACGAAGCTCGCAAACCCGGCAATGGCGCGGTGGAGCTAGTTCACCGGAGCTGGGGACGACGACCTAGCCAACGGCGTTTTCGTGCATCTCCGGCGAGGTGCGTGGTCGCACTCGATGCGTCTTGACCTGGGGAGTCTGGATCTGGGCTTGGTTGCGGCGGGGAACGACGGACACGGCGGGAAACGGCGGAAAATCGCGGCGGAGCACGAATCCAACTTCGGCGAGCGATTACTCGGCGGTGGCGACAGCTCGGGCAGTGTGAGTTGGGGCAAAACGTGCCCAATGGAAAGGGGGTCACGACACGGGTGACGACGCAATAAATAGGGCCTCGGCGTCCGAGTTCTCCGCGGAAAGCTCGGTGCGGCCGTTGCGCGGCGGAAATCGAGTTGGGCTCGGAGACGATGGTGACATGGAGCCATGTCGGGACCCGAATTTGCAAATCCGGACCCTCTGTGTATTCAGCACTAGTCCAGGATCAAGCTAGTGCACACGGTCTCAACATTGGTAAATATCACAATCATACTCAACGAAATAATAAAGTACTTAAAGTAGTTAATCAAACGGGGTTGCTCGACCTTAAGGTCAAGTTACAAATATACGCCTCGCAGGGCGAAACTTTAAAAGAGAAATAATAGCAGCGGAAAATAAGATAACTTCGTGGCGCTATCCAGTATACCACAGGCAACTGACTGGGCTCGCTCCCTAGTTAGACGGCTCCTCCTCCAAAGCTGGCATCGCCTCTTCTTCAACTGGTGTGTTTTGTGGCAAGGGTGAGTACTTGGTACTCAGCAAGTCATGCACAGAATGCAAGCTAATACACTACATGCATGGCTTAATACAAAGGAATTGCTCATGGTATAATTGCAGTAAACAGCATTTGACAAGTATCATAAGTAGATTCGAAAGCAGTAAAAACAAGTATAATAACAATAACTTTTCTAGGAGTTAAATAAATATCTTTCCCATTCCTAGTCCACATTTCCATCAACATCATCGTTTAACCCAAACAAACTTTCCAAGTTCAAGTTATTTCCAAGAAAGTCTAACCCTTGACTGTAATCCCCGAGCAATGTCCAATACCGCGGACACGGCTATTCGAATAGATTTTACACTCTGCAGAGGTTATGCACTTTACCCACAAGATACAGCCAAACACCACAAAGGCGAGTGATCGTAACAAAGCCTTTCGGAAATGGCTAACTACATGTACATTTGAAACCCTAGGATACTGAGATATATCATGATTATATTATATCGTGATATATGTTGTTATTGTGTTAGATGTGCTTAGTTGCAAAACTGGTCAAAATGCCTAATGGTGGGATTCTTTGAAACCATGATTTAAATATGTTTTAGAGAATTGTAGCAATGTATTTGCTGTTGTAATTTGCAAAATAAAAATAAAATAAAACTAATTTAGACTTGTGCAGAATGGTATGTCGGGTGGGTGCGGATGGAGCACAATGCGCATAGAGCACTAGTCCTTGTTTGTGCAAGTACCGTCTCAAGTCAATTAAGGATCGATGCTTGTGATTGTCCATTCTAAGCATAACCGTACAACCACATGTCTAAATGGATATGATCTGGCTTAATAATTTGTAGCAATCTAACTTAGACTCACTAGATGGTGGAATGTGGGTGTCGGATGGAGGCAAGGTTGTTTTTCCCACACGACGCAAGAGGGGGGCTTCTGTACTGGGTGGGTGGAACCCTAACAGCGGTGAAACCTTAGCGGGTGGAGTCGGGTTAGATTGATACATTGTAAAGGCCTTGTCATGATCTCTCTGCCCACACATCAAAGGAATTGTGTTAATAACTTGGCATAAAGAGACGATCATGTCTTGTGGGTAAAGCTGTATGCCTCTGCAGAGTGTAAAACTATTTGAATAGCCGTGCCTACGGCCAAGGGCAAGCAAAGAATGCTTTCATATTGTTAGACTTGGTTTTTGGTTTTAAAAACTGGTGTTTTAGGACCCGGGAGTGGTTAGAACTCTCGGATGTGTTTCTGGCGGTCAAAACCAGACAGGTGAATGGAACCTGTTTTGATTAATGACGGATGGAGTCATTTGAAGGTTGATCTTGATCTTTTAAAATATGCGGATAGTGCCTGTACACATGTGTTGGTGGCTAGAACCTTCACTAGAATTATTAATAATTTCAACTGTACAAATAATTGATGAAACATGCGTGATGAAAACTAATACTAAGTAAGGTTTGTTATAATTAGCTTTGTGCAAAAGAACCATAATAAGCTATCCTTTGGAAAGCCCCACATGATGCATATTTACCAGACTTGCTGAGTACGTTTGTACTCACGTGCTACACTCAACTTGATCATTAGAAAATTTTCAAGATGTCGATGGCTATGGTGAGTACTTCATTGAGGAGTTCGATGAAGGCCATCAAGAGAACTAGGCGCGTATCCTCAGTTGTTTGCTTGTGGAGTTATTCGGCTTTACGTTTTTGTTTTGTTTCCGCTGTTGTAAGACTTAAAGTCATGTGACCTGCTATTGTAATAAGTGGCCTTTTGGCTGGTACTCTTTATTTATCTTATTATTTCGTTCAGTTCGGTTATGATTCATCACTGTGAACTGTGTGTGCTAGAGTTGATCTGGGACTAGCACAGAAATACACAGGGGATTCTAAAAAGCAGTTCCAGGGCCCACAATTCCACTAGAGAGCCCCCTGCTACTTCTTCCTCTACATCGACCTTCCTGTGTTGCTGCTCTGCTTCATCTACAATAAATTGAACTCTCTTGAACCACTCTTAAAGTCTTTAGTTTAGAAGCTCAGTTGTTGAGGTTGTACCAGGGTTCAATTTATTATAGATCATCGCTCGAATGTGATAATCGATTTTATCAAGTTGATACGATATTAGATATCGATTGGTAAACCGGTTAAATTCAAAAATTCAGAAAAATTTATGCAACGCAAATATCATGATTATTGAGGCATATCGAGTGATTATCGAGCTATGTCGAGCGAAAATCGCCCAAAAAATTGACTACCAAGGAAGTTCACTTAGTCGGCTGATTATTGAGGCAAATATCATGATTATCGAGGTATATCGAGCGATTTTCATTTTTTTTTATTTTGAACATTCGTAACTCTTTAATTTTTGATGATTTTTGAGTGATTTTCAATGAAAATAGTTATCAAGTTGAGGGCGATTTTCAAAACAATTTCGGTAATGTGAACCCTGGGTTGTACCCCTGTCCCTTTGATCGATAGAAATGTAATTTTTCCTTATCGTCGGACAATGTGATGAAATACTTCATTTTTCCAAATTTATTTCACGTATATTTTGAATGCTCTTTAGCATAAATATATGATGTATTTTATATTCCAATACAAAATTAGTGTGATGCTTTCTCTATATCTTTAATAAATATTCAACTTTACTTTATATTCTCTCCTTATATATTAAATATAGTACTTAGAGATAATAATTAATGCTGATCTAGCTATTATCAATATTTTTATGGTTTATACTATAAGAGAAAGTACATGAATAAACTTGGACGAAGGATGTGCTCTATCTAAGGGTGAAAATGGGTCGGATTTTATTCACCCGATTTAGATCCCGATCAGATCGAGATCGGATACAAGATGAAATCTAGATATCCGTGTCAAATCCGAATAATTAAATTTGGATATTGGATTGAATTCAAAGTATGTAGTATGCGAAAAATATGGATGGGAACCGGATACTTGGATGCTAACCCATTCGGATATCCGGAACCCAACCTCGCTCACTCCAGCCACCAGCCTTGTCGCTCCTCCGGCCAGGCCTCCACCTAGTGCCGCCCAAATCCCCCCTCCTCCCGACCGAGTTTCCGCCTGAGCCGCACGACCACTGAGCCCCCTGAGATGGGCCACCCCCTCATGCCCTGAGCCGTGCCACCTCCTCACCCTACAGCCGCCTCCTCCGCACCAAGTTCAGGCACCTGGGTTCGACGCCACTCCAGAGGAGGGCACCTAGGTGGTCGAGGGGGGAAATTGGTTATATGCCACTCTGAAGAGTGGGTTTTACATATTTGCCATACTCGTCGTTTGGTTCGGTTTAATACCCCCTACAATGGTGACATCTTGTGCCTTTGCCATTACAACCCAATTACTGAGATTTTACAGGATTTTACCTGTTTTATCATGGGCCTGGGCGAGTGTAAGGATGATACTACCCCCGGTCGGCTTCCTCATAAAAAATGACTCCAAAGCATCTCTATGCATTTTCAAAAAGGTTGAATACTTCACGAGACATCTTGGAAGCAATTGCAATAACAGTAAAAAAGGATTTTTTCCCTTTCTGTCCAACCTCGGAGCGGCACATCAAGAACCTGCCCCGCGAGAAGGTTCATGGTGTCGGGCATCCGGTTTAGCGCAAGAATCGTCGCCTCCGTCGTGCCGAAGTCCTGCGTGATGCTAGCGACGGAGCTCCCAGGTGGCATGACATACGTGTAGTGCACCACCATTTCGCCGCCCACAGGGTCGCAGCTGCAGGGCACGGGGATCCAGAGCTCCTGCCCCACAGCTATCTTGTTGGGGTCGGACACGTTGTTGGCGGCAGCGATGTCCTGGTAGGTGACGAGCCCCGCGAAGACGCTGCGAGCGATGGCGTCTAGGGTGTCCCCGGTGCGTATGCGGTAGGTGGGGTGCTGGAAGGTGGCCCCGGTGCCGCCAGAGCAGAGGCAGGGGAGGCGGACGCGGAGCGGCGTGGAGAGCGGGAGGCCGTTGGTGGCGAGCAGCGCGCGGTGGGAACGGAGCTGGAAGAGCGCGCGCACGACGGCGATCATGGTGGCATTGGGCGGTGCATAGGCCACCAGCGCCTCGCACTTGGAAGCGCATGGCGCCGTGGCATTGCACGTGAACCGCGCCTCCCCCGCCGCTGGCGAGAGCGCGGCTACGCAGAGGAGGAGGAGGGAGAAGGAGAGCAACGCCATTGCCGCTGCTACTGTGAGGTGTTTGGGGAGATTTGTGCTGCTAGGTGGGGGACGTCGTCGCCACGTGGGACTCCTCGCCACCGCCATGGATCGCGGATCTCCGCCGCGTACTTCCCCCATGGTCGCCGCCGCACGTCGCGGAACCGCGGCTCGCCTCCGGCATCCGCCTGGCCTTCCTCTTCCTGCCGGGCACCACCACCCTGGGCTTCGCGTTCGCGATGGACGCCTTCACCGCCAGCGCTGGATCGAACAGATCGAAAGATTTGGGGGCGAATTTCTTGCGGGGATCGAGCAGGAGAACGAAGAGGAAGTGATATTTTTGTTGTTTTTTCCCTCTGTTTTCTCCTTGCCAGCTCCCACTGTGCTGGCAGAAGGGGATAAAGCTGACCGGGGCAGTATCGTCCTCACACTCGCCTAGGCCCACGATAAACTGGTGAAATCCTGTAAAATCCCATTAAGGCCTGTAATGGTAAATGCATAAGGTGTCACCGTCGTAGGGGTTATTAAACCGAACCAAACGACGGAGATGACAAATATGTGAAACCCACTCTTCATAATGGCATATAACCAATTTTCTCGACAAGGATATAGGCCTTAATGCAATTGGCTTTCTTCGATTCTGTGCGGCAAAGCTGGCGGAAGGTGACATTGGATCCTCTTCGATCCAACATTTTTATTTCAAACATTTTTCAGTATCAAGCTTTCCGAACTTTAATTTAATAAGAAATACAAGCAAAGACAACAGAAACAATCACTGTGACTTCATCATCTCATGTACAATGTAACTTAGATGGTTGACATAAGATCTGCTAACCTATCATGATATCATTTCTAGTTGTTCAACAAAGAGAACTGTATTCTCTCTCTTGTTTTCCCTTTCTCCTGTAGGCACTACAATATGAACCGCATCAGGCTTGTCTGGTCAAGCATATGGCATGTCTTATCTGAATTTTTTGTTACCATTGGCTGCTCAGAAAATCTTTCAATTGCATTATTTGCTATGGACTCATTGCGGCAGCTGGCAATGAAGTTCCTGGAGAGCGAAGAGCTGGCTAACTACAATTTCCAAAATGAATTTATGAAGCCTTTTGTTGTTGTAATGAGGAAGAGTCGAGCTGTTGAGATCACAGAACTAATCATCAGGTGTGTGCCTCAAATGGTCTTGGCCCGTGTTGGCCATGTGAAGTCAGGGTGGAAGAGCATGTTTATGTATGGTATCTCTAGTCACACTAATGTACCTTAGTTTTGGTATGGAGACTTTGAAGCAGTTTTATTGTTGTTCCTGAATATTGTTGTCGTGTGCTAATTTTTCAGGTCTTTGCAACGGCATCATATGATGATCACAAAAATAGTATCGAGACTAAAAACGCTATGAGTGCTATTTGCTGCCTTTTGTTGAGCAGAACTGTATGGTACATGTGTTTGTAGTGTCCGTTGGCTCAATCGAGTTGTATGTAGGGTTCATAATTTCGATAAAAATCGTGCGATTTTCGTCCATATCGTCGCGGTCCGGTATCAAATACCGGTCGATAAATCGGTCAAATTCAAAAAAAAATTAAATTTTTTTAATACTACGGAAAAATTTACGTGTCACAAACCGGTCAAAAATCGATGGAAATCGCTTGATTTTTGTTAAAAATCGACGAAAATCGTTCCAAAAAATCGATCGCAAAAAAGTTCAACAAGTTTTTCGATTTTCCACGATAATCGACGATTTTTTATTTTTTTTTGAAAAAAATTTGAATTTTGACTTTATGTGATTTTTAGTGATTTTCGCTCGAAAATCGATGGTTTTCAGTGCCGACATAGTAGCGAAATTCGTGTGTTGAACGGTAAGGTGAACCCTGGTTGTATGACTTCCGATAAAAGTGTAAGGTCATCGAATTCTATGTTGTCTATTGGGTTTGATTGATATATAACTTGCTACTATAGTTATGTACTCGTATAGTTTTAATTCAACATATATTACTGTATATATGTGTTTATTATCTATATATCTTTATCTGTTTCTGACTCGAATCCGTTACATATTCGTATCTTGAATAATCCGAATTTATATCCATATCCGATTAGCTCGTATCGGTTTTGAATCAAAAAATATAAACTAAAATACAAAAAAGCAATATGCGTTCCTATCTAACCTGTTTTCACCCCTGTCTCACAATCACTGTCAATTGACTGATCCAACGGCCGGCTTCTCACTCTCCGAGCAGCACTCCAGCCAGTTCAGTCCACGGTCTACCACTCGACGCTCCAAGCCCTCAAACCACCCGACTCAGTCCACCCTAATACCACCACTCCACCGCCACCGCCACCGCGGCACGCTGGGTTACTCGACCCGCCGTGCTTGGCGGTGAGGGGCACGGCGACCTCGAGCCCGGGCCGCTGGGATCGGCGACGAGAGGGCGTGGCGGCAGCGAGATCGACCTCGGGCTAGGCACGGCGGCTCGCGACGACCTTGCTGCACGGGATCGGCGGGTGGCGGCGACGTGAGCGACGGCGGGACACTGAGCTACCCTACTGTCCCTCCCTCCCTGTTCCTGGTCAACCTCCACTCTCCGTTCCTGTTCTGACCAACCGAGCGCCCGGCGTATCGATTTCACTTTCCCCCCTGATTCATTCTATTCTGTTCTGTGCTGCGAGCAATCCAATTGGAATCTTGCGGCGAGCTCCCACCCTGTTCGTGTAAATGCATCCTATTTTGGGATGCTCCGGCTGCGTTCCTTGGCTTGGTTTACTTACATGTTCCAGTACTTGTTGACCATGGCGAGCGCACAACTTGGTTTCGCGAGCTCGTTGTTCTGGTCTAGATTTCTTTTCTTTTGCCTTCCTAGCTGTGGTCAGTGACAAAATTAGTCCTTTAGCTGTCAACATCTTCGATTCCTGCATTTTTCTTTGTTTGACATGCATGATGCGTTAACTCAGTCTCCTGGCCTCGTGCATCTTAATTAAATTGGGCTAGTAGTCATGATATGTTATGGCTATTTGGCTACCACCTGATGGTGTAATTTTAATGCTTATGCATTAGTCAACTTAGTATGCTCTTTGGCATTTGCTGGTTTGCCTATGTCTTGTAAAAATTTCCATTAACTTTTACTCACCTTTCCATTTAGGCACCTAGCAATCTTCATGATTAACTTTGGATGATGAAGGGATTCAGGAAGTAGAGCACAATAGGATGGCTGCTATATGCTACTATTCAACTCTTGCCCACATTTTTTTCTGCTTTCTGCTTTGTCCGCTATGCTACGGTGGTGTAAGTGACATCGAATGTCTGAAGCGACTGAAGGCATCAGTTGATCCAAACAATAAGTTAGACTGGTCATTTGGCAACAACACCGAGGGAGCCATATGTGTATTTAACGGTGTGGAGTGCTGGCATCCTAATGAAAACAGGGTACTTTCTCTTCATCTTGGCAGCATGGGTCTTAAGGGCCAATTCCCTGAGGGGATTGAGAATTGTAGTAGCATGACTTTGCTGGATCTCTCAAGCAACAGCCTCTCTGGGCCAATCCCGGTTGATATCTCGAAACGACTGCCATTCATTACAAGCCTTGATCTATCGTATAATAGCTTCTCAGGGGAGATTCCAGAATCACTAGCTAATTGTACATATCTCAATGCTCTCAATTTGCAAAACAACAAATTGACTGGTACAATCCCAGGGCAGCTTGGTGGTCTTACTCGCCTAAAGCAGTTTAACGTTGCTGACAATCAGTTGTCGGGGCAGATTCCGTTATCTTTCAGCAAATTTCCATCATCCAATTTTGCAAACCAAGACCTCTGTGGGAAACCTCTAAGCATTGATTGCACTGCCACTTCAAGCACTCGTACAGGGGTAATAGTTGGTTCTGCTGTTGCTGGTGCAGTTGCCACTTTAATAATTGTCGGTGTTATTTTATTCGTTTTCTTATGGAAAATGCCTGCTAAGACGAAGAAAAAGGATGTGGAAGAAAATAAGTGGGCAAAAACTATTAAGGGAGCAAAAGGAGTGAAGGTATGTTTCCCCCCAGAATTTTTAGTTAGTCTTTTAGTTTGTGTTTTGTTTTTCTTTTTTTCTAATTGATGCAACTTGGTCCCTTGCTTGCTGGTTGGTATTTGGTAAGCTCAAGAGATTGCAACACTGTTCTAGGCTTCTAGCTGTTCAAGAATTGAGGATATTGGGTTAACGAGATTCAGATTGACAACTTTGCATGCTACAAAAGCAGAATTCCATTTTCTTATCCAGCCATATCTTCCCCCTCAAAGAAGGCATATCATCTCTAACTACTAGTGGGGCTCAGACATTTATTTTAACCAGCATACACGTAAAAATATCATTTGTCAGCTTAGGCCTTTAGAGAAACCTTTTGGTTTGCTGCATTGTGTCACATTTGTTTTTGTCATTTAGGTCTCAATGTTTGAGAAATCGGTTTCGAAGATGAAGTTGAATGATCTCATGAAGGCAACAGAAGATTTTACTAAGGAAAATATTATTGGAACTGGTCGATCAGGAACTATGTACAAAGCTACACTTCCTGATGGTTCATTCCTTGCTATCAAGAGGTTGCAAGATACGCAGCATTCGGAGAGCCAATTCACATCTGAGATGTCAACACTGGGAAACGTAAGGCAACACAACTTAGTTCCTCTTTTAGGCTACTGCATTGCTAAGAAAGAGAAACTCTTGGTATACAAGTACATGCCCAAGGGTTCTCTCTATGATCAGCTGCACCAACAAAGCAGTGAAAGAAAGGCACTGGAATGGCCAGTGAGGCTAAAAATTGCCATTGGGGCTGCCAGAGGGTTGGCGTGGCTTCATCACAGTTGCAACCCCCGCATTCTTCATCGCAACATTAGTTCTAAGTGCATATTACTGGATGATGACTATGAGCCTAAGATTTCTGATTTTGGGTTGGCAAGACTTATGAATCCCATTGACACCCACCTGAGCACATTCGTCAATAGTGAGTTTGGTGACTTGGGGTATGTAGCTCCTGAGTATACACGTACCCTTGTGGCAACTCCAAAAGGTGATGTTTATAGCTTTGGAGTTGTCTTGCTTGAACTTGTCACCGGTGAAGAGCCCACACATGTGTCAAATGCCCCAGAAAACTTCAAAGGGAGTTTGGTGGATTGGATAACATACCTATCAAATAACTCTATACTTCAGGATGCAGTTGATAAGTCCTTGATTGGGAAGGACAATGATGCTGAGCTGCTTCAATTTATGAAAGTTGCGTGTTCCTGTGTGCTTTCTGCTGCGAAGGAAAGACCTACAATGTTTGAAGTTTTCCAGCTTCTGAGAGCTGTTGGAGAGAAATACCATTTTAGCGCTGCTGCTGATGAATTGACGATGCAACCACAGAATGCTGATGCTGAAAAGCTGGATGAGCTTTTATTGTAGCTAACTAGACGAGTCTGTATGATGAGTGGGTGCTTATTGTAACTTGGGAATGATCAGGTTGACCTGAAACTGAAGGCAACCCTAATCTTTTTGGCATCCTGCCCTAGTAAACCATCGTAGGCAAGCTCCAAGATATGTCATTTGGTTGTATCATCTGTATCAAATTGTGGTGTTAATGTTCTGTACATCCTCGACTTGTTGTGTATCTTCAGGATTGATAACCCCTAGTGTTGTAAGATGGATTAATTGTATGAATATCCAAAATTTTAGCTGTAGTACTTCGTAGATTTAGTAATGCTGAACAATATTGAGTTATCGATTGTCTGCAGTTTTCTGGTGCTTTGATTTTGTATTTTTGGTGTTGGTTTCGAACCAATGGTGATTAGTATTGGAGAGGGCATGAATCATCTCCACTTCCCCATTTTGATGGGAGCACTGCATTTGACTTGGTTTGGCAGGTGTCAGGCTGGGTAGAAATGAGTTCCAATTTTAGTCTTGTTTGTAAGAAGACATGTTGTCACAATAGTTCAATGGGGATGTGTGGTTATTTGAAAACTAAATGATTTGAAATCTGAGCGATTTGAATTATGCCTATGCCTCGACGTCTGGTCAAGTATACAATTGAGATTCATTCCTTTTCTGAAGTGCATGTATGGTGCTTGCATATAATCATATGACATTGCCAACCGATCATTGTTTTTCCACTTACAACACCAGGGCATTACTGTTTTGTGCAACTGAATTACATGTCAACTTTCACACGTTCATAACTCGCCGAACTAGCGAAAGTCTGCAGATTATCACTGTTCTTTCTTATTTACTTAATCTTGAACCTTGTAGTGGAGGAGGGATGGTTTTGGAGTGAAGCGACAATAACAGACTTTTGGAGATGAAGGTGAGGACAAAAAATTAATTATATGCTACTGCAAAAGTAAAAGGGATGGCTATATACAACTTTTATTACAAAAAATTTAATCTTTTCTCTCTCCCAACAATTTTTGTCCACTCCCTAGCACTTCCAACCGTACGATAATAGGTGAATGGTGAGAAAACTATATGTAAAGTACATAAAATAAATGCATATGTGCCATACTTGCTCTCTTGAATTGATACTTTTAAGTCTGTATTGTTCCATTATTTCTAGTCTATCACTGAACTTCCCTGTAGTAACCCTATCAAGACCCATACGTGTTCTCCATGGCCATGAGCAAAATCAACTTACAAATCCTTTTTATTTAAGAAAATCAACTAATAGGAAACACAAATGGGAACAAAAAAAGTTGCAACTAATCACTCAGTAACATATATAAGCACAACATATAAGCCAAACATTACATAGTTCGCACGATTTGATGATTTCAGACCATATCAAGGAGATCGGAATTAAATGCTTCACCTAGCAGCTTGGAGTAGAGCAGTCTTTCCGTCGCTACTACGTAATGTGGAGCAGTCTTTCCGTCGCTATCTCGCATGTCCTCAGGACCTCAGGGGAAATTCAACGAACTCCGTATGACCTTGATGTAAAGCTTGATGACGACATGTCCAGCCATTTGAGTCGCAACAGGGAGCATCTGGACAATGATGGAGAAGCTCTCGAGGAAATCAACTTACAAATCCTTTTTATTTAAGAAAATCAACTTATAGGAAACCCAAATGGAAACAAAAAAAGTTGCGACTAATCACTCAGTAACATAAGCACAACATATAAGCCAAACAATACGCAGTTTGCATAATTTGATGATTTCAGACCATATCAACGAGATCGGAATTAAATGCTTGACCCAAGCGAAATCTGAGCTTCAGGACGAGCCATTCACCTAGCAGCTTGGAGCAGATCAGTCTTTCCGTCGCTACTGCGTAATGTAGAACAGTATTTCGGTCGCTATCTCGCATGTCAGCGAGCCTCCGAAGTTGTGGTGTCCTCAGGGCAAATTCAACGAACTACGTATGACCTTGATGTACAGCTTGATGAAGACATATCCAGCCATTTGAGTCGCAATAGGGAGCATCTGGACAATGATGGAGAGGCTCTCGAGCAAAACCGACATGACCTCGAAATGCGGCAGCAGCAAGAAGAGGGGCAGGGTCACAAAATCAAATTTTGATTTTCGACCGGTCGAAAATTGGTAAAAATCAAAAGAGTTCAAAGTCAAAAATATTGAATTCAACAGTAAAATAACAGCAAAAAAATAAAAAAACAAACAATTTTTGACCTTTTTTATTTTTAAACGATTTTATTCGATTTTTGAATGATTTTATAGGATTTTTGATTGATTTTATTCAATTTCCGGCACACTCAAGGAAAATTGAAAAAACAAGGAAAATTAGAAAAAAAAAATGCATAAAATCGTATAAATCCCAATTAATCTATAAAACACATCAAAGAAATTTTAATAATTTTTTAATTCATTTAGTGCTTCTAGGAAATAAAAAACAACAATTAATGAAAAGGAACATATCCACTTTCAGATTTTCATAAAAATTTAAATCCTTGATCACACATTGAAATTTTAATGGTATTATAAAGAGTTCCAAAGGATCTTGTAGTAAATTTTTTAGAAATATTAGACTTCATTTATTGCCCCTAGAAAATAAAAAATAGAAGAGCATATACAACGACAGTAGCAGTCAGAATTTTAAAAAATACACGCCTGATTATCATCTGTAAATTTTACAAAATTATTATAATTGCCTCAAGAACTCACATAAAAATTTAAAGAAATATTATACTTCATTTATTGCCCATATAAAATCTAAAATAGAAGAGCATATACAAAAACAATAGAATTATCAGAATTTTGATAAAATACATAAGTCTGGTAATTATCTAAAAATTTTACAACATCATTAACATTGCCTCGGGACCTCGTACAAAAATTTTCAATAATTTTAACACTTTTTGATAAATTTTCCCAAATATTTTGAATTTGGATCGGACTAGTTTACTGATCGGTTTTGAATCTTGAGCCAGCTTGATATGCTCGAAAACCAATTTTTTAGCGGTTTTGTCTATTGTTGTGAACCCTAGAGAGGAGTATCTATTCTTTTGTTCTCACATATCCAAAAGGCCAATAATGTCCAAATTAGGGTTTGAAATATCGACAAAAATCGCTCAAAAATCGCGATTTTCGATTGTATCGATCTGACTTGAGAAATAGAACTGGTCGATAAACTAGTCTAATTCAAATTTAAATTCAAAAAATATGAGAAAATTGGGAAAATTTATCTAACAGTTGCCTAAAATTAGTATTAATAGTTTTGTGACATCTCCCATGAAATTTTTTTGAATTTTTTTTTCCAAATTTCCTGAAAATGGTAAAATCGGTCGGTTTTTTATTTTTTTTTCTCCGTTGTTTGATTACCGAGTTCAAAAAGTTTGACTTTGAACACCGAGTTTCGACATAAATCGATACCAGCAGAGGATGATTTTCAAGCTCGATTTGGTGATTTAAAGCCAGTCCCAACAATGCTCGTAGCACGTCGATCTTGTCCCTAAGTACAACCTGCTCCACTGGAGTATTCCCATTCTTGGTTCTTTCTCTGGCCAACACTGGAGTTTTCAGATATTGTTAAAAACATTATGTAGCCTGTGAACTACAAAGGAAATAATCGTAGATAGTCTTTGGCAAGTTGAGCATTAGTCGTAATGTGCGCACAATAATATTACAGTACAGATTATATATGTTGTGGAAAATCTCAAGTTTCAAAATCCTAATGTCAGTTTGCCGTATCTTGCTAATATAAAAAAGACCTTTCAAAATTAGTAAGGTCGGAATTTTGGTGAAACTTACATGGGTGTATTTGGTTGTCTGGATGAAGTTAGATCGGATATGGATATCCAATCTAGATGGGATGGATCTATCCAGGTGACTATTTGGTTGGGTAGATACGGATGGGCCAATTTTTTGTTTGGTTCGATGGATAAGGATGGATGTGATGAGTTAATTTTTTGTTTGGTTGGATGGATAAAGATGGATAGGCCAGTTGTAATCAAGATTTTGAATTTTGGTTTAAAATTTTTGGACAACATTTAACCAAAATTTGAATTTTCGGACAAAATTTAAACTTTTGGGTAAAATTTGAGCACAATTTGAATTTTTGGACAGAATTTGAATTTTCAGACAAAATTTGAATGTCTGAACAAAATTTCATTAAAAAATTAATTTTTGGAATTTTTTTGATTTGTTCGACAAAATTTGACCACTTTTTTTATCTAAATTTGAATTTGACCAAGTACACTTTGTTAAGATTTGAATTTGATCTAGTACACCTCTTCATGCAACAAACTGGATGAGTCCATCTGGTCTTTTTTTGTAATGGCTCTATACAGCATCTCGAGGGAATATTCCAAAAAACTGGATAATCATACCCTATCCATCTAGTCATCTAAACAATTAGATGACTCTAAATCCATGGATGGCTATATCCCATTAATCCTCATCCACCCAACCAAACACCATCTAAACTTGTTTCCTTCCTCTGAATATGCCATGCAATTGATAAATATATAAAGCTTTACGAACTAATCGTTGAATTATCACCAATTTATGCATCCATCAGGTTCACCCAAAATAACATACCAAAACCTCACTGGATCAATTAAGAACTGAAATATGAATTTCCAGAGAAACTCACTCTACGGTAGCACTACCGCACTATAGTAAAATAAGGGGAAGAACAAGAAAATCAACATAACTTTAAAAACAAAAGTCAGTGTATTTCTTGATTGACTGATCCAAAACCCACGAAAATTTGTATGCACTTTTTTAGAGATGTCAGGAACTTATTCCAACCTTCAATCATAACTATTGGCATCAAAGTTCTGACCTTTTTTCCAATTGAAGAAAAAGTGCACCAAAATCAAGCAAAAGCCAAAATCATTGTTTTGAGCTTGCTCGTGGAGTTTTGATGATCAAGATGGTCTCCTAAATATCACAACAAGTAAGAATAATAAAAAAATAACCCTCAAACAAATAGAAACACAATCTACCAAGAATTTTTTGTCTCTCAAGCAAAAGACCAGTTTCTTGCAAGAAAATGGAAGGATCAAGTTGTAGCTTGCCTAAATGATTAGGTATAATCTATAGAAGATTCATCCAACAATTATTCATCTTGGCAAAAGGAGGAACAACAAAAGGGAGAGAGATCAAGAAATCAAGAATATCAAAACTCCAGAGAGAAGGGTAACCAAAAACTTGAGCAAAAGTTGATTTCTATTTCAGTTGAGAGGAACAGTTACAAAGCCTCATAACCAAGTGGGAAAAGCTCAAGGATTATAAGGAAACCAAAATCCTTCTCACAACTATAACTAAAACCCCTAGAGAGAGGTATCCCTCTAGCTCTCAATTTATAGCATAACCGGAGCAATCTCCACCCTTGGTTGACTTTCTTCATCCATAAGGAACCTCATCAAAGGCTGGGACTGATTCATTCACTCATACATAGGCTAAGCTGAAGCCCACAAACATAACAGGTTTTCCACGATTCTCAAAGCACACTAACTTTTTTGGGAAAATGTATATATTTAATTTTTGGGATTTTTGGGATTAATTAAATCCAAAAAAGGAAAAAAAAGAAAAAATAGAAGAAAAAAAAAACCAACGGACTCAGAGCACTAGACATAAAAAAGAGAAAAAAAATAAAAAATATATATTCAGCGGTCAGGGACCGCTTAAATAAAAAAATAAAAATAAATAAAAATAAAAATACAACGGTCGGGGACCGCTTAAATAAAAAAATAAAAAAAATAATGAAGCGGTCAGGGACCACTTAAATAAAAAAATAAAAAAATACAATTCAGCGGTCGAGGACAGCTTAAAATAAAAAAATTAGCGGTTGGAGACCACTGGAAATGAATTAAAAAATAAAAAAATTTCAGCGAATTGGATTCGCTGATTTGCACTGTCTAGAGGCTATTTTCATAATTTTATCAGATCAATGACCAGTTACGTAAAAAAATGAAACAACCGAGCTAGAACAGTAAAAAATTCGTTTTCTTGTCTGACCAGCCAGGGACGTGCCTCCATGATTCTTTTGTCAAATAACTACAAACAAATTAGTGTAAATGCAGAAAATGAGTTTGAATTTCTAAAATTAGCAAACCAATTTCAAAAATTATGAAAATTTTTGGAGAGGCCCAATAAGATTAACTAGAATGGATAACTTGAGTCTATAAGATTTAAAAAGGTTGGATACAACAGTAGATGATACTGATATGTTAGTAAAAATAAAAATAAAAATCCAAATCGAACTAACTCTGGAGTCTAACGCCTAAAGGGTGACTCTTTATTCTATGACGCGACTCGGCGAAGGAGTCTCACTATAGAACCTATGCTCACTCATCGAGAAAACCTCCACGTCCCTGAGTACGGTGTCTTTGTGGCATAGGCGCGAAACGATTGCCATGTCCAAAGAATCGTGTCCTCTATGGTAGTCGAAGAAGCAGGTCCTCATCGAGATCCGACTCCTCCGGATCGGCTCGTAGCTCGAGTAATCGCTCTGGGTCCGTCCGCATAAAGTCATCTCCAACTCGTCAATCCTTCGCAGAAGATGTGCCACATACTCTTGAGCTTCCCGCCATCTGTTCTTCTCTGTCGTGATCTCCTTGCGGGCCTTCTGTAGCTCCTTGCTTGTATTATCTAGTACATCCTCCTGGGCGACAATAAATCGTGCCAACTGTGTAACCGTGGCATCCTCATCCTGAATCTCCTTCGGGTCGAGAAGGTTATCGCTGCGCGGATGGTAACGGAACACCGTACTCTCCAACTCTCGGGCGTAGATACGGGTAATGTGCCGCATTGCGCGTCGTGATACTTCTTGGATACCCATCTCGCATTGTGGATCTCCGGCAAAGGTCAGGTGTATCGGGCGATTGCCTGGGCCCTTTTTCCTAGCAGGTACTTCAAT
Source organism: Rhipidocladum racemiflorum (assembly GCA_036346355.1). Lineage (NCBI taxonomy): Eukaryota > Viridiplantae > Streptophyta > Magnoliopsida > Poales > Poaceae > Rhipidocladum > Rhipidocladum racemiflorum. Next base: position 27,123,744 of record CM070589.1, read on the forward strand.
CCTCACGTCACAAGCCTTGATCAATCCTGCTTGCCTGATCACTTCCACTTGGTATTGGGGCTTCTCAAAATCTCCGAGAGTCTGTAGCATGTGCCAAAGCATTGCGGCGTGACCAACTCCCAGATCAACGTAGTTGAACTCTTCCTCCATCTGTCACAAGAGTGCTTTACGTAAGAACTCGAAATTTTTAAATGGTGACAAGGTAAGGGAAAATTTCAGCAAGAGACAAGAAAAGAGAGAATGGGATAAGTCGAGATGTCATTTCTTGTCTTGACAAACTTTTAGCTTTTAGAAAATAGGTTTTATCCTCACTACGACCATTCTAGCTAGGGTTGAGCCTACAGTCAAGTATGGCTCTGATACCACCTCTGTCGGGACCCCGAATTTGCAAATCCGGACCCTCTGTGTATTCAGCACTAGTCCAGGAACGCGCTAGTGCACACAGTCTTAACATCGGTATATATCACAATCATACCAAACGATACTATCAAAGTACTTTATTTAAATAATCAAAGAGTTACTCGGCCTTATGGCCAAGTTACAAATGTATGCCTCGTAAGGCGAAACTTATTAAAAGAGAAATAACAGCAGCGGAAAATCAAATAACTTCGTGGCGCCATCCAGTATACCACAGGCAACTGACTGGGCTCGCATCCCTAAGTAGACGGGTCTTCTTGGAAATCCTCCTCCGAAACTGGCGTAATCTCCTCTTCAACTGGTATTGTGTTGAGGCAAGGGTGAGTACTTGGTACTCAGCAAGTCATGCACAGAATGCAAGCTAATATACTATATGCATGGCTTGGTACAAAGGAATAGCTCAAGGTATAATTGCAAAGAAATTTTTGACAAGTAATAAAAGTAGATTCGAAAGCAGTAGAAATAAGTAAAGCATAAATAACTTCTCAAGAAATTTAATAAACATTTTCCCCATCCTAAACCATATTTCCATCAACTTCATTACTAAACCAACCCAACTTTTCAAATCCAAGTTATTTTCAGAAAGTCTAACCCTTGACTCAGAATTCCGAGCATTGTCCAAAGATCGTGGACTCGGCTATTCAAATAGATTCTACACTCTGCGCAGAGGTTATGCACTTTACCCACAAGATACAGTCAAACACCACAAAGGCGAAGTTCCCGTAACAAAGCCTTCTAAGCCTCAAACAACACAGTGGTCCTCTCCTGTCAGGCTCTACACCATCCCTTCCTTAGCCAAGGCGAAGTATGGGACCAACACACCGTTAGATGGGTATCCGGCCACAGCCACGATACGCTCCCCGCACAATCACACAAACGGTGTAATCGACACCCTGAGGCTCCACAAGTGAGTCCTTAGCGACTTAATCAACTAGGGCCGCCCCCTTCCCGCCATGTGGTTGCAAGTATGACCCAGTTCAAAGGCTTGCAAGGTTAAGTCCTTAGAGTGACCAGGGCAAGACTACCCGAAGAACCAAATCAACATCCCCAATGCCACAACTGGCCCACCTGATTACTCTTGCCACATGCCCCAATGAAATCATGCTTATCAAACCCCGCTTGATTACCATGCACCACGTGCCATCAACATCACATGATACTTTTCCAAAACAGGTTCAATATATCATTAAGTCAATATTAGCATTTGATTATCCAAAATCATGTCATGAGCACGTGTGTGTCTAAGCAAAGATACTACAACGATCTAAACCCATGTTGGCAATTTAATAATGTCCAACTAGTAAACCACAACTAGGGTGACAAAGGGTCATGGCACATACTTAAGTAATCAAGGTGTCATATAGCAAATTGGTATTTATCTAACTCCCATGTTTAATCAAAGTATCTTTCTACTTGAACTAGCATGCAATAGTTTAAATCAAAATAGATTTCGAAATAGGATCAATATGGTCAAAGCACAACTTGCCTTCAAAAAGTACTTGCTCTTGGTCTTGAGTTGGATCCTGAGTCAATACTTCTCCTTCGAATCCTTCCGGCACTTCAACGTCTACTCGTAAAGCGTGCAAATAGCAAATACACAAATAAACACTAGGCAAAAACATCCCAAAACTCCAAATAAAATCCATAAACAGAGAGAACATAATTTTCTGGATTTTTAGAAACTGGAATCGCAAATTTGGAGTTAAAACGCAAAAGTTATGATTTATTAAAGTTTAAATAATCAATTAAATAATATTACAGAGAAAACCTTTAGTCCAAAAATTAAATAAAATTCATATTTAGGTAGATCTCAATTTTATACAAATTTAGAAATTTGAATCACTCAAATCGGAGTTGAAACGCAAAAGTTATAAGCGTTTGAAGTTTGAATCTAAATTTGAATCAATATTTCGAATTAATAAATCATTTTCTTTTTTCGAAATTAATTATTGCGTCGAAGGACACGTGGCAGCCTCTCGATTGGGCGGCCGACGTCACCGGGTCCATGGACTTGGTCCACGCCGGCTCGGGTCCACCGTGGACTCGGCCCACGGCTCACGTGATCGACATGTGGGCCCCACCGCCAATGGGTCTCACGCACGCTGCGTATCGCACCGACACGTGGGCCCTCGACACGCGTCCCGCGTGTCGAGACACGCACTTCACGCCGCTGCGGCGCGGCTAGGCATACGCGGCACAATCTCGTGCGTTGGATCCAAATCCAATCGCCGAGGTTGGATTCAATCCACCGCAACGTGGGTTTCGTTGCGATGACGTGGACGCCAGTGGATCGTTGGATCTCGATCCAACTACCGTTATCGCACCTACACAAAGACTAAGCGATCTAATCCTATCCGCCCATTCTAGATCTAACTACCGAAAATGCATCCGAAGTTCTACGGCTAAGGCACACGTGGACTCACCGTGAGCGCTGGATGGCGATCGGACGGTCCGCGAGCTTATGCGAGGTCACGGCGCGCTGGTTGACGAGGTATGGCCGACTTGAGGACGACAAAGACACGGAACGGCGCCTCGGCTGATCCGGTCGGAAGGAGTGGTCGGGGTCGACGCGTCTTGCTCTGGGGATCACAGATCTGGGCTTCAACGCGGCCGAGATGTCCTCCCGTCGGCGAAAAAGGCCAAAAACCGCGACGGCTGTTCTTAACTTCGGCGAGCAATCGCGGCTGGACGGTGGGGATCCTGGCGGCGCGAGCTAGGGTTTCGGGTTCGGCGTGGAGAGGCGATCCTCGGGCACTGATTCATCCTTTAAATAGGCTAGGTTTCCGAATCCAACACTACGGAGAGAGGAACACCACGGAGAAATCGGAACGAACACGACGCACAGAACCGTGACACGTGTCACGATCTACGGCCTCGATTCGATCCGCGCGCGCGCCAACTTGGTCCTCCACGCCGACGCGGCAAGACGCGAGCCGCTGGATCTTGATCCAACGGCCAAGTGAGCTAGGGTTTCGGCGACGCTGTTCGACCCGACTGTGGTCTCGGTCGGACTCGGACTCGAGTCCGACTGACTGGCCGGATGAACAAGATTAACCCACTCGCATTTTCCAGCGATTTAATATTTAAAATAATTCCCAGTAATTCATTTAATTCATTAAAAATAGCAAATGACTCAGAAAAAATTCCAGAAAAATTCTGGAAAATACTTTGGATCATTTTGGACTCAAATAAAATATTTCCAACAAAATTTTATTTGCAAAATTAAATTCTTTAATTATTTCAAAATGGAATAAATTCAAATAAATTCCAAATAAATCCAAATAAATTCCAGAAAATTCCAAAAATTCACCAAAGTGCCAAACCACACATGAATTCAAGAAAAGCAAAATTTTGGGGTGTTACAAACCTCCCCCCCTTAATAGAATCTCGTCCCCGAGATTCAGGGCTTACTAAAGGAATAGGTTTGGAAATTCTTTCCTCAAATCCTCTTCGCGCTCCCAAGTCGCTTCGCTTTCTTCATGGTTGCTCCACTGAACTCTACAGAAACGGGTTGACTTGTTTCTAGTTTCTCGATCCATTGTGTCTAGAATCCTCACGGGATACTCCTTATAAGTCAAATCCTCTTGCAACTCAATTGATTCTAATCTGTCTGCTCCTCAGAACTCTGAGACACCGCTTTAATCGGGACACATGGAATACATCATGTACTCGCTAGCGATCGTGGGCAACTCCGGTTGGTAAGCAACCGCCTCTTGCTCAAAATCTTAAATGGTCCAACATAACGGTGCAAGTTTCCCTTTGGCATGGAACCTCTTAACTCCCCCGAGAGGCGTAACTCGAGGTATACAAAGTCTTCTCGTTCAAAACTCAAATCTCGCGACGATTGTCAAGATAACTCTTCCTGCCGAGATTGGGCTATCTTCAACCTTTCCCTAATCATGGCGACTGTTCTTCAAATTTTCTTGAAGAATATCAGGCCCAAAGACACGGCCGCCGGTCTCATTCCAATTCAATGGCGTTCGACAGGTCGACCATACAAAGGCCTCAAAGGTGACATCTCAGAACTAGCCTCGATAACTATTGTTGTAATCGAACTCGGCATACGGCAAACTTTTATCCCAAGAGGTAGCATAAGCCAATGCACAAGCTCTCAACATATCCTCCAGAATCTGGTTGACTCTTTCTGGCCTGTCCATCCGTCTGTGGATGATAAGTATCAAGTTTAAACGGGTTCCCATGGCTTCATGCAACTTATTCCAAAACCTTGAGGTAAATTGGGTACCTCGTCCGATACAATCCTCTTTGGCACTCCGTGCAAACAAACAATCCCGATCATGTACAACTCTGCTAACTTATCTCCTGAGTAGGTGGTCTTCACGGGATAAAATGGGCTACTTTGGTCAAGCGATCCACTATAACCCATATGGAGTCATAACCCCCTTGAGTCTTCGGCAAACCGGTAATGAAATCCATTCCGATTTCCTCCCACTTCCACTCGAGGTATCTTGGTAATTGTAGCAATCCTGCTGGTCTCTCGATGCATTGCCTTGACTCTCCGGCATACGCCGCACAATGCAACATGCTCGGCAATTTCACGCTTCATACTCGGCCACTGAATCTCTCCTTCAGATCTGATACATCTTGGCGCTTCCAGGGTGAATTGAGTACTTGAGTCATGGGCTTCTTCCGTAATCGATTGCTTTAACTCCTTTTTGTTAGGCACACAAATCCGACCCTTCATCCATAACGTGCCCTGCTCATCCAATTTGAAGTCCTCTGCCTTGCCTTCCTCCTTGATGGACCTAATCCTGCGGATCTTGTCATCATCCTTCTGTCCTTCTCGGATCTGGTCCTCTAAGGTAGGCTTTACTTCCAATGCGGCCAAGAATCCGCTAGGTACAACCTCAATCTTCATCTTTTGAAAATCCTCACATAACTCCTCCTGACTTGTGGCTAGCAACGTACTCACGGCATGGCTTTTCCGACTCAGAGCATCGGCTACTACGTTGGCCTTCCCGGGATGGTAATGGATTCCAACATTGTAGTCCTTGATTAACTCTAACCATCTCCTCTGCCTCATATTCAGATCCGACTGGGTGAATATGTACTTAAGGCTCTTATGATCCGTATACACTTCACATCTATTTCCAATCAGATAGTGCCGCCATATCTTCAAAGCATGCACTACGGCAGCTAACTCCAAGTCATGTGTCGGATAATTTTCCTCATGCGGCCTCAACTGCCTTGATGCATAAGCGACAACCTTTCCATTCTGCAGACAAGACACATCCAAGTCCTTGGCGCGATGCGTCACAATAAACATCGAAGCTTTGAGCAACATCCGGTAGAACTAACATCTTTGCCGACGCCAATCGCTTCTTCACTCTGAAATCCTTTCTCACATTCTCAAGCGTCCATGCAAACTTCTTTTCCTTCTTCAAGAATTGCGTAAGAGGTTTCGCAATTGTCGAGAAGCCTTCAATGAAACGGCGGTAGTATCCTGCCATTCCAAGGAAACTCCGAATGGGTCACTTTCTTGGTGCTCCCAATGTAACACAGCCTTCTACTTTGCTTGGATCTACTGGCGACTCTTCCTCATGGTCATTACATGTCCAAGAAACTCCACCTTGTCCTTCCAAAAATCACACTTGCTGAACTTGGCGAAAAGTTGCTATTCCTCACTTTTCCAAAACTCGCCTTAAGTGTTCGGCATGTTCATCCTCTGCCTTGGAGTAGATTAGGATATCGTCTATGAACACGACGACAAACTTGTCCAAATATTCCATGAACACTTTATTCATCATATTCATGAAATAGGTGGCGATTCGTCACCCCCAAAGGACATAATCGTGAACTCGTAATGTCCATATCTTGACGAGAATGCAGTCTTGAAATATCTTCCGATCGGATCTTCAATCGATGGTATCCCGATCTCGCATCAATCTTGGAGAAAACTCCGGCTCCTCTTAATCGATCAAACAAATCATCAATCCTGGGTAGCGGATACTTATTCTTCACGGTGACTTCATTGAGTGCACGGTAGTCAATGCACATCCTGAAACTCCCGCCCTTCTTCTTGACAAACAAAACCGGTGCTCCCACTGCGTTTAACTCTGGCCTCGATAAATCCTTTCTCCATTAACTCCTCTAGCTGTTTCTTCATTTCTACCAACTCCTCGGTAGACATCCGATAGGGTCTCTTTGCTATCGGTCAGTACGGTACAAGCTCTATCACAAACTCTATGTCCTCGTCGCGGCATACCTGTAGATCCTCGGGAAAACATCAGGTACTCATTCACTCTTTGGGACATCCTCTATGCTGATTGCCTTGGTACTGTTAACCATCAATCGTCCATCTCTAATCTGCAGTTGGCTTGAAATTCCACTTTCTTCCCACACGGCTCTCAATCGAGATAGTCCTTCGCCCACAATCCAATACGGCCTTGTGCTTGGATAACCAATCCATTCCCAATATAACATCTAAGGTCCTGGTTCTCCAAAATTATAAGGTTTGCTAGGAACTCTATTCCATCTATTAGTATTCTCACCCGAACATCCTACTTCCGCTCGGAGTTCGAACCAGGGGTTTGAACTAAAAGCATGCACTTAAGTCTTGCAATCCTTAAATCATTTCTAGTAGCAAAGCCTTAAGTAAACAAACGAATGCGAAGCTCGTGAGTCAAACAAAATCAAGCTGTGCAGTCTTGAGTTAACAAGTAACTTTCCCAAAGACGACGTCCGTAGCATTCTTCGCAGTGCATCTGCGGTGACATGGTTGACCCGGCCTCTCACCACGGTCCGGGGTGTGGCTCCTGGTCTTTGGCGTCCTAGCCGGGTGGTTCCTAGATTGAAGCGAATCGGGTCGCCTCGCTGCCTTCTTCTGACAATCATGGCAAAGTGTCTCGGCTCGTTGCCGATTGTAACGGCGTCTCACTCCTTCTTGTTGCACAGGGTAGCGTTTCTAGCGGGGCTGATGCAGTAGTTCGATTGGCAGGTCTTGGTGCTAGGATGGTGTCCTTGTTGCATTCTCGTGGTTGGAATCTGCAGAATTGATTTGGTGCAACTCTCGGTACATTGCGTTCCACTGGCGTGATCCTTGCCGTTGCATCCTCGCGCTTCTGTTCTCATCCAGTTCCTTGCGCTTGTCCTCAAGAATAAGTGCCTTATTCACCAACTCTTGGAAATCTGGAAAGGTGTGGGTGATCAACCCAACTTGCAATCCCGAAAGTTAAGTCCCTTCATAAAACGAGGTATGCCTGGATTTATCTGTCGCTACATCCTCAAAGCGTGGCGTGCTAGCCAGTGTGAACTTGTTCGTAGTCGGCCATGGTGATTACCTTGCTTGATGCTCGAACTCCTCCTTCTTAAGGTCCATGATTCCTTCAGGCACGTGATACCGCTCGAATGCACCGTGAACTCTTCCCAAGTGATATCTTGAGGGTTCTCTCAAGGGCACGTAGTTCTCCCACCATTCGGCCAATGTTCCTTCCAACCGATGAGAAGCGTAAAGTACCTTCTCATTCCCTATGCATTGAGCTATGTGTAGCTTCCTCTCGATTGATCTTAACCAATCATCGGCCTCCAATGGATTGGCATTCCCAGAGAAAGTGGGTGGGTGAGTCCTCATGAACTCGGCAGTCTTGTATTCCGGCGTGGTCCTCGATTAACTTGATTGGTCGTGGCCTGAGCGAAGGACGTGTTGCATTTGTTGCATCATAGCATGCATCAATCGAGTCTGAGCAAGCAAGAAAAGCTCCAAATTCTGCATATCAATCGGGCGGTCTTTGGTGCTCCATCATTGGGGTTTTCATCAAGCGAGAACCACTTCCATTGCTTCCAAAGTTTCCGCGGTGTTCACCATCTGTCGATTTGCTCTAGGTTTAGAGATGAGAGGGAAACAAGAATAGACAAGTAATATGGAACTTATGCGGGCGAAGGTGTAACCTTAAGGTCCAACTTTATTATTAATAACTTGGTATGGTCGCTTACAATGCCTAAGGGCCTTGCAACACATACCGCACACTCAAAGAAACAATGAAAATCCAAATCGAACTAACTCTGGAGTCTAACGCCTAAAGGGTGACTCTTTATTCTATGACGCGACTCGGCGAAGGAGTCTCACTATAGAACCTATGCTCACTCATCGAGAAAACCTCCACGTCCTGGGTACGGGTGCTGTGGCATAGGCGCGAAACGATTGCCATGTCCAAAGAATCGTGTCCTCTATGGTAGTCGAAGAAGCGGTGTCCTCATCGAGATCCGACTCCTCCGGATCGGCTCGTGTAGCTCGAGCATCGCTCTGGGTCCGTCCGTACAAAGTCATCTCCAACTCGTCAATCCTTCGCAGAAGATGTGCCACATACTCTTGAGCTTCCCGCCATCTGTTCTTCTCTGTCGTGATCTCCTTGCGGGCCTTCTGTAGCTCCTTGCTTGTATTATCTAGTACATCCTCCTGGGCGACAATAAATCGTGCCAACTGTGTAACCGTGGCATCCTCATCCTGAATCTCCTTCGGGTCGAGAAGGTTATCGCTGCGCGGATGGTAACGGAACACCGTACTCTCCAACTCTCGGGCGTAGATACGGGTAATGTGCCGCATTGCGCGTCGTGATACTTCTTGGATACCCATCTGCATTGTGGATCTCCTGGCAAAGGTCGCTGTATCGGGCGATTGCACTGGCCCTTTTCCTAGCGGTACTTCAATCCTCACGCCACAAGCCTTGATCAATCACCTTGCCTGATCACTTCCACTTGGTATTGGGGCTTCTCAAAATCTCCGAGAGTCTGTAGCATGTGCCAAAGCATTGCGGCGTGACCAACTCCCAGATCAACGTAGTTGAACTCTTCCTCCATCTGTCACAAGAGTGCTTTACGTAAGAACTCGAAATTTTTAAATGGTGACAAGGTAAGGGAAAATTTCAGCAAGAGACAAGAAAAGAGAGAATGGGATAAGTCGAGATGTCATTTCTTGTCTTGACAAACTTTTAGCTTTTAGAAAATAGGTTTTATCCTCACTACGACCATTCTAGCTAGGGTTGAGCCTACAGTCAAGTATGGCTCGATACCACCTCTGTCGGGACCCGAATTTGCAAATCCGACCCTCTGTGTATTCAGCACTAGTCCAGAACGCAGCTTAGTGCACACAGTCTTAACATCGGTATATATCACAATCATACCAAACGATACTATCAAAGTACTTTATTTAAATAATCAAAGAGTTACTCGGCCTTATGGCCAAGTTACAAATGTATGCCTCGTAAAGGCGAAACTTATTAAAAGAGAAATAACGCAATGAAAATCAAATAACTCGTGGCGCCATCCAAGATACCACAGGCAACTGACCGGGCTCGCATCCCCTAAGTAGACGGGTCTTCTTGGAAATCCTCCTCCGAAATCGCGTAATCTCCTCTTCAACTGGTATTGTGTTGAGGCAAGGGTGAGTACTTGGTACTCAAGAAGTCATGCACGTAATGCAAGCTAATATACTATATGCATGGCTTGGTACAAAGGAATAGCTCAAGGTATAATTGCAAGAAATGACTTTTGACAAGTAATAAAAGTAGATTCAAAGCGGTAGAAATAAGTAAAGCATAAATAACTTCTCAAGAAATTTAATAAACATTTTCCCCATCCTAAACCATATTTCCATCAACTTCATTACTAAACCAACCCAACTTTTCAAATCCAAGTTATTTTCGTAAAGTCTAACCCTTGACTCAGTAATTCCCGAGCATTGTCCAAGACCGTGGACTCGGCTATTCAAATAGATTCTACACTCTGCAGAGGTTATGCACTTTACCCACAAGATACAATCAAACACCACAAAGGCGAGTTCCGTCAGAACAAAGCCTTTCGGAAGCCTCAAACAACACAGTGGTCCTCTCCTGTTCAGGCTCTACACCATCCCTTCCCTTAGCCAAGGCGAAGTATGGGACCAACACACTGTTAGATGGGTATCTGGCCACGACCACGATACGCTCCCCGCACAATCACACAAACGGTGTAATCGACACCACTGAGGCTCCACAAGTGAGTCCTTAGCGACTTAATCAACTAGGGCCGTCCCATTCCAGCCATGTGGTTGCAAGTATGACCTGGTTCAAAGGCTTGCAAGGTTAAGTCCTTAGAGTGACCAGGCAAGACTACCCGAAGAACCAAATCAACATCCCCAATGCCACAACTGCCCACCTGATTACTCTTGCCACATGCCCCGATCGAAATCTGTTTATCAAACCCCGCTTGATTACCATGCACCACGTGCCATCAACATCACATGATACTTTTCCAAAACAGGTTCAATATATCATTAAGTCAATATTAGCATTTGATTATCCAAAATCATGTCATGAGCACGTAGTGTGTCTAAGCAAAGATACTACAACGATCTAAACCCATGTTGGCAATTTAATAATGTCCAACTAGTAAACCACAACTAGGGTGACAAAGGGTCATGGCACATACTTAAGTAATCAAGGTGTCATATAGCAAATTGGTATTTATCTAACCCCATGTTTAATCAAAGTATCTTTCTACTTGAACTAGCATGCAATAGTTTAAATCAAAATAGATTTCAAATAGGATCAATATGGTCAAAGCACAACTTGCCTTCAAAAGTACTTGCTCTTGGTCTTGAGTTGGATCCTGAGTCAATACTTCTCCTTCGAATCCTTCCAGGCACTTCAACGCTCTACTCGTAAAGCGTGCAAATAGCAAATACACAAATAAACACTAGGCAAAACATCCCAAAACTCCAAATAAAATCCATAAACAGAGAGAACATAATTTTCTGGATTTTTAGAAACTGAATCAATCAAATTTGGAGTTAAAACGCATAAAGTTATGATTTATTAAAGTTTAAATAATCAATTAAATAATATTACAGAGAAAAACTTTAGTCCAAAAATTAAATAAAATTCATATTTGAGTAGATCTGAATTTTATACAAATTTAGAAATTTGAATCACTCAAATCGGAGTTGAAACGCAAAAGTTATAAGAGTTTGAAGTTTGAATCTAAATTTGAATCAATATTTCGATTTAATAAATCATTTTCTTTTTTCGAAATTAATTATTGCGTCGGCAAGGACACGTGGCAGCCTCGATTGGGCGGTGGCGTCGGTGGTCCATGGACTTGGTCCACGCTCGGCTCGGGTCCACCGTGGACTCGGCCCACGGCCACGTGGATCGACATGTGGGCCCCACCGCCAACGGTATTTGGGTCTCACGCACGCGCGTGGCCGGTGACACGTGGGCCCTCTGACACGCGGGTCCCGCGTGTCAGAGACACGCACCCCACGCGCGTGGGCGCGGCTAGGCATACGCGGCACAATCTCGTGCGTTGGATCCAAATCCAACTGTCGAGGTTGGATCCAATCCACCGCAACGTGGGTTTCGTTGCGATGACGTGGACGCTCGTGGATCGTTGGATCTCGATCCAACGGCCAATTATCGACCTACACAAAGACTAAGCGATCTAATCCTATCCGCCCATTCTAGATCTAACGGTAGAAAATGCATCCGAAGTTCTACGGCTAAGGCACACGTGGACTCACCGTGAGCGTTGGATGGCGATCGGACGGTCCGCGGAGCTTTGCGAGGTCACGGCGGCGCTGGTTGACGAGGTATGGCCGGACTTGAGGACGACAGCACACGGAACGGCGCCTCGGCTGATCCGGTCGGAAGGAGTGGTCGGGGTCGACGCGTCTTGCTCTGGGGATCACAGATCTGGGCTTCAACGCGGCCGAGATGTCCTCCCGTCGGCGCAAAAGGCCAAAAACCGCGACGGCTGTTCTTAACTTCGGCGAGCAATCGCGGCTGGACGGTGGGGATCCTGGCGGCGCGAGCTAGGGTTTCGGGTTCGGCGTGGAGAGGCGATCCTCGGGCACTGATTCATCCTTTAAATAGGCTAGGTTTCCGAATCCAACACGGCGGCGGAGAGGAACAGCCTCGCCGGAGAAATCGGAACGAACACGACGCACAGGAACCGTACACGTGTCACGATCTACGGCCTCGATTCGATCTGGCGCGGCGCGTCAACTTGGTCCTCCACGGCCGACGCGGGCGCACGCGAGCCGTTGGATCTTGATCCAACGGTTGCGGAGCTAGGGTTTCGGCGACGCGGTTCGACCCGACCGTGGCCCGGGTCGGACTCGGACTCGAGTCTGACTCGGACTTTGGCCGGATGAACAAGATACTAACCCACTCGCATTTTCCAGCGATTTAATATTTAAAATAATTCCCGATAATTCATTTAATTCATTAAAAATAGCAAATGACTAAAAATTCGGAAAAATTCGAAAATACTTTGGATCATTTTGGACTCAAATAAAATATTTCCAACAAAATTTTATTTGCAAAATTAAATTCTTTAATTATTTCAAAATGGAATAAATTCAAATAAATTCCAAATAAATCCAAATAAATTCCAGAAAATTCCAAAAATTCACCAAAGTGCCAAACCACACATGAATTCAAGAAAAGCAAAATTTTGGGGTGTTACACCGCGCTCTCGGTTATGAGTACTTGGTGAACTTGCACTAGTTAGTTGTTTTTGACATTTTCATAAAAATAGAAAGAAATAAAGAATTTGGTAATAGAAGTTACCCTACAGATGATTCAATGATTGTCATATGTTGAGAAGGTTGTGTTCAGCTGTTGTGCCATGTGTTGGCAGTTAAGATGAATTTGTGCCATGTGTTGGCATTGGTTAATTTGTTTCTCACATTCAAGAAGGAACTGTGAGATGATTATCCATTTATTTATTTGTTCATTATTTTACATATCTGTTTAGTGATTTTGTTCAATTTCACTTTCAATCTATTATTCAATATTTAAATTCAATTCAGTTTTATGCAAATAACCATTGAAACCTCCTTTGTATCAGTTTGCATATAACTAGGATTTGCAAACACCTTAAATCTTGCCGAGTACACAATGTACTCAATCTTGTTATATTGTTGTTTTTAGGTGAAGGAATAGAATACATGAGAAAACTTATGTCAATGCAGGTTACGAGGATAACGATGGTGTTTCTAACTAGAGTTTTACCTTATTAGTTGCCTATGGAAAAATGGGTAGTTGGCATACTGCAAGATAAAAATATCTAAACTTTTGGCTTGTAATATTTATATGTATGAACTACTTTCGCTACGATGTAATAATATGTGTTGTATGGTTGTGATCAAAATTTGAGGACAGTGGCTGACGGTATGAAAACAATTTTCTTAAATCCATAAAGTCCTTAAAAAAGTAAGAAAATGCAAATGAGAAACTTTTAGAATATAATATACTTTTAGATGTTTTTGGGATATCACAAATAATAATATTTTATTTCAAAAATATGAAAATCGGTCTTTTGGGCTTCGTGCCTTTCATACGTTGGGCAGCGTTTGGGCTTGGCCATTTCACGTCAGGCTTTTCCAGGCCCGGTCAGCCCGACGTTTGAACAGGTATGTACCGTACCCTTGCCTATATCTGATAAAATTTTGAGAATCTGTTTGCACCAAAATTCGGCGTATATGGTAAAATCGGCCTAATTCAAATATGAAGATTTTTATGAAAAGATAAACCGACGCCAACAAGGAATTCGTCGCTAACAAGGAAAGAAAATCGGATCAAGAGCCGATACGGATATAGTCGCCGTATCCATGCAGGACTCAGATCGGCCGAAGCAGTATAAAAGGGGACGGACCATGAGGCGAGGAGGAATCAGCCAATCAACCAACACAATCCTATTTACAATTTCTGTTTCTAGTTTTTGTAGAAATCTTTCCTTTGTAAGTCATCGAGTTCAATAAAAGTTGCGCATCGTCGATTTGTTGCTCTCGTCGACTTGTGTTCCAAGGTTCGATCTACTTTGTTTGTTGCGCATCGCCTTTCAAAGTCGATCTGCCTTTACCCTCGGATTAACCGTAACTGGTTGATCTAATTATCTCCTGATCGGCTATTAGCCGACCTGTGTCAAGCCGATAATCGTTTGTTTATCGGCTCTGATTGATTTACGATTTCTACCTTGTCAATTACATGTCAAATTGACTAGAACGCTCTGCAAACCCGGCGTTTGTCTTGTATGTTCGAGGCTGGAAACCCTGCTTCACGTTTTTAGCGCGAACATATTTTGGCACGCCCGGTGGGACAAGAAGGAAGTCGATCATGTCGTCGACCGGAAAATCCACAGCTACCACCGACATCAATGCAGATGCAATAATCGTGCTTACACTAGCCGATTTAACTCCTAAGCAACAAAAGGAAATTGAAGATCGGAAGGCAGCAATGGAAGAGATGATGTTAAAGTGCTTCCAGAAAACACAACGGGGAGTCACCCAAAAGGTTGCGCTTCCAACCATCAATTCCATCAGCGATTCCCCTATTGACCCAGTAAGCCGATATATACCCGGTCAAGCTGATTTATCTAGTACGATTGAGCAATCAGTACATCATGCATTGATAAATCAATCATCGGCTCTAGTCTCCACGCTAAAGACGATGATCGAAAATAGCGTCAAAACGATTGCTGAGGAGCTGGCCGTATCTGGGAGTCTGCTAGACCCGTTACAATCCTTACCAACGAACCCAGTGTATTCAATACCACTAAAAACAGACACAATAAATGCGTCGGCTCCAACACCCCTAATGATGCCGACCCAACCTACCATGTTAAAACCCAGCGTCCATGTAGATGGAGTTGCACATTACCACGGACACACAAATGGGGCTAAGCTAAACATGAATCTACCCAGCGTGCCCTCGGCCAGTGGGTTTGGTCAATCGGTTTCTAGGTCAACTGACGCAGGAAGGGTTCCTCCAGTCCAAAGGACTATGCCCAGACATCAGGCCCCACACAAGGTTGTCTCGTATGACGAACCTTATCCACCTGCACCTGAAGTATCGGCTATAAGAGATAACGATTATGATCGATTGCCCAGGTGTCCAACGACACGGTTCGGCCGACAGCCCGAGTTTGCACTCGGGGGGCAGGGCGTAAACTATGATAACTGGCCAGGACATGTAGCGCTACAAGCCGATAATATCAACTGGGCAGAACAGATCACTGCTGTTTTGAGGGAGAAGTTTGGTTTGCAACCCAGGGGAAGGGTCATCGGATATAGGAAACCATACCCAGATTACATCGACCGCATGGCCTACCCACATAACTATAGGATTCTAGATTTCGCGAAGTTTTCGGGCGACGATTCCGTAAACACTTTAGAACACGTCGGACGATTTATCGCTCAATGCGGCGAAGCAGCCCAGTCCGACGGGTTAAAAATCAGATTGTTCCCATTGTCCTTGTCAGGAACAGCATTTACATGGTTCACCAATTTACCACCAAATTCGGTCCATGTTTGGAACGATTTGGAAAGCCGATTTCATGAATACTTCTTCTCTGGGACTACTGAGTTGAGGATTTTCGATCTAAGTTCGGTCAGACAGAAATTCGGCAAGTCGGTTTCCGATTACATTAGGAGGTTTAGAGATGTGCGAAACAAATGCTTGAGCGTCATGTTACCCGACGATCAATTGGCCGATTTGGCGTTTCAAGGGTTGATTCCGCCTCTAAGGGAGAAATTCGCAGGGCAGGAATTCACCGACTTGGGCCATTTGCTCCATCGCTTATCGGCACAAGAAAGCCGATATTCAGATAAGGGGTTTAAGGACAAGTTTAGGGCTAATAATGGTGAAAAGGGTAAGGTAAACATGGTCGAGTGTAGCTCAAACGAAACATCAGAAGACGACGAAGCGGACGTGAATATAGCCGAGTGGACAAAGGGTCCGAAGAAACCACTCGTTTGCTCTTGGCTTAAACCAACGAAGAGTAAAACGGAGGTTAAATATTCCTTTGACGTGTCCAAGTGCGATAGGATGTTTGATTTGTTGTTGCAGGAAAAACTTATAAAATTACCGGAAGGGCACATCATTCCATCGACTGATGAGATTAGAAAGCGAAGGTATTGCAAGTGGCACCATTCCTTTTCGCACAATACTAACGATTGTAATATCTTTCGGCAACAGATACAATCGACTATTTCTGATGGACGATTGAAGTTTGCGGACGAATCAACTATGCAAATAGACGTGAATCCTTTCCAAGTCAACATGTTCCAATACTCAGAAAAAGAAAAAGAACCTGTGGAAGAAGACACCAGGCCGACGCAGAAAGTCGAAGTCTGATCCAACACTAATGGGGACGAAACAGTACAGATCACCATCGGCTCAATACAAATAGAAGTCGACCGTAGCGGTCGAAGCTCAAGGACCGTGAAGCCAAAGGGGGAGTTGGAAATTGGGAGATGGTACAAGGCAGAGAGAACTTAGTCGAGAAGACCCAATCTCAAACAAAAACCAACCTTCTCCCAACTATTGGAAAAATATGAAAAGATAAGCTATCGACGGCAAAGTTACCATCGGCCGAGCTATTTATATCGGCCAAAAACTCACCGATCAAGTGAGTGTTACCAGCCGGATGGTTATTATCGACCAAGCAGTGAAGAAGAGGCTCACTGGCAATGTCCTTTCTGGCAATTCTGTTGGGAGAAGGGGATGACTATACCCATAGTACAGTCATGTCCCATGCAACATCCACTCAGAGATCGGTCAACCCGGTCGGTCAAGGATAGGTTATCCAAACCAGTACATGACCGGCTAGGGCCAAAAAACAGCAGGCCAGTTCATGAGAGGCTGTCAATGCCAGAAAAGGGTGAATCCTCCAAGGGCACCCAAGCACCTGTCTCCGACACTACTGCCGAACCAGATTCCGGCGGCGAAGTAAGTAATCTGGCTGGAAAATCCGAAAGCCGATTGAACCTAAACCAAGATGGTGTCCATCGGGTTTTAGCAAGTCACAGCGCAGATGCCTCCAACGACTAAAGACACAGGAAGAAAGGGAGGCCAAAGCAGAGAGAGAACGGGATCAAATTTTCGATAAACTTCGGCCAATAACCGCCATGAGACAAGAATGGAAGAAAAAAGATCAAGCCGATAGTGATTCAAATCAATCGGTCGATTCCGGATCCCCGATGATTAGAGCCGATACGCCACCAATGGATATCAACATGGTATTCACATTACCCGCAGAATTCGGGACCGAAGTGGAATCGGTCGAGGGGGTGTTCGCCCAGTTATGCCTTGGTGCGCAGGATGCTGTATTCGAGAAACCTCAGGACATGCATCGGCATTTAAAGCCGTTGTATCTCAAAGGGTATATCAATGGCAGATCGATATCAAGGATGTTAGTCGACGGTGGGGCCACGGTAAACCTAATGCCTATAGGCACGTTCAGAAAGTTGGGTAAAACTGACGAAGATCTAATTAAGACCAACATGGTGCTGAACGATTTCACAGGAGATCCCACCGAAGCAAAAGGGGTGATGATGACAGAGTTAATTGTCGGTAATAAGACACTACCGACTGCGTTCTTTGTGATTGAGGCTAAGGGTAGTTACAGCATGCTCCTTGGGCGTGATTGGATCCACGCTAATTGCTGCATTCCGTCAACTATGCATCAGAAGCTTGTGCAGTGGAATAATGATGAAGTTAAAGTCGTGTCGGCCGATACATCGGCTCACATCGCCATGGCCAGCCCTGACGCTAACTGGCAACACGAAGAAGCCAAATACATATCAGGAAGGTTTTTGGATGATTGCGATTTCATCTGCATTGGGAAATCAGGTCTAAAGCCGATCAGCGTTAAACCCAACGCGTTTGATCGGATGGATGAAGTTGTGAGAAGATGGAGTCCAAGACAGTGACAGAGTTGCAGGAAACGATGAGGAGCTATTGGCGAGAAATAGAGTGCGAAGAAGCTATCGAAGACTTCGAAGAAAAAGACGAGGGCAAGGATTTACCTCCGCCGATCCGCTCGAAGAAGTTGACAATGGACAAGGAGATAGGAAAAGGCCAACTTATGTAAGCACTAAACTAGACCCAGAATACAAAGCAAAGTTGGTCGACATACTTAGAAAGTACAAGGATTGTTTTGCATCGGAGTACTACGAAATGCCAGGTTTAAGCCGACAGCTTATCGAGCATGGGCTACCCATAAAGGCTGGGTATCGGCCATTTAAACAATATCCGAGGCGATTTAATCCCACACTACACGACGCTATAAAAGAGGAAGTAGAACGATTATTAGAAGCTAGGTTTATCAGGCCTTGCCGATACACTGAGTGGGTCTCAAATATCGTTCCGGTAAAAAAGAAGAACGGTAAGCTAAGGGTATGCGTAGATTTTAGGAATTTGAATAAAGCCACGCCAAAAGACGAGTACCCGATGCCAATAGCCGATATGCTCATCGATGTTGCATCTGGGAACAAAATCATAAGCTTCCTTGATGGGACTGCCGGGTATAGTCAAATATCTATGGCTGAAGCCGATATACCTAAGACGGCCTTTCGATGCCCAGGGGCTTTAGGGCTTTACGAATGGACCGTCATGACATTCGGCTTGAAAAACGCTGGGGCCACATACCAACGTGCTATGAACCATATTTTCCACAACTTAATCGGCCATACTGTAGAGATCTACATCGATGATGTCGTAGTAAAATCAAAAGGAGACTGGCAACACTTAGCCGATTTGGAAAAAATGTTTGAAAGCACAAGAGCACACGAGCTGAAGATGAATCCGCTCAAATGCACTTTTGGAGTATCGGCTGGACAATTTCTCGGGTTTACAGTGCATGAAAAAGGAATAGAAGTAAATCAAGCGAAGATCCAAGCTATAGCCGATTGTAAGATCGAAAGACACAAATATAGCAATCAGAGGGGGGGTGAATGATTGTGCGGAAGCTAAAACCAAATTCTTAATCTACTAAGAGTTCATCCCAAAACAAAACCAAATAATCGCCTCGTATTCGACAAAAACAGAATGATATAGGTTCGGTAAAATGCAAATTATCGGAGATCCAACTGTTAGATTGATCAGAAATTTGGACACAAGAAACTATATTCCAATACGAATCGAACCAAAAAAATCAGCTAGATCGAACTTACGGATCAAAAGTTATGAGCTTCGCAAGATTGCTGTTCCAGAACTCGACGAAAATAAATCAAATCAAAACTTATAGATTAATCAAGAACAACAAAATATTAATCAACAGAACTTTGAGGAACACTAGATCAATACCCTAGAAAGGTTTTTGATGGATCAAATCAAGATGAATCTCAAAGAACAAAAAACCAATCTAAAATTAGAACAAGCATGCAAACAAGAACCAAAACAGAAAATACTGTAGCAACGTGGTTACTGTAGCACGCAGGGGTATGAAGAATTGATATTTATTTCTTTTGTCTAAAGTACTCCCATCAAAAGAGTACAAACCCTAAAACAAAGCTCTAAGCTTTCAATGCGCTCAGCTCTGTTTGATGCCCTTCAATAGGAGACAACCCCTCCTATTTAAAGGAGCAAAACACATAGAGTCCTGAATACAATTCCTACTCCTAAAAAGATTCCCACTCCTAATCCTAGAAGGAGTATGTGTCCAACATAACTCCACTTGGCCTAACCTGGTGTAACACCCCAATTTTTGCTTTTCATGAAATTAAATATTATTTTGCACATTTGTGAATTTTTGGAATTTTCTGGAATTTATTTGGATTTAATTTGAATTTATTCCATATTGAAATAATTAAAGAAATTAAATTTTCAAATAAAGTTTTGTTGGAAATATTTTATTTGAGTCCCAAATGCCCTAAAATATTTTCCAGAATTTTTCTGGAATTTTTCTGAGTATTTTGCTATTTTTCTTGAATTAAATGAATTACTGGAAATTATTTTAAATATTAAATCATTGGAAAATCGAGGCGGTCAAGCATCGTTTCATCCGACCGGACCGAGTCGAGTCCGACTTTCGAGTCCGAATGAGCCACGCGTGACTTGACCGAACCCCATTCGATGCCAACCGTTGGATCGTAATCCAACGGTCGGATCCGCTGGCTGTTCGATCGGATCCGATCCGGATCCGTGCGCGCCGGGCCATCGTGGCCGTGGATCGCGCCACGTGGACGGCTGCGATTTCGTCTCCCCCGATGAGCCCGAGTCGGACTCCTCCGCCGTGGGCCGCCGTGTTCGTTAGGGTTTCCGGATTCAAGACGCAGGCCGGGGCAATAAATACCCCCTCGTGATCGCCCATGCACGCTGAGCACGCACGTCTAGGTCCCAACCCCCGAGCCGCCACCCTTAGCGCGCAATCGCTCGCCGACGTTAAGGACCACCGCCGTGAACTTGTGTTGTTTCCACCGCCGTCAAGCTTCCTTCCGCCGCTCCGATCCCGGATCCAGAACCCCCAGGTTAAGACGCGTCGGCCGAGACCTTTCGCTTCGCCGGAGCGCGCCCGAAACGCCGTCGGCTAGGTCGTCGTCCCTTGCGCCGGTGACCCAGCGCCGCCGCTCGCCATCGCCGGACTTCGAGCTCGCGATCGTCGGATCTTCATCAAGCGGTCAGATTGCTCCACGCCACCGTCGGTGAGATCCGTTCAAAATCCCAGATCCAATCTCGGCCGCTGGATCTAGATCCAACGGTCGAGATCAAACGCTGCGTTAACCCAAACGCGTGAGTCCAGATCTAATCCGGGCCGTTGAATTTCAAATCAACGGCCGAGATTGCGCCACGCGTGACGGGAGCTTGACCGCCACGATCAGCGCACCCGTGCGTATGACGCTGACAAGCCGGGCCCGCGTGTCAGCGACGCGACCAAACCGCACCATGACGTCACGCTGACGTCATGGCGGGCCCGCACGTCAGCGGCCACCCCAACCGTGTAGTGACGTCAGCGATGACGTCACCGATGGGTCCCACCCGTCGGCACCGTGGGG
Source organism: Rhipidocladum racemiflorum (assembly GCA_036346355.1). Lineage (NCBI taxonomy): Eukaryota > Viridiplantae > Streptophyta > Magnoliopsida > Poales > Poaceae > Rhipidocladum > Rhipidocladum racemiflorum. The sequence continues at coordinate 27,144,931 of CM070589.1, forward strand.
ATCGAGCCCGGCCGACGTCGTGAATGACGTCACCCGAGGGGCCACTGTCGATCGAACACGTGCCGTGGGACCGAGTCCACGGTGGACCAAGCTGCCGTGGTGAGCCCATGAGCGGTGACGTCGACCGCCAATCAGAGGCTGCCACGTGTCCTCGCTGACGCAATAAAAGAATTTCCGAAAAAGAAAAAGATTTAATAATTCGGTTTAATAATTGATTTGAATTTCAAAACTTCAAACGCTTATAACTTTTGCGTTTCAACTCCGATTTGAACGATTCAAATTTCTAAAAATTCATAAAATTCAGATCAACTCAAATATGAATTTTATTTAATTTTTGGACTAAAGTTTTTCTCTTTAAAATTATTTAATTGATTATTTAAACTTTAAATAATCATAACTTTTGTGTTTTAACTCCGATTTGAGCGATTCCAGTTCCTAAAAATTCATAAAATTATGTTCTCTCTGTTTATGGATTTTATCTGGATGTTTGGACACTTTTTGCCTATTGTTTATTCGTGTATTGCTATTTGCACGCTTTACGAGTAGACGTTGAAGTGCTTAAGGATTCAAGGAGAAGTGTTGACCCAGGAGCCAGCTCAGGACCAAGAACAAGTACTTTTTGAAGGCAAGTTATGCTTTGACCATGTTGATCCCATTTTGAAACCTATTTTGGTTCAAATTATTGCATGCTAGTTTAAATTAGAAAATGCTTTACTTAATTATGGGTAATTAGATAAATGCCTAATTGCTATATGACACCTTGGTTAATTATATATGTGCCATGACCCCTTGTCACCCTAATGTGGATTACTAGTTGGACACTACTAAATTGCCAACGTGGGTTTTTAGATCGTTGTAGCATATTGCTTAGACCTGCTACGTGCTCATGACATGATTTTGGACAATCAAACGTTAATATTGACTTAATGACATATTGAACCTGTTTTGGAAAGGTATCATGTGATGATTGATGGCACGTGGTGCATGATAATCAACTGGGGTTTGATAAATAGTTTTCGACCAGGGCATGTGGCAAGAACGATCGGGTGGGCCAGTTGTGGCACCGGGAATGTTGGTTTGGTTCTTCGGGTAGTCTTGCCCTGGTCACCCTAAGGACTTCACCTTGCAAGCCTTTGAACTGAGTTAATCTTGCAACCACATGTCTGTAATGGGACGGACCTAGTTGATTAAGTTGCTAATAACGTACCTGTGGGACCTCAGGAGGTCAACTACACCCTTTGTGTAAGTTGTACGGGGGAGCGTACCGGGGCTGCAGCCAGGTACGCATCTAACGGTTGGTTGGCCTAAGCTTCGCCTTAGCTAAGGGAAGGGTTAGTGTGCAACAACCGGGGAGGACCACTTGTGCTGTTAGAAGTTTCCGAAAGACTTTGTTACGGGAACTCGCCTTTGTGGTGTTTGACTGTATCTTGTGGGTAAAGTGCATAACCTCTGCAGAGTGAAAAATCTATTCGAATAGCCGTGTCCGCGGTATTGGACATCGCTCGGGAATTACAGTCAAGGGTTAGACTTTCTTGAAAATAACTTGGACTTGAAAGGTTGAGTTTGGTTCAATAATGATGTTGATGGAAATGTGGATTAGGATTGGAAAAGATGTTTATTTAACTCCTGAAAAAGTTGTTAATGATATACTTGTTTCTACTGCTTTCGAATCTACTTATATGATTTGTTAAATGCTGTTTACTGCAAATATACCTTGAGCTATTCCTTTGTATCAAGCCATTCATGTAGTATATTAGCTTGCATTCTGTGCATGACTTGCTGAGTACCAAGTACTCACCCTTGCCACAATACAACACCAGTTGAAGAGGAGTCTACACCACTTTGGAGGAGGAGCTCCAAGAGGAACCGTCTACTTAGGAGCGAGCCCGGTCGATTGCCTGTGGTATCTTTGGATGGCGCCACGAGTTATCTTATTTTCCGCCGCTATTATTTCTCTCTTAATAAGTTTTCGCCTGCGTGCGTATATTTGTAACTTGACCATAAGGTCGAGCAACCAGTTTGACTATTTAATTAAAGTACTTTATTAGTATCGAGTGGTATGATTGTGATATTTACCGATGTTAAGACTGTGTGCACTAGCACGTTCCTGGACTAGTGCTGAATACACAGAGGGTCCGGATTTGCAAATTCGGGTCCCGACAGAGGTGGTATCAGAGCCATACTGACTGTAGGCTCACCCATAGATAGAATGGTCGTAGAGAGGTTAAAACCTATTTTCTAAAGGTTAAAAGTTCGTCAAGATAAGAAATGACATCTCGACTATTTCCCTTCTCTCTTTTCTTGTCTCTTTCTGAATTTTTCCTTACCTTGTCACGATTTAAAAATTTTGAGTTCTTACGTGAGCACTCTTGTGACAGATGGAGGGAGAGTTCAACTACGTCGATCTGGAGGTTGGTCACGCCGCGGAACTTTGGCGTATGCTCTGAGACTCTAGGAGATTTTGAGAAGCCGCAATACCAAGTGGACGTGATCAGACAAGCAGGATTGATCAAGGCTTGTGACGTGAAGATTGTGGTACCTGCTAGGAAGAAGGGCCCAGGCAATCGCCCGATACACTGCTCTGCCAGGAGGTCTACAATGCAGATGGGCATCCAAGAGGCGTCACGACGAGCAATGCGGCACATTACCCGTATCTACGCCAGAGAATTGGAGAGCACGGTGTTCCGATATCATCCGCGCAGCAATAACCTTCTTGACCCGAAGGCGATTCAGGATGAGAATGCCATGGTTACACAGTTGGCACGACTTGTTGTCGCCCAGGAGGAGGTACTCGATGATACAAGCAAGGAGCTACAGAAGGCCCGCAAAGAAATCACGACAGAGAAGAACAGATGGCGGGAAGCTCAAGAGTATGTGTCTCACCTTCTGCAAAGGATTGGAGAGTTAGAGACGGCATTGTACGCACCAGAGCCGGAGCCAATGCTCGAGCTACACGAGCCAGACCCAGAGGAGCCGGAGCTTGAGGAGGACACTGCTTCTTCGACTACCACAGATGACACAGTTGCTGGACATGGTGATCGTTTCGCGCCTATGCCACAGCGTCCGTACCCAGGCCGTGGAGGTTTTCTCGATGAGTGAGCGTAGGTTCTATAGTGAGACTCCTTCGCCGAGTCGCGTCATAGAATAAAGAGTCACCCTTTAGGCGTTAGACTCCAGTATTAGTTCGATTTGGATTTTCATTGCTTGCTGAGTGTGCAGTATGTGTTGCAAGGCCCCTAGGCACTGTAAGCAACCATACCAAGTTACTATTGATTAAAATAATAAAGTTGGACTTTAAGTTACACCTTTCGCCCCGCATAAGTTCCGTATTACTTGTCTATTCCTGTTTCCCTCTCATCTCTGAAACCTTGGAGCAATCGACAGATGGTGAACACCCGCGGAAACCTTGGAGGCAATGGAAGCGGTTCTCGCCCAGCAGAAAACCCCAATGATGGAGCACCAGCACCGCCAGTTGATATGCAGAATTTCGGAGCTTTTCTTGCTGCTCAGACTCAGTTGATGCATGCCATGATGCAACAGATGCAACATGTCACTGCTCAGGCCACTGCTAATCAAGTTAATCAGGGACAAGCGCCGAGAATACAAGATCGCCGTGAGTTCATGAGGACTCATCCACCCACTTTTTCTCGGGAATGCCAATCCGTTGGAGGTGATGATTGGTTAAGGTCAATTGAGAGGAAGCTACACATTGCTCAATGCATAGGAAATGAGAAGGTACTTCACGCTTCTCATCGGTTGGAAGGAACAAATACGAATGGTGGGAGAACTTCGTGCACGCAAGAGAACCCTCGGGACATCACTTGGGAGGAGTTCACGCTGCGTTTAAATCGATTATCCGCGTGCCTGAAGGAATCATGGATCTCAAGAAGGAGGAGTTCAGAGCACTGAAGCAAGGTAATCAGCCTGTGGCCGAATACCTGAACAAGTTCACACAGCTTGCTCGCTACACACCTGAGGATGTAGCGACAGATAAAGCCAGACAGTCTCGTTTCATGAAGGGACTTAACTCAGATCATAGGTGGGATTGATCACCCACACCTTTCCAGATTTCCAAGAGTTGTTGAATAAGGATCTTATTCTTGAGGACAAGCGCAAGGAATCGGATGAGAACAGAAGCGCAGGATGCAGATCGTGATCGCGTCGAGGAGCGCAGAACGTTTGAGGGTTGCGCCAAATCGATTTTCAGATTCCGGTATGAGAATGCAACCAGACACCGTCACCGGCACCAAGACCCATCAATCAGAACTTATCGGACCCACTTCACCAAAAACGCCGCTTGAGCGATCAACAAGGGAGTGAGAGACGCTACAATCAGAATGAGCCGGAGACACTTTGCCAACAGCTGCCCAAAGAAGACGGCAGGAGTGACCCTACCCACTTCAATGAGATCCACACCCCCGGCCAGGACGCCCGACAGGAGCCACACCTCGCATCGTGGTGAGAGGCGCGTCAACCATGTCACCGCCAGATGCACTGCGAGAATGCTACCACGACGTCATCTTGGGTAAGTTACTTGTTAACTCAGTACCTGCGACAGTTTTGTTTGATTCTGGAGCTTCGCATTCGTTTGTTTCTCAAGGCTTTGCTGCTAAAAATGATTTGGAGATTGCAAGACTTAAATGCATGCTTTTAGTTCAAACCCTTGGTTCCGAACTCCGAACGAAAGTAGGATGTTCTGGGGTGAGAATACTAATAGATGGGATAGAGTTCCTGGCGAACCTTGTTATTTTGGAGACCCAGACCTTGGATGTCATTTTGGGAATGGATTTGTTATCCAAGCACAAGGCCGTATTGGATTGTGGACGGAGGACTATCTCAGTTGAGAGCCCGTGTGGAAAGAAAGTGGAATTTCAAGCTACCGCCATTAGAGATGGACAGTTGATGGTTAACAGCACCAAGGCACTCAGCATAGAAGATGTCTCAGTAGTGAATGAGTACCCAGATGTTTTTCCTGAAGATCTACCTGGTATGCCGCGAGGCAGGACATAGAGTTTGTGATAGAGCTTGTACAGTACAGCACCGATAGCAAAGAGACCCTATCGGATGTCCACCGAGGAATTGGTAGAGATGAAGAAACAAATTGAAGAGTTAATGGAGAAAGGATTTATCGAGGCCAGAGTTAAATGCCGCCGTGGGGGCGCCGATTACATTTGTCAAAAAGAAGGATGGGAGTTTCAGGATGTGCATTGACTATCGTGCACTCAAGGAAGTCACCGTGAAGAATAAGTATCCGCTACCCAGGATTGATGATTTGTTTGACCAGCTGAGAGGAGCCGGAGTTTTCTCTAAGATTGATCTGAGATTGGGATACCATCAGTTGAAGATCCGATCAGAAGATATTCCGAAGACTGCATTCTCGTCAAGATACGGACATTATGAGTTTATCGTTATGTCCTTTGGTCCGATTAATGCGCCAAAGATATTTCATGAATATGATGAACAAGGTGTTCATGGAGTATTTGGACAAGTTTGTTGTTGTGTTCATAGATGATATTCTAATCTACTCCAAGACAGAGGATGAACATGCAGAGCACTTGAAGCGAGTTTTGAAAAGCCGAGGGAACAGCAGCCTCTTCGCCAAATTCAGTAAATGTGATTTTTGGAAGGACAAGGTGGAGTTCCTCGGATATGTAATGACCGCAGAAGGAGTCGCCGTTGATCCAAGTAAAGTAGAAGCTGTGTTACATTGGGAGCAACAAGGCGTGACCCGATTCGAGTTTCCTTGGAATGGCAGGTTACTACCGCCGCTTCATTGAAGGCTTTTCAACAATTGCGAGACCTCTTACGCAATTGCTGAAAAAGGAGAAGAAGTTTACATGGACGCCAGAGTGCGAAAAGGATTCCAAGAACTGAAGACGAGATTGACATCAGCACCAGTGTTGGTTCTCTGGGACATCAATCAAAGCTTTGGTATCTATTGTGATGCATCGCGCCAAGGACTTGGATGTGTGTTGATGCAGAACGGAAAGGTTGTTGCCTATGCATCAAGGCAGTTGAGGCCGCATGAGGAGAATTACCCGACACATGACCTAGAGTTAGCTGCCGTAGTGCATGCCTTGAAGATATGGCGTCACTATCTGATCGGGAACAGATGTGAAGTGTACACGGATCATAAGAGCCTTAAGTACATATTCACCCAGTCGGATCTGAATATGAGGCAAAGGAGATGGTTAGAGTTGATTAAGGATTACAATGTCAGAATCCATTATCATCCGGAAAGGCTAATGTGGTGGCCGATGCCTTGAGTCGGAAAAGCCATACCGTGAATATGTTGATAGCCACGAATCGGGATGAGCTATGCCGAGAATTTCAGAGAATGAAGATTGAGGTGGTACCTAGTGGATTCTTGGCACTTTGGAGGTAAAGCCTACCCTAGAAGATCAGATTCGGGAAGGACGAAGGATCATGACAAGATCCGCAGGATTAAGTCCAAAATGGAGGAAGGCAAGGCAAAGGACTTCAAGCTAGATGAAGCGAGGGCACGTTATGGATGAGGGATCGCATTTGTGTGCCGAACAGGAAGGAAGCAAGCGATTGATTCTAGAAGAAGCCCATGACTCAAGTACTCGATTCATCCTGGAAGTGCCAAGATGTATCAAGACTTGAAGGAGAGATTCAGTGGCCGAGCATGAAGCGTGAAGTTGCCGAGCATGTTGCATTGTGCGACGTATGCACGAGAGTCAAGGCAATGCATCGAGACCAGCGAGGATTGTTGCGTACCAAGATACTGAGTGGAAGTGGGAGGAAATCGAATGGATTTCATCACCGGTTTACCCAAGACTCAAGGAGGTTATGACTCCATATGGGTTATAGTGGATTGCTTGACTAAGGTCGCCCATTTTATCCCTGTGAAGACCACTTACTCGGGAGATAAGTTAGCAGAGTTGTATATGATCAGGATTGTCTGTTTGCACGGAGTGCCAAAGAAGATCGTATCGGATAGAGGTACCCAGTTTACCTCGAGGTTCTGGAATAAGCTACATGAAGCCATGGGAACCCGTTTGAACTTGATCTGACCTATCATCCACAGACGGATGGACAGACCGAAAGAGTCAATCAGATTCTGGAGGATATGTTAAGAGCGTGTGCATTGGCTTATGCTACCTCTTGGGATAAAAGTCTGTTGTACGCCGAGTTCAGCTACAACAACAGTTACCAAGCAAGTCTGCAAATGTCGCCATTTGAAGCACTATACGGTCGACCTTGTCGAACACCGTTGAACTGGAATGAGACAGGTGAAAGCCGTGTCTTTGGACCAGATATTCTTCAAGAAGCCGAAGAACAGATTGCCATGATCAGGGAGAGATTAAAGATTACCCAATCACGACAGAAGAGTTATGCTGACAACCGTCGCAGAGACCTGAGTTTCGAACCAGAAGACTTTGTATACCTCAGAGTTACGCTTCTCAGGGGAGTTAAGAGATTCCATGCCAAAGGGAAACTCGCGCCGAGATATGTTGGACCATTCAAAGTTCTCAGCCGCAGAGGTGAAGTTGCTTATCAGCTAGAGTTACCGCAATCACTAGCAGGAGTACATGACGTGTTCCACGTGTCCCAGCTGAAGAAGTGTCTCCGAGTACCTGAGGAGCAGACACCGCTAGAGTCAATTGAGTTGCAAGAAGATTTGACTTACAAGGAGCACCCCGTGAAGATTCTAGACACAATGGATCGAGAGCGAGGAACAAGTCAACCCCCTTCTATAGAGTTCAGTGGAGCAACCATAAAGAAAGCGAAGCGACTTGGGAACGCGAAGAGGATTTGAGGAAGGAGTTTCCGAACCTATTTCTTAGTTAGCCTTAAATCTCGGGGACGAGATTCTATTAAGGGGGGAGGTTTGTAACACCCCAATTTTTGCTTTTCATGAAATTAAATATTATTTTGCACATTTGTGAATTTTTGGAATTTTCTGGAATTTATTTGGATTTATTTGGATTTAATTTGAATTTATTCCATATTGAAATAATTAAAGAAATTAAATTTTCAAATAAAGTTTTGTTGGAAATATTTTATTTGAGTCCCAAATGCCCTAAAATATTTTCCAGAATTTTTCTGGAATTTTTCTGAGTATTTTGCTATTTTTCTTGAATTAAATGAATTACTGGAGATTATTTTAAATATTAAATCGCTGGAAAATCGAGGCGGGTCAAGTACTGTTCATCCAACCGGACCCGAGTCCGAGTCCGACTCGAGTCCGACCCGAGCCACGTGACTTGACCGAACCCCATTCGATCCGAACCGTTGGATCAGAATCCAACGGTCAGGATCCGCACTGCTGCCGGGACCCGAATTTGCAAATCCGGACCCTCTGTGTATTCAGCACTAGTCCAGGAACGCGCTAGTGCACACAGTCTTAACATCGGTAAATATCACAATCATACCACTCGATACTAATAAAGTACTTTAATTAAATAGTCGATTTGCTCGACCTTATGGTCAAGTTACAAATATACGCACGCAGGCGAAACTTATTAAGAGAGAAATAATAGCAGCGGAAAATAAGATAACCCGTGGCGCCATCCGGTATACCACAGGCAACTGATCGGGCTCGCTCCCTAAGTAGACGGTTCCTCTTGGAGCTCCTCCTCCAAAGTGGTGTAGTCTCCTCTTCAATCGGTGTTGTATTGTGGCAAGGGTGAGTACTTGGTACTCAGCAAGTCATGCACAGAATGCAGCTAATATACTACATGCATGGCTTAATACAAAGGAGTGGCTCAAGGTATATTTGCAACAAGAGCATTTAACAAGTATCATAAGTAGATTCGAAAGCAGTAGTAACAAGTAAAGCATAAATAACTTTTCAGGGGTTTAGTAAACATCTTTCCCATCCTAATCCACATTTCTATCAACATCATTATTAATCCAACCCAACCTTTCAAGTCCAAGTTATTTTTGAGAAAGTCTAACCCTTTGATCAGAATTCGGCGATGTCCAATACCGCGGACACGGCTATTCGAATAGATTTTACACTCTGCAGAGGTTATGCACTTTACCCACAAGATACAGTCAAACACCACAAAGGCGAGTTCCCGTAACAAAGTCTTTCGGAAACTTCTAACAATACAAGTGGTCCTCCCCGGTTGTTGCACACTAACCCTTCCCTTAGCTAAGGCGAAGTTTAGGCCAGCCAACCGTTAGATGGGTACCTGGCCGCAGCCCTGGTACGCTCCCCCGTACAACTTACACAAAGGGTGTAGTTGACCTCCTGAGGTCCCACAGGTACGTTATTAGCAACTTAATCAACTAGGTCCGTCCCATTACAGACATGTGGTTGCAAGATTGACTCAGTTCAAAGGCTTGCAAGGTGAAGTCCTTAGGGTGACCTGGGCAACACTACCCGAAGAACCAAAACATCATTTCCAATGCCACAACTGGCCCACCTGATCATTCTTGCCACATGCCCCGGTCAAAAGCTATTTATCAAACCCCAGTTGATTACCATGCACCACGTTCCATCAACATCACATGATATCTTCCCAAAACTGGTTCAATATATCATTAAGTCAGTATTAACATTTGATTGTCCAAAATCATGTCACGAGTACGTAGCAGGTCTAAGCCATATACTACAACGATCTACAAACCCATGTTGGCAATTTAGTAATGTCCAACTAGTAATCCACAATAGGGTGACAAGGGGTCATGGCACAAACTTAAGTAATCAAGGTGTCATACAGCAATTTGGCATTTATCTAATTCCCCAAACTAAATAAAGTATTTTATAATTGAACTAGCATGCAATAAGTTAAATCAAAATAGGTTTCAAAATAGGATCAACATGGTCAAAGCATAACTTGCCTTCAAAAAGTACTTGTTCTTGATCTTGAGCTGGCTCCTGGGTCAACACTTCTCCTTCGAAGCCTTCGGGCACTTCAACGTCTACTCGTAAAGCATGCAAATAGCAATACACAAATAAACAATAGGCAAAAGCATCCCAAAACTCCAAATAAAATCCATAAACAGAGAGAACATAATTTTATGAATTTTTGGGAACTGGAATCGTCAAATTCGGAGTTAAAATGCAAAAGTTATGATTATTTAAAGTTTAAATAATCAATTAAATAATTTTTCAGAGAAAAACTTTAGTCCAAAAATTAAATAAAATTCATAATTAGGTAGATCTCAATTTTATACAAATTTAGAAATTTGAATCACTCAAATCGGAGTTGAAACGCAAAAGTTATAAGCGTTTAAAGTTTGAAACAAAATCTGAAATCATTATTTCGAATTAATAAATCATTTTCTTTTTCGGAAATTAATTATTGCGTCGGCGAACACGTGGCGATCTCGATTGGTCTGCGGCGTCGGCCGGTTCATGGGCGTGGTCCATGGTTTGGCTTCGGTCCGCAAGTGGACTCGGTCCACGGCTCACGCGTGTCGCTAACGGTGGGTCCCCTCGGGTAGCGTCATTCTTGGCGTCGGCTCGGCCACGGTCTTTGGCGGTGGGACTCCACCGGTGACGTCATTCTTGACATCGGCGCTCGGTGGGACGGCGTGACATCTTGAGCCATGCGGCGTTAAGCGTGGCGTCATGGTGCGGTGTCGGGCGTGACATGCGGGCCCAGCGTGTCGGCGTCACGCGCCAGCGTGGGCCAGCGCGGCCGCGGCGGTCGATCTCACTTTGCGTGGCTAGATCTCGGCCGTTGATTTGAAAATCAACGGCCCGGATTGATCTGGACTCACGGCGTTTGGGGTGAACGCGTTTGATCTCGACCGTTGGATCTAGATCCAGCGGTGAGATTGAATCTGGGATTTTGGGCGGGATCTCACCGTAGGATGATGAGGCGTGATCTGGGGCGTTGGATCTGGATCGGACCGGTGAGAGCTCGAAATCTGGCGATGGCGAAGCGGCGGCGCTGGTCACCGGCGCGAGGGGCGATGACCTGGCCGAGCCGGCGTTTGACAGCGCTCGGCGGCGTGGAGTGGTGCTCACCAAGCGCGGCTTGCTCTCACGATTCCGGATCTGGGGTCAACGGGCGACGAGGACGGCGGAGACGGCGGCTATCGGCGAAAAACCACGGTGGCACCTTCTCCTAACTCACGAGCTCTAGCGGCGCAACCCGCAGCGGCTCGAGCGAGGTGAGTTAGGGCTCTGGTGCGCAATGAAGCGGGCTTCCACGATGGCGGCGATGGCGCAAAAATAGAGCCCTCGGCGTCAGTAACGCATACGGAAACCGAGACACTGCTCCGTTGCGGCGGCGGTGGCGACTTCGGATTGGATGGCGTGGCAGCGCCTGGCCGTTGGATCGAGATCCAAGCGGTGCGTGAGTTTGGGTTCGGTCGGACTCGGGGCGGGTGGCTCGGTCGGGCTCGGGTCCGGTGACGTGGCTCAATCGTGGCCGTTGGATCTTGATCCAACGGTCACACGCGTAGGGTTCGGCCGAGTGGGTTCGGCTCAACCACGGGCTCGGGTCGGGTTCGGGTCGGACTCGAACTCGAGTCTGACTGCCTCGATCGGAGGAACGAATACTTAGGCAGTTCGATTTTCCAGCGATTTAATATTTAAAATAATTTCCAGTAATTCATTTAATTCAAGAAAAATAGCAAAATACTCAGAAAAATTCCAGAAAAATTCTGGAAAATACTTTGGGGCATTTTGGACTCAAATAATATATGTCCAACAAAATTTTATTTGCAAAGTTAAATTCTTTAATTATTTCAAAATGGAATAAATTCAAATAAATTCCAAATAAATCCAAATAAATTCCAGAAAATTCCAAAAATTCACCAAAGTGCCAAATCACACATAAATTTAAGAAAAGCAAAATTTTGGGGTGTTACAAACCTCCCCTTAATAGAATCTCGTCCCGAGATTCGGGGCTTACTCTGAGAATAGGTTTGGAAACTCTTTCTTCAAATCCTCTTCGCTCCCAAGTTGCTTCGCTCTCTGCATGGTTGCTCCAATCGAACCCTACTGAAGCGGGTTGACTTGTTCCTCGTCTCTCGATCCATGGTGTCCAGAATCTTCACGGGATGCTCCTTGTAAGTTAGATCTTCTTGTAGCTCAATTGACTCTAGCGGCGCCTGCTCCTCAGGTACTCGGAGACACTTCTTCAACTGGGACACGTGGAACACGTCATGCACTCCTGCTAATGGCTGCGGTAACTCCGGTGGTAAGCAACCGCCTCTGCGGCTCAAGATCTTAAATGGTCCAACATAGCAGGTGCAAGTTTCCCTTTGGTATGGAACCTCTTAACTCCCCTGAGAGGCGTAACCCTGAGGTACACAAAGTCTTCTGGTTCAAAACTCAAATCCCGGCGACGATTGTCAGCATAACTCTTCTGTCGTGATTGGGCTATCTTCAACCTTTCCCTAATCATGGCAATCTGCTCTTCAGCTTCTTGAAGAATATCAGGCCCGAAGACACGGCGCTCGCCGGTCTCATTCCAGTTTAATGGCGTCCGGCAGGGTCGACCATACAGTGCCTCAAAAGGTGACATCTGTAAACTAGCCTGGTAACTATTGTTGTAACTGAACTCCGCATACGGCAAACTCTTATCCCAAGAGGTAGCATAAGCCAATGCACACGCTCTTAGCATATCCTCTAGAATCTGATTGACTCTTTCGGTCTGTCCGTCCGTCTGTGGATGATAAGCTGTACTGAAGTTCAAACGGGTTCCCATGGCTTCATGCAACTTATTCCAGAACCTTGAGGTAAATTGGGTACCTGCATGCGATACAATCCTCTTTGGCACTCCGTGCGAACAGACGATCCTGATCATATACAACTCTGCTAACTTATGCCCCGAGTAAGTGGTCTTTACGGGAATAAAATGGGCTACTTTGGTCAAGCGATCCACTATAACCCATATGGAGTCATAACCCCCTTGAGTCTTAGGCAAACCGGTAATGAAATCCATTCCGATTTCCTCCCACTTCCACTCAGGTATCTTCAGCGGCTGCAACAATCCTGCTGGTCTCTGATGCATCGCCTTGACTCTCTGGCATACATCGCACAATGCAACATGCTCGGCAACTTCACGCTTCATGCTCGGCCACCAGAATCTCTCCTTCAAGTCTTGATACATCTTGGCACTTCCAGGATGAATCGAGTACTTGGAGTCATGGGCTTCTTCTAGAATCAACTGCTTCAGTTCCTTCCTGTTCGGCACACAAATGCGATCCCTCTTCCATAACGTGCCCTGCTCATCTCGCTTGAAGTCCTTTGCCTTGTCTTCCTCCATTTTGGACTTAATCCTGCGGATCTTGTCATCATCCTTCTGCCCTTCCCGAATCTGATCTTCTAGGGTAGGCTTTACCTCGATCGGCCAAGAATCCACTAGGTACCACCTCAATCTTCATTCTCTGAAATTCTGGCATAGCTCATCACGATTCGTGGCTATCAACATATTCACGGTATGGCTTTTCCGACTCAAGGCATCGGCCACCACATTAGCCTTTCCGGATGATAATGGATTCCGACATTGTAATCCTTAATCAACTCCAACCATCTCCTTTGCCTCATATTCGAGATCCATCGGGTGAATATGTACTTAAAACTCTTATGATCCGTGTACACTTCACATCTGTTCCCGATCGGATAGTGACGCCATATCTTCAAGGCATGCACTACTACGGCTAACTCTAGGTCATGTGTCGGGTAATTCTCCTCATGCGGCCTCAACTGCCTTGATGCATAGGCGACAACCTTTCCGTTTTGCATCAACACACATCCAAGTCCTTGGCACGATGCATCACAATAGATATCAAAGCTTTGATTGACGTCCGGTAGAACCAACACTTTGCCGATGTTAATCTCATCTTCGATTCTTGGAATCCTTTCTGCACTCTGGTGTCCATGCAAACTTCTTCTCCTTTTTCAGCAATTGCGTAAGAGGTCTCGCAATTGTTGAAAAGCCTTCAATGAAGCGGCGGTAGTAACCTGCCATTCCAAGGAAACTCTGGATCTGGGTCACGCCTTGGTTTGCTCCCAATGTAACACGCCTTCTACTTTACATGGATCATGGCGACTCCTTCTGCGGTCATTACATGTCCGAGGAATTCCACCTTGTCCTTCCAAAAATCACACTTCTTGAACTTGGCGAAGAGTTCTTTGTTCTCTCACTTTTCCAAAACTTCGCCTCAAGTGCTCTGCATGTTCATCCTCTGTCTTGGAGTAGATTAGAATATCATCTATGAACACAACAACAAACTTGTCCAAATATTCCATGAACACCTTATTCATCATATTCATGAAATATGCTTTGGTGCATTAAATCGAGACCAAAGGACATAACAAGAAACTCGTAATGTCCATATCTCGACGAAAATGCGGTTTTCGAATATCCTCCGTCGGATCTTCAAGCGATGGTATCCCGATCTCGAGATCAATCTTGGAGAAAACTCCGGCTCCTCTCGGTGATCAAAGCGAGATCATCGATCCTGGGTAGCGGATACTTATTCTTCATGGTGACTTCATTGAGTGCCACGGTAGTCAATGCACATCCTGAAACTCCCGTCCTTCTTCTTGACGAACAAAAGCGGTGCTCCCCACGGCGACGAACTTGGTCCGATAAATCCTTTCTCCATTAACTCTTCAAGTTGTTTCTTCATCTCTACCAATTCCTCGGTGGACATCCGATAGGGTCTCTTTGCTATCGGTCTTTGTGCAGTACAAGCTCTATCACAAACTCTATGTCCTGTCTCGCGACATACCAGGTAGATCTTCAGGAAAAACATCTGGGTACTCATTCACTACTGAGACATCCTCTATGCTGATTGCCTTGGTACTGTTAACCATCAACTGTCCATCTCTAACGGTAGTAGCTTGAAATTCCACTTTCTTTCCACACGGGCTCTCAACTGAGATAGTCCTTCGTCCACAATCCAATATGGCCTTGTGCTTAGATAACCAATCCATTCCCAAAATGACATCCAAGGTCTGGGTCTCCAAAATAATAAGGTTCGCTAGGAACTCTATCCCATCTATTAGTATTCTCACCCCAGAACATCCTACTTTCGTTCGGAGTTCGGAACCAGGGGTTTGAACTAAAAGCATGCATTTAAGTCTTGCAATCTCCAAATCATTTTTAGCAGCAAAGCCTTGAGAAACAAACGAATGCGAAGCTCCGAAATCAAACAAAACTGTTGCAGGTACTGAGTTGACTAGTAACTTACCCAGTACAACGTCCGTGGCATTCTGCAGTGCATCTGCGGTGACATGGTTGACTCGGCCTCTCACCACAGTCTGGGGTGTGGCTCCTGGTGCTAGCGTCCTAGCTGGTGTGGATCCCAAGTTGAAGCGGACTGGGGTCACTCCTGCTGTCTTCTTAGGACAACTATTGGCAAAGTGTCCTGGCTCGTTGCAGTTGTAGCAGCGTCTCACTGTTCCTTGTTGGCTGTCTGAAGCGGTGTTTCTGGCTGGGGCTGGGGTCTGATAGTTCTGATTGACGGGTCTTGGTGCTGGTGACGGTGTCCTTGTAGTATTCTGCGGCTGGAATCTGAAAAGCTGATTTGGCGCAACCCTCAAACGTTCTTTGCGCTCACGGCCGCGATCCACGATCTTGCATCATGCGCTTACTGTTCTCATCCAGTTCCTTGCGCTTGTCCTCAAGAATAAGCGCCTTATTCACCAACTCTTGGAAATCTGGAAAGGTGTGGGTGATCAATCCCACCTGCAGTCCTGAGTTAAGTCCCTTCATGAAAGCGAGGTATGCAGCTTTATCTGTCGCTACATCCTCAGGTGCGTAGCGTGCAAGCTGTGTGAACTTGTTCAGGTATTCGGCCACCGGCTGATTACCACCTTGATGCTCGAACTCCTCCTTCTTGAGGTCCATGATTCCTTCAGGCACGTGATCTTGACGGAGCATAGCTGTGAACTCCTCCCAAGTGATGTCCTGAGGGTTCTCTTGCGTGTACGAAGTTCTCCCACCATTCAATTTGTTCCTTCCAAGCGATGAGAAGCGTAGAGTACCTTCTCATTTGCCATGCATTGAGCGATGTGTAGCTTCCTCTCAATTGACCTTAACCAATCATCGACCTCCAGCGGATTGGCATTCCCGAGAAAAAGTGGGTGGATGAGTCCTCATGAACTCGGCGATTTGGTATTACGGCGTTGTCACGATTAACTTGATTAAGCGATGGCCTGGCGATGGCGTGTTGCATCTGTTGCATCATAGCATGCATCAATCGAGTCTGAGCAGCAAGAAATGCTCCAAAATTCTGCATGTCGATGGCGGTGCTTTGGTGCTCCATCATTGGGGTTTTACGTTGGCGAGAACCACTCCCATTGCCTCTAAGGTTTCGCGGGTGTTTACCATCCGCCGATTGCTCCAAGGTTTCGTAGATGAGAGGAAGCTGGAATAGATGAGTAATATGGAACTTATGTGGGGCGAAAGGTGTAACTTAAAGTCCAACTTTATTATTTTAATCAATAGTAACTTGGTATGGTTGCTTACAATGCCTAGGGGCCTTGCAACACATCTTGCCGCATCGACAAGCAATGAAAATCCAAATCGAACTAACACCGGAGTCTAACGCCTAAAGGGTGACTCTTTATTTTATGACGCGACTCGGCGAAGGAGTCTCACTATAGAACCTACGCTCACTCATCGAAAACCTCCACGGCCTGGATACGGACGCGCTGCGGCATAGGCGCGAAACGATCGCCATGTCCAAAGAATCGTGTCATCTGTGGTAGTCGAAGAAGCGATGTCCTCCTCAAGCTCTGGCTCCTCAAGTGCAGCTCGCGCAGCTCGAGCATTGGCTCCGGCTGCAGTGCATACAATGCCGTCTCTAACTCTCAATCCTTTGCGAGAAGGTGCGACACATACTCTTGAGCTTCCCGCCATCTGTTCTTCTCTGTCGTGATCTCCTTGCGGGCCTTCGTAGCTCCTTGCTTGTATCATCGAGTACATCCTCCTGGCGAAAACAAGTCGTGCCAACTGTGTAACCATGGCATTCTCATCTGAATCGCCTTCGGGTCAAGAAGGTTATTGCTGCTTGCGGATGATATCGAACACCGTGCTCTCAATTCTCTGGCGTGAATCACGGGTAATGTGCCGCATTACTCGTCGTGACACCTCTTGGATACCCATCTGCATTGTAGACCTCCCTGGCGGTCGCGGTGTATCGAGCGATTGCCTGGGCCCTTCTTCCTAGCAGTACCACAATCTTCACGTCACAAGCCTTGATCAATCACTGCTTGTCCGATCACTTCCACTTGGTATTGTGGCTTCTCAAAATCTCCGAGAGTCTGTAGCATACGCCAAAGTTCCGCGGCGTGACCAACCTCTAGATCGACGTAGTTGAACTCTCCCTCCATCTGTCACAAGAGTGCTCACGTAAGAACTCAAAATTTTTAAATCATGACAAGGTAAGGAAAAATTCAGCAAGAGACAAGAAAAGAAAGAATGGGATAAGTCGAGATGTCATTTCTTGTCTTGACAAACTTTTAGCTTTAGAAAATAGGTTTTATTCTCTCTACGACCTTTCTAGCTAGGGTTGAGCCTACGGTCAGTATGGCTCTGATACCACCTCTGTCGGGACCCGAATTTGCAAATCCGGACCCTCTGTGTATTCAGCACTAGTCCAGGAACGCGCTAGTGCACACAGTCTTAACATCGGTAAATATCACAATCATACCACTCGATACTAATAAAGTACTTTAATTAAATAGTCAGACTGGTTGCTCGACCTTATGGTCAAGTTACAAATATCGCCACGAAGCAGAAACTTATTAAGAGAGAAATAATAGCGGCGGAAAAATAAGATAACTTCGTGGCGCCATCCGGTATACCACAGGCAAGCTATGCAGGCTCGCTCCCTAAGTAGACGGTTCCTCTTGGAGCTCCTCCTCCAAAGCTGGTGTAGTCTCCTCTTCAACTGGTGTTGTATTGTGGCAAGGGTGAGTACTTGGTACTCAGCAAGTCATGCACAGAATGCAGCTAATATACTACATGCATGGCTTAATACAAGGAGTGGCTCAAGGTATATTTGCAACAAGAGCATTTAACAAGTATCATAAGTAGATTCGAAAGCAGTAGTAACAAGTAAAGCATAAATAACTTTTCAGGGGTTTAGTAAACATCCTTCCCATCCTAATCCACATTTCTATCAACATCATTATTAATCCAACCCAACCCTTCAAGTCCAAGTTATTTTTGAGAAAGTCTAACCCTTGACTGTAATTCCCGAGCGATGTCCAATACCGCGGACACGGCTATTCGAATAGATTTTACACTCTGCAGAGGTTATGCACTTTACCCACAAGATACAGTCAAACACCACAAAGGCGAGTTCCCGTAACAAAGTCTTTCGGAAGCTTCTAACAATACAAGTGGTCCTCCCCAGTTGTTGCACACTAACCCTTCCCTTAGCTAAGGCGAAGTTTAGGCCAGCCAACCGTTAGATGGGTACCTGGCCGCAGCCCCGGTACGCTCCCCCGTACATCTTACACAAAGGGTGTAGTTGACCTCCTGAGGTCCCACAGGTACGTTATTAGCAACTTAATCAACTAGGTCCGTCCCATTACAGACATGCGGTTGCAAGATTGACTCAGTTCAAAGGCTTGCAAGGTGAAGTCCTTAGGGTGACCAGGGCAAGACTACCCGAAGAACCAAAACATCATTTCCAATGCCACAACTGGCCCACCTGATCATTCTTGCCACATGCCCCGGTCAAAAGCTATTTATCAAACCCCAGTTGATTACCATGCACCACGTGCCATCAACATCACATGATATCTTCCCAAAACCGGTTCAATATATCATTAAGTCAATATTAACATTTGATTGTCCAAAATCATGTCATGAGTACGTAGCAGGTCTAAGCCATATACTACAACGATCTACAAACCCATGTTGGCAATTTAGTAATGTCCAACTAGTAATCCACACTAGGGTGACAAGGGGTCATGGCACAAACTTAAGTAATCAAGGTGTCATACAGCAATTTGGCATTTATCCAATTCCCCAAATCTAAATAAAGTATTTTATAATTGAACTAGCATGCAACAAGTTAAATCAAAATAGGTTTCAAAATAGGATCAACATGGTCAAAGCATAACTTGCCTTCAAAAAGTACTTGTTCTTGATCTTGAGCTGGCTCCTGGGTCAACACTTCTCCTTCGAAGCCTTCGGGCACTTCAACGTCTACTCGTAAAGCGTGCAAATAGCAATACACAAATAAACAATAGGCAAAAACATCCCAAAACTCCAAATAAAATCCATAAACAGAGAGAACATAATTTTATGAATTTTTTGGAACTAGAATCGTCAAATTAGGAGTTAAAATGCAAAAGTTATGATTATTTAAAGTTTAAATAATCAATTAAATAATTTTTCAGAGAAAAACTTTAGTCCAAAAATTAAATAAAATTCATAATTAGGTAGATCTCAATTTTATACAAATTTAGAAATTTGAATCACTCAAATCGGAGTTGAAACGCAAAAGTTATAAGCGTTTGAAGTTTGAAACAAAATCTGAAATCATTATTTCGAATTAATAAATCATTTTCTTTTTCGGAAATTAATTATTGCGTCAGCGAAGACACGTGGCAGTCTCTGATTGGTCTGCTGACGTCAGCCGGTTCATGGACGTGGTCCATGGTTTGGCTCGGTCCACCGTGGACTCGGTCCACGGCTCCACGTGTCGCTGACAGGTGGGTCCCCTCGGGTGACGTCATTCTTTGGCGTCGGCGAGGCTCGGCCACGGTCTTGGCGGTGGGACCAGCGGTAGCGTCATTCTTGACATCGGCGCTCGGCTGGGACAGCGGCCCGACATCTTGCCCGCCATGGCGTTAGCGTGGCGTCATGGTGCGATGTGGCGGCCCGACATGCGGGCCCGCGTGTCGGCGTCACACGCTGCGCCAGCGTGGGCCAGCGCGGACGCGGCGGTCGATCTCGCGCACGTGGCTAGATCTCGACCGTTGATTTGAAAATCAACGGCCCAGATTGGATCTGGACTCACGCGGGGGGGGGGACCGCGTTTGATCTGGACCGTTGGATCTAGATCCAACGGTCGAGAGTGGATCGGGGAGTTTGGACGGGAGCTCACCGTGGGATGACGTGGCGTGATCTGGGACGTTGGATCTGGATCGGACGGCTGAGGGAGCTCGAAGTCCGGCGATGGCGAGCGGCGGCGCTGGGTCACCGGCGCAGGGGACGATGACCTAGCCGACGGCGTTTCGGACGCGCTCCGGCGACGTGGGTGGTGCTCACCGACGCGGCTTGCTCTCACGGTTCCGGATCTGGGGTCAACGGCGACGGAGGACGGCGGAGACGGCGGCTATCGGCGAAAAACCATGGTGGCACCTTCTCCTAACTCCGGCGAGCTCTAGCGGCGCAACCACCGTGGCTCAGGCGAGGTGAGTTAGGGCTACGGGTGCGCAATGAAGCGGGCTTCACGATGGCGGCGACGGCGCAATAAATAGAGCCCTCGGCGTCCGTGAAACGCACGGAAACCGAGACCTGCTCCGTTGCGGCGGCGGAGTCCGGCGACTTCGGATTGGATGGCGTGGCAGCGCCGCGGCCGTTGGATCGAGATCCAGCGGTGCGTGAGTTTGGGTTGGTCGGTTCGGGCGAGCTGGCTGGCTCGGTCGGGCTCGGGTCCGCCGACGTGGCTCAATCGTGGCCGTTGGATCTTGATCCAACGGTCACACGCGTAGGGTTCGACCGAGTGGGTTCGGCTCAACCACGGGCTCGGTCGGGTTGGTCGGACTCGAACTCGAGTCGACTCGAGCTCGATCGGAGGAAACGATGTAGGCAGGTTCGATTTTCCAGCGATTTAATATTTAAAATAATTTCCACAATTCATTTAATTCAAGAAAAATAGCAAAATACTCGGAAAAATTCCGAAAAATTCGAAAATACTTTGGGGCATTTTGGACTCAAATAAAATATTTCCAACAAAATTTTATTTGCAAAGTTAAATTCTTTAATTATTTCAAAATGGAATAAATTCAAATAAATTCCAAATAAATCCAAATAAATTCCAGAAAATTCCAAAAATTCACCAAAGTGCTAAATCACACATAAATTTAAGAAAAGCAAAATTTTGGGGTGTTACAACTGCGCTGTTCGATCGGATCCGATCCGGATCCGTGCGCGCCGGGCCATCGTGGCCGTGGATCGCGCCACGTGGACGGCCGCGATTTCGTCTCCCCCGACGAGCCCGAGTCGGACTCCTCCGCCGTGGGCCGCCGTGTTCGTTAGGGTTTCCGGATTCGCACGGAAGCCGGGGGCAATAAATACCCCCTCGTGATCGCCCATGCACGCTGAGCACGCACGTCTAGGTCCCAACCCCCGAGCTGCCACCCTTAGCGCGCAATCGCTCGCCGACGTTAAGGACCACCGCCGTGAACTTTTGTTGTTTCCGCCGCCGTCAAGCTTCCTTCCGCCGCTCCGATCCCGGATCCAGAACCCCCAGGTTAAGACGCGTCGGCCGAGACCTTTCGCTTCGCCGGAGCGCGCCCGAAACGCCGTCGGCTAGGTCGTCGTCCCCTGCGCCGGTGACCCAGCGCCGCCGCTCGCCATCGCCGGACTTCGAGCTACGCGGTAGTCGGATCTTCATCAAGCGGTCCAGATTGCGCCACGTCACCGTCGGTGAGATCCCGTTCCAAAATCCCAGATCCAATCTCGACCGTTGGATCTAGATCCAACGGTCCAGATCAAACGCGTTAACCCAAACGCGTGAGTCCAGATCTAATCTGGGCCGTTGAATTTCAAATCAACGGCCGAGATTGCGCCACGTGACGGGGAGCTTGACCGCCGCGGTCAGCGCACCCGTGCGTATGACGCTGACACGCCGGGCCCGCGTGTCAGCGACGCGACCAAACCGCACCATGACGTCACGCTGACACGCCCGCGTCGGCGCCGCCACTTTAACCCGTGTAGTGACGCGTCGGCGATGACGCGTCACCGATGGGTCCCACCGTCGCCGCCAAGACTGGGATCGAGCCTCACGACGCCAAGAATGACGCTACCCGAGGGGGCCACCGATCGGGCCACGTGCCGTGGGACCGAGTCCACGGTGGACTGCTGCCGTGGCTGAGCCCATGAGCGGTGACGCCACCGCCCAATCAGAGGCTGCCACGTGTCACTGCTGACGCAATAAATAATTTCCGAAAAAGAAAATGATTTAATAATTCGGTTTAATAATTGATTTGAATTTCAAAACTTCAAACGCTTATAACTTTTGCGTTTCAACTCCGATTTGAACGATTCAAATTTCTAAAAATTCATAAAATTCAGATCTACTCAAATATGAATTTTATTTAATTTTTGGACTAAAGTTTTTCTCTTTAAAATTATTTAATTGATTATTTAAACTTTAAATAATCATAACTTTTGTGTTTTAACTCCGATTTGAGCGATTCCAGTTCCTAAAAATTCATAAAATTATGTTCTCTCTGTTAATGGATTTTATTTGGATGTTTGGACACTTTTTGCCTATTGTTTATTCGTGTATTGCTATTTACACGCTTTACGAGTAGACGTTGAAGTGCCGGAAGGATTCGAAGGAGAAGTGTTGACCCAGGAGCCAGCTCAGGACCAAGAACAAGTACTTTTTGAAGGCAAGTTATGCTTTGACTATGTTGATCCCATTTTGAAACCTATTTTGGTTCAAATTATTGCATGCTAGTTTAAATTAGAAAATGCTTTATTTAATTATGGGTAATTAGATAAATGCCTAATTGCTATATGACACCTTGGTTAATTATATATGTGCCTTGACCCCTTCTCACCCTAGTGTGGATTACTAGTTGGACACTACTAAATTGCCAACGTGGGTTTTTAGATCGTTGTAGCATATTGCTTAGACCTGCTACGTGCTCATGACATGATTTTGGACAATCAAACGTTAATATTGACTTAATGACATATTGAACCTATTTTGGAAAGGTATCATGTGATGATTGATGGCACGTGGTGCATGGTAATCAACTGGGGTTTGATAAATAGTTTTCGACCGGGGCATGTGGCAAGAATGATCGGGTGGGCCAGTTGTGGCACCGGGAATGTTGGTTTGGTTCTTCGGGTAGTCTTGCCCTGGTCACCCTAAGGACTTCACCTTGCAAGCCTTTGAACTGAGTCAATCTTACAACCACATGTCTGTAATGGGACGGACCTAGTTGATTAAGTTGCTAATAACGTACCTGTGGGACCTCAGGAGGTCAACTACACCCTTTGTGTAAGTTGTACGGGAGGCGTCTGAGGCTGCAGCCAGGTACCCATCTAATGGTTGGTTGGCCTAAACTTCGCCTTAGCTAAGGGAAGGGTTAGTGTGCAACAACCGGGGAGGACCACTTGTGCTGTTAGAAGTTTCCGAAAGACTTTGTTACGGGAACTCGCCTTTGTGGTGTTTGACTGTATCTTGTGGGTAAAGTGCATAACCTCTGCAGAGTGAAAAATCTATTCGAATAGCCGTGTCCGCGGTATTGGACATCGCTCGGGAATTACAGTCAAGGGTTAGACTTTCTTGAAAATAACTTGTACTTGAAAGGTTGGGTTTGGTTCAATAATGATGTTGATGGAAATGTGGATTAGGATTGGAAAAGATGTTTATTTAACTCCTGAAAAAGTTGTTAATGATATACTTGTTTCTACTGCTTTCGAATCTACTTATATTATTTGTTAAATGCTGTTTACTGCAAATATACCTTGAGCTATTCCTTTGTATCAAGCCATTCATGTAGTATATTAGCTTGCATTCTGTGCATGACTTGCTGAGTACCAAGTACTCACCCTTACCACAATACAACACCAGTTGAAGAGGAGTCTACACCAGCTTTGGAAGAGGAGCTCCAAGAGGAACCGTCTACTTAGGGAGCGAGCCCAGTCAGTTGCCTGTGGTATCTTTGGATGGCGCCACGGGTTATCTTATTTTCATTTGCTATTATTTCTCTCTTAATAAGTTTCGCCCTGCGTGGCGTATATTTGTAACTTGACCATAAGGTCGAGCAACCAGTTTGACTATTTAATTAAAGTACTTTATTAGTATCGAGTGGTATGATTGTGATATTTACCGATGTTAAGACTGTGTGCACTAGCGCGTTCCTGGACTAGTGCTGAATAAACAAAGGGTCCGGATTTGCAAATTC
The DNA here is from genome assembly GCA_036346355.1 of Rhipidocladum racemiflorum. Taxonomy (NCBI): domain Eukaryota; kingdom Viridiplantae; phylum Streptophyta; class Magnoliopsida; order Poales; family Poaceae; genus Rhipidocladum; species Rhipidocladum racemiflorum. The sequence goes on from CM070589.1 coordinate 27,168,989, forward strand.
GGGTCCCGACACCTGGCCAAGTACAATACTTGCACGCGTATGGCAATCCTACCATACTCACGTGACTAACACTTTGCACGCGCATGGCGACCTGCCATACTCACGTGACTAACTATTCTTCATGTGCACCATTCTCTTAGCCCGAACGTCCCGCATGACATCCTTGACCATCAAGACATCAGTTCCTCCTGAACCTAGTACCGAACCTCAGCTCCTCCATGAACCTAGTTCCGATCCCGTCATCGACCACATTCGCCCTCGAGTAATACCTGCACATGAACAAACCACAAAAAAATCCGAGCACAAGTCCGCGACTTGACTCAACATTAGTCCATGCAAATACTCACACGAGCATTGCATAAACTTCACTTCAAAACAAGCATCATGAAATTCTCACAAATTTCATAATCTCAAATTCAAACCAAAATTCAATTTCAAAATTGCTCAAAACCCTAATCGAGCAAACACCATTCACGCCGGACCAAAAATCCGGTCCGGCGCAAACGTGAAAACAGCCGTCAAAAATCCAGTTCATGATTGTCGGCGTATTCCACACCAGGGTACCCGCTCCCCCGCAGTAAGTACGGTCGCCAGATGGATAGGGCACGTCTGGGCCCCACCGCCGAGGCAGTGGCGGGGCCACCTGGTGGTCGCCCAGTGGACAAGTGGCGATCAGGCCACACCACTGGGCGCCCAGGAAGGTGGTCGCCCAGTGGACAGGTGGCGATCAGGCCACACCACTGGGCGCCCAGGAAGGTGGTCGCCCAGTGGGCGGTGGCGTCAGGCCACCCACCGGGCGCCAGGAAGGTGGTCGCCAGTGGGCAGTGGCGATCGAGGCCACCACTGAGTGCTCAGGAAGGTGGTCGCCGATGGGCGGTGGCGGTCGAGCCACACCCTGGCGCCAGAAGGTGGTCGCCAGCGATGGGCGGTGGCGGTCAAACCACTTCACTGGCGCACCGCCCCCAAGGCGGATGTACCCGGATCAAGGGTATTTAATGCGAATCGTGCGCATTTAATACCAAGCGTGGAGGCTACAGTATGGCGGCGCGCCTTCCCCAGGCACGTAATAATTACGGGTGACGTCACGACAGTACCTCACCCTCTGACGGAACGAGCGGCGTTGGTAAGCGTGGGACCCGAGGCAGGAGTGCGACGGCTGCGGTAGACATTAATGGGATGTAAGAATAGTGACGGGCGCATTAAATGCGCCCATGGCAGTGTAATGAGTATGACTTGCGGTGTAAGCCTCCCATGCGCCCCCGCCAGCCCAAGTATAAAAGGGAGCCGGGGTGCAAGGGAGAAAGGGTTCGATCCATGGTCAGTAGGTTTTCATACTCTCAAGCTAGAACACAAGCAATAGCAAGAAAAGCAGGACTAGGGCTATTACTCTCTGGAGGGCCTGAAGCTGGGTAAAAGTTCTTGCGTCCCCCTATACTTCCGAGCTTCACCGGCACCCCGTTCGTCTTCCTTCCACCGGCGATTACCCCGAAAGCCCCCCGTCTGAACCTTATAAGCACCCGATTCGGAGGTGCCTGTTGGCTAGTACGCCGACAATGACGGACCAAAAATTTGGTCCGGCGTACACACGAAACTTACTGGTTTTGGAAGTTTCAGTCCGGCTCAAAAACGTTTGAAAACATGTTCACGGCGGACCAAAGAAAAGTGCTCCGGTGCAAACGTGCCACGCTCGGTTTCAAAGCAACTTGGTCCGACACGAAACCCTACAAAAACACCGTTCACGACAGACCAAAAAATTTGGTCCGGCGTAGATGGAAATCTTACTATTTTGAAGAGTTTTGATCCGGCTCAAAATCTTCAAACGCTCATTCACGGCGGTCTAAAGAAAAACGGTCCGGCGTATAAGCGTTTTGCTCTGTTTCTTGAAAACACTTAACCAAGCTATCACAAGCATATCAAATTGATCAGAGAGACACCATATGCACAAGCACATTTTGCAAATTCAATTCTAAGCTAATTTTTCAGCACATGATTTCACAATCTCCCCCTTGATGGAAACATTGGCAACACCACTTAGAATTGAACATTTGGCATTCACTTCACAAAAAGATTTTGAAATCCAAAGGATCAAAGACCAAAATGAGAAAACACAGAATTCCCCCTTTGACCAAAAATGCAAAACAAAATCTCTCCCTGAGAATGAAAATGTGTGTGAATGTGTAGAGTGCCCAAAAATTCCAAAATTCTCCAAACTTCTCCCAAAATTCTCAAATTTCCAAAAACTTCTCCCCTAAAACTTCTCCCCCTTTTTCCTTGAACTTCTCACAGATTCCTAAACTTCTCCCCCTTTGACAATGGATTCATCAAGAGTACAAAATAGAGAATTTGTTCAAAATTTTTCCTCTAGCAAAGATTTCAAAAGGAGAAACAAGGGAGTGCCAAGATTGAAAAGATGAGCTCATTCAATCATATAACCTTATATATCACATAATATGCAAAATACATGATCTGGATATGATTTTAACAAGTTAGGGAATGACATGCATCTCAACGTCAATTCAGTCAACTATAGCCAAGTACTAAGCAAAACATTTAGTAGAAAAACAAAGGCTCAAAATTGAAGCAACTAACAACTCTGGGCGAACAAATAGTTTCAATTTCAATCTAGTAGACCAATTTAGTCTTTAAACAATAAATTGCATGTGGCATGCTTGAAGCATACTTCTTTTATTTCCTTGGAGTGGCATGCTTGAAGCATACATCTTGTCTTTGAGGGAATGGCATGCTTGAAGCATACATCTTATCTTTTTAGGGAAAGCATGCCTGAAGCATACAACTTGAAGCTTTTGCTTTTAACAACCCCCTTTTTTTGTTGATTCCCTTTTCTTTTCTTTTTTTTTTAATTGTAAACATGTAAAAGTGATTAAAAGGTCTTATGAAAGAGTAAAGCTGAAAACACACTTGCTCCATAGCCCAAATTTGTCAAGAGGATTCAATATCAAGCCTAGAAGAGTGAGATATCACAGAGTAATTAGCTATAGGCAATCAGACTAAGGGATTCTACAATATCATTTTTAGTTCAAGTGGAACAATTTAGATTATCATATATCAGCTCAATTACATAATATATAAAGAAATATGATATAGTAAGCTCATCAAGTAAAAGAACTTGGCAAGGAAACTCCCCCTCAAAACAAACCCATTGGATGAACAATCCCAAGTTCTCCCCGAATAAAAGCAAAACGAGAAGAAGACAAGGGTTTTGAAAATGTCTGCCAATTGATGTTCAATATCCACATGGTGAAGCACAATATTTTCCTTTTCAACATGATCTCTAAGAAAGTGAAATCCAATATCAATATGCTCAAAAAATAGGATTACTCAAGAGGTGGCACGAACCAAATCAATTCAACATCCTCCAAAGTCAACATCAGAATAAGCTCTTAAACTAATGCATAAGGAAGCAGAAAGCCAAATGCCAAAATCTTGAGTACCATGGAGATACCTAAAAATTCACCTGTTCGCTTGTCGATGTGAAGCATGCGGGAAGCTTGAAAACAAGCACACACAAGCACGTGGGAAGAGTCTCTCATGTAAACCTCCAATTATCTCATCCTCAACAGCATCATCATCATCTTTATGAACAAAGACGCTCTACCCCTGAACATATGCACCTGTACCTGCATCATTTGGACTAGTGCCTTTTGCGAAAACAAAAGTGGAAGAAGTATCTCCAAAGGCAACACTTTCAGCATGAGATGCACGAGTGAAGAAGAACCAAAACTTATCACTGAACATATGAAGTGAGCATCCGAAATTCACTAGCCACATGTTCTCCTTCCTCGCGTGAGAAGCCTACATAGAAGCAGAAATTGTCGAGACCTCGGTACTGGGGTTAGAAATAAGATGTTTAGGAATCCAGTACTAAGACACACGACGCAAAACAGTAGGCACAACACGAGTATTCTTATGCACAAAAACATATTTGCCTTTTTTCGTGTTTTTAGCAACAAAAGGTGTTTGTTTCACCCTAGGCACATAATGAGAAGTAGAGTGTGCCTTTCTGAAATTAGACCTAGCATTAAACCTTTCTCTCTTTTGTTGTTTAGCTAGTCTAAAGCAAAAGTCTACTAAATGTCCATCTCTACCACAATGAGTGCAAGTGTACTTAACATGATGTTTTGCTTTAACAGTAGAAGCACATTTTGCATTCATCATAGTAGAAGATAAAAGACCAACAGATTTAAAGACAGTTTTCTTAGGCGCATTGACAATTTCAAATTTTCCACTTTCAAGTGTTTTGACAACAGTGGCATCATTCAACTTCAATTCTAGTGTGGAGCATTTGGAACATGGAGTTGTATCATGCAAATCAATGGTAGAATAGCTAGCATGTTTAACAAGTTTCTCATTTTTCTCATTTTCAGCATTAATTTGCTCTAACAAGGTAACATGTTCTTTCCTAAGCAAAGTAAGCTCATTGCAAATTAAGTCACATGATTTGCAAGCATCATCATCAGGAATCAAGGTTTTAAGTCTAGCAATTTCAGCATTCAATGACTCCACAACAAAATCATGTTTCTTAATTTTCTTGTCACGTTTATCAAGCAATTTACCAAGTCGAGCAACAACAATAGCTAATTCATCATAAGAAGGATCTACATCATTCAAGTCCCTGTCGTGGTCGTCCTCAGTAAAGCTGTTGCTGCTTTTAGCCATGAGACATAACCCCGTCAACTCATGCTTGCTTGGAGTTGCATCGTCCTCACTGCTCTCCGAATCCACATCGCTCAAATTGACTTGTTCAAGAGCGGAAAGAACTCGGTGGACAACTTTGCTGTTGATGAAGCTCTTCTTCTTTCTATTACTTGAAGAGAACTTCTTCTCTTTTCTTCTGTCGTTGTCCTTCCCCTCCCTTGATGCTTTACCTGCAAGTTTAGGACAATTTGGACGAATATGGTCGAGATCACCACACTCATAGCATCTTTGAGGATCACCACCACCTCTCTTTCTCTTTCTCACATTTTGCAAAGCTTTGTTAAAGCAAGATAGAGTAGTGATAAGTCTTCTTCTGGGAATTGCTCAATCTGTTCATCGGTTAGTGAAGACAAGAAAGATAGAGCAAAACTTGAAGCAGCACCATTATGAGATATGCTAGATTGAGATGTCAAAGCAATTGATTTATGATCATTCTTTCTAGCAAAAACATCTAATTCATGAGTTTTCAACTTGGAATAAAGAACATCTAATGTAAGTTTACTCATGACAGTAGATTCTCTAATGGATGTAACTTTCATCTCCCAAATAGACATGTCTAATGCACCAAGCAATTGTCTAGCATTAGCAACATCATCAAAGCTAACCCCAACAGCACGCAAATTGCTAAGAATCTTATTAAAACGTGCAAAGAAATCATCTAGTGACTCACCAGGCTTTATCTCAAATCGCATGTATTCTTTTTTGTAAAGATCTTGACGAACCTCTTTGATAGTGCTAGAACCCTCATGGTAATCACAAAGAGATTTCCATACCTCATATGCGGATTTGAGATGGATCAAACGGTCAAAGTCGCTGCGTCCCAAACCTTGGATGATCAAGTTGCGCGCCTTGCTGTTTGCTTCAACATGTGTGCGATTGGTGTCGTTGACGTTGTCGTTTGTAGGGACTTCATATGGCTTGTAGACCTTCTCCCAAATTGTGAAGCCTTGTGCTTGGATGAACGCCTCCATCTTGGCCTTCAAAAACTGAAAATCAACACCATCGAACACACATGGTTTTGTCGAATAACGATCCATTAATCTAATCACCGGTTAAGATGGATTAGAAAAACCTTGCTCTGATACCACTTGTAGGATCGAAAGACACGGATATAGCAATCAGAGGGGGGGGTGAATGATTTTGCAGAAGCTTAAACCAAATTCTTAATCTACTAAGAGTTCACCCCAAATCAGAACCAAATAATTGCCTCATATTCGACAAAAACAGAATGATAGAGGTTTGGTAAACCTCGAATTCCTAGAGATCCAACCGTTAGATTGATCTAAAATTTGGACACAATAAACTAGATTCCAATACGAATCGAACCCAAAAGGAATCAGCTCTATCGGACTTACGGATCAAAACTTATGAGCTTCGTAAGCTTGCTGTTCCAGAACTTGACGAAAATAAATCCAATCAAAACTTGTAGATTAATCAAGAACAACAAAAGATTAATCAACAAAACTTTGAGGAACACTAGATAAATACCATAGAAAGGTTTTTTATGGATCAAATCAAGATGAATCTCAAAGAACAAAAAACCAATATAGAATTAGAACAAGCATGCAAACAAGAACCAAAACAGAAAATACTGTAGCAACGTGGTTACTGTAGCACGCAGGGGTATGAAGAATTGATATTTATTTCTTTTGTCTAAAGTACTCCCATCAAAACAGTACAAACCCTAAAACAAAGCTCTAAGCTTTCAATGTGCTCAGCTTTGTTTGATGCCCTTCAATAGGAGACAACCCCTCGTATTTAAAGGAGCAAAACACATAGAGTCCTGGATACAATTCCTACTCCTAAAAAGATTCCCACTCCTAATCATAGAAGGAGTATGTATCCAACATAACTCCACTTGGCCTAACCTGGCAAAGTACAACACTTGCACGCGTATGGCAATCCTACCATACTCACGTGACTAACACTTTGCACGCGCATGGCCACCTGCCATACTCACGTGACTAACCATTCTTCATGTGCACCATTCTCTTAGCCCGAACGTCCCGCATGACATCCTTGACCATCAAGACCACAGTTCCTCCTGAACCTAGTCCCGAACCTCAGCTCCTTCATGAACCTAGTTCCGGTCCCGTCGTGGACCACATTCGCCCTCGAGTAATACCTGCACATGAACAAACCACAAAACAAATCTGAGCACAAGTCCGCGACTTGACTCAACATTAGTCCATGCAAATACTCACACGAGCATTGCATAAAATCCAATTCAAAACAAGCATCATGAAATTCTCACAAAGTTCATAATCTCAAATTCAAACCAAAATTCAATTTCAAAATTGCTCAAAACCCTAATCGATCAAACACCATTCACGCCGGACCAAAAATCTGGTCCGGCGCAAACGTGAAAATAGCCGTCAAAAATCCAGTTCACGACGGACCAAAAATTTGGTCCGGCGTACACTTGAAACTTACTGCTTTTGGAAGTTTCAGTCCAGCTCAAAAACGTTTGAAAACATGTTCACGGCAGACCAAAGAAAAGTGGTCCGGCGCAAACGTGCCACGCTCGGTTTCAAAGCAACTTGGTCCGACACGAAACCCTACAAAAACACCGTTCACGACAGACCAAAAAGTTTGGTCCGGCGTAGATGGAAATCTTACTGTTTTGAAGAGTTTTGGTCCGGCTCAAAAGCATCAAACGCACATTCACGGTGGTCCAAAGAAAAACGGTCCGGCGCATAAGCGTTTTGCTCTGTTTCTTGAAAACACTTAACCAAGCTATCACAAGCATATCAAATTGATCAGAGAGACACCATATGCACAAGCACATTTTGCAAATTCAATTCTAAACCAATTTTTCAGCACATGAAGAAGCCAAAGTAGCAATGGGGAAAGTACACGAAGCGATTTACGGATCACACCAATCGGCTCATAAAATGAAATGGATGCTAAGGCGGACAGGATACTTCTGGCCAACAATGTTGGAAGATTGCTTTAAATATTACAAGGGATGCCAAACATGCCAGAAGTTTGGCAATGTACAGTCAGTACCAGCATCGGTCTTACATACGATCATCGAACCATGTCCGTTTAGGGGATGGGGTATAGACGCAATCGGCCAAATATTCCCGACATCCATCAGGGGTCACAAGTTTATTCTTGCAGCGACAGATATTTTTCAAAATGGGTAGTGGCCATACCACTCAAAAGGGTCACAAGCGTAGAAGTAATCAAATTTTTCAACGAACATATCATCCACAGATTCGGAATCCCACAGACAATCACGACCGATCAGGGGATGGCATTTATGTCAAAAGAATTCCAAGACTTTGCGAAAAGCTTGGGTATCAGATTGCTCAACTCTTCGCCCTATTACGCTCAGGCCAATGGTCAGGCCGAGTCATCAAACAAGACTTTGATAAAGCTGATAAAAAGAAAAATCGAGGAAAAACCAAGGAATTGGCACTCTACGTTATCAGAAGCATTATGGGCATATCGGCTATCTTACCACTGGTCGACTAAGCTATCACCTTTTCAACTAGTATATGGACAGGAGGCTGTTCTGCCCGTGGAAATCAACATCGACTCGGTCAGGATATCTGAACAAAACAATTTATCGGCCGATGAATACAGATGTTTGATGCTAGATAATTTGGATGACCTAGTGGAATTAAGGTTGGCACATTGGATCGGCTTAAAAGGAACAAGGAAATCATCGCCAGATCCTACAACAAGAAGTTGGTGCCTAAATCCTTCTATCAAGCCGATTTAGTGTGGAAAACTGTATTGCCCGTTGGTTCTAAAGATAGCCGATTTGGTAAGTGGTCTCCAACATGGGAGGGCCCATATAAAATAAATCGGCTAACCAGCGGTAACTCATACATACTCGAAACTCTTGAAGGATACATATTGCCAAAAGCGATCAACGGAAAATACTTGAAGCCGTACTATCCTAGCGTATGGGTCGGGGCGTAGACACATCCAGTGTAGATAAAGCGAAAAGCATTAAAACATTCGGCTATCTGAGCCGATGATAAAATTGCATCCCAAGCATCCAAAAGTTTACAACCACAGTACAAAACATCCAAACATTCGGCAAATTTTGTGCAAACAACATAAAGTTTTTCACAATCCCGATCCGGGGAAATGGGCTCCTAGGCCTGATAGTGCCGCCGCCGCTTTACCAATGGTCGCTTGGACACTGTCCACGAGCCGCTCATCGGCTGTTGCATCACCAGGAATGGGAACTACCATGATCGACTGATGTTTGACCTTAGCAAAAACTTCGCCGATCTGCCTCTTCTTGTCCACCAGAGACAAAGCCGATTCGGCGTTCTTCAGTTGGCAGTCGGTCAGTTCCATCGTCACCAAGGCTAGTTGTTCCTCGAGCTTCTTCTTGGCCGTCTCCAACTCTTGGGCTCTGCCTTTGCGTAACTTGAGGGCAGCAGTGCCTTGATCGAATTCCCTCTTCTTAAGCTTGGCATCGGCTACCAGCTTGTCCAGAATCTTCTGATCAGCTCGCTGCGCTTCCCTCTGGGCGATTCTGGACCTAGCCGCTCGCACCGCCTCCCTCCGGTCATCCAAGTGGCAGACATCTAATAAAGCATTCATGGCCTCACGAGGGAGATCGGCTTGAACCGTGGCCATGGCGTTCCTGAGTGGTTGAGTATTCTCCAAGAGCCTAGCTTCGGGCTGCATGACTTCATGAAGGAGACGGTTGAGTCTATCCTGCATGCTCGGCTCGAAAGTCACAACAGTCGACGCGGTGATGGAGGCATCAAGTATCCGCCGAACGTCAGCCGAATAATCGTCCGTAGCCACCACCTCGGGATCACTCAGCTCGTCCAGGGTGAAGCCCAGAAGGTTGGCAAGATCGGCTGAGTCAGGGGAGATTGGCACAATGTCTGCAGGCGGTGGCACATCGGGAAGCGTCAGAGATAGCACGGGCGGAAGAGCCGATGAAGTACCCTGGAGATCGGCTAGAACCCGCGCCACTTGCACTGACGGCGATTGCTGAAATCAGAAGGTGATCAGCACCACGTAAAGTTTCATTCAAGGGAAAGGAACAAGATCAGACTTACATCGGTAGCCGAGTGCTCCCGGGAGTGATCGACTAAGCGTCTCGCAGGCCTTGGCGATCGCCTGGCAGACTTCTTCTTCCTCTCTGAAACACGTGGGTTAGCATCGACAAAAATAAGGAATATAGAAGTCAACGCAATTAGAGCAACTTACTTGCAGGACGTTGCTGGCGGGCAAGGTCCGACAGAGACGGGCTTCAGATACCTAAGGTACCCGATGAGTAACCCTTAGTACCAATAGTCTGACCCAGCCGTCTCTGTCGGCTACTACCAGCGGAAGCATTTGGGTCGGCTGCTTGCCCTCCAACATCCGTCACGGTCCTTCCTTGTATAAGACCAATAACTCAGTAAAACCAATCACAAACGAAACCTACAAGAGAGATATAGGCGCTGGTACCTCTACAGCTACTGAAGGATCGGTATAGCCTGAACTCTCACTCGAACTGCTGGTAGCTGCTACCATCGGCTCACGGAAGTTAGGCAAGAATAAGGAAATAACAGTCGATGGAGTCCGATCTAGCAGAAGAGCGTTAGATACTCGAGACCACCAGTGAGAGAATGGGCTTGATCAATGAGTGTTAAGGAAAAAATGCAGCATGTGGAGGATTTGGAGGTCATCGGCTAACTCAAGAACGAGTTCAGCCGCGGTTGAATTGGTTACTTTGATGCGAGGCTGAATGCGCTCGAGCAAAGAAAAGCTGGGTATAGCGTGTCCGAAACCCACCTATCGGGCGTAGATGGAAGGATGATAAAATTCATATGACGGCTGAAAAGTGCGATTTCTGGTATTCAAGCCGACATGAAAGATGCCGGGAGATTGGAATATTTTATAGAAGTCTAGAGTCGACTGAGGCATCTGAGAACTGTCGGCAGCTAGGTGAAGAAAAGAGGGCCAAGGATGATCGGCTGCATCAAGATAACTAAAGAAGTCCTGCTAGCCAAAGGATGATCGGTCTATTGTCAAGAATAAGGTCAAATACTTGTGCATACCAGCAGGGGTTATTTTTTGATCATCGGCAGAACACATGATGAACTTTTCCCCGTAGGATTGGCTGGCTCTGTATTGAGGTTTTGCGTTCTCTGGGTAGTCTTCACAGGGGAAAGCCGATGCATCTAGGGGTTCGGAAAGGATAGATCGACTGAACATGCAGTACAACCAGATTTGGACAAACCATAAAGGACCCCCTACATTGCCAACTACAAACTTGGCAAAACCTGAGAAAAGTCGGCTACGGATGATATGCATCATTTGGTAGATAGCCCCTAGAAAAATTTTGCCAAGTGCAAGCCGACGGCCCTCCACTAGTTGTTTAGCTATTAATTGGAAAGTTTGGGTAGGACCAAGGGACGCCCCGCAGAACAAAAATCTATCTAACCACAAGTTAAGAAAAGCAACATGCTCCTCAGCCGACACTAGGCCATTAACTTTGTTGTTGTTCTGGATATATTTATGCCAACCCTCCCCCTTTTTTCGGATCAGTTTGTAGCTGGGCTTACCATTGAAAGCCGATATCTTATCACCATCCAGCTTAAGGCAACAGAGTTGGGCTATGTCAAGCAAAGTAGGGCCAATTGGACCAGTCGGGAAGAGAAAGGCTTTAAAAGAATCCGACCAAAAGTAACAAGCCGCAGCTACTAACGTCTCATTAGCTTCCGGATCGGCCAGGCTCAAAGGGAGGCATTCGGCCATTCCCATTCTTCCCCACTCTACTCTCTTTTGAGCCGATACCCTGATGTACTAGGACCGCCATCATTTCAGGGGTGTAGGCCAAGCCCTAAAATTTTTTCCCCATTCCGTGATATTGTATCCGGAAGCCGATAAGGGGATCCTAGGGATTTCTTGGTTTATTACTGCATCGGCTTCTACGGTTCCTACCGGCCCAAGGAAAAACTGATCGTTGCTATGAGGAATCAGGATAAATACCTGAGAAGGGTCCATAGCAGCCGATGTGAAAAAGGGGAACACTTGATGCAAAAAGGGGAGAAAGCCGATTACTGGTGAATCGAGTGTTCGAAAGCGTGAGGAATCGGCTTTGAACTCTCGATTCACCAGTAATCGGCTTTCTCCCCTTTTTGCATCAAGTGTTCCCCTTTTTCACATCGGCTGCTATGGACCCTTCTCAGGTATTTATCCTAATTCCTCATAGCAACGATCAGTTTTTCCTTGGGCTGGTAGGAACCATAGAAGCCGATGCAGTAATAAACCAAGAAATCCCTAGGATCCCCTTATCGGCTTCCGGATACAATATCACGGAATGGAGAAAAAGTTTTAGGGCTTGGCCTACACCCTTGAAAGGATGGCGGTCCTGTACATCAGGGTATCGGCTCAAAATAGAGTAGACTGGGGAAGAATGGGAATACCCGAATGCCTCCCTTTGAGCCTGGCCGATCCGGAAGCTAATGAGCCGTTAGTAGTTGCGGCTTGTTACTTTTGGTCGGATTCTTTTAATGCCTTTCTCTTCCCGACAGGTCCAATTGGCCCTACTTTGCTTGACATAGCCCAACTCTGTTGCCATAAGCTGGATGGTGATCAGATATCGGCTTTTAGTGGTAAGCCCAGCTACAAACTGATCCGAAAAAAGGGGGAGGGTTGGCATAAATATATCCAGAACAACAACAAAGTTAATGGCCTAGTATCGGCTAAGGAGCATGTTGCTTTTCTTAACTTGTGGTTAGATAGATTTTTATTCTGTGGGGCGTCGCTTGGTCCTACCCAAACTTTCCAATTAATAGCCGAACAACTAGTGGAGGGTCGTCGGCTTGCATTTGGCAAAAATTTTCTAGGGGCTGTCTACCAAATGATGCATATCATCCGTAGCCGACTTTTCTCAGGTTTTGCCAAGTTTGTAGTTGGCAATGTAGGGGGTCCTTTATGGTTTGTCCAAATCTGGTTGTACTGCATGTTCAGTCGATCTATCCTTTCTAAACCCCTAGATGCATCGGCTTTCCCCTGTGAAGACTACCCAGAGAACGCAAAACCTCAATACAGAGCCAGCCGATCCTACGGGGAAAAGTTCATCATGTGTTCTGCCGATGATCAAAAAATAACCCCTGCTGGTATGCATAAGTATTTGACCTTCTTCTTGACAATAGACTAATCATCCTTTGGCCAGCAGGACTTCTTTATTTATCTTGATGCAGCCGATCATCCTTGGCCCTCTTTTCTTCACCTAGATGCCGACAGTTCTCAGATGCCTCAGTCGACTCTAGACTTCTATAAAATATTCCTATCTCCCGGCATCTTTCATGTCAGCTTGAATACCAGAAATCGCACTTTTTAGTCGTCATATGAATTTTATCATCCTTCCATCTACGCCCGACAGGTGGGTTTCGGACAAGCTATACCCAGCTTTTCTTTGCTCGAGCTCATTCAGCCTCGCACCAAAGTAACCAATTCAACCGCGGCTGAACTTGTTCTCGAGTTAGCCGATGACCTCCAAATCCTCCACATGCCGCATTTTTTCCTTAACACTCGTAGATCAAGCCCATTCTCTCACTGGTGGTCTCGAGTATCTGACGCTCTTCTGCTGGATCGGACTCCATCGACTGTTATTTCCTTATTCTTGCCTGACTTCCGTGAGCCGACGGTAGCAGCTATTAGCAGTTCGAGTGAGAGTTCAGGCTATACCGATCCTTCAGTAGCTGTAGAGGTACCGGCGCCTATATCTCTCTTGTAGGTTCAATTTGTGATTGGTTTTACTGAGTTCTTGGTCTTATACAGGGAAGGACTGTGACGGATGTTGGAGGGCAAGCAGCCGACCCAAATGCTTCCGCTGGTAGAAGCCGACAGAGATGGCCGGGTCAGACTGTTGGTACTACAGGTTACTCATCGGGTACCTTAGGTATTTGGAGCCCGTCTCTGTCGGACCTTGCCCGCAAGCAACGTCCTGCAAGTAAGTTGCTCTAAATGCGTTGACTTCTATATTCCTTCTTTTTGTCGTGCTAACCCACGTGTTTCAGAGAGGAAGAAGAAGTCTGCCAGGCGATCGCCAAGGTCTGCGAGACTGAAAGACCGAGATGGCGATCAGAGGGGGGTGAATGATCCCAAATAAATTTTTCTCCTACTCAACATACTCCAAACAATCCCGCGAAGAAACTCGATGCTCCTCAAAATCGCAAAACCTGCAAAATCGGAAACGCATAGACAACTATGTGTATCCCCAGCTTACATGGATGAGAACCATAAATCATGTGAGGGATTTTTAAATCACAATCCTGGTTGTCAAGTGTCCAAAGCAAAGAGGGATCAATTCAAATACTTCTTTTCTAAAAGAGATCAATCCAAAACACAAAAGCATCTTTTAGAAAAGCAAAAGCAGATTTTTCAGGAATTGTCCTCACTTAGAGCAGGTGTATGGTCGACATCTGTTGCTCCAAAATTTTTTGGAATTTTTCAACCTGTGAGCATATGAGTCGTGAAGCACTCCAACAAAAATCACCACAAAAATCCTTCTACAAAAATCAGGTAAAATCAAGAACTACGAACAGTCAGGATCTTCTATCAGGAAATTTGAGGCTCGGTTTTCACCTCACAGCTCCCAAACGGTGCATCCAGTGGACTCCAAAATTTTTCCATAGATGGATATATGAGTCAATCACCTTCTTCAACAAGAATCAATCAAAAAGGATTTTTCTAAAAATCGAAGACTGACTGCTACGCGAAGAACAAGTTTAGGATAGATTTGCAATCGTGATAGAAACTTGATCTCTAGTCTATCCTAGGGTGCAAGAAAGATGTAAAACCAAATGAGCACCCTCAAGACATCCTTTATTAACAGCATTTAGAAGGAGAGGAGCAAATCCAAATTGTGAGAAAGTAAATTGCGAGAATTTACATGCGGGAAAGTAAATGCTGAATTTAAATTACGTAAAGTAAAGACATAATGTAAATGCGGAATTTAAATTCACAAGAATGTAAAGAAAATCTTTGTATTTTCTGGTTGGAAGGTTTACAAAGCCTCACTTCATGTGGGCAAAGCTCAAAGGAGCAACTCAAACCTTCAAGTGAGGGAGGGCACCCCTCCCCCTCTATTTATACTACTCTAGGGCCACCTACCACCCTTGGATGAGTCCCAAACCCTAGGGCACTCCACCAAGGGCTAGGATTAACCCTACTCATTTCACCCCACACATGGGCTTTACATGGGCCACTCTGGCCATACATGAGTTTTAAACAAAATCCGATCAACCCGATGCAACGGGCCTTCATTCGCCGGACTTGACCGCTCAGTTTCCTCCTCTTCGAGCCTCCAACCCGAACCGGAAACCTTGAGCCACCTCAAGTCCATTTCCATGACGTCCAGGTGAACCTGGTTTGAGCCCAACCATCTCGTCGGCATCCTTGACCGCTCCGGACCTCGGTTCTCCCAACCTAGTCCCGGTACTCACCAACGACCATAGCTGCCTCAACAACCTGTACCACAAGGAACAAACCATTTTGCACATACCACAATGCACATACCTTTTTCTTCCTGCATGTTAGTCCACAATTATCATTAATTCAAACATGCAATACCGAGTGAAATCAAACTCAAACCTGAGCACACCTTGCTCAAATAAAGTCAAATACTCATCACAAACATGGATGGACCTCCACATGGTCCTTCAATCTCCCCCTTGATGAGTATATTGACAAACCACACAAAAGGCATTAATTTGAGTTTGAAAACAAAGGAAGAAAAGCAATTTGATTGCAAAATCATATTTGGTCCAATTGAAAGAGAAAGATAGATCATGACCAAATAGATGAAAATATTTTCGGAGCTCAACACAAGAAAGAACAATTTTTCGACAAGAGCTCCAAAAACCAAGAAATCCTCCAAGAAGCTCAAAATTGCTCATGATCCAAATGCAAGGACAATTGTTCAACATGATCATGAGAAAGCATTTTTTTATTTTCTAAGGTACCTTTTCTACGTTTTCTCCCCCTTTTGGCAATATAGGCATCAAGAGAACAATCTTTGCATGAAATGCAACCTAGAAGAGCTTTGAGGATTATGCAAGTGACCACTTAGACAAAGTATGACACCATGCTACTCAAGTTCAGATTATGTCATCCTAAGTCATATCCAATGGCATATGTCAATTTTTGCTAATTAGCTCGAAAGAAGTTATATTACTTTGGCATGATTTTAACAATAGCAACACTTAGCATAACTTCAAGACTAGAAGCAAAGCCAACCAAACGAGCAAATGGATATACTAGAGTTCAACCTAGTCAACACTTTGGGAAACTACAAGTCCATAAGAGAAGCCTCATGCTCAATCATCTCTTTAAATGCAAATTTTTAGATTAAAGCTCATAAAGCGGTATGAGAGAGTTAGGCTTAGTGAAGCACATCCTCGACTAGGAGCCATCGACAAAGGCCACCTAAGCTTCACTCTCCTCCACAAACCTTTCAGGGTTTAGAGAGTTTATCCTAGAGAAACACAACCTCGACTAGGAGCCATCGACATAGGTCTCCTAGGCATCACTCTCTTCCTCTAGTTCTTTTTGCATTTTTCGGTGTATTGACTCAAGCCATTAGCAACCATCTCAAGCAAGAAGCTTAAAAGAGTGGTTTTGGTCATACACCCTTCATTCCAAGTTCATCCCAAGTGCAATGGGAAGCAATGTCGTGAATGAATAGTGTTGAGTTCAATTTTAGCACAAAAGAGTCAATTTATATTTTCAGCACTTAGATTCATGAGCATTGTTGAGGATTCTAGAATGAAACAATGTAGCTAACCCAAGTTGCTCTAGGGACTCTAGTAGAAACCCACTATTTCAATAAGCTTGGCATAAGCATCTACTGAAGAAGTATAGCAAGTAAAAGCCAAGTTTCATCAAGTTTTCAGGAAAGCTCAATTTTAAAATGTTGGCTAGTTTCACATAATATACCAAATTGGATATGACCTAGATTAGCAAATATCTTCAAAAAAGTAGCTAGGTGCAACATATCTCAATTTTATCAATTGCATAATAGACAAAGCTCGTAAATGAAAAACAAGTCTATATGCAATGCAAGAGAATCAATTCCAAGCTCCCCCGAAATAAGTGAGTCGATTAAGCACAAAATCTGATTGAAGTTGAGTTATTAGCAATTTTAGATTAAAAAAGATGAATTGAACTCAACTGAAACCAGAGAGGCAAAAAAGACGAGAAGGAATCAAGAAACTGACAAATGGGTAGTCTAGGAGCATAGATAACATGAAGAGAAACACTAACACTCAGACTCGCTCTCACCTTCCCCATATGACTTATATAGGAAAGCTACATCTCCAACTAGGGGTGAAAACGGAACGAAAAGTTCCCGGCCGTTCCGAAGAAAAATGGAAACGGAAACTCTTTTTCGGAAACGGAAACGGAAAATATCGGTACGGAAACGGAAACGGAAATTTTTTTACGGAAACGGAAACGGAAACGGGAGAGCCAATTCCGGCGGAAACGGAAACGGAACGGAAATTCCGTATAAGTGAAACCGGAAACTAAAAACGAAAACGGACCGGAAAGGGAAATGGGCTTGGCCCAAAAATGAGAAGAGCGTTTATATTTATTTTCGAATTAAAATAATTTCATAAATACAAATGGTTTTATATAAAATACTAAATAGAGTTCAAAAATTCCACAAAAATTCTCAAAAATACTTTGAAATATTTTGAACCTAAAAAAATTATTTTCAGCATAATTTTTTTATAAATAAATTAATTTTATAAATCTAAAAAATGCAAAATAGTATTTATAAACTCCAGAAAATCCAAGATAAATCTCAAAAAATCATAAATGAACATCGAATAATAATATAAAAATTTTAGGGTGCTAAACCTTTGTAGTTGGTGGAGCAATAGGATATCAATGATAATTATATGGATGAGGACATGATGATCTGATATGGGAGACAAATAATGTGCCATTAGCTAACAAACTTGAGAAAAATTTTCTAGTGATATCAGTGAACATAGCACTATTCTTGTGTCCACCTTAGAGGTGGAATGGGCTATATTGTTCTTGTGGTCATGTATATTGTAATTCTCTACTATGTTCTTGTGGAATTTTTTGCTTTCGTTTCCGTATCCGTTCCGTTCCGTTCCGATTTCGTTTCCGTCACTATCCGTGTCCGTATCCGTTTCCGGGGTTTCCGATTTTGTTTCCGTTACCGGTAAAAAATGTGGAAACGGAAACGGAACAGTCATTTACCGACCGTTTCCGTACCGTTTTCATCCCTATCTCCAACTCCAACCCAGGAGCAAACACAGGCCCTGTCTACCCAGGGGGCCCAACACCTGCTAGACCTAAAAGACTGTGAGTGAGCTCAACCGAGAAGAAGAGAGGAATAGCACCGTAAAGCATAAGGTGAGAGGTCCATGCCGAGGCATGCCAGAAGTCTAGGTGAAGTGGACTCAACCAAATGAAAACCATCCCAAAGATACCCAGAAAGAGAAAGGAAAGCTGAATATACATATTAACATATAATACAAACCAGCTCCCCCTCAAGATATGCCATATGGGCTCATAATCCCAAGCTCTCCTCTAAGGGCAACAAACCTGGGGCTATCCAAAGGCTTGGTGAAAATGTCAGCCAATTGGTGGTCACTCTCCACAAACTGGAGCACTATGTCACCCTTCTCCACATGGTCTCTAAGGAAGTGATAGCGAATGTCAATATGCTTGGTCCGAGAGTGTTGCACTGGGTTCTTAGCAATGTGAATGGCAGACGTGTTATCACAGAAAAGTGGAACACAATCTGCTACTAACCCAAAGTCCCGCAAGGTCGATCTCATCCAGAGAACACAGCTACAAAGAATCGCTACAAGACAACATACTCGGCCTCAGCGGTGGACTGTGCAACACCAGACTGCTTCCTAGACAACAAAGAAACAAGAGAGGTGCTAATGAATTGGCAAGTGCCAGAAGTGCTCTTCCTATCTATCCTACAGCCGGCAAAATCTGCATCGGAGAAGGCTCTTAGAGATAGACAGGAAGAAGAAGAGTACCAGATACCATAGTCAATGGTAGCTCGAAGGTACCTAAAGGTGCGCTTCACCGCCTGATGGTGAGAGACGCGGGGAGAAGCCTAAAACCGAGCACAAAGACATACAGAGAAATGTATGTCAGGTCTCGAGGCAGTGAGATACAAGAGGGAGCCGATCATGCTCTGGAACTCCTTCTGATCAACTAGCTCACCATCCTCGTCAGGCTCGAGGACAACAGTGGTGGCCATAGGAGTCATAACTGGCTTCCCATCAGACATATCAAAGCGCTTCAGGAGGTCTCGAGTGTACTTGCCTTGATGCAAGAATGTACCCTCCCGAGTCTGCTTAATCTAGAAGCCAAGGAAGTAGCTCAACTCGCCCATCATGCTCATCTCGAACTCAGTACTCATCACATCTGAGAACTGAGTAACGAGCGAATGTGAGGAACCACCGAAAATGATATCGTCGACATAGATTTGGACTAGGAGAAAATTCGGATCAGAATGTCTGACGAACAGAGTCTTGTCCACTTGACCCATATGAAAATCATGACTCAAGAGGTAGGACTTAAACCTCTCATACCAAGCTCGTGGAGCTTGCTTAAGTCCATACAAAGCTTTGGAAAGCTTGAAGACATGGTTTGGGTACTTGGGGTTCTCAAATCCTGGAGGTTGTCTGACATACACCTCTTCCTCAATGAAACCATTGAGGAATGTGTCGACGATTGGTTCCGCCGGCAATGAGATTTGTGATTCGAGGGGATTCGTGTAAGATCGGGGCGAGATGGTAACACAGGATGCGAGGGTAATCTTTTTAGACAGGTTCAGACTCTCACGGTGGAGATAATACCCTAGTCCTATGTTCTTGTTGATATGAGTCTCCTCTCTTTTTTCTCTTCTTCTTTTCTTCTTTTCCTCCCCCCTTTTTCAGGGTTGTTCCCTCCCCCCTTATATATTGGGAGAAGGGCACGTTACAAGAGAGCGCCACCTGGCGCTGGGTCAGGTGGACTCATGAGTATGTTGTTTGTCTCTGCCTGCCGAGCTCAACTACGTCCATAGGATTTGGTCGTCCCTTTACCGACCCGCGCCTGCCGATCCGCCAGGGTCTGGTGGCTGTAGGCTCCACATGCGTGTAACACCCCAAAATTTTGCTTTTCTTAAATTCATGTGTGATCTGGCACTTTGGTGAATTTTTGGAATTTTCTGGAATTTATTTGGATTTATTTGGAATTTATTTGAATTTATTCCATTTTGAAATAATTAAAGAATTTAATTTTGCAAATAAAATTTTGTTGGAAATATTTTATTTGAGTCCAAAATGATCAAAGTATTTTCAAATTTTTCTGGAATTTTTCTTAGTCTTTTCTATTTTTAATGAATTAAATGAATTACGGGAATTATTTTAAATATTAAATCGCTGGAAATTCAACTCGGGTTGAGTCTTGTTCATCCGATCGAAGTCGGAACCGAGTCGGACTCGAGTCCGACCGAGCCACGTGACTCGATCAAACCAGCTCAAAACCCTAATCGATCCCAGCGTTGGATCAAGATCCAGCGGTGAGATCCGCCGCGTCTGGCCGGTCGAATCCGGCCGGATCCGATCGCGCCACGCCGATCGTGGCGTTGATCGTGCCGCGTGGGCGGTGTGCGTCGTCGTCTCCGCCGAGTCAGGCGGACTCCGCCCGCGCGCCCGCCGTAGTGTAAATTAGGATTTCGTCTCGCACTGACGCAGAGGCTATTTAAAGCCCTGGTCACGCCCGAGGTTGCCCTCATCCTTGCGCACTCCGTTTCCCGAGCCATCTACGCTGAGCCGCCGTCGTTTGCCCGTGCGAGCTCGACGTAGTTGGATGAGTTGACCGCCATGCGATTTCTGTTGTTTTCCGCCGACGTCCGTCGTCTTCCACCGAAGAAGCCCGGTCCGAGTCCCCGCCGAGGCGCATCAGAAGAGACCACCCACTTCGCCGGAGCGACCGGGCGCCGTCGGGCTCGTCGTCGTCTCCGTCTCCGGTGGCTGCAGCTCCGCCCGCGTCGCCATCGCCCTCGCGACGAGTGCCGTCCGATCTTGATCGTGCGGTTGAGGTGAGTTCACGTGTTCCAAACCCGATTAGATCTGGACCGTTGGATCAAGATCCGGCCGGTTCCTAATCGCCACGCGTCGTAGTAGTGATTTTTATAGGATTAGATCTGGACCGTCCGATCTAGATCGAGCGGCCCACGATCATCGAGTAGATTCAGCGTGTTAACCACGGAATCTAATCGCGGCCGTTGAATCTCAAATCAGCGGTCGAGATTGCGCCACGCGTGTCGGGAAGTTGGGCCGAAGCGGCGGTCGGCCCGTCCAGCAGCAGCGTGCGTGTGGCCCGACACGCGAGGCCCGCGTGTCGAGGGCCCGCATGTCGTGGCCGACCCAGCCAGCGCCGACGTCACCCATGACGTCCGCAGTGGAGTCCCACTGCCGACCGTGGCTGAGCCCCGGCCCGACGTCGGCCGATGACGTCACCCGAAAGTGGGCCCACATGTCGGCGACACGCGTAGAGTCGTGGACCGAGTCCACAGTAGACCCGAGCGGCGTGGACCAAGTCTATGGACCGGCTGGCGTCGGCGAGGCCAATCAAAGGCTGCCACGTGTCCATGCTGACGCAATAATTAATTTCCGAAAAAGAAAATGATTTATTAATTCGAAATATTGATTCAAATTTAGATTCAAACTTCAAACGCTTATAACTTTTGCGTTTCAACTCCGATTTGAGTGATTCAAATTTCTAAATTTGTATAAAATTGAGATCTACCTAAATATAAATTTTATTTAATTTTTGAACTAAAGTTTTTCTCTGTAAAATTATTTAATTGATTATTTAAACTTTAAATAATCATAACTTTTGCGTTTTAACTCCAAATTTGACGATTCCAGTTTCTAAAAATCCATAAAATTATGTTCTTTCTGTTTGTGGATTTTATTTGGATGTTTGGACACTTTTTGCCTATTGTTTATTTGCGTATTTGCTATTTGCACGCTTTACGAGTAGACGTTGAAGTGCCGGAAGGATTCGAAGGAGAAGTATTGACTCAGGATCCAACTCAAGACCAAGAGCAAGTACTTTTTGAAGGCAAGTTGTGCTTTGACCATGTTGATCCTATTTTGAAATCTATTTTGATTTAAACTATTGCATGCTAGTTCAATTAGAAAGACACTTTGTTTAAACCTGGGGGTTAGATAAGTACCAATTTGCTGTATGACACCTTGATTACTTAAGTATGTGCCATGACCCTTTGTCACCCTAGTTGTGGATTACTAGTTGGACATTATTAGGTTGCCAACATGGGTTTTAGACCGTTGTAGTATCTTTGCTTAGACACGCTACGTGCTCATGACATGATTTTGGACAATCAAATCTTAAAATTGACATAATGATATAATGAACCTGAATAGGAAAGGTATCAGGTGATGTTGATCGAACGTGGTGCATGGTAATCAAGCGGGGTTTGATAAACGATTTTCGGCCAGGGCATGTGGCAAAGAGTAATCAGGTGGGCCAGTTGTGGCATTGGGAGTGTTGTTTTGGTTCTTCGGGTAGTCTTGCCTTGGTCACCCTAAGGACTTAACCTTGCAAGCCTTTGAACTGGGTCTAACGTGCAACCACATGTCTGTAATGGGACGGACCTAGTTGACTAAGTTGCTAATAACGTACCTGTGGGACCTCAGGAGGTCAACTACACCCTTTGTGTAAGTTGTACGGGGGAGCGTACCGGGGCTGAGGCCAGGTACCCATCTAACGGTTGATTGGCCTAGACTTCGCCTTAAGGAAGGGAAGGGTTAGTGCGCAATAACCGGGGAGGACCACTTGTATTGTTAGAGGTTTCCGATAGACTTTGTTACTTGTAGTCGCCTTTGTGGTGTTTGACTGTATCTTGTGGGTAAAGTGCATAACCTCTGCAGAGTTTAGAATCTATTCGAATAGCCGTGTCCGCGGTATTGGACATCGCTCGGGAATTACAGTCAAGGGTTAGATTTTCTCAAAAATAACTTTGGTTTGAAAGGTGGGTTGGTTTAATAATGAAGATGATGGAAATGTGGTTTAGGATGGGGAAAATGTTTATTAAACTTCTTGAAAAGTTATTTATGCTTTACTTATTTCTACTGCTTTCGAATCTACTTATATTACTTTTCAAATGCTTTGTTTCTTGCAAATATACCTTGAGCTATTCCTTTGTACCAAGCCATGCATATAGTATATTAGCTTGCATTACATGCATGACTTGCTGAGTACCAAGTACTCACCCTTGCCTCAACACAACATCGAGTTGAAGAGGAGACTACGCCCACTTTGGAGGAGGAACTCCGGGAGGATCCGTCTACTTAGGGAAGCGAGCCCGATCGATTTGCACGTGGTATCTTGGATGGCGCCCACGAGTTATTTGATTTTCCATTTGCTATTATTTTTCTCTGAATAAGTTTAGCCTTGCGAGGCATACATTTGTAACTTGACCATAAGGTCGAGTAACCATTTAGTTATTTAAATAAAATACTTTATTAGTATCGAGTGGTATGATTGTGATATTTACCGATGTTAAGACTGTGTGCACTAAGCGCGTTCTGGACTAGTGCTGAATACACAGAAGGGTCGGATTTGCAAATTCGGGTCCCGACAATGCGCCAGTCGCAGGCTTTACTTTTAGCGGGGTTGTCTGGCCAGTGAAAGCTTCGTCAAGGAGACAACCAGCTGCCTTGGGGAAGAAGTCGGGCCATGGCTATGGGCTCTTCGTAGTGCTTCCAAACTCTGGGCCGACTGCACCGTCCTCAGCCCGGTTGGGCATAGGCTTCTCTTGCGGGACCCTCGTCTCGGACATCCCACAGCAGCCCCCAAGTGCTTTAAGATCAGATTTGCCCCTCTTGTCCTGTCAGAAAGATTTTATGGGAAAAAAGATCGTAAAGGACTAATTAATTGCCGGGATTGCTACCAATGTTTTCCCATCTCGATGTCCGAGTAGCGCTTACGCTCGTCATCGATCTTTGCAGGGCATAGAGGGATGGTCACCGTGGTTGGTTGGCTCATGGCCGAGTGGTACCCACACCCGTTTACGGTGTGCGGCAACTGGCTCGTAGAGCTCAATTGACCCTCATGGGGCATACCATAGTTGGTTGGCTCGTGGCCGGGTGGTACCCGCACCCGTTTACGGTGTGCGACAATTGGCTCGTAGAGCTCAATTGACCCTCATGGGGCGTACCATAGTTGGTTGGCTCGTGGTCGAGTGGTACCCGCACCCGTTTACGGTGTGCGGCAATTGGTTGGTAGAGCTCAATTGACCCTCATGGGGCGTACCGTAGTTGGTTGGCTCGTGGCCGAGTGGTACCCGCACCCGTTTACAGTGTGCGGCAATTGGTTCGTAGAGCTCAATTGACCCTCATGGGGCGTACCGTAGTTGGTTGGCTCATGGCCGAGTGGTACCCGCACCCGTTTATGGTGTGCGGCAATTGGCTCGTAGAGCTCAATTGACCCTCATGGGGCGTACCATAGTCATTCAGAGCAATGCCCGTGCCCATTTACGGTGCACAGCTTTAGGCTCTCATGGAGCGCATTCTCGAGACCTTTTTGGGTTAAATCCTCCTACGGTACCCAATCACGCCGTGCAGCGGTGACCAGCTTTTGACCCCAAATTATGGGGTGTATCGCTAGAGGATGTTCGGAGAGTGCCTAGTCCCAATCTTCCGTGGCGACCAGCGTTCAGGCCCATCATGGGGCGCACTCTATCCCAAACCTCGAGCCAGACTTGACATCTGGTCGCTGCTTGCGCGACACAGCGAATGGCCCAACATGGGGCATGCCCTAGATCTGGCTCAGAATCAAGTACGGGAGCTCTTGCTTTTTTCCCGCCGTAAGGCGAAAATTGAGACTCACTTCCTATAAGCGAGGGAACTCTTGTTGAGGGAAAGACATCTTTGCCCCTTTATTCGCACAGTCGCGAAATCTCCAAAACTTCTCAGGCGACCTTGGTAGCTTAGGGTTTTCGGTTTCGCGCCCAGAACTTCTCCCCAGAGACCTCGCTTCGCCAAGATGTCCTCTTCTTCATCGCCGGAAGCGAGCACAGACCTGGCGGCAGCAGGGTGGGAGGCCTCCGTGTCGACGGGGGCTCGCCTGGAGATGGTCGCTGGTGGCGTTCTTCCTCCTCTTGAATTGATTTCCGCCCAGCTGGCGGCAGGTGAACCCTACCCCGCTCCTCGAGCCAATGAAATTGTAGTCTTCGAGTCCTTCTTTTGGCGGGGGTTCAGTGTTCTGGGGAGCGCCTTCTTTTGGGGGCTTTTTCATTTTTACGGGATTGAATTGATTAACCTGAACCCCAACTCCATTCTTCAAATGCCATATTTGTTCAACTTTGCGAGGCGTATCTTGGGATCCGTCCTCACTTCAATTTGTTTCGCTCCCTCTTCCTGCTCAAACCCCATCCGAATCGAAATTCTCCCAGTGCCATTGGGGGAGCTGGGTTCCAATCGCGAGAGGGCCTGAAGAGGCATTACTTCTCTATCCCCTTCAAAACCTCCCTCAAAGGTTGGAAACGGGAATGGTTCTACTGCGCCAACGTTGACCCGTTCCTTGCTCCCTTCACCGGCCGTGCCCCTGCAGTCCTCCAATGCTGGAATGATCCCCCGCAGGGGCCCGGATTGGGTCAAGTCACTGAGCTTCTGGCGCTGATCGATGATCTGAAAAGCCGGGGCTTGACCGGCATTGGGGTCGCCGTCAGCTTTGCCAAGCGCCGGGTGCTACCCTTGAAGGAGCGGATCCATTTGGGTTTCTGGTATGGCGGGACTCAGGATCCCACCCGGGAGTCGAATGCGCCGCTGCCAAGAGACGGCCTGGGGGCGCGGTTGATAGATTTCTTCACTCCGGGCGCCGAGATAACCAATAGAGGTTGTCCGGGCAAGTTTTCGGCGAAGAGAGCTCCTCCTCGCGTGAGTATTCCTCACCTTCGAGACATTGCTTGATTGTTTTCACCTGACTTGAGGCTCTGATGATATGTGATTGTTCACTTTTCAGGAGTGTGAAGCTTTCATTTCTGATGCTCCGATTGTCGGCGTCTCTCGGTTGAGGAATGTTCCGAGCAAGCGTCCGGCTGATTCTTCAGCTGAGGGGCCAGGGTCTTCTAAGAGGGAAAGAACATCGGTGGAGGAGGTTCCTGTCCCTTCCCCGGCTGGGCCACCAACTATTGTTAGCCCCGAGGAGGAAGGTTCAGGACTCCATCTTCCGAGCCAGCACCTGCCCCGGACGTTGACGTGAACTTAGGCTCTCCTCCGGGTGGCGCTGGGGTTCGTAGGAAGCCAGGGATGAAATTCAAGAAGTCCAAAAGGTTTGTTACCACTTGACTCTTGTTCTTGTCTCTTCGCATGTGTGCCAATATACGGTCCCCTTGGCAAGTCAGGGCTCCCTTCACGGACATTCCAGTGGAGTCGTCCGATGACCCGTCGCGGGGCCTCTTGCGACAGTCGACCTGCCCCAACCGGCGGTTGCCCCGGCGGTGGAGGCGGCTGGTCCTCTTTGACCCCCTCGACCGGTGTCGAGAAGGGCAGCAGACCCAGCGGGCCCTCTTCGGCCGACGTCACGGTGGGCAGCAGCCCCAGCGGGACTCCCTCGACCGGCATCGCGGTAGGCGTTGAGCCCGGCGGTCCCCCCACCGGCGGCGCCACCTCCTCTCCCACAGACCCCGCCGCAGGGACCGTACCCACGGGGGCCCCGCTCCAGACAGCCGTCGGCGCAGACCCCGCAGGCGGGGGCAAAGAAACACGACTCCTCGCTCCCGAGGTGGGGCTCAGCACCATCCCCGTGCTTGAGCGGCCCCTACACGCAACAGCCAGTCGGGAATCGTGCAAGGAGACCTAAGCAAAGGATCAGTCAGAGGGCGGACGAGACACTTACCGCGTCGAGCGGATGTGCAATGTCTGACGTGCCCTTTTCACCGGACCCCTGTGTGGGGCCGTAGGGGCTCTCCGTCTTCTCAGAAGGAACCCCGAGCTTGAGGCGTCTTCCTGAGGGTCTTCCTTGGTCGGAACCCGCATCAGAGCGGCCCGAGTCACCCCCGGCGCTCCCGCTGCCCTCACTTGAGGTTGACTCCTTGTTGCTGTCTTCCAGGGTCATGTCGGAGACCTCCTCGCCTCGCGCGGCCCGGGCCGCGCGCGCCTCTTTTTTCCGCGCCGCTGCGGCTTTCTTCTCCTCCCTCCGCACACGGCGGGCGGCGTCGCACTGATCCGCGATGACGCGCGCCGTGGCTCTCGCCTCTTTTTCTACCGGCAGAAGGGCCCGGGAGATCATGCCGTCAAGTCCCTGCGAAAGCACACTCGGATAAGCGGAGAGAAGAGCAAGGGAAAAAGAGTCAGAAAGGTAGAAACCGCCCGACCTACCAGGTTCGGTGGATTCTGCGCCGAGAACGGCGCGGGGACCTCGCCCACCACCTCAGTGTCACCCATGTGGACGACCGCGGACACGCGGGCAAAAAGCTCCGACCCCGGGAGCTCCGTCTCGGACGACCTCATGGGGTCGGACACTCCAGCGTACCTGATCCTTGAAGGGTTGGACGCACCTCTCCATGAACGCGTGGACGACCACCTCGCTCGTCAAGCCCCGCGCCTTCAAACCCTCGAGCCGCTTGAGGATTGCCTCCACCTTCCTTTTGTCTCTCGCATTGGGACCCCAAATCCAGTGGGGACCCGACTCTAGCAGTCTGCCGGTGAAGACTGGGGCGCTGTTGCCAGGGTTCTAAACATAGAACCACTCGGCATGCCACCCCCGGTTTGACGATGGCAGCTTCACATCGACATAGGACTCCTTGCGGCCGCCGCGCAGTTGGATGGCGAGGCCGCCCAGAGGAGCGGTCGCGTCCGACGGTGACCGCGCGAAGAAGTGCCTCCAGAGCCCCAGTGGGGTTCGATCCCCAAGAAGGCCTCGCACAGCGTGATGAAGATCGCGATGTGGAGGACGCCGTTCGGGTTCAAGTGGTGCACTTCCCCCCGATAGAAGTACAGCAGCCCGCGGACAAACGGGTGGAGGGGGAGGCCGAACCCGCGCTCGTAGAAGGAGGCGAGTGCGACGATCTCTCCGGCGCCCGGTGCGGGGGTTGCGGCACCTACTGGCACCCTCCACTCCGACTCATCCCTCGGAGGAAGGAACCCTTTCCTCTCCAGCCCGAGGATGCGGCCGGCTGGCGGCGAGCACGGAGGCCACGACATCACCGAAACCGACGAGGAGGCAAGGCAAAACGCGAGGAAACAGGGAGCTTTTCTCTTCTTCTCTTCTAGTTTTCTCTTTTTGCAGAAAGCACGAGCGAGTGTGCCCCTCCACATGCCTCCCTCGTCTTCTTTTATAGGCACCGGGCGGGAACGGACGCCTCTTCGCGCCAACCGGCGCCTCCTCCCGCGAACCGACGCGTTCGCCGACCGTTCGACTGCCACCTCGGCAGTTGCCCCAGTAACGTGCCGCAATTCATTTAATTCCCACTAAGCATTAAATGCTCTGACAGGATAGCCGCCTCGCGCCGCACGCCACACAGCTCCGCGGACTCCGCTGGGCGTAACGGGCCAAGGCGCCCCGAAAAAAGGTACGAATGGCCCATTGGGCCGCCCGGCCTCGGGGCCGCGGATTGCCTTCTGGCTCGCACCCAAGGCCCGGCACCGTGTTGAGGGTTACGAAGGCCAAGTCGATCCAGCCCAGGCTGAAGCCGCCCAGACGTAAAAGCGAGCGAGGCAGACCAGGGTGAGCTCCCAGAGGGCCTCCAGTTGGGTCGGCGGACGACCCAATCACCCTGACCCGCATCCGAGACCATACCTCACACTCTCCCGCGGAGCTCATCGATGAGTGGCGGCTAGCCGCGCTGCGGGTTGGCGGACGACCCGGTAGCCCGATACGGGATCGAGTAAGGAAAGGTTCTCATGGGACGCCCCACAGCGGGTCGGACGCCCGCGCCGGGATTCACGTCCGCTTGGAGATGATCCCCCCGCGGAAGATCACCAAGGTCCCACTCGGATCACCCGTTAGCAGCTCGCACGAGCACGGCGTTCAAACCGACATAGGTAAACGCGCGTTCGCTCACCCGACTCTAGGTCCCACGACCGTGGCCGACCAGAGTCCGACCGAGTAAACCCCCGACCGGCTCTCCGACCGCTCGAGCTACACCGGTGCGCTTCGCCTTGCACCGAACCTGCCGGCGGCGCGGCCGTGCAGACGTGCCGTGCCGACGCCGCCGACCTCCGGGTCGGCCGACCGCTCCGACGGAGTAAACCCCCGACCGGCTCTCCAACCCGCTCGGGGGCTACACCCACCGGGTGCGCTCGAGCGTACCCGGGCCCTCCGGCGGACGCAGCGTGCAAGCAGGCTGCGCCCACCCGACCTCGCCGACCTCCCGCACGGCGGGCTACCTTCGACCGAGCTAACCCCCTGACTAGCTCTTCGACCCGCTCGGGGGCTCGGGGGCTACACCCACCGGGTGCGCTCGTGCGCACCCAGTCCCTTCGGACGAAGCAGTTTCCGGCCGGCTGCCCCGACCGGATCTTATCGATCGACCTCGACACTGTGTCGACCTCGTCAAACCCCCGACCGGCTCTCCAACCCGAACGGGGGCTCGGGGGCTACTGACGAGTGCATATATCATGGGTACCCCCATCAGCCCGGGACCGCGAACGGGCTGACCTCCTCGAAAGCCCAGTTCTGGCAAAAGGCCCGTAGGCCGCAAAAGAGTGGGCCTGGCCCCTGTTCAGAGCCAGCCCCTAGTGGCCGGCGGAGTCCGACCTCTCAGGTCGGAGCACTCGGTCGGCCAGCTCCACCAGCGCTCGAAGCGACAGGACCCGCGCTGGTGTCAGGCCAACTGCCCTGTGCACGCGACGTCCCCTGACGTCCGTACCAGGGTAGGCGGCCCCTTCCCGAGAATGTCAGAGGACCCGCCAAAGTCAAAGCCCCGGTCCCGTCATCCTGACACACCACAGAGGAGGACGCCCCTTCCCGAAGCCAAGCTGAGGTCAAGCACTATTTAATCGTCGGAGCTGACGGATGTACAGAGCGGTGCGCCACTCTGTCAGCCCGGCCGAAGACCACTCGCCGCAGGACTACCAACCCAGCGTAGGGTTGGGCGGAGGCCGGTCGAACGACAAGACAGAAGACAAGACTCCAAGACGTACAGTACCCCTTCCTTTTTTCTCTCCAAACTCCCATGTAACCTGCTGCCTCCGGGTATATAAGGAGAAGCAGGGCTCCGGGAGGAAGGGCGAGTGAACAAAAGAGAACAAGCAAGCAACCTAGCGAAAACCAATCGAGCGCAACGGAGATCGATCCATTCGACCCCCTGTCTGGCCTGTAACCCTTGGTTCGTCTCACGAATACAATACATCCCAACGGCTCGAACTGGAGTAGGGACATTCGGCCTGAACCAGTATAAACCCCTGACTTCATGAGTCAACCATTCGAGGAGAGGGAGCACGCGACCCCCACTAACCAAAAATTCGTATTGCCGGTGCATGAAACACCGACAATCCTTAGCAAATTTTGAGTTTTCAAGCACCAAGTCATCATAAGAATTTTTTAGTTGCATACAGCCCTCACATGAGCTGATTGGGTCCTTAGAAGCATGCTTTTCAAGTTCATCATTTCTAGCAGATAGCTTCCTAAGGTGACAACTCATGGCATCAATTTCAGCGAGAAGCTTAGGGCAATTAGCACATGATGCATTTGTGTGAGTGTGAAGAAAACTAGCATCAACAGGAATAGGATCTACTAGACATGTACTAGCATCCTTCAACCTAAGTGACTCAAGATCAGAAACCACACTATCATGTAGAGTCCTTAGGTTCTCCAACTCCACAAGCAAAGCATCACACAAAGTACAGCTATCAGAGTCCCGGGAGGAACAAGATCTAAGTGAAGGTACCTACTTCCTTCTCTAGATCCAAACACCTAGCTCTAGACTTGGAATGAAATTTTCCTAGTTTGATAAAAGCATCATGGAGCTGGTCATAGGAAGGTACCTCCTCTGTGGCGTTGTACAGCTCGATGTCGGGTACTTCCATGGCATTGGAGGCCATGAAGCACATGCCGGAGAAGTCATCGCCGCTCTTCGCCTTCTCTTGTGGTTCATCCTCGTCCTCGTCGCTCCATGTCTCTGTGTCGGAGAGGTCAAGGTCGTTGAGCACAGCGAGGACGCGGTGAAAGAGCTTCTTGCCCTTGGCGAACTTGCGGTGTTTCTTCTCTTGCGCCGGCTCGCGAGCTGGAGGCTTCTTGTTGCGGTTCTTGTTGATGTAGTCATTCTTGCCCGCACCGCCTTGTTCATTATTGCCCTTCTCCAGCTTGGGGCCGTTTGCCCGAATGTGGTTGGGGCCACCACACTCAAAGCAAGTGAACTTGCCACTCCTCTTCCTATCTCTCACCCTCTTATAAATGTTTGAAAATTTTCGAGCGACAAGAGCAAGCTCGTCTTCTAGAAATTGTTCCAGAACATCATCGCTTACGTCGCAAAGAGCGGGAAGATAAAACCAGAAGAGAAGTCAAGAGGGGGTCCAGAAGAGGAAGACCTAGTGGGATCGGTAACCAATACCATCGTTTGGGACTTCGTCCTGCGAGCGACGATGTCGAGCTCATGAGTCTTGAGGTGGGAATACAACCCGTCAAGAGTCAAGGTCGACAAGTCCGTATGGTCCGTGATGGTGGTTACCTTCATCTCCCAAATCCTCAGATCGAGTGCTCGAAGAAAATGCCTCGCATTCTCTGAACCAGTGTATGAACAACCCACTGACCGAAGATTGCTGAGAATCTTTGCAAAATGAGCAAAGCACTCATCAAGGCTCTCACCAGCGTGCTGCTCAAACTTGTTGTAGTCACGCTTAAATTGATCCTGTCTCACGGACTTGATCTGAGTGGTGCCCTCATGGTAAGCATTGAGGGTCACCCAGATCTCGTGAGCCGATCGTAGGTGAGAGACACGATCATACTCACTACTGCTAAGTCCCTGTATGAGGAGGTTCTTGGCCTTAGAGTTTGCCTCAACGTCAGCCATGTTTGCGGCGTTGACGTTCTCACAGCCGGAACGTCATACGGGTGCTTCACCTTCTGCCATAAAGAAAAGCCCTGGGCAGTGATGTATGTCTCCATCCGAACCTTCCAGAATGGATAATCAACACCAGCAAAAATTGGAGGCTTAGTTGAGTACTTGTCCGTCGCAATGGCTCTTGAGACCGGTCAAGATCTATGAAAGAGCAAAACCGGCTCTGATACCAATTGAAAGACCGAGATGGCGATCAGAGGGGGGTGAATGATCCCAAATAAAATTGTACCCTACTCAACGTACTCCAAACAATCCCGCGAAGAAACTCGGTGCTCCTCAAAATCGCAAAACCCACAAAATCGGAAACGCCTAGACAACTATGTGTATCCCTAGCTTACATGGATTAGAACCATGAATCATGTGAGGGATTTTTAATCACAATCCTGGTTGTTAGGTGTCCAAAGCAAAGAGGTATCAATTCAAATACTTCTTTTCTAAAAGAGATCAAGCCAAAACACAAAAACCTCTTTTAGAAAAGCAAAAGCAGATTTTTCAGGAATTGTCCTCACTTAGAGAAGGTGGATGGTGGACTTCTGTTACTCCAAAAATTTTGGGAATTTTTCACCCTGTGAGCATATGAGTCTTGAAGCACTCCACCAATCAGGAAAAATCAAGAACTACGAACAGTCAGGATCTTCAATCAGGAAATTTGGGGCTCGGTTTTCACCTCACAGCTCCCAAACGATGCATCCAGTGGACTCCAAAATTTTTCCACAGATGGATATATGAGTCTAGCACCTTCTCCAACAAGAATCAATCAAAAAGGATTTTTCTAGATTTTTCTAAAAATCGAAGACTGACTGCTGCGCGAAGAACAAGTTCAGGACATACTTGCAATCGTGATAGAAACTTGATCTCTAATCTATCCTAGGGTGCAAGAAAGATGTAAAACCAAATGAGCACCCTCAAGACATCCTTGATAAACAACATTTAGAAGGAGTGGAGCAAATCCAAATTGCGATAGTAAATTGCGAGAATTTACATGCGGGAAAGTAAATGCTGAATTTAAATTGCATAAAGCAAAGACATAATGTAAATGCGGAATTTAAATTCACAAGAATGCAAAGAAAATCTTTGTATTTTCTGGTTGGAAGGTTTACAAAGCCTCACTTCATGTGGGCAAAGCTCAAAGGAGCAACTCAAACCTTCAAGTGAGGGAGGGCACCCCTCCCCCTCTATTTATACTACTCTAGGGCCACCTACCACCCTTGGATGAGTCCCAAACCCTAGGGCACTCCTCCAAGGGCTAGGATTAACCCTACTCATTTCACCCCACACATGGGCTTTACATGGGCCACATTGGCCATACATGGTGTAACACCACAATTTTTGCTTTTCATGAATTTAAATGAAATTTGACACTTTTGTGAATTTTTGGAATTTTCTGGAATTTATTTAGATTTAATTTGAATTTATTCCCTTTTGAAATAATTAAAGAATTAAAAGTTGCAAATAAAATTTTGTTGCAAATATTTTATTTGAGTCCCAAATGCCCTAAAATATTTTCTAGAATTTTTCTGGGATTTTTCTGAGTATTTTGCTATTTTTCTTTAATTAAATGAATTTCTAGAAATTAATCGGATTATTTAATCGTTGGAAAAACCGAGTTGGTTTTACTGTTCATCCGACTGGACCCGAGTCCGAGTTAGACTCGAGCCCGACCCAAGCCGCGTTTGAGCCAAACCCGGACCCAACCTAACCCTAACCCTCTCGACCGTCCGATCAAGATCGAACGGCCGAGATTGAGCCACGTCGCCCGAATCCAAGCCCGACCGAGCCAGCCAGGTCGCCCAGCCGGACCCGAGCCCAAACCCCACAACCATTGGATCTTGATCCAATGGCTGCCGTTGCGCCACGTCACCCAAATCCGAATTGGATTCGGATTCCGCCGCCGCAGCCGTGTGGGCCTCGGTTTCCGCGGTTTTCACGGACGCCGAGGGACCTATTTAATGCGCCGCCGCCAGCGTGTTGCCGACTTCCGTGCGCACCCGTAGCCCTAGACAACGTCACCTGAGCCACCGCCGTTTGCCCGCACGAGCTCGCCGTAGTTGGTCTTGCGCTCCGCCGCGGTTAGTCGCCGTTTCCGTCGCCGTCCGCCGTCATCCGCCGCCGTTGAGTCCAGATCCGGAACCACAAGGACAAGCCAGTTGGAGGGTGCCTTTCACCTCGCCGGAATCGTGCCCAAACGCCATTGCCGTGGTCATCGTCGTCGTCTCTGGCGAACCAGCTCCGCCACACGCCGTCGCTCGAGCTCCCTCCTCTGTCCGATCAAGATCCAGCGGCCAGGATTCGTCCACGTCATCCCCGGGTATTTTTCCACGTTTTAGTTTTTAGATCTGTTTCCAACCGTTGGATCTAGATCCAACGGTTTAGATTGTGCCACGTAGCCAAAACCGCACCGTGCTAGGATCAATATCAGCCGTTAGATCCAGATCGTACGGCTAGGGTTAGCCACGTTGTAAACTCTAGATTAGATCTTGACCGTCCGATCAAGATCGAACGGTCCAGGTGGACCGAGCCGTTTCTGACGCGTGAAACCCAGATCCGATCTGGGCCGTTGATTTTCAAATCAACGACCGAGATCCAGCCACGTGGCTGGGAGGCTGACCGTCGCGGTCAGCGCGGTCACGCCAGTCGCCGCTGACGTCAGCCGTGACGTCACGTGGGGCCCGCGTGTCAGCGACCGAGCCAAACCGCACCATGACGTCATGCTGACGTCACGGTGGGGCCCGCGTGTCAGCCCACTCGGCTGAACCGTGCGCTGACGTCATGCTGACGTCACCCGAGGGGCCCACTTGTCAGAGACACGAGCCGTGGACCGGGTCCACGGTGGACCGGGCCAAACCGTGCGCTGGGTCCATGGACCCGAGGCGACGTGGCGGCCTCTGATTGGTCCACGTGTCATGCTGACGCAATAATTAATTTCCGAAAAAGAAAATGATTTATTAATTCGGTTTATTGATTTCAAAAATGGATTCAAACTTCAAATGCTTATAACTTTTGCGTTTCAACTCCGATTTGGGTGATTCAAATTTCTAAATTTTTATAAAATTTAGATATACCTAATGGTGAATTTTATTAAATTTTTGGACCAAAGTTTTTCTATGTATAATTATTTAATTGATTATTTGAACTTTAAACGCTTATAACTTTTGCATTTTAACTCCGATTTGGACGATTCCAATTTCTAAAAATTTATAAAATTATGCTCTCTTTGTTTATGGACTTTATTTGGATGTTTGGACACTTTTTGTCTACTGTTTTATTCATTTATTGCTATTTGCACGCGTTACGAGTAGACGTTGAAGTGCCCGAAGGCTTCGAAGGTGAAGTGTTGACCCAGGAGCCATCTCAGGACCAAGATCAAGTACTCTTTGAAGGCAAGTTGTGCTTTGACCATGTTGATCCCATTTTGAAATTAATTTGATTTAAATTATTACATGCTAGTTCAATTATAAAATGCTTTAATTGATTTTGGGGATTAGTTAATTGCCTAGTTGCTGTATGCCACCTTGACATAAATAATTGTATGCCATGAACCCCTTGTCACCCTAGTTGAGGATTAAATAGTTGGACATATTAAAAGTGCCAACATGGGTATTTAGACCGCTGTAGTAGAATGCTTAGACCTGCCACGTATATATGACATGATTTTGACAATTACATGTTAACTTTGACTTAATGAGATATGGAACGTGTTTTTGAGAAGTGTCATGTGTTATTGAGGATGGTGTTGATAGCACGTGGTGCATGGTAATCAACTGGGGGTTTGATAAATAGATTTGGACCGGGGCATGTGGCAAGAATGATTGGGTGGGCCAGTTGTGGCATTGGGAACGTTGGTTTGGTTCTTCAGGTAGTCTTGCCCTGGTCAACATAAGGACTTAACCTTGCAAGCCTTTGAACTGAGTCAGTCGTGCAACCACATGTCCGTAATGGGACGGACCTAGTTGAGTAAGTTACTAATAACTTACATGTGATACCTCGGGTGTCAACTACACCTTTTGTGTAGTTTGAAAGGGGAGAGTACCAAGGCAATGGCATGGTACCCGTCCAACGGTATGTCGGTCCCATACTTCGCCTTTGTTAAGGGAAGGGATGGTGTATGGCAAAAACCGGAAAGGTTCACTTGTGTAGTTAGCCGTTTCCGAAAGGCTTTGTTACGATCACTCGCCTTTATGGTGTTTGGCTGTATCTTGTGGGTAAAGTGCATAACCTCTGCAGAGTGTAAAATCTATTCGAATAGCCGTGTCCGCGGAATTGGACATTGCTCGGGGATTACAGTCAAGGGTTAGACTTTCTTGGAAATAACTTGAACTTGGAAAGTTTGGTTGGGTTAAATGATGATGTTGATGGAAATGTGGATTAGGAATGAGAAAGATGTTTATTTAATGTAACACCCCGGCATTTAATATGCCTGAATGGTACCAAACATGAGCTAAACAACATCTAAATACCATGAATTAAGGTAAATTACAGCAAAGGAGTAAATGCTAAAACCATAGATTTTGGCAGCATCTCCTTTGTTTTAACATGATTTGAAGGAGCAACAACAGCATTGTAATATAAGGCAATATGAAAGACAACTAAAACAACAATAAATAACGACTTAACAACCATGTAAGTCTAGTTTCAAGCATTAATATCTCCAAGAGTCAAACGAACAATAAGACTCTCATATAGCAAAGCTAAACCTTAAAGCAATAATCATCACACGCAATTTATTATCAAAAACTAATTGAATGACTTGTGGAATCAAATGAGTGAAGCTACGTGCGGAAGTGTGACTATTTCCCTTCCCCGCATGTCGGTCTCATGGTACCTAAAACAACAAGAAAACACAAGCGTGAGTTCGAAACTCAGCAAGCATATTGCAATGGTACAACAAGAACAATTACATGGCAATAATATCTCACATCATGTAAACCATCTCATTCATCATCAAATATCATTATCATCATCATTATGTATGCAATGCAATGCTATGCTCATGTCTCCTTGGAAACTCATACCGGTATGGTTGGGTGCACACCCGTCGGTGTGCACCCTCTCCCCCCTTCCATCCCGAAGATGGAGGGTGCCTACTCCTCGCTTCCGTTCACCGCGGTGAATGGAATCACGATGTAGGACTTACTCATTGGCTCTCCGGATTAGTCATAACTTTCTCACCGACCTTCCCGGACTAGTTACGACTTTCTCACCGCCCGGGCCATGTAATCATGCCATGTATGCAAATATGCCAACATCATAATTAACTTGTACATTAACACATGGCATCATAACATGATAAACATACTCATCATATCATTGGCAATCATTAAAGCATGGCAAGTGATCATCTCATATAATCAATCTCCTAGTCTCAACTAGCAACCTACAAACCGCTATCCATTACAATACACTTGCCTCAACCACGGGCGACGGATTGGCGAGAAGTAGAAGGCCCTCCCGGGGTCACACCATCTGCACATAGGGACCACACACTCACAATCAAGCCCACAAAACAGTACGCAAACCCTCATCTACCCCGACATGACCAACTACTCGCAAAACCCGAAAATAGCGGTTCTGTCCCGTCGGGATAGCAGCCTTCCAAAAGGCATAACTCGGGTTCTAAGACTCCGAATCAATTAAACGAGTACATCCTTGTGTAGCTTAGGAAATTTTCCAACTTTTTCTAGGTATAGGGAAAGACTGATTCGGACTCTAAAGTTGTTTAATCTAAAAAAAACCGTGATCTGTTCCAATCACGTCACAGATTTTAACACGCTCGGAAAACAGCCATAACTTTCAAACGGCTGGGCAGAATTGGACGTTCTTTATATACAATGAAAGATAATGAAATTATCTACAACTTCTTCAACATCCGTATGACCAGATTCCGACTCTAAATTGGCGAAAACCTAAGCCCTAGTTCGACTGCTCATGCTGCCCGAAACAGAGCACGTGGCAACTTCTAGATTTCATCTAATCTACTCAATTGCAGCACCACCAATTGATTTAAAAACTTGATAAACACCCTTAGAACAGTACCTAGATCAACCCCAAGGTTTCCCATGGCCATACCTTCGCCCGACGCACGAGAACCCAATAGATCTCCTCCCGGATCGCTCCTCGCTCCAACGGACGGATCTTCGAGGTGCAGGGGTGGGGATACTACCCTAGGACAGCAAGGGGGTGGAGGAGAGGTGGTGGAGAGGGATGGGGAGGAGAGGGGCGCAAGGAGGGGCGGCTAGGGGAGATGGAGGCGCATGGGGGAGGAGGAGGAGGTGTGGGGGCGCATGAGGGAGAGGAGGAGGAGGTGTGGGGCGCATGGGGGGAAACCCTAAAGGGGTTGGCAGGTTCCCCCCCCTCATGGGCCAAAAAGCCCCCACTGACGGCCCATTTAATTCCCTCAAGGCCCAAACTAGCTCCCGCAAGGCCCAAACTCCCCCGGAGAGGCCCGGAAACACAATTAAACTTCATAGCGTATGGTTTCAACCTCCAATTTCATATTTCATAAAGTTTTTGACCTCAACATTCACATTAAATAAGGTTACGACACTCCGTGGTGTCACATTTAACTCCTCGAAAAGTTATTGTTATTATCCTTGTTTTTACTACTTTCGAATCTACTTATGATACTTGTCAAATGCTGTTTACTGCAATCATACCTTGGGCTATCCCTTTGTATTAAGCCATGCATGTAGTATATTAGCTTGCATTCTGTGCATGACTTGCTGAGTACCAAGTACTCACCCTTGCCACAAAACAACACCAGTTGAAGAGGAGGCAACGCCAGCTTTGGAGGAGGAGTATCAGGAGGAGCCGTCTAACTAGGGAGCGAGCCCAGTCAGTTGCCTGTGGTATGCTGGATGGCGCCACGAAGTTATCTTATTTTCCGCTGCTATTATTTCCCTTTTAATAAGTTTCACCCTGCGAGGCGTATATTTGTAACTTGACCTTAAGGTCGAGCAACCCCGTTTCATTAACTACTTTAAGTACCTTATTATTTCGTTGAGTATGATT
The DNA here is from genome assembly GCA_036346355.1 of Rhipidocladum racemiflorum. NCBI lineage: Eukaryota > Viridiplantae > Streptophyta > Magnoliopsida > Poales > Poaceae > Rhipidocladum > Rhipidocladum racemiflorum. Next base: position 27,207,771 of record CM070589.1, read on the forward strand.
GTGATATTTACCAATGTTGAGACTATGTGCACTAGCGTGATCCTGGACTAGTGCTGAATACACAGAGGGTCCGGATTTGCAAATTCGGGTCCCGACACATGGGTTTTAAACAAAACCCGATCAACCCGATGCAACGGGCCTTCATCCGCCGGACTTGACCGCTCAGTTTCCTCCTCTTCGAGCCTCCAACCCGAACTGGAAACCTTGAGCCACCTCAAGTCCATTTCCATGACGTCCAAGTGAACCTGGTTTGAGCCCAACCATCTCGTCGGCATCCTTGACCGCTCCGGACCTCAGTTCTCCCAACCTAGTCCCGGTACTCACCAACGACCATAGCTGCCTCAAGAACCTGTACCACAATGAACAAACCATTTTGCACATACCACAATGCACATACCTTTTTCTTCCTGCATGTTAGTCCACAATTATCATTAATTCAAACATCCAATACCGAGTGAAATCAAACTCAAACCTGAGCACACCTTGCTCAAATAAAGTCAAATACTCATCACAAACATGGATGGACCTCCCATGGTCCTTCAGAGACGCTCAGCCGATCACTCCCCGGAGCACTCGGCTACCGATGTAAGTCTAATCTTGTTTCTTTCCCTTGAATGAAACTTTACGTGGTGCTGATCATCTTCTGATTTCAGCAATCGCCGTCAGTGGAAGTGGCGGGGGTTCTAGATGATCTCCAGGGTACTTCATCGGCTCTTCCGCCCGTGCAATCTCCGACGCTTCCCGATGTGCCGCCGCCTGCAGACATTGTGCCAATCTCCCCTGACTCAGCCGATCCTGCCAACCTTCTTGGCTTCACCCTGGACGAGCTGAGTGATCCCGAGGTGGTGTCTATGGACTATTATCCGGCTGATGTTCGGCGGATACTTGATGCCTCCATCACGGCGTCGGCTGTTGTGACTTCCGAGCCAGGCATGTAGGATAGACTCAACCTTCTCCTTCATGAAGTCATGCAGCCCGAAGCTAGGCTCTTGGAGAATACTCAACCACTCAGGAACGCCATGGCCACGATTCAAGCCGATCTCCCTCCTGAGGCCATGAACGCTTTATTAGATGTCTGCCACTTGGATGATCGGAGGGAGGCGGTGCGAGCAACTAGGTCCAGAATCGCCCAGAGGGAAGCGCAGCGAGTTGATCAGAAGATTCTGGACGAGCTGGTAGCCGACGCCAAGCTTAAGAAGAGTGAATTCGATCAAGGCACTACTGCCCTCAAGTTAGGCAAAGGCAGAGCCCAAGAGTTGGAGATGGCCAAGAAGAAGCTCGAGGAACAACTGGCCTTGGTGACGAAGGAACTGACCGACTGCCAACTGAAGAACGTCGAATCAGCTTCGTCTCTGGTGGACAAGAAGAGGCAGATCGGCGAAGTTTTTGCTAAGGTCAAACTCCAGTCGGTCAAGGTAGTTCCCATTCCTGGTGATGCAACAGCCGATGAGCGACTCTTGGACAGTGTCCAAGCGACCATTGGTAAAGCGGTGGCGGCACTATCGGGCCTAGGAGCCCATCTCCCCAGATCAGGATTGTGAAAAACTTTATGTTGTTTTCACAAACTTTGCTGAATGTTTGGATGTTTTGTACTGTGGTTGTAAACTTTTGGATGCTTGGGATGCAATTTTATCATCGGCTTAGCTCGCTGATTGTTTTAATGCTTTTCGCTTTATCTACACTGGATGTGTCTACGCCCCGACCCATACGCTAGGATAGTACAGCTTCAAGTATTTTCCGTTGATCGCTTTTGGCAATATGTATCCTTCAAGAGTTTCGAGTATGTATGAGTTACCACTTGTTAGCCGATTTATTTTATATGGGCCCTCCCATGTTGGAGACCACTTACCAAATCGGCTGTCTTTAGAACCAACGGGCAATACAGTTTTCCACACTAAATCGGCTTGATAGAAGGATTTAGGCACCACCTTCTTGTTGTAGGATATGGAGATCATTTCCTTGTTCCTTTTAAGCCGATCCAATGTGGCCAACCTTAATTCCGCTAGGTCATCCAAATTATCTAGCATCAAACATCTGTATTCATCAGCCGATAAATTGTTTTGTTCAGATATCCTGACCGAGTCGATGTTGATTTCCACAGGCAGAACGGCCTCCTGTCCATATACTAGCTGAAAAGGAGACAGCTTAGTCGACCCGTGGTAAGATAACCAATATGCCCATAACGCTTCCAATAACGTAGAGTGCCAGTTCCTTGGTTTTTCCTTGATTTTTCTTTTTATCAGCTTTATCAAAGTCTTGTTTGATGACTCGGCCTGACCATTGGCCTGAGCGTAATAGAGCGAAGAGTTGAGCAATTTGATACCCAAGCTTTTCGCGAAGTCTTGGAATTCTTTTGACATAAATGACGTCCCCTGATCGGTCGTGATTGTCTGTGGGATTCCGAATCTGTGGATGATATGTTCGTTGACAAATTTGATTACTTCTACGCTTGTGACCCTTTTGAGTGGTATGGCCTCAACCCATTTTGAAAAATAATACGTCGCTGCAAGAATAAACTTGTGACCTCTACTGGATGTCGGGAATATTTGGCCGATTGCATCTATACCCCATCCCCTAAACGGCCATGGTTTGATGATCGGATGTAAGACCGATGCTGGTACTAACTGTACATTGCCAAACTTCTGGCATGTTTGGCATCCCTTGTAATATTTGAAGCAATCTTCCAACATTGTCGGCCAGAAGTATCCTGTCCGCCTTAGCATCCATTTCATTTTATGAGCCGATTGGTGTGATCCGCAAATCCCTTCGTGTACTTCCCCCATTGCTACTTTGGCTTCCTCATTCCCAAGGCACCTTAGCAGTAAGCCTTCTATGGTTCGAAAGTACAAGGTACCCTCCAGTACAATATATTTTAACGCTTTGCGCCGGACTTTCCTCTTAGTCGGCTTATTCGGACCTAGCAAGTAGTCTCTTATCTCTGTTCTCCAATCGACAGATTGAGCAAACATAACCGACCCATCGTTTAACTTGGTCGATTCCTGTCGGCTTTTACCTTTGTACCCTGATGCCCATTGTGCCAGTAGGTTTGCTTTACCGTTGATTTCTCTGGGGATATGTCTTATGGAGAACATTGTGAATGTCTCGATTATTTGGAGGCATTGACGCAGATACTGAGTCAGTACCTCATCGTTGCATCCGTATTCTCCTTTGACCTGTTGCACGATCAACATTGAATCCCCAAAGGCTTCTACGTTGCTTTCTCCCATGCCTTCTAGTAGCTGCAACCCCTTGAGTAATGCTTCATACTCGGCCTGATTATTTGAACATCGATCATCAAGCCGATACATGAATTCAAATTCTTGTCCTTTGGGTGAGGTCAATACTATGCCGATGCCCTCACCTTCTTGGCAAACCGATCCGTCAAAGTACAGTTGCCAAGGAGTGACATCCGCCATTCCAATTAACGTGGCACCTCCTGTGAGGAAATCGGCTATAACCTGCCCTTTGACAGATTTAGCCGATTCGTACGTTAGATCGAACTCGGTTAAGGCATACGCCCATTTGCCGAGTCGGCCCCATAGAATAGGCGCAGATAGTATGTACTTAATGACATCGGTTCTACATACTATAGTGCATCTTGACGCCAAGATATAGTGAAGAGCTCAAGGTCAGGCAAGGCTGTCTAAGAGGCTATGGAATAGTTGATCAACAACAGGGTAATGTTGTGTGTGCCAATTGAAGTCATTCTAAAAGCTCCTTCGTTTGTGTCCCAGTTGCCGATCAAGCTAATAGCTAATAAAGTGCAAGCGAAGTACAAAGACAAGCACAATTTTTCCACAAGGGGGTACCTGATTTCAGCATCTAGAAGTCGTCGGCTTAAGTAAAATATGACTTGTTCTTTGCCATCAGATTCCCGCGTCAGGATAGCTCCTACGGCTTCTTCTTCAGCCGATATGTACATTCTGAAAGGTAAATCACCCTTCGGCGCGACCAAAACTGGAGGTGTCATCAAATATCTTTTTATGTCATCGAAAACTCTCTGCTGATCGACTCCCCACACAAACTCTTGGTTGCTTTTTAGTTTCAACAATGGGGTGAAGGCGCGAGTTCGACCAGACAAATTTGAGATGAAGCGCCGCAGGTAATTAATCTTGCCGATCAATATCTGCAACTCTTTTTTATTTGTCGGTGGTTTAGCATCGGCTATAGCTTGGACCTTCACTTGATTTACTTCTATTCCTTTTTCATGCACTGTAAACCCAAGAAATTGTCCAGCCGATACTCCAAAAGCGCATTTGACCGGATTCATCTTCAGCCCGTCTGCTCTTGTGCTTTCAAACATTTTTTCCAAATCGGCTAAGTGTTGCCAGTCTCCTTTTGATTTTACTACGACATCATCGATGTAGATCTCTACAGTATGGCCGATTAAGTTGTGGAAAATATGGTTCATAGCATGTTGGTATCTGGCCCCAGCGTTTTTCAAGCCGAATGTCATGACGGTCCATTCGTAAAGCCCTAAAGCCCCTGGGCATCGAAAGGCCGTCTTAGGTATATCGGCTTCAGCCATAGATATTTGATTATACCCGGCATTCCCATCAAGGAAGCTTATGATTTTGTTCCCAGATGCAGCATCGATGAGCATATCGGCTATTGGCATCGGGTACTCATCTTTTGGCGTGGCTTTACTCAAATCCCTAAAATCTACGCATACCATTAGCTTACCGTTCTTCTTTTTTACCGGAACGATATTTGAGACCCACTCAGTGTATTGGCAAGGCCTGATAAACCTGGTTTCTAATAATCGTTCTACTTCCTCTTTTATAGCGTCATGTAGTGTGGAATTAAATCGCCTTGGATATTGTTTAAATGGCCGATACCCATCCTTTATGGGTTGCCGATGCTCGACAAGCTGTCGGCTTAAACCTGGCATTTCGTAGTACTCCCATGCAAAACAATCCTTGTACTTTCTAAGTATGTCGACCAACTTTGCTTTGTATTCTGGGTCTAGTTTAGTGCTTACATAAGTTGGCCTTTTCCTATCTCCTTGTCCAATGTCAACTTCTTCGAGCGGATCAGTGGAGGTAAATCCTTGCCCTCGTCTTTCTTCTTCGAAGTCTTCGATAGCTTCTTCGCACTATATTTCTCGCCGATAGCTCCTCATCGTTTCCTGCAACTCCGTCACTATCTTGGACTCCATCTTCTCACAACTTCATCCGTCCAATCAAACGCGTTGGGTTTAACGCTGATTGGCTTTAGACCTAATTTCCCAATGCAGATGAAATCGCAATCGTCCAAAAACCTTCCTGATATGTGTCGGCGTAAGAGCCGACAGTCACCTCCGGATCGGGTGTATATGAAGTTCGAACAGGGGGCTTTCATGGAGATCGCTCGAGAGATGGAGGAAAGGGATCAATGGCGAAGCTTGCAAGGGGACGCTAGGGTTTACCGAGGTTCGGGCCCTCCTAACGAGTAATAGCCCTAGTCCTGCTTATCTGTTCTTGCTTGTATTCATGGGGGGAAACTGAGACCATCCAAGCCGATGGAAACGCTCTCTCAGAGGTTGAATAACCTAGCTGAATCTATCCAACCCACAGAAATCCAAGCCCTTTCTCCCATGCACCCTGGCTTCCTTTTATACTTGGACTGGCTAGGGCGCAAGGGAGCTTACATCAGTGAACCATACTCATTACACTGCCATGCCGTATTTAATTCACCTGTCACTATTCTTGAGTCACACTTAATGCTCTGACATAGCCGACTTCACCCGGCCTCGGGCCCCGCGTGCCTGCCGGCTCCGCCCGCCTCGCCCGGGGGGGATTGAGCCGTGACGTCACCCGTGATAAATGCGCGTGTTGGGAACATGCGCCATCACACTGTGGCCTTTATTATCCCCATTTAATGCGCACGATATGCATTAAATGCCTTTGATCCTCTGTGTGGTGGCACAGACCACTAGGTGGCCTCGGGAGCCGAGCGCTAGCGGCATGGCCTGAACGCCACCTGTCCGCTGGGCGACCACCTTGCTGACCGCCAGCGGTGTGGCCTGAGCGCCACCTGTCCGCTGGGAGACCACCTTGCTGACCGCCAGCGGTGTGGCCTGGAAGCCACCTGTCCGCTGGGCGACCACCTTGCACCCTTACTGCGGTGAAGTGGTCACCCTGGTGTAGAATACACCGACAGTCACCCCCGTGCCCACCCTGGAGCGCCTTTGTCCCTTTTTGGAAAACAGCTTAGTCTCCCGGGTGGGTCCATTATAAATGCCCACGTAACGTCGCAGCTTTAAATGCCCGCCGCCGTTTCTGGGCACCGAGGCGGAACATGCAGCCGCCCCCGCCTCGTAACCGACGCTGGATTTTTGGGAACGTGCCCACGTTGTGACAGCTTTTTGGGTTTCCCGCCTTTGAACCGCCGCGACCCTTCGGGTTTCCCGCCAGATTACCCCCCCCCCCGTGTGGCTATATATAAGTTGCCACGGGGGGAGCGGTTCTTTCTTTCGATCTCACTTCAACTACTAAGTCCTCAACCGTGCTTCTTGTGAACTACCTCCGTCTTGCACATCGCCTCCTTCTTGCACATCATCTCCTTCGCCCAGATGGCAGCTCCAGTACCTCTGCTCCCGCCGTCGACCGTCGAGGAAGAGGACTCCGCAAGGTTTTCCCGGCATATTACCGGCGGCACCCTCCGCGTCCACGCCAGGACCACCGTGTCCGGCTGCCGCCCGGGAGAAGTGATTTTCTTCGGCTGGGCGATGCTGGCGGGCCTACTCCCGCCAGTTTCCGACTTGTACCTCTCCATCCCCAACTTCTACTCCATCCACAATATTCATCTTCCTCCCAACTCCATCGTCCTCCTTGCTGTCTTCTCCTACTTCTGCGAAATGTTTGTGGGAGTGGCCCCCAACCTTCCTCTCTTTCGCTTTTTCTATGCCTTGCGCGCTGCCAGGGATCCTTCCATCCCGTCAGGGTGCTACCACCTTCGCCTCCGAGACGGCGCGGCTTCGCGCTACATCCCGTTGGACTTTAGGTCCAACTGGAAGACCTAGCGCAACGAGTGGATCTACGTCGCGGACGACAGCGGCATTGAAGTCCTAGAGTTGCCGACTGGGCCGACGGTCAGCAACCCCACCTGGGGAGCACACGTTGATGAGACGCCTGAACTCCAGACGATGCTGGCCTGCGTGGACCAGCTGCGGATAGCGGGCCTGACGGGAGGCATGGTTCTTTGAGACTTCATATCTCGAAGAATCAGCCCCCTGCGCCGCCGTGCCCGCCCGGCCTGGCAGTACACGGGCCCCGATGACGTGACCCGGACAATTCCCAGAGGTAGGCTACTTGTTTTCCTTTTCTTCTCTTCTTCCTTTCTTTTTCTCTCTTTTTTTTGGTGCTTTTGGCGACTGCCGTCGAGCTGACAGCATTCTTCTTCCTTTTTTATTTTCCAACAGCTGCAGGGGACTTATCCTCTGCGAAAGTTGACGCTTGGATGGGGCTGCTGGGCGCCCCTGGCGTCATCCCGCCTTTCCCGGTAGGCGCACTCCCGTTTTGCCTCGTGGAGCCCCGGGAGCGCGTGGCGATCACCCGGTCAATGCCTGCCATGGACGCCATGGGACCGGTGAACACGCCGCGCCAAGGGGCCCTAACGATCTGGGACCCTCCTCCAGCTGGCGACCAGGGAAGGGGCAAACGCCCCGTTGATGACGACGCCCCTGGTACCAGGCCCAAGAGGCTTTGCGTCCCGACAGGGGATACGACGACCTCGATCGCACCGCTGGGCTCAACCGTGGCGGGGAGCTCTACGGCGGCCGCGGCTACAACTTCAACTGCTCCCGTCGGGGTGGCTACAGTAGACGTTGCCCCGACCATAGCTCCGCCGGCACCGACCCTTCCGCCGCCGCTGGCGCAGGTCGCTCCGTCGGCCCCGGCTCTTCCGCCTGCGCCAGCTGCGCATGTCATACTACCGCCACCACCGGCGCCGCGAGGGGTGCCGAATCTCCCTCCGACCACGCCTCGTTTCAAGGGACCTCCTACCAGGTATTTAAACCAAAGCACGACAAACCATTAAGGTTTTTTAATATGAGAGGCTTACCCCCTTTTTACCTTCTTCAGGGCGACCACTTCAAGTGCCCCAGCCGAGGGCGACCAGGAAACCGCAGCGGCCGTGATAGCGCTGGTTGCGGCGGACGAGCATCAGGGCGACGTGGGTGACCGCCAAGTGGCCGCCACAGGGGCGACCAGCGCGCCGACCAAAGGCGAGTTGGGCGTGTCGCCCACTTTGGAGGCCTCCAACGCTTCAGTTCCCTAGGCGGACGCGGACGCTCTACTGGCCGCCCTTGGCGAGCTGCATTCCGGCATGAGCAATCGCCTTGCGACAAGGAAGTAGAGGCTGAAGGAGGCCGCCGTGGAGATCAACCGCCTCCGCAAGGAGGCGCAGGACTGGCGCGGCCAGGCAGAGCGGCTGGAGCGGGAGCTGCAGCAGGAGAGGACGCAAGGAGCCCTCCGTGTCAAGGCGCTCACCAGGGAGCGCGACGCGGAGAGGAGTGACCAGATCCACGCAGAGGTCGAGACCACCTCTATGTTGCGCCCCGCCTTCGACCGGATGGTGGCGACTGGCGCTGGCCCGGAGGCTGGGCCGCCCCTTGAGCAGAGGGCACGACACTATGCTTTCTGCATGGGCCGTGTCGCCGACTTCCTCACCCTTATGCCCGCCGCCTTAGCGACCTGGTCCAGTCAAGAAGGGCGTGCAGTTGTGGCGGCCACGGTAGAGTACGTGCTAGCGTGCTGCGCCAGCCGGGATGCCAACTTCGACCCCCTGGTCGCCATCCAGGGGGTGGAAGGGGACTGGGCCCGTGCAGAGGCGCAGGTCCACGACGCCGCCGAACAGGTCGCCGGTCAGCTCGAGATGGTCAACCCGGCGCTGGAAGCGGTGGCCGAGGACGTGGCTCTTGGGCTGGACGGTGGTCCGGCAGAGGACCAGGGGGCCGCGGAAGCCACGACAGACGAGGAGTGAAGACCCTCGACTTAGTTTTTCTTGTCTTTTGTTTTTGTCTTCATTTGTAAAAACTCCTGCAAGTTAGTTCTTACTCATGAATGCACATGTTTCCCTGTACATGCCTTATGCTTGAGTGTTTGTCCGCGCGCTCCACTTTGCTGGTTCTGCACGAGCGAACAGGCAGCCGCACGCTTTAAAGGTTAGTCGGGATGCAGGGTTCAAGACCCCCGCGCCGGAACATCGCCATCTCAGGACCTTAGGACCTTGTGAAACTAACTACTCTCGCGGTCTCTTGGGACCGAACACTTGGTGAGGCGTGGCAGGGTAGTAGGCTCTCTTGGTAGCGGTGTTTAAGTCACCGGTTCTCACGGGGACACCCGGAGCGTCACGACTGTGTTGAGAACCGTGCCAAACCAGCCGCCCGATCGCCCATCCCTGCTCGCCGCGCTCACCCAGCAGTTCCACTTTTACCGTCGAGTTTTCAGAGAGTCGCAAGGTACTGAGGGCAACTACGCGGATGCAGACCATTAGGGCGCAAACCAAAAAAAGAGAACGCAGATGATAACTGCTTTGAATAAAAAACGAATGCTTGATTAAACAGAGGCTTCCCGCGACCAGCCAAGGAGAGGAAGGCTCAGTCCGGCTGGTCAGGGCACACAGCTCTGCACTTACAGCCATTTTTAGGGATAGAACTTGCGCAGAAGCTCTATGTTTTGGGAGTTCGCCAACTCCTCCCCGTCTTCAGTGGCCAGCCTGACCGCCCCAGGGCGAGAGACTGAGACCACTTTGAAGGGGCCCTCCCACTGGGGAGACAGTTTGTGCAACCCGGCATGCATCTAAATTCTGCGCAAGACCAGGTCGCCCACTGCCAGTGTTCTCTCGCTGACCCGGGCAGCGTGGTAGCGCCTGAGACTTTGCTGGTACCGGGCAGTGCGCAAGGCTGCGCGGTCTCGCATTTCTTCCAGGAGATTGGCTTCCTCTCGACGCAGGTCTTCCTCGCCTTCCTCCGTGAATGCCGCAACGCGCGGTGACCCTAAGGCCAGCTCCGAAGGCAAGACAGCTTCCGCGCCGTAGACCAGGAAGAAAGGAGTTTCTCCGGTGGCCCGGCTGGGGGTGGTACGAAGCGACCACAGTACTGCCGGGAGCTCTTCAGTCCATCGGGCTCTACGCTTATGGAGTCGATCAAACGCCCTGGTTTTGAGGCCCTTCAGCACCAGCGCATTGGCCCGCTCAACTTGGCCATTAGTCCTTGGGTGGGCCATCGAAGAAAAACAAACCTTGGTGCCCATTTCTTCACACAAACCCAAGAAGGCAGCGCTGGTGAACTGTGTGCCATTGTCGGTGATGATGCGGCTGGCGACCCTGAAGCGGATGAAGATTCCTTGCATGAACTTGACTACGGCGGCGGCGGTAATGGCCCTCACTGCTTCGGCTTCCACCCATTTGGTAAACTTGTCGATGGCGACGAACAGATGGGTGTAGCCCCCTGTGGCCCGTGGGAACGGGCCCAAGATATCTAGCCCCCAGACCGTGAAGGGCCATGAGAGCGGGATGTTTTACAGAGCCTGGGCTAGTCGGCGGATTTGCTTGGCGTGGAACTGGCACGCCTCGCACTTCCTCACCAGCTCGCAAGCATCCTGGAGGGCGGTTGGCCAATAGAACCATTGGCGGAAAGCTTTCCCAACCATCGTTCGACTGGACATATGGCTCCCGCACACGCCTCCATGGATATCAGAGAGCAGACTGCTCCCCTCTTCCCGAGTGATGCACTTCAGAAGAATTCCGTTTCTACCCCGGCGGTATAGGTCCCCGCCCACCAGGGTATAGCACTTGGCCTTTCGTGCTATCTTCTCTGCTGACACATCATCGTCGGGGCACACTTGATCCCGCAGGTAGGCCAGGATCGGATCCATCCATGTGCCTTCCCAGTCAAGTGTGGCGACCACTCGGTGATCGCCCGGGTACTCCGTCTGGCCAGACGTTTCCGCCGGTACTACTCTCCCTTCCGGAACGAGGGCTGAAGTAGCGTCACCATCGTCCCCACCAGAAACGGAGGCCGCGATGGACGGTTGCGGAAGCCTTTCTTCAAATACTCCGACCGGAACAGGGGATCTTGTCGAGGCGAGCTGCACGAGCCCGTCCGCCAAGTAGTTGTCGCGCTGGGGGATATGAGTAAACCCAGCCCGTCGAAGTGTCGCTCCATTTTTCTGACCTCTGCCAGGTACATCGCCATGACAGGATCAGAGCAGGAGAACTCCTTTCTCGCTCGGTTGACAACCAGCAGGGAGTCGCCCTTGACTTGCAGACGCCGAACACCGATGGCTGCGGCGGCACAAAGTCCCACCAGCAAGCCTTCGTACTCAACAACGTTGTTGGTGGCCTTGAAGTCCAGGACGACCACGTACTTGAGGAGGTCTCCGGTTGGGGAAACCAGGAGGACCCCAGCCCCCGCGCCTTCGAGCCTGAAGGAGCCGTCGAAGTAAAGTGTCCAGGTGGAAGGCGCAGGTATTTCTTCAATTTCGGACTTGGCAGGAGTCCATTCGACGATGAAATCTGCCAATCTTTGACTCTTGATTGTAGTGCGGGGGGCGAACTTGAGACCGAACTCCCCCAGCTCCACGGACCACTTGGCAATGCGGCCCTCCACTTCACGATTGTGAAGGATCTCACACAGGGGATAGGCAGAAACCACTGTGATCTCCCTTCCTTGGAAATAATGCCGCAACTTCCTGGATGCCACCAGCACGGCGTACACCATCTTCTGGGCTTGCGGGTTGTCGGGACCCGAATTTGCAAATCCGGACCCTCTGTGTATTCAGCACTAGTCCAGGAATGCGCTAGTGCACATAGTCTTAACATCGGTAAATATCACAATCATACCACTCGATACTAATAAAGTACTTTAATTAGATAGTCAAACTGGTTGCTCGACCTTATGGTCAAGTTACAAATATACACCACGCAGGGCGAAACTTAATAAGAGAGAAATAATAGCAGCGAAAAATAAGATAACTTCGTGGCGCCATCCAGTATACCACAGGCAACTGACTGGGCTCGCTCCCTAAGTAGACGGTTCCTCTTGGAGCTCCTCCTCCAAAGCTGGTGTAGACTCCTCTTCAACTGGTGTTGTATTGTGGCAAGGGTGAGTACTTGGTACTCAGCAAGTCATGCACAGAATGCAAGCTAATATGCTACATGCATGGCTTAATACTAAGGAATAGCTCAGGGTATATTTGCAGTAAAACAGCATTTGACAAGTAGCATAATTAGATTCGAAAGCAGTAGAAACAAGTATAACATCAATAACTTTTCCAGGAGTTTAATCAACATCTTTCCCGTTCCTAATCCACATTTCCATCAACATCATTGTTTAACCAAACCCAACCTTTCAAGTCCAAGTTGTTTTCAAGAAAGTCTAACCCTTGACTGTAATTCCCGAGCGATGTCCAATACCGCGGACACGGCTATTCGAATAGATTTTACACTCTGCAGAGGTTATGCACTTTACCCACAAGATACAGTCAAACACCACAAAGGCGAGTTCCCGTAACAAAGTCTTTCGGAAACTTTTAACAATACAAGTGGTCCTCCCCGGTGTTGCACACTAACCCTTCCCTTAGCTAAGGTGAAGTTTAGGCCAACCAACCGTTAGATGGGTACCTGGCGCGCCCCCAGACGCTCCCCCGTACAACTTACACAAAGGGTGTAGTTGACATCCTGAGGTCCCACAGGTACGTTATTAGCAACTTAATCAACCAGGTCCATCCCATTACAGACATGTGGTTGCACACTTGACCCAGTTCAAAGGCTTGCAAGGTTAAGTCCTTAGGGTGACCAGGGCAAGACTACCCGAAGAACCAAACCAACATTCCCGGTGCCACAACTGGCCCACCCGATCATTCTTGCCACATGCCCTGGTCAAATCTATTTATCAAAGCCCCAGTTGATTACCATGCACCACGTGCCAACAACATCACATGATACTTTTCCAAAACAGGTTCAATATATCATTAAGTCAATATTAACATTTGATTGTTCAAATCATGTCATGAGCACGTAGCAGGTCTAAGCAATATACTACACCGATCTAAAATCCATGTTGGCAATTTTAGTAATGTCAAACTAGTAAACCACAACTAGGGTGAAAAGGGTCATGGCACATATTTAATTAACCAAGGTGTCATACAGCAATTAGGCTTTTATCTAATTACCCATAATTAAGTAAAACATTTTCTAATTTAAACTAGCATGCAATAATTTGAATCAAAATAGGTTTCAAAATGGGATTAACATGGTCAAAGCATAACTTGCCTTCAAAAAGTACTTGCTCTTGGTCCTGAGCTGGCTCCTGGGTCAATACTTCTCCTTCGAATCCTTCTGGCACTTCAACGTCTACTCGTAACGCGTGCAATTAACAACAAATGAATAAAACAGTAGACAAAAAGTGTCCAAACATCCAAATAAAGTTCATAAACAGAGAGAACATAATTTTATGAATTTTTAGAAACTGGAATCGTCAAATTCGGAGTTCAAATGAAAAAGATACAAGCATTTAAAGTTTAAATAATCAATTAATCAATATTATAGAGAAAAACTTTAGTCCAAAAATTAAATAAAATTCATCATTAGGTAGATCTCAATTTTATACAAATTTAGAAATTTGAATCACTCAAATCGGAGTTGAAACGCAAAAGTTATAAGCATTTGAAGTTTGAAACAAATTCTGAATCAATATTTCGAATTAATAAATCATTTTCTTCTTCGGAAATAAATTATTGCGTCAGCAAGGACACGTGGTAGCCTCTGATTGGGCGGCTGACGTCAGCCGGCCCACGGACTTGGTCCACGCTCGGCTCGGGTTCACCGTGGACCCGATCCACGGCTCACATGCGACTGACAGGTGGGACCCACTGGTGACGTCATTGCTGGCGTCACCGCACGGCTGGGGTGGCCGCTGACAGTTGGGCCCTCTGACACGCGGGCCCCGCGTGTCAGAGACACGTTCCCACGCACGGGCGCTGACCGCGCTGACCGCGGCGGTCAAGCTTCCCGCCACGTGGCGCAATCTCGCCCGTTGGTTTGAAAATCAACGGCGCGGATTAGATCTAGCGTAACGCGTTGGAAAACAACTCCGCTGATCTGGACCGTTCGATCTTGATCGGACGGTCAAGATCCAATCTAACGAAAACAACGTGGCTAACCCTAACCGTTTGATCTAGATCTAACGGCTGAGAATGGATCTAGGATTTTCAACGTGGAAACTCACCGGGGATGACGTGGCGTGATCTGGACCGTTGGATCCGGATCGGACGGCTGAGGGAGCTCGCGAGGCGGCGATGGCTTGCGGCGGCGCTGGCTTACCGGAGTTTAGGACGGCGACCACGGCAACGGCGCTGCGGGCGTGCTCCAGCAAAGTGAGAGGTCTCCTCTGGCGCGGCTTGACCTCCTGGTTCCGGATCTGACCTCAACGGCGGCGGCGGCCAGGCGGCAGGCAAAGATTTAACCGCGGCGGAGCGCTACGGCAACTACGACGAGTGATTGCGGCTAGACGGCGGCGGCTCCGGCGACGTGAGCTAGGGCTACAGGTGCGCACGGAAATCGGCGTCACTGCACGGGTGGCGGCGCATTAAATAGGGCCCTCGGCGTCCGTGAAACGCGCGGAAACCGAGGCCCACTCCGTTCTTGGCGCGAGTCCGGCGGCGACAGAGAGGAGTGATGTGGCAGCGCAGCCGTTGGATCAAGATCCAACGGTGCATGGGTTTGGGTTGGTCGACTTCGGCGCGGTGGCTCGGTCGGGCTCGGGCTCGGGTGATGTGGCTCAATCGTGGCCGTTGGATCAAGATCCAACGGTCACGCGGGTTTGGGTTCGGCCGAGCGGGTTCGACCGGGTCGGTTGGCTCGAATTCGGACTCAGTCGACTCGGACTCGGGTCCGGTCGGATGAACAGTAAAACCCACTCGCATTTTTCCAACGATTAAATAATTCAAATTAATTCCCAGAAATTCATTTAAATCATTAAAAATAGCAAATGACTCAGAAAAATTCCAGAAAAATTCTGGAAAATATTTTGGAGTATTTTGGATTCAAATAAAATAATTCCAACAAAATTTTATTTGCAAAGTTAAATTATTTAATTATGTCAAAATGGAATAAATTCAAATAATTCCAAATAAATTACAGAAAATTCTAAAAACTCACCGAAGTGCCAAATCACACATGAATTTAAGAAAAGCAAAATTTTGGGGTGTTACAAACCTCCCCCCTTAACAGAATCTCGTCCCCGAGATTCAGGGCTTTCTAAAGAAATAGGTTCGGAAACCCTTTCTTCAAATCCTCTTTGCGCTCCCAAGTTGCTTCGCCCTCCGCGTGGTTGCTCCATTGAACTCTGCAGAAACGAGTTGACTTGTTTCTAGTTTCTCGATCCATTGTGTCCAGAATCATCACGGGGTGCTCCTTGTAGGTTAGATCTTCTTGCAACTCAATTGACTCTAGCGGTGTGTGATCCTCAAGCACTCGGAGGCACTTTTTCAGCTGGGACACGTGGAACACGTCATGCACTCCTGCTAGTGATTGCGGTAACTCTAGCTGGTAAGCAACTTCACCTCTGCGGCTGAGAACCTTGAATGGTCCAACATATCTCGGCGCGAGTTTTCCTTTGGCATGGAATCTCTTAACTCCTCTGAGCGGTGTAACTCTGAGATACACAAAGTCTTCTGGCTCAAAACTCAGGTCTCGGCGACGGTTGTCAGCATAACTCTTCTGTCGCGATTGAGCTATCTTTAATCTCTCCCTGATCATGGCAATTTGTTATTCGGCTTCTTGAAGAATATCCGGCCCAAAGACACGGCTTTCACCTGTCACATTCCAGTTCAATGGTGTCCGACAGGGTCGACCATACAGTGCCTCAAAAGGTGACATCTGTAGGCTTGCCTAAAAACTGTTATTGTAACTGAATTCGGCATACGGCAGACTTTTATCCCAAGAGGTAGCATAAGCCAATGCACACGCTCTTAACATATCCTCCAGAATCTGATTGACTCTTTCGGTCTGACCATCCGTCTGTGGATGATAAGCTGTACTGAAGTTCAAACGGGTTCCCATGGCTTCATGCAACTTATTCCTGAATCTTGAGGTAAATTGGGTACCTCTGTCCGATACAATCCTCTTTGGCACTCTGTGCAAGCAGACGATCCGGATCATGTACAACTCTGCTAACTTATCTCCCGAGTAAGTGGTCTTCACAGGGATAAAATGGGCGACCTTGGTCAAGCGATCCACTATAACCCATATAGAATCATAGCCTCCTTGAGTCTTAGGCAAACCGGTAATGAAATCCATCCCAATTTCCTCCCACTTCCACTCAGGTATCTTCAACGGCTGTAGCAATCCTGCTGGTCTCTGATGCATTGCCTTGACTCTCTGGCATATGTCGCACAGTGCAACGTGCTCGGCAACCTCACGCTTCATGCTCGGCCACCAGAATCTTTCCTTCAAATCTTGATACATCTTGGCGCTTCCAGGATGAATTGAATACTTTGAGTCATGGGCTTCTTCTAGAATCAACTGCTTCAGCTCCTTCTGGTTCGGCACACAAATGCGATCCTTCATCCATAACGTGCCTTGCTCATCCAACTTGAAGTCCTCTGCCTTGCCTTCATCCATGTTGGACTTAATCCTGCGGATCTTGTCATCATCCTCCTGTCCTTCTCGGATCTGATCCTCCAGAGTAGGCTTCACTTCTAATGCGGCCAAGAATCCTCCTGGTACGACTTCAATCTGCATTCTGTGGAAATCCTCACATAGCTCATCCTGACTTGTGGCTAGCAACATGTTCACGGTATGGCTTTTCTGACTTAGAGCATCGGCAACTACGTTGGCCTTTCCGGGATGATAATGGATTCCAACATTGTAGTCCTTGATCAACTCTAACCATCTCCTCTGCCTCATGTTCAGGTCTGATTGGGTGAAGATGTACTTAAGACTCTTATGGTCCGTGTATACTTCACATCTGTTTCCCATTAAATAGTGACGCCATAATTTCAAGGCATGCACTACGGCAGCTAGCTCTAAGTCATGTGTCGGATAATTCTCCTCATGTGGCCTCAACTGCCTAGATGCATAAGCGACGACCTTTCCATTCTGCATCAGCACACATCCAAGTCCTTGACGCGATGCATCACAATAAATATCGAAGTTCTGATTGACGTCCGGTAAAACCAACACCGGGGCTGATGTCAATCGCTTCTTCAGCTCTTGAAAACCTTTCTCGCACTCTGGTGTCCATGCAAACTTCTTCTCCTTTTTCAGCAATTGCGTTAGGGGTTTCGCAATTGTTGAAAAGCCTTCAATGAAACGGCGGTAATAACCTGCCATTCCAAGGAAACTCTGGATCTGGGTCACGGTCTTCGGCTGCTACCAATGTAACATAGCTTCTTCCTTGCTTGGATCTACAGCGACTCCTTCTGTGGTCATTACATGTCCGAGGAATTCCACCTTGTCCTTCCAAAAGTCACACTTGCTGAACTTGGCGAAGAGTTGATGTTCCCTCAGCTTTTCCAAAACTCGCCTCAAGTGCTCTGCTTGTTCATCCTCTGTCTTGGAGTAGATTAGAATATCATCTATGAACACAACAACAAACTTGTCCAAATACTCCATGAACACCTTGTTCATCATATTCATGAAATATCTTTGGCGCTTTAAATCGAGACCAAAGGACATAACAAGAACTCGTAATGTCCGTATCTTGACGAGAATGCGGTCTTCGGAATATCCTCTGATCGGATCTTCAACTGATGGTATCCCGATCTTAGATCAATCTTGGAGAAAACTCCGGCTCCTCTCAGCTGATCAAACAGATCATCGATCCTGGGTAGCGGGTACTTATTCTTCACGGTGACTTCATTGAGTGCACGGTAGTCAATGCACATCCTGAAACTCCCATCCTTCTTCTTGACAAACAGAATCAAGCTCCCCACGGCGCATTTAACTTGGTCTGATAAATCCTTTCTCCATTAACTCTTCAAGCTGCTTCTTCATCTCTACCAATTCCTCGGTGGACATCCGATAAGGTCTCTTTGCTATCGGTGCTGTACCAGGTACAAGCTCTATCACAAACTCTATGTCCCTGTCTGGCGGCATACCAGGTAGATCTTCAGGAAAAACATCTGGGTACTCATTCACTACTGAGACATCTTCTATGCTGATTGCCTTGGTGCTGTTAACCATCAACTGTCCATCTCTAACGGCGGTAGCTTGAAATTCCACTTTCTTCCCACACGGGCTCTCAACTGAGATAGTCCTTCGTCCACAATCCAATACGGCCTTGTGCTTCGATAACCAATCCATTCCCAAAATAACATCTAAGGTCTGGGTCTCCAAAATAATAATGTTCGCTAGGAACTCTATCCCATCTATTAGTATTCTTACCCTAGAACATCCTACTTTCGTTCGGAGTTCGGAACCAGGGGTTTGAACTAAAAGTATGCATTTAAGTCTTGCAATCTCCAAATCATTTTTAGTAGCAAAGCCTTGTGAAACAAACGAATACGAAGCTCCAGAATCAAACAAAACTGTTGCAGGTACTGAGTTAACAAGTAACTTACCCAGTACGACGTCCGTGGCATTCTGCAGTGCATCTGCGGTGACATGGTTGACTCGGCCTCTCACCACAGTCTGGGGTGTGGCTCCTGGTGCTGGCGTCCTGGCTGGTGTGGATCCCAGATTGAAGCGGACTGGGGTCACTCCTGCTGTCTTCTTAGGACAACTGTTGGCAAAGTGTCCTGGCTCGTTGCAGTTGTAGCAGCGTCTCACTGTCCCTTGTTGACTGCCTGAAGCGACGTTTCTGGCTGGTGCTGGGGTCTGATAGTTCTGATTGACGGGTCTTGGTGCTGGTGACGGTGTCCTTGTAGTATTCTGCGGCTGGAATCTGAAAAACTGATTTGGCGCAACCCTCAAACGTTGCTGCGCTCCCTGACGCGATCCCTGATGTTGCATTCTGCGCTTCCTGTTCTCATCCAGTTCCTTGCGCTTGTCCTCAAGAATAAGCGCCTTATTCACCAACTCTTGGAAATCTGGAAAGGTGTGGGTGATCAGTCCCACCTGTAGTCCTGAGTTAAGTCCCTTCATGAAGCGAGACTGTCTGGCTTTATCTGTCGCTACGTCTTCAGGTGCGTAACGTGCAAGCTGTGTGAACTTGTTCAGGTATTCGGCCACCGGCTGATTACCTTGCCTCAGTGCTCTGAACTCCTCCTTCTTGAGGTCCATAATTCCTTCTGGCACATGATACTGGCGAAATGCAGCTGTAAACTCCTCCCAAGTGATATCCTGTGGGTTATCCCGCGTAGCGCAGAAGTTCTCCCACCATTCGACGGCTGTTCCTTCCAACTGATGAGAAGCGTAGAGTACCTTCTCATTTCCCATGCATTGAGCAATGTGTAGCTTCCTCTCAATTGACCTTAACCAGTCATCGGCTTCCAACGGGTTAGCATTCCCGGAGAAAGTGGGTGGATGAGTCCTCATGAACTCTGACAGTCTTTTATTCTGGTGTTGTCCCTGGTTGACTTGATTAGTAGTGGCCTAAGCAGTGACGTGCTGCATCTGTTGCATCATGGCATGCATCAACTGAGTCTGAGCAGCAAGAAAAGCTCCGAAATTCTGCATATCAACTGGCGGTGCTGGTGCTCCATCATTGGGGTTTTCTGTTGGGCGAGAACCACTTCCATTGCCTCCAAGGTTTCCGCGGGTGTTCACCATCTGTCGATTGCTCCAAGGTTTAGAGATGAGAGGGAACAAGAATAGACAAGTAATAGGGAAAACTTATGCGGGGGAAAAAGTGTAACTCAAAATCCAAATTTATTATTAATAATAGTAATAACTTGGTATGGTCGCTTACAATGCCTAGGGGCCTTGCAACACATACTGCACTGTAACACCCCAAAATTTTGCTTTTCTTAAATTCATGTGTAATTTGGCACTTTGGTGAATTTTTGGAATTTTATGGAATTTATTTGGATTTATTTGGAATTTATTTGAATTTATTCCATTTTGAAATAATTAAAGAATTTAATTTTGCAAATAAAATTTTGTTGGAAATATTTTATTTGAATCCAAAATGCTCCAAAATATTTTCCAGAATTTTTCTGGAATTTTTCTGGGTCATTTGCTATTTTTAATGATTTAAATGAATTTCTGGGAATTAATTTGATTTATTTAATTGCTGGAAAAATGCGAGTGGGTTTTACTGTTCATCCGACCGGACCCGAGTCCAAGTCAGACTCGAGTCCGACCCGAGCCAACCGACCCGGTCGAACCCGCCTAGAACCCAAACTCGCGTGGACCGTTGGATCTTGATCCAACGGCCACGATTGAGCCACGCCACCGAGCCCGAGCCCGACCGAGCCGCCACCGCCGAGTCGAACCGAACCCAAACCCACGCACCGTTGGAT
Source organism: Rhipidocladum racemiflorum (assembly GCA_036346355.1). NCBI lineage: Eukaryota > Viridiplantae > Streptophyta > Magnoliopsida > Poales > Poaceae > Rhipidocladum > Rhipidocladum racemiflorum. The sequence goes on from CM070589.1 coordinate 27,228,161, forward strand.
CTTGATCCAACGGCTGTGCGCGTGCCACGTCACCCTCTCCGTGTCGCCGTCGGACTCCGCCGCCGCAACGGAGTGGGCCTCGGTTTCCACGCGTTTCACGGACGTCGAGGGCCTATTTAATGCGCCATCTTTTGTGTCGTGACCTAGACTTCCGTGCGCACCCGTAGCCCTAGACAACGTCGCCCGAGCCACCGTGGTTGCACCGCAATCGCTCGCCGGAGTTGATTGTGTGTTCCGCCGCGGTTTTCCATTGTTTACGCCGCCGTTGAGGTCAGATCCGGAACCGCAAGAGCCAGCCGCGTCGGAGGGAACCTTCCACTTCACCGGAGCACACCCGCAACGCCGCTGCTATCATCGTCGTCTCCATCTCCGGCCAGCAAGCACCGCCGTGACCTCGAAGCTTTTCAATCGTCGGATCTTCATCGCACTGACAAGATCGCGCCACGTCACCCGCCGGTGAGATCCACGTGCTAAACCCCTTATCCAATCTCAGCCGTTAGATCTAGATCGTACGGTTAGGGTTAGCCACGTTGTTTTCGTTAGATTGGATCTTGACCATCCGATCAAGATCGAACGGTCCAGATCAGCGTAGTTGTTTTCCAACGCGTTACGCTAGATCTAATCCGCCGTTGATTTTCAAACCAACGGGCGAGATTGCGCCACGTGGCGGGAAGCTTGACCACCGCGGTCAGCGCCGCGTGTGAGAGCGTGTCTCTGACACGCGGGGCCCGCGTGTCAGAGGGCCCACCTGTCAGCGGCCACCCCAGCTGTGCGGTGACGCCAGCAATGACATCACACCAGTGGGTCCCACCTGTCAGTCGCACGTGAACCGTGGACCGGGTCCACGGTGGACCTAAGCCAAGCCGTGGGATGAGCCCGTGGGCCGGCTGACGTCAGCCGCCCAATCAGAAGCTGCCACGTGTCCTTGCTGACGCAATAATTAATTTCCGAAAAAGAAAATGATTTATTAAGTCGAAATAATGATTTCAGATTTTATTTCAAACTTCAAATGCTTATAACTTTTGCGTTTCAACTCCGATTTGAGTGATTCAAATTTCTAAATTTGTATAAAATTGAGATCTATCTAATGATGAATTTTATTTAATTTTTGGACTAATTTTTTCTCTGTAATAATATTTAATTGATTATTTAAACTTTAAATGCTTGTATCTTTTTCATTCAAACTCCGAATTTGACGACTCCAGTTTCTAAAAATTCATAAAATTGTGTTCTCTCTATTTATGAACTTTATTTGGATATTTGGACACTTTTTGTTTACTGTTTTATTCACTTGTTGCTATTTGCACGCGTTACGAGTAGACGTTGAAGTGCCGGAAGGATTCGAAGGAGAAGTATTGACTCAGGAGCCAGCTTAGGACCAAGAACAAGTACTTTTTGAAGGCAAGTTATGCTTTGACCATGTTGATCCCATTTTGAAACCTATTTTGATTCAAATTATTGCATGCTAGTTTAAATTAGAAAATGCTTTACTTAATTATGGGTAATTAGATAAATGCCTAATTGCTGTATGACACCTTGGTTAATTAAATATGTGCCTTGACCCTTGTCACCCTAGTTGTGGTTTACTAGTTGGACATTACTAAATTGCCAACATGGGTTTTAGACCGTTGTAGTATACTGCTTAGACCTGCTACGTGCTCTTGACATGATTTTGAACAATCAAATGTTAATATTGACTTAATGATATATTGAACCTGTTTTGGAAAAGTATCAGGTGATGTTGATGGCACGTGGTGCTTGGTAATCAACTGGGGTTTGATAAATAGTTTTCGACCGGGGCATGTGGCAAGAATGATCGGGTGGGCCAGTTGTGGCACCGGGAACGTTGTGTTGGTTCTTCGGGTAGTCTTGCCCTGGTCACCCTAAGGACTTAACCTTGCAAGCCTTTGAACTGGGTCAAGCGTGCAACCACATGTCTGTAATGGGACGGACCTGGTTGATTAAGTTGCTAATAACGTACCTGTGGGACCCCAGGATGTCAACTACACCCTTTGTGTAAGTTGTACGGGGGAGCGTACCGGGGCTGCGGCCGGGTACCCATCTAACGGTTGATTGGCCTAAACTTCGCCTTAGCTAAGGGAAGGGTTAGTTGCAACACCGGGGAGGACCACTTGTATTGTTAAAAGTTTCCAAAAGACTTTGTTACGGGAACTCACCTTTGTGGTGTTTGACTGTATCTTGTGGGTAAAGTGCATAACCTCTGCAGAGTGTAAAATCTATTCGAATAGCCGTGTCCGCGGTATTGGACATCGCTCGGGAATTACAGTCAAGGGTTAGACTTTCTTGAAAATAACTTGGACTTGAAAGGTTGGGTTTGGTTAAACAATGATGTCAATGGAAATGTGGATTAGGAATGGGAAAGATGTTGATTAAACTCCTGGAAAAGTTATTGATGTTATACTTGTTTCTACTGCTTTCGAATCTACTTATGCTACTTGTCAAATGCTGTTTACTGCAAACATACCTTGAGCTATTCCTTTGTATCAAGCCATGCATATAGTATATTAGCTTGCATTCTGTGCATGACTTGCTGAGTACCAAGTACTCACCCTTGCCACAATACAACACCAGTTGAAGAAGAGTCTACACCAGCTTTGGAGGAGGAGCTTCCAGAGGAACCGTCTAACTAGGAATCGAGTCCCAGTCAGTTGCCTGTGGTATACTGGATGGCGCCACGAAGTTATCTTATTTTTCGCTGCTATTATTTCTCTCTTAATAAGTTTCGCCCTGCGTGGCGTATATTTGTAACTTGACCATAAGGTCGAGCAACTAGTTAGACTATTTAATTAAAGTACTTTATTAGTATCGAGTGGTATGATTGTGATATTTACCGATGTTAAGACTGTGTGCACTAGCGCGTTCCTGGACTAGTGCTGAATACACAGAGGGTCCGGATTTGCAAATTCGGGTCCCGATAGAGGTGGTATCAGAGCCATACTGACCGTAGGCTCACCCATAGTTAGATTGGTCGTAGTGAGGTTAAAACCTATTTTCTAAAGATAAAATTTGCCAAGATAATAAATGAATTCTCGACTTACCCCTTTCTATCTTGTTCATACCCTTGCTGAGTTCTTTTCGTCTTCCACGTTGATTTCAAAATGTTGCGTTCTTACGCAAGTGTCCTTTGACAGATGATGATGAAGAACAACTACGCCGAACGTGAAGGAGGCTATGCTGCCGAGTTGTGGCGTATGCTTCAGTTTCTTGGAGGTTTTGAGAGGCCGCTCTACCGAGGGACTACACTTGTGCAGGCAGGACTGGTCGTTGGATGGGACGTCCGGATCACGGTGTATGCCCGAGAGAAGACAAAGTTCAGTCGCCCTTTCCACTTCACCGCCAGGAGGTCTACCTCTGAGATTGGAATCCAGGAGGTGTCGCGTCGAGCAATGCAGCAGATCGCTCGCACTTACTCCAGGGAGCTGAAAGGCATAGTGTTCCATCACCACCCACACCGAGACAACAGAGCTCAACGGAAGCCGATGGAAGATGAGGATGCTACCGTTACTCACTTAGCCAGATTCGTCGCCGCTCAGGAGGAGCTGATCGAAGACACCGTGCAGGAGTTGAAGAAGGCTCGCGAACAGGTTGAGGAAGAGAAGAAGCACTTAGAGAATGCCCGTGAGTATGTCGCCTATGCTGCGGAAAGGATCGCAGAGCTGGAGACTGCACTGTATGGCCAGGGTCCCGAACCAGTGTTGGAGTTGGACGCTCCAGACCCAGAGGAGGAACCAGAAGAGGCGCCACCTGCACCCGCGCCACAGCCACAGCAACAGCCAGATCCAGAGCCAGAGGAGGACGCCGCGTCGTCAACCACAGCTGCAGTTGTGGGGCATGGCGATTGTTTCGTGCCTATGCCGAAGCACCCGTACCCAGGCAGTGGAGGTTTTCTCGATGAGTGAGCATAGGTTTTGAGGTTGAGACTCCTTTGTCGAGTCGCGTTATAGAATAAGAGTCACCCTTAGAGGCGTTGAATTTTCTTTGTTTGCTAAGTGTGCAGTATGTGTTGCAAGGCCCCTAGGCATTGTAAGCGACCATACCAAGTTATTACTATTATTAATAATAAAGTTGGATTTTGAGTTACACTTTCTCCCCGCATAAGTTTTTCCTATTACTTGTCTATTCTTGTTCCCTCTCATCTCTAAACCTTGGAGCAATCGACAGATGGTGACCCCAGTCCGCTTCAATCTGGGATCCACACCAGCCATGACGCCAGCACCAGGAGCCACACCCCAGACTGTGGTGAGAGGCCGAGTCAACCATGTCACCGCAGATGCACTGCAGAATGCCACGGACGTCGTACTGGGTAAGTTACTTGTTAACTCGACTGCACCTGCTTGATTTTGTTTGATTCTGGAGCTTCGCATTCGTTTGTTTCACAAGGCTTTGCTGCTAAAAATGATTTGGAGATTGCAAGACTTAAATGCATACTTTTAGTTCAAACCCCTGGTTCCGAACTCCGAACTAAAGTAGGATGTTCTGGGGTAAGAATACTAATAGATGGGATAGAGTTCCTAGCGAACCTTATTATTTTGGAGACCCAGACCTTAGATGTTATTTTGGGAATGGATTGGTTATCTAAGCATAAGGCCGTATTGGATTGTGGTCGAAGGATTATCTCAGTTGAGAGCCCATGTGGGAAGAAAGTGGAATTTCAAGCTACCGCCGTTAGAGATGGACAGTTGATGGTTAACAGCACCAAGGCAATCAGCATAGAAGATGTCTCAGTAGTGAATGAGTACCCAGATGTTTTTCCTGAAGATCTACAGTATGCCACGGACGAGGGACATAGAGTTTGTGATAGAGCTTGTACACAGTACAAGACCGATAGCAAAGAGACCTTATCGGATGTCCACCGAGGAATTGGTAGAGATGAAGAAGCAGCTTGAAGAGTTAATGGAGAAAGGATTTATCGAGACCAAGTTAAATCGCCGTGGGGGCGCTACATTTGTCAAAAGAAGGATGGGAGTTTCAGGATGTGCATTGACTACCGTGCACTCAATGAAGTCACCGTGAAGAATAAGTATCCACTACCCAGGATCGATGATCTGTTTGATCAGCTAAGAGGAGCCGGAGTTTTCTCAAAGATTGATCTAAGATCGGGATACCATCAGTTGAAGATCCGATCAGAGGATATTCTGAAGACCGCATTCTCGTCAAGATACGGACATTACGAGTTTACTGTTATGTCCTTTGGTCTGACGAATGCGCCAGCATATTTCATTAATATGATGAACAAGGTGTTCATGGAGTATTTGGACAAGTTTGTTGTTGTGTTCATAGATGATATTCTAATCTACTCCAAGACAGAGGATGAACAAGCAGAGCACTTGAGGCGAGTTTTGGAAAAGCTGAGAGAACAGCAACTCTTCGCCAAGTTCAGCAAGTGTGACTTTTGGAAGGACAAGGTGGAATTCCTCGGACATGTAATGACCGCAGAAGGAGTCGCCGTTGATCCAAGTAAGGTAGAAGCTGTGTTACATTGGGAACAGCCGAAGACCGTGACCTAGATCCGGAGTTTTCTCGGAATGGCAGGTTACTACCGCCGTTTCATTGAAGGCTTTTCAACAATTGCGAAACCTCTTACGCAATTGCTGAAAAAGGAAAAGAAGTTTGCATGGACGCTAGAGTGCGAGAAAGGTTTTCAAGAACTGAAGAAGCAATTGACATCAGCACCGGTGTTGGTTTTACCGGACGTCAATCAAAACTTCGATATTTATTGTGATGCATCGCGTCAAGGACTTGGATGTGTGCTGATGCAGAATAGAAAGGTCTTCGCTTATGCATCAAGACAGTTGAGGCCACATGAGGAGAATTATCCGACGCATGACCTAGAGCTAGCTGCCGTAGTGCATGCTTTGAAATTATGGCGTCACTATTTAATTGCAAACATATGTGAAGTATACACGGACCATAAGAGTCTTAAGTACATCTTCACCCAATCAGACCTGAACATGAGACAAAGGAGATGGTTAGAGTTGATCAAGGACTACAACGTTGGAATCCATTATCATCCCGGAAAGGCCAACGTAGTTGCCGATGCTCTGAGTCGGAAAAGCCATACGGTGAACATGTTGCTTGCCACAAGTCAGGATGAGCTATGTGAGGATTTCCAGAGAATGCAGATTGAAGTGGTACCAGAAGGATTCTTGACCGCATTAGAAGTGAAGCCTACCCTGGAGGATCAGATCCGAGAAGGACAGGAGGATGATGACAAGATCCGCAGGATTAAGTCCAACATGGATGAAGGCAAGGCAGAGGACTTCAAGTTGGATGAGCAAGGCTCGTTATGGATGAAGGGTCGCATTTGTGTACCGAACAGGAAGGAGCTGAAGCAGTTGATTTTAGAAGAAGCTCATGACTCAAAGTATTCCATTCATCCTGGAAGCGCCAAGATGTATCAGGATTTGAAGGAAAGATTCTGGTGGCCGAGTATGAAGCGTGAAGTTGCCGAGCATGTTGCGTTGTGCGACATCTGCCAGAGAGTCAAGGCAATGCATCAAAGACCAGCAGGATTGCTACAGCCGCTGAAGATACCTGAATGGAAGTGGGAAGAAATCGGAATGGACTTCATTACCGGTTTGCCAAAGACTCAAGGAGGATATGACTCCATATGGGTTATAGTGGATCGCTTGACCAAGGTCGCCCATTTTATCCCTGTGAAGACCACTTACTCGGGAGATAAGTTAGCAGAGTTGTACATGATCCGGATAAATGCAGCTTGCGGAGTGCCAAAAAGGATTGTATCGGACAGAGGTACCCAATTTACCTCAAGATTCTGGAATAAGTTGCATGAAGCCATGGGAACCCGTTTGAACTTCAGTACAGCATATCATCCACAGACGGATGGTCAGACCGAAAGAGTTAATCAGATTTTGGAAGATATGTTAAGAGCATGTGCATTGGCTTATGCTACCTCTTGGGATAAGAGTCTACCGTACGCTGAGTTCAGCTACAACAACAGCTACCAAGCCAGTTTGCAAATGTCGCCATTTGAAGCACTATACGGTCGACCTTGTCGGACACCATTGAATTGGAACGAGACCGGCGAAAGCCGTGTCTTTGGACCAGATATTCTTCAAGAAGCCGAAGAACAGATTGCCATGATCAGGGAGAGATTAAAGATTGCCCAATCACGACAGAAGAGTTATGCTGACAACCGTCGCCGAGACCTGAGTTTTGAACCAGAGGATTTTGTGTATCTCAGAGTCACACCGCTCAGAGGAGTAAAGAGATTCCATGCCAAACGAAAACTCGCACCGAGATATGTTGGACCATTCAAGGTTCTCAACCGCAGAGGTGAAGTTACTTATCAGTTGGAATTACCGCAGTCACTAGCAGGAGTACATGACGTATTCCACGTGTCCCAGTTGAAGAAGTGTCTCCGAGTGCCTGAGGAGCAGACACCGCTAGAGTCAATTGAGTTGCAAGAAGATCTGACCTACAAGGAGCACCCCGTGAAGATTCTGGACACAATGGATCGAGAAACTAGAAACAAGTAAACCCGTTTCTGCAGAGTTCAATGGAGCAACCACGTAGAGAGTGAAGCAACTTGGGAGCGCGAAGAGGATTTGAAGAAAGAGTTTCCGAACCTATTTCTTTAGAAAGCCCTGAATCTCGGGGACGAGATTCTGTTAAGGGGGGAGGTTTGTAACACCCCAAAATTTTGCTTTTCTTAAATTCATGTGTAATTTGGCACTTTGGTGAATTTTTGGAATTTTCTGGAATTTATTTGGATTTATTTGGAATTTATTTGAATTTATTCCATTTTGAAATAATTAAAGAATTTAATTTTGCAAATAAAATTTTGTTGGAAATATTTTATTTGAATCCAAAATGCTCCAAAATATTTTCCAGAATTTTTCTGGAATTTTTCTGGGTCATTTGCTATTTTTAATGATTTAAATGAATTTCTGGGAATTAATTTGATTTATTTAATCGCTGGAAAAATGCGAGTGGGTTTTACTGTTCATCCGACCGGACCCGAGTCCGAGTCAGACTCGAGTCCGACCCGAGCCAACCGACCCGGTCGAACCCGCTCGGCCGAACCCAAACCCGCGTGACCGTTGGATCTTGATCCAACGGCCACGATTGAGCCACGTCACACGAGCCCGAGCCCGAGCCCGACCGAGCCAGCCAGCTCGCCCGAGTCAGACCCGAACCCAAACCCACGCACCGTTGGATCTTGATCCAACGGCTGTGCGCGTGCCACGTCACCCTCTCCGTGTCGCCGTCGGACTCCGCCGCCGCAACGGAGTGGGCCTCGGTTTCCGCGCGTTTCACGAACGCCGAGGGCCCTATTTAATGCGCCGTCTTTTGTGTCATGACCTAGACTTCCGTGCGCACCCGTAGCCTGTCGGGACCCCGAATTTGCAAATCCGGACCCTCTGTGTATTCAGCACTAGTCCAGGAACGCGCTAGTGCACACAGTCTTAACATCGGTAAATATCACAATCATACCAATCGATATTATCAAAGTACTTTATTTAAATAACCAAACTGGTTACTTGACCTTATGGTCAAGTTACAAATATATGCCTCGCAAGGCGAAACTTATTAAAAGAGAAATAATAGCAAATGAAAATCAAATAACCGTGGCGCCATCCAAAGATACCACAGCAATGATCGGGCTCGCATCCCTAAGTAGACGGGTCCTCTTGGAGTTCCTCCTCCAAAGTGGCGTAATCTCCTCTTCAAGCGATATTGTGTTGAGGCAAGGGTGAGTACTTGGTACTCGACAAGTCATGCACGAGAATGCAAGCTAATATACTATATGCATGGCTTGGTACAAAGGAATAGCTTAAGGTATATTTGCGATGAAATTGACTTTTGACAAGTAATATAAGTAGATTCGAAAGCAGTAGAAATAAGTAAAGCGTAAATAACTTTTCAAGAAGTTTAATAAACATTTTCCCCATCCTAAACCATATTTCCATCATCTTCAGTGTTAAACCAAACCAACCTTTCAAACCAAAGTTATTTTTAGAAAGTCTAACCCTTGACTGTAATTCCCGAGCATTGTCCAGTACCGTGGACACGGCTATTTAAATAGATTCTAAACTCTGCAGAGGTTATGCACTTTACCCACAAGATACAGTCAAACACCACAAAGGCGAGTTCCCGTAACAAAGCCTTTCGGAAGCCTCAAACAACACAGGTGGTCCTCTCCGGTTCGTGCTCTACACCATCCCTTCCCTTAGCCAAGGCGAAGTATGGGACCAACACACCGTTAGATGGGTATCTGGCCACAGCCACGATACGCTCCCCCGTACAATCACACAAACGGTGTAACTGACACCCTGAGGCTCCACAAGTGAGTCCTTAGCGACTTAGTCAACTAGGGCCGTCCCATTCCAGCCATGTGGTTGCAAGTATGACCCAGTTCAAAGGCTTGCAAGGTTAAGTCCTTAGAGTGACCAGGGCAAGACTACCCAAAAACCAAATCAACATCCGCAATGCCACAACTGCCCACTGATTACTCTTGCCACATGCCCGGCCGAAATCGTTTATCAAACCCCGCTTGATTACCATGCACCCCGTGCCATCAACAACACCTGATACTTTTCCAAAACAGGGTCAATATCTCATTAAGTCAATATTAACATTTGATTGTCCAAAATCATGTCATGAGCACGAAAGGTGTCTAAGCAAAGGTACTACAACGGTCTAAACCCATGTTGGCAATTTAATAATGTCCAACTAGTAAACCACAACTAGGGTGACAAAGGGTCATGGCACATACTTAAGTAATCAAGGTGTCATATAGCAAATTGGTATTTATCTAACCCCCATGTTTAAACAAAGTATTTCTCTGATTGAACTAGCATGCAATAGTTTAAATCAAAATAGATTTCGAAATAGGATCAACATGGTCAAAGCACAACTTGCCTTCAAAAAGTACTTGTTCTTGGTCTTGAGTTGGATCCTGAGTCAATACTTCTCCTTGAATCCTTCCACTTCAACGTCTACTCGTAAAGCGTGCAAATAGCAAATACACAAATAAACACTAGGCAAAAACATCCCAAAACTCCAAATAAAATCCATAAACAGAGAGAACATAATTTTCTGGATTTTTAGAAACTGGAATCGTCAAATTTGGAGTTAAGACGCAAAAGTTATGATTATTTAAAGTTTAAATAATCATTTAAATAATTTTACAGAGAAAAACTTTAGTCCAAAAATTAAATAAAATTCATATTTAGGTAGATCTCAATTTTATACAAATTTAGAAATTTGAATCACTCAAATCGGAGTTGAAACGCAAAAGTTATAAGCGTTTGAAGTTTGAAACAAAATCTGAAATCATTATTTCGAATTAATAAATCATTTTCTTTTTTCGGAAATTAATTATTGCGTCAGCATGGACACGTGGCAGCACTGGATTGGTCTGCTGACGTCAGCCGGTCCATGGGCGTAGTCCACGCGCCGGCTCGGGTCCACCGTGGACTCGGCCCACGACTCTACGTGTCGGCCCGACATGTGGGCCCACTTTCGGGTGACGTCATCGGCCCGGCGTCGGGGATTCAGCCACGGTCGACATGTGGGACCCAACGGTGACGTCATGGGTGACGCCGCTGGCTGGATTAGCCAGCGACATGCGGGCCCTTCCGACACGCGGGCCCGCGTGTCGGTCTACCTGCGCACGCGTGGGCCCGGCCCGACCGCGTCGGTCCAACTTCCCGACACGTGGCGCAATCCCGGCCGTTGATTTGAAATTCGACGGCCGCGATTAGATCCAGGGTTAACACGTTGAATCTACTCAATGATTGTGGGCCGTTCGATCTAGATCGGACGGTCCAGATCTAATCCTATAATAATCACTACCACGGCACGTGGCAATTGTGAACCGTTGGATCTTGATCCAACGGTCCAGATCTAATCGGGTTTGGAACACGTGAACTCACCTCAACCGCACGATCAAGATCGGACGGTCCACAGAGCTCGCGAGGTCGATGGCGACGCGGCGGAGCAAGACCACCGGAGACGAGAACGACGACGAGCCCGATGGCGTTTCGGGGTTGCTCCGGCGAGATGAGTCCTCCCTTCGGGTGCGTCTCATCACGGGGATTCCGGATCTGGGCTCCTTCTCGGAAGACGACGGGCGGCGGAATCGAGCAAAACCGCGGCGGAGTGGCGCTCAACTACTGGCGAGCTCGCACGGCAAACGGGCGGCACCAAAGTAGATGGCTCGGGGGAACGGGTGCGCAAAGATGAGGGCAACCTCGGGGGACGTCTCACGCTTTAAATAGCCTCGGCGTTCGTGCCCGAGACGGAAACCTAGTTCTACACGGCGGCGGGTGCGGCGGCGGAGTCCGGCTCGGACTCGGCGGAGACGATGACGCTCAGCCGTCCACGTGGCACGATCAACGGCCACGATCGCACGGGCGCGATCAGGATCCGGGCCGGATACGGCTCGAACCGGTATGGGCGGATCTCAGCCGTTGGATCTTGATCCAACGGTTGGGATTGATTAGGGTTTTGAGCTGGTTTGATCGAGTCAACTGGCTCGGGTCGGGTTCGGGTCGGACTCGAACTCGAGTCGACTTCGGGCTCGATCGGATGAACAGTACAAACCCACTCGCATTTTCCAGCGATTTAATATTTAAAATAATTCCCGATAATTCATTTAATTCATTAAAAATAGCAAAAGACTCGAAAAAATTCGAAAAATTCTGGAAAATATTTTGGATCATTTTGGACTCAAATAAAATATTTCCAACAAAATTTTATTTGCAAAATTAAATTCTTTAATTATTTCAAAATGGAATAAATTCAAATAAATTCCAAATAAATCCAAATAAATTCCGAGAAAATTCCAAAATTCACCAAAGTGCCAAATCACACATGAATTTAAGAGAAGCAAAATTTTGGGGTGTTACAAACCTCCCCTTAATAAAATCTCGTCCCCGAGATTCAGGCTTACTAAAGGAATAGGTTTGGAAACTCTTTCTTCAAATCCTCTTCAAGGCTCCCAAGTCGCTTCGCTTTCTTCATGGTTGCTCCACTTTGAACTCTACTAAACGGGTTGACTTGTTTCTAGTTTCTCGATCCATTGTGTCTAGAATCCTCACGGGATGCTCCTTACAAGTCAAATCCTCTTGCAACTCAATTGACTCTAGCGGTGTCTGCATTTCTCAGGAACTCGGAGACACTTCTTCAACTGGGACACATGGAATACGTCGTGCACTCCTGCTAACGACTGTGGCAACTCCAGCTGATAAGCAACCTCGCCTCTGCGGCTCGCAATCTTAAATGGTCCAACATAACGGGGTGCAAGTTTCCTTGGCATGGAACCTCTTAACTCCCCCGAGAGGCGTAACTCGAGGTAAACAAAGTCTTACAGTTCAAAACTCAAGTCTCGGCGACGATTGTCAAGATAACTCTTTTGTCGTGATTGGGCTACCTTCAACCTTTCCCTAATCATGGCGATCGTTTCTTCACCTCTTGAAGAATATCAGGCCCAAAGACACGGCGCTCGCCGGTCTCATTCCAATTCAATGGCGTCCGACAGTGGTCGACCATACAAAGGCCTCAAAGGTGACATCGTAAACTAGCCTGATAACTATTGTTGTAATCGAACTCGGCATACGGCAAACTCTTATCCCAAGAGGTAGCATAAGCCAATGCACAAGCTCTCAACATATCTTCCGAATCTGGTTGACTCTTTCGGTCTGTCCGTCCGTCTGTGGATGATAAGTCAGATCTTGAAGTTCAAACGGGTTTCCATGGCTTCATGCAACTTATTCCAGAACCTTGAGGTAAATTGGGTACCTCTGTCCGATCTGATCCTCTTGGGCACTCCGTGCAAACAGACAATCCTGGTCATGTATAATTCGCTAATTTATCTCCCGAGTAAGTGGTCTTCACGGGGGATAAAATGGGCTACTTTAGTCAAGCGATCCACTATAACCCATATGGAGTCATAACCTCCTTGAGTCTTCGACAAACCGGTAATGAAATCCATTCCGATTTCCTCCCACTTCCACTCGTATTTTCGTGGTGTAGCAATCCTGCTGGTCTCTCGATGCATTGCCTTGACTCTCGGCATACGTCGCACAATGCAACATGCTCGGCAACTTCACGCTTCATACTCACCACCGTAATCTCTCCTTCAGATCCTGATACATCTTGGCACTTCCAGGATGAATTGAGTACTTAGAGTCATGGGCTTCTTCCGTAATCGCTTGCTTTAACTCCTTTTGTTAGGCACACAAATGCGATCCTTCATCCACAACGTGCCTTGCTCATCCAACTTGAAGTCCTCTGCCTTGCCTTCCTCCTTGATGGACTTAATCTCGCGGATCTTGTCATCATCCTTCGCCCTTCTCGGATCTGATCCTCTAGGGTAGGCTTTACTTCTAATGTGGCCAAGAATCCGCTAGGTACAACCTCAATCTTCATTTTCTGAAAATCCTCACATAACTCATCCCGACTTGTGGCTAGCAACGTACTCACGGTGATGGCTTTTCCGACTCAGGGCATCGGCTACTACGTTGGCCTTCCCGGATGGTAATGGATTCCAACATTGTAGTCCTTGATTAACTCTAACCATCTCCTCGCCTCATATTCAGATCCGATCGGGTGAATATGTACTTAAGGCTCTTATGATCCGTATACACTTCACATCTGTTTCCAATCAGATAGTGACGCCATATCTTCAAGGCATGCACTACGGCTAACTCTAGGTCATGTGTCGGATAATTTTCCTCATGCGGCCTCAATCGCCTTGATGCATAAGCGGCGACCTTTCCATTCTGCATCGACAAGACACATCCAAGTCCTTGGCGCGATGCGTCACAATAAATATTGAAGCTTTGAGCAACATCCGGTAGAACTAACACCGGTCTTGGCGTCAATCGCTTCTTCAGCTCCTGAAATCCTTTCTCACATTCTCAAGCGCCCATGCGAACTTCTTTTCCTTCTTGAGCTTGCGTAAGAGGTTTCGCAATTGTCGAGAAGCCTTCGATGAAACGGCGGTAGTATCCTGCCATTCCAAGGAAACTCGAATCTGGTCACGGTCTTCTACGCTCCCAATGTAACCACGGCTTCTACTTTGCTTGGGTCCACTGGCGACTCCTTCAAGTCATTACATGTCCAAGAAACTCCACCTTGTCCTTCCAAAAATCACACTTGCTGAACTTGGCGAAAAGTTGCCGTTCCTCGACTTTTCCAAAACTCGCCTTAAGTGTTCGGCATGTTCAAATCTGTCTTGGAGTAGATTAGGATATCGTCTATGAACACGACGACAAACTTGTCCAAATATTCCATGAACACCTTATTCATCATATTCATGAAATAATTTGGCGCATTAAATCAGCCCAAAGGACATAACTGTAAACTCGTAATGTCCATATCTTGACGAGAATGCAGTTTTCGGAATATCTTCTGATCGGATCTTCAACTGATGGTATCCCGATCTCAGATCAATCTTGGAGAAAACTCCGGCTCCTCTCAATTGATCAAACAAATCATCAATCCTGGGTAGCGGATACTTATTCTTCACGGTGACTTCATTGAGTGCACGGTAGTCAATGCACATCCTGAAACTCCCGTCCTTCTTCTTGACAAACAAAACTGGTGCTCCCCACGGCGACGAGCTCGGTCTGATAAATCCTTTCTCCATTAATTCTTCTAACTGTTTCTTCATTTCTACCAACTCCTCGGTGGACATCCGATAGGGTCTCTTTGCTATCGGTGCTGTACCCGGTACAAGCTCTATCACAAACTCTATGTCCCTGTTTGGCGGCATACCAGGTAGATCTTCGGGAAAAACATCGGGGTACTCATTCACTACTGGGACATCCTCTATGCTGATTGCCTTGGTACTGTTAACCATCAACTGTCCATCTCTAACTGCAGTGGCTTGAAATTCTACTTTCTTCCCACACGGGCTCTCAACTGAGATGGTCCTTCGTCCGCAATCCAATACGGCCTTGTGCTTGGATAACCAATCCATTCCCAATACAACGTCTAAGGTCTGGGTCTCCAAAATTATAAGGTTTGCTAGGAACTCTATTCCATCTATTAGTATTCTCACCCCGGAACATCCTACTTTCGTTCGGAGTTCGGAACCAGGGGTTTGAACTAAAAGCATGCACTTAAGCCTTGCAATCCTCAAATCATTTCTAGTAGCAAAGCCTTGCGAAACAAACGAATGCGAAGCTCCGTAGTCAAACAAAAGCTGTGCAGTCGAGTTAACAAGTAACTTACCCAAAGACGACGTCAGTAGCATTCTGCGGTGCATCTGCGGTGACATGGTTGACTCGGCCTCTCACCACGGTCCTGGTATGGCTCTGGCCGGCGTCCTAGCTGGGGTGGTTCCTAGATTGAAGCGAATCGGGTCACTCTGCTGTCTTCTTTGGACAACTGTTGGCAAAGTGTCTGGCTCGTTCGCGATTGTAGCGGCGTCTCACCGTTTCTTGCCGATTTGCCTGGGTAGCGTTTCTAGCGGGGCTGGGTGCAGTAGTTACGATTGGCAGGTCTTGGTGCCGGGATGGTGTCCTTGTTGCATTCTCGTGGTTGGAATCAAGAATTGATTTGGTGCAACTCTCAGCGCTATTGCGTTCCACTGGCGTGATCCTTGCTGTTGCATCCTGCGCTTCCTGTTCTCATCCAGTTCCTTGCGCTTGTCCTCGAGAATAAGCGCCTTATTCACCAACTCTTGGAAATCTGGAAAGGTGTGGGTGATCAACCCTACTTGCAATCCTGAGTTAAGTCCCTTCATAAAACGACTGTCTGGATTTATCCGTCGCTACATCCTCAAAAAGCGTAGCGTGCTAGCTGTGTGAACTTGTTCGTAGTCGACCACCGGCCGATTACCTTGCTTCAAAGGCTCGAACTCCTCCTTCTTAAGGTCCATGATTCCTTCAGCACGTGATACCGTCGAATGCATTTGTGAACTCTTCCCAAGTGATATCTTGAGGGTTCTCTTGCGTGGCACAGAAATTCTCCCACCATTCGGCAATGTTCCTTCCAACCGATGAGAAGCGTAGAGTACCTTCTCATTTCCTATGCATTGAGCTATGTGTAGCTTCCTCTCGATTGATCTTAACCAATCATCGGCCTCCAATGGATTGGCATTCCCGAGAGAAAGTGGGTGGGTGAGTTCTCATGAACTCGACAGCCTTGTATTCTCGGCGTGGTCCCTGATTAACTTGATTAGCAGTGGCCTGAGCAAAGGACGTGCTGCATTTGTTGCATCATAGCATGCATCAATCGAGTCTGAGCAGCAAGAAAGTCTCCAAAATTCTGCATATCCGATTGGCGGTCTTTGGTGCTCCATCATTGGGGTTTTCTTTGGCGAGAACCACTCCCATTGCTTCCAAAGTTTCCACGGGTGTTCACCATCTGTCGATTTGCTCTAGGTTTAGAGATGAGAGGGAAACAAGAATAGACAAGTAATATGGAACTTATGCGGGCGAAAGGGGTAACTTTAATGTCCAACTTTATTATTAATAACTTGGTATGGCTGCTTACAATGCCTAAGGGCCTTGCAACACATACTGCACACTCAAAGAAACAAAGCAAATCCAAATCGAACTAACTCTGGAGTCTAACGCCTAAAGGGTGACTCTTTATTCTATGACTCGACTCGGCGAAGGAGTCTCACTATAGAACCTATGCTCACTCATCGAGAAAACCTCCATCTGTCACAAGAGTGCTTTACGTAAGAACTCGGAATTTTTAAATTGTGACAAGGTAAGGGAAAATTTCAGCAAGAGACAAGAAAAGAGAGAAGGGGATAAGTCGAGAGGTCATTTCTTATCTTGACAACTTTTAGCTTTAGAAAATAGGTTTTATCCTCACTACGACCATTCTAGCTTAGGGTTGAGCCTACAAGTCAAGTATGGCTCACTGATACCACCTCTGTCGGGACCCCGAAATTGCAAAACCGGACCCTCTGTGTATTCAGAACTAGTCCTGGAACTCGCTAGTGCACCCAGACTTAACATCGGAAAAACTCACCATCATACCAATCGATATTATCAAAGTACTTTATTTAAATAACTAAATCGTTACTTGACCTTATGGTCAAGTTACAAATATATGCCTGCAAGGCGAAACTTATTAAAAGAGAAATAATAGCAAATGAAAATCAAATAACCCGTGGCGCCATCCAAGTATACCACAGGCAATCGATCGGGCTCGCATCCCTAAGTAGACGGGTCCTCTTGGAGTTCCTCCTCCAAAGTGGCGTAATCTCCTCTTCAAGCGATATTGTGTTGAGGCAAGGGTGAGTACTTGGTACTCGGCAAGTCATGCACTGAATGCAAGCTAATATACTATATGCATGGCTTGGTACAAAGGAATAGCTTAAGGTATATTTGCAAGAAATGACTTTTGACAAGTAATATAAGTAGATTCAAAGCGGTAGAAATAAGTAAAGCGTAAATAACTTTTCAAGAAGTTTAATAAACATTTTCCCCATCCTAAACCATATTTCCATCATCTTGATGTTAAACCAAACCAACCTTTCAAACCAAAGTTATTTTTAGAAAGTCTAACCCTTGATCAGTAATTCCCGAGCATTGTCGATGCAGTGGACACGGCTATTTAAATAGATTCTAAACTCTGCAGAGGTTATGCACTTTACCCACAAGATACAAATCAAACACCACAAAGGCGAGTTCCCAGTAACAAAGCCTTTCGGAAGCCTCAAACAACACAGGTGGTCCTCTCCTGTTCGTGCTCTACACCATCCCTTCCCTTAGCCAAGGCGAAGTATGGGACCAACACACCGTTAGATGGGTATCCGGCCACACCACGATACGCTCCCCGCATAATCACACAAACGGTGTAATCGACACCCTGAGGCTCCACAAGTGAGTCCTTAGCGACTTAGTCAACTAGGGCCGTCCCATTCCAGCCATGTGGTTGCAAGTATGACCCAGTTCAAAGGCTTGCAAGGTTAAGTCCTTAGAGTGACCAGGGCAAGACTACCCAAGAACCAAATCAACATCCCCAATGCCACACTGGCCCACTGATTACTCTTGCCACATGCCCTGGCCGAAATCAGCGTTTATCAAACCCCGCTGATTACCATGCACCACGTGCCATCAACATCACATGATACTTTTCCAAAACAGGTTCAATATATCATTAAGTCAATATTAACATTTGATTGTCCAAAATCATGTCATGAGCACGAAAGGTGTCTAAGCAAAGCTACTACAACGGTCTAAACCCATGTTGGCAATTTAATAATGTCCAACTAGTAAACCACAACTAGGGTGACAAAGGGTCATGGCACATACTTAAGTAATCAAGGTGTCATATAGCAAATTGGTATTTATCTAACCCCATGTTTAAACAAAGTATTTCTCGATTGAACTAGAATGCAATAGTTTAAATCAAAATAGATTTCAAATAGGATCAACATGGTCAAAGCACAACTTGCCTTCAAAAAGTACTTGTTCTTGGTCTTGAGTTGGATCCTGAGTCAATACTTCTCCTTGAATCCTTCCAGGCACTTCAACGCCTACTCGTAAAAGCGTGCAAATAGCAAATACACAAATAAACACTAGGCAAAAACATCCCAAAACTCCAAATAAAATCCATAAATAGAGATAACATAATTTTCTGGATTTTTAGAAACTGGAATCGTCAAATTTGGAGTTAAGACGCAAAAGTTATGATTATTTAAAGTTTAAATAATCATTTAAATAATTTTACAGAGAAAAACTTTAGTCCAAAAATTAAATAAAATTCATATTTAGGTAGATCTCAATTTTATACAAATTTAGAAATTTGAATCACTCAAATCGGAGTTGAAACACAAAAGTTATAAGCGTTTGAAGTTTGAAACAAAATCTGAAATCATTATTTCGAATTAATAAATCATTTTCTTTTTCGGAAATTAATTATTGCGTCAGCATGGACACGTGGCAGCACTGGATTGGTCTGCTGATGTCAGCCGGTCCATGGACGTAGTCCACGCTCGGCTCGGGTCCACCGTGGACTCGGTCCACGACTCTACGTGTCGCTGACATGTGGGCCCACTCGGGTAGCGTCATCGGCGGCGTCGGCGAGATTCAGCCCGCGGTCGGCGACATGTGGGACCACCGTGACGTCATGGGTGGCGTCGGCGCTTTGGCTGGATTAGCCAGCGACATGCGGGCCCTCGACACGCGGGCCCGCGTGTCGGCGTCCTACACGCCAGCGTGGGCGGCGCCGACAGCGTCGGTCCAACTTCCCGACACGTGGCGCAATCCCGCCGTTGATTTGAAATTGACGGCCGCGATTAGATCCAGGGTTAACACGTTGAATCTACTCAATGATCGTGGGCGCTCGATCTAGATCGGACGGTCCAGATCTAATCCTATAATAATCACTACCACGACGCGTGGCAATTGTGAACCGTTGGATCTTGATCCAACGGTCCCAGATCTAATCGGGTTTGGAACACGTGAACTCACCTCAACCGCACGATCAAGATCGGACGGTCCACGAGCTCGCGAGGTCGATGGCGACGCGCGGCGAGCAAGACCACCGGAGACGAACGACGACGAGCCCGATGGCGTTTGGGGTTGCTCCGGCGAGATGAGTCCTCCCCTTCGGGTGCGTCTCGTCCGCAGGATTCGGATCTGGGCTCCTTCTCGGCGGAAGACGACGGGCGGCGGCGGAATCGAGCAAAAACCGCGGCGGAGTGGCGCTCAACTACGGCGAGCTCGCACGGGCAAACGGCGGCAGCTCAGGCGAGATGGCTCGGGGGAACGGGTGCGCAAAGATGAGGGCAACCTCGGGGGACGTCTCACGCTTTAAATAGCCTCGGCGTTCGTGCCCGAGACGGAAACCTAGTTCTACACGGCGGCGGGCGCGGGCGAGTCTGCTCGGACTCGGCGGAGACGATGACGCTCAGCCGTCCACGTGGCACGATCAACGGCCACGATCGCACGGGCGCGATCGGATCCGGGCCGGATACGGCTCGAACCGGTACGGGCGGATCTCAGCCGTTGGATCTTGATCCAACGGTTGGGATTGATTAGGGTTTTGAGCTGGTTTGATCGAGTCAACTGGCTCGGGTCGGGTTCGGGTCGGACTCGAACTCGAGTCTGACTCGGGCTCGGTCGGATGAACAGTACAAACCCACTCGCATTTTCCAGCGATTTAATATTTAAAATAATTCCCAGTAATTCATTTAATTCATTAAAAATAGCAAAAGACTCAGAAAAATTCTGGAAAATATTTTGGATCATTTTGGACTCAAATAAAATATTTCCAACAAAATTTTATTTGCAAAATTAAATTCTTTAATTATTTCAAAATGGAATAAATTCAAATAAATTCCAAATAAATCCAAATAAATTCCAGAAAATTCCAAAAATTCACCAAAGTGCCAAATCACACATGAATTTAAGAGAAGAAAAATTTTGGGGTGTTACATAGCCCTAGACAACGTCACCCGAGCCGCCGTGGTTGCGCCGCAATCGCTCGCCGGAGTTGATTGTGTGTTCCGCCGCAATCGCTCGCCGGAGTTGATTAGCAAAGTGTCTCGGCTCATTGCATCTGAAGCAACGCTTGACTGATGTCTGTTGGCTTCTTCCGTGAGGACTTTTCACTGGGTGGTGTTATGGAAACTCTGACCATTAGGGCAAAGCACAGGTGAAGGTGTCTCGAACAAAGTCTGAGTAGTATGGCAGCTGAGTTGTTGAGAGGCACTCCTCATTCGCTATTGTAGTGGTCCTCCTTGGCTAGACTTCTGATGCTTGCAGTGGTCTTCCAATTCCTTGCACTCATCTTTTAGGTTAAGGCCTTTGTTAACCAACTCCTCTTGCTTCAACTGGCTCCTTAAGCAAGTTGCTTCCATAGCCTTACCATTCAATTTTGGTGTTACAAACTTTACTGCGGTAATTTCTGAGATGATCATGGCTTCAAAAATTGCTTGATCTTTCTGTGGGCATTCTTTAACAAATGACCTGACTCGCCACAGTTGTAGCATGAACGTTTGGGTCATCGTGCCGGGTTGATGGGGCATTCTCTAGGCCAATGACCTCATTTATCACAAAAGAAACAATTCCATGGTGACCAAGTATTACTGATTTCCTGAGGTAGATGGATAGGGTTGGCATGCTTCTTCTTCTTTTCTCCACGTGGTACAGCTGGTGCAGATGACAATCCTTCTCTTTTTGCTAACTCTTGAGCAATGACAGCTCGAAAATTCTCTCGCTGATACCGAGTCACAATGGTTACTACTGAATCCAGGGAACATTGAGATGGGTAGTGATCACAGTCTTCGCAAAGATAGAATGTGATGTTGCACATAGGACATTCTCCGGGTAAATGGCTTCCTTCACAGCTGGAACAATTGATTACATGTTCATCGGTAGTGTGTCCTATTTCTCCACATCGGATGCATGCACGATCTTCTGATTTGTTTGGTTGATAACACTTCAAAGAACAACGTCTCGGTATGGTATCGGGTGCAGGGGTTGTACACATCTCTGAACTTGTCGTAGTCACACTATCATTTGACGACGCAACAAACTGACGAAGGGCGGTGACAAACTCCAACCAAGTGATAGTATGTCCATCTTCCGAGGTGGCGTAGAAACCTTTCCTCCAGACTAATGCATCTCCTTTTAACTGGCAAGTAGCATAGGGGACCTTCTCTTCATCTTCACATTACACCAAAGCTAGCTTCTCTTCTATGACACGAAGCCAAATTTTTGCGTCCTTGAGAGTGGCTGATCCATCAAACATGGGTGGTTACAAACTGATCCAAGTGTTGAATTGTCACGGTTGGTATAGTGGACGACTGCTGGTCATTATCTGCTTTATCACTGACACCAGTAGTAGCAACTGAATTGACTTGAACTGCCCCAAAGTCACTGCTGTAGTTGGTCCTTTCCATTTGTTGATCACTCCAAGGTTTAGATAAGAGGGAAAAAGCATAGGTGAGGTTCAAGAATCCTATTGCGGGGAGAACAGGTTTAACCCAAAAACTTATACAAACAACTAAAAACTAGGTATGGTTGCTTATCCAAGCCTAAAAGCTTTGCAACACATACTGCACACTCAGCAATCAATGAAGAACCAAATTCCTAAGCACACAATAATCTAGCGGCTAAAAGGGTAACACTCCTATCTTAAGAGACGCGACTCTCACACATGAGTCTCAACTTACTACTAAGCACTGGTTCTTCAAGCTTCTGGAAGACTTCATCGATCCACTTCTCTTCGAGCTCGACGATCTTTAGGGTTGACGGCGACATCCAATACTTTCTCCTTAAGTGTGAAACATCGTTAACTATTTGGAACAACTCAGGTAAGATTTCCATTTAAATCGAAGGGAAAGATAGAACTTTCAGCAAAGAGGAAAGAATGGAAGAATAAGATAAGTCAAGAATGTATTATTCTTTCAAGTTAAATTTTCTCTTTAGAAAATAATTTTGAAGCTCCTAAAGACGGCCAATCTATCTAGGGTCAAGACCTACAGTCAACCTGGCTCTGATACCACCTCTGTCGGGACCCGAATGTGCAAATTTGGACCCTCTGTGTATTCAGCACTAATCCAGGATCACGCTAGTGCACACAGTCTCAACATAGATGAATATCACAATCATACACAGCGGAAAAGAGAAATAACACAATTATAGAATATAAACTATTGAACGACCTTAAGGTCAACCTTACATTTGTGAAGCCTTGACGGCTTCAACTCCAAATAAGCAGCAGCGGAACGAAGAACATCGGTGAATCCCATCAATACGCCACAGGCAACTGACAGGGTTCGACTCCTAGATAATCGCCTTCTCACGGAACTTCTTCTTCTTCGACGATGTAGACTTTTGCTCACTGGTGATTGTTTGTTTGCAAGGGGTGAGTACATAAAGCACTCAAGAAGTCATGCATGTAATGCAAGTCTAATAACTATATGCATGGCTTATTCCAAGTAACAGGCTGAAGGGGTTATTTTGCAATAAACAGCATTCACAAATAATCATAATAGATTGTAAAGCAGTAAAACAAGTAATAACAGTAATAGATCCCACAGTTATTTCACAAGTAAACCATTCCATATCGTTAAACAGTTATCACTTTCCCACAGGCAAACTGCCTCCAAACCCAAGTTCATTTTCATGAAAAGCTAACCCTTAATTGTAATCCCCGAGCATTGTCCAGTACCGTGGACTCGGCTATTCGAATAGGTTTTACACTCTGCAGAGGTTATACACTTTACCCACAAGATACAATCCACTCACCACGTCAGCCGTGAATCGCCATACAAGAGTATGCGAATGAGTGATCATAACAAAGTCTTTCGGAAGCCTCTAACTACACAAGTGAACCTCTCCGGTTTTTGCCCTACACCATCCCTTCCCTTAGCTAAGGCGAAGTATGGGACCGACATACCGTTGGATGGGTACCATGCCGCATACTGCACGCGCTCCCCTTCAAGCTACACAAGCGGTGTAGTTGACACCCTGAGGTACCACAAGCAAGTTATTAGCGACTTAATCAACTAGGTCCGTCCCATTACGAGACATGTGGTTGTACGATTGACTCGGTTCAAAGGCTTGCAAGGTTAAGTCCTTAGAATGACCAGGGCAAGACTACCCGAAGAACCAAATCAACCTTCCGGTGCCACACTGCCCACCCGATCATAATCTTGCCACTTGCCCCGGTCTAAATCATTTTATCACCCCAGTTGATTATTGCGCAACACAATGCCAACAACTCAACATCCTTGAAGAAGTACGAATACCTCCACATATCAACTTCGTCGTGTCAGCAACACGTCACACCGTTCCAAAATACATTGCATATTCCATTAGTCAATATTGAGCTTTTGTATTTCCAAAACGATGTCAAAGGTTCGTTGCATGGCTAAGCAAACTACTGACAGTCTAAATAACCCATGTCGGCAAAGTATTTAAAGCCAACTATTAATCAAGAACCTAGGGTGACAAATGAATCATGGCGTACAACTTTTATAGACAAGGTGGCAATAACAAGTAGGTTAAATATCTAATCCCAAATTAATTGAAATCAGTTTATATCCAACTAGCATGCAATAATTTGAAACAACATAAGTTCGAAAATGGGATCAACATGGTCAAAGCGCAACTTGCCTGGCCCTTGCAAACTTTACTGTCTTTTACTCTTTATCCTTGATCCTTGATCCTCGAGCTTCAACTTCCACTTTCTCGATCCTCAGCTCGTAGAACGATTTTCGGACGACACGTCTAACGATAAAGAAACACAAATACAACATAACTCAAAAGACAATTCAAATAAACTCCAAATTAAGAACGAACAGCATTGGGCACAACGGCTTTGATGAATTTAGGAACTTGAAAGGATTGGATCGAAGATTGGACAAGAGAGGACGGGCTTTCGGAAAAATACCGAAAAGGGAAAGATTAATAACTAGGAAAGAAAGAATAATATTCCGAAGAATATTTCTTCCGAAGTTATTATCTTGATTGGACAAATGATGACATATGGGCTCTCGATCTACAGATCGGGTCCATAAGGATATGTTAGTTCACAGTGAACTAAACTGATTCTCGAAGTTGACTTTTGTTGACCGAACGGACACAGTCAAACAAAAGAGAGACGGATAGATCGGGCACAGGGGTATGACAGATGGCCAATGGTCTATCGACCAAGTCCACGAAGGAATTCTCGATTACTGGCAGATTAGGTTTTCAGGGATAAGACAAGACAAGTGTCTTACCACGATTGAAACAACAGGAAAAATTGCAAAGATAACAACACGACTCACGATGAACTTAGTCCATCGAACCGGTCTTAGGCTAGGGTTTTGATTCGGCTTTGAAGATGATATGACGATGAGGCTAGGCTCAGTCATGATGATAGAGCAGGTGAAGGCATCGCACTAGGGTTTGTGCAAGAATGCACGCATGCGATGACAACGAGGCGAAGAGAGCCAAGCGTTAACGATGAATCGTTAACGGTGAAACGTTAACGACGGAGCGTTAACGGTGAAGCGTTAACGGCGGAACGCTAATGGTGGAACGTTAATGATGGAACGTTAATGATGGGATGTTAACGATGGAACGTTAACGACGGAGCGTTAACGGTGAAACGTTAACGGTGAAACGTTAACGGAGGAACGTTAACGACGAAACGTTAACGGCGGAGCGTTAACGACGGAGCGTTAACGGTGAAACGTTAACGGCAACAGGTAACGGAGGAATGTTAACGGTGGAGTGTTAACGACGGATTGTTAACGACAGATCGTTAATGACGGAGCGTTAACGGCAGATCGTTAATGGCGGACGTTAACGGTGGAATGTTAACGGCGGAGGTCAAATAATGATAGGATACTTCATGAAGCGAGGTAGCGACCATCGGTGCAACGACATGGCCGCGGTAGAACGCTAGCAAGGACGGTTAACCGGCGCGCGAACCGGCGGCTACGGGCTAGCTCAAAAGACGGCGGGTAAAAACCGAAACCGGGCTTTGTCGGCGAACGGAGACCAAAGGAATCCTAATAAGGGACCAAAACAGTACAAGACGACCATCCGGACGCGACGACACGGACGGAGCGAACCAAAATATGCGGCGTCAAAAGGCGACGCGCGGCGACGGCAAACGGTGGCCTAAATATATAAAAAAAATTCCGGAGGATGGGATGGCAAAGGGAGAATGTCCACTGCATAGAACGCGGCGAGACGAACTCAACGGTATAGGCGGATTTTGCGGCGTCCCTCCGGATTAATCACAAACTGCTGATTAACGGGTTTCGGATCAAAATTTTGGACGGCCATAACATCTAGAATAATGATCGGAACTTAACAAAATTTTACCGAGATCTAGATGGGACCAAGAGGCACACCGTGACGCAGGTGGCTCGAAGAAATACCTTCTGGAACAGCGGGGAACACGCGAGGAAGTTTGCCGCTGTCTGGAACGCAGTCTGAACGGAGAATTTATTTTTCTGCGCCAAATCCATAGGGCAAAACTTTGGGGCAAGATGTGCATCCTGTAGAGGACATCCCCAGGAGTCTACACAAAAAATTTCACCATCAAACTCGAAAAATTGAGGGAGTTATGGCCTCGGCAAGATTCGAGATTGAAACAGCCGTAACTTTTGATCCCTTGGGCCAAATTGGTTGAATTTTGGACAACAATCAGATGGTACCTTGTGGCACACCATGGTGAAGACAGATCACGAAAAGAGTCGACGAGCTGCCCGGGACGCGGCTCCAAAGTTCGGCCAGCGTCGGGCGACGTTCGGGCGACATTGGATGGTTTTGGAATTTTAGAAAATTGATCTGAGGTCTAGAGGACGTGTGGGAGGTCTACAGGGGTTAGGGGTGGCGGCTAGGTTAAGCACAAAAAATTTGGACGCGTTTGGAGCAAAAACGGGCCTTATAGGCATTTTACCGAGCAGTTGGTGTGCGGATCGGATCCGAAGGCGACGTGGCGCGTTGTGGGAGCGACACGTGGCAGCGGGGTGGCCTGGCCCAAGTGGGGCGCTGTCCTGGTGCACGGGATGGGCCGGCCCACTTCCAAAAACCGGATTTTCCAAACTTTTTCGAATAAAAACAATTCCACAAATTCCAATAAATCATTTAGAGCAATAAAAATACCCAAAAAATTCTAGAAAAATTCAAGAAAATATTTTGAGATATTTTGAACTCAAATAAAATATTTTCAAAAAAATTTTATATAAACTTTTCGAAATAATCAATTAATTTCAATAAAAAGCTTAATACAAATCGATTCCAAATAAATCATTTGAGGCAATAAAAATACCCGAAAAATTCTAGAAACTATTTTGAGATATTGTAAACTCAAATAAAATATTTTCAGCAAAAATTTATATAAACTTTTCCAAATAATTTATTAATTTTAACAAAAGGGTTTAATATAAAATGATTCCGAATAAATCCAATAAATAGCAAACGAGCTCCGAAAAATCTCAAAAATTACAGAATAACTTCTTGAAGCACAAGGAATCCAAATAAAATTAAATAAATTTTATTTGAGGTTTAGAATAATTAAATTAAATTGTTTTAGCTTTTTAGAAAAATCCAAATCAAGTTTTATAAACGCGAGAAAATCAACTAAAAATTTTGAAAGCTAAACTAAACCAAAATTTTTTGAAAATCCAAATTTTGGGATGTTACATCCACGTGCTAAACCCCTTATCCAATCTCAGCCGTTAGATCTAGATCGTACGGTTAGGGTTAGCCACGTTGTTTTCGTTAGATTAGATCTTGACCGTCCGATCAAGATCGAACGGTCCAGATCAGCGGAGTTGTTTTCCAACGCGTTACGCTAGATCTAATCCGCGCCGTTGATTTTCAAACCAACGGGCGAGATTGCGCCACGTGGCGGGAAGCTTGACCGGCCATGTGCCGATCGGCCGCCGTAGCGTGAGCGTGTCTCGACACGCCGGGGCGGTGTCGAGGGCCCACTGTCGGCAACCACCCGGTAGTGAGGTGACGCCCGACAATGACGTCACACCGGTGGAGTCCCACACCGCCGATCGCCGCGTGAACCGTGGACCGGGTCCACGGTGTTCCCAAGCCAAGCCGTAAGCCGAGCCGTGGGCGGTGACATCGTAGCCCAATCAAAGGCTGCCACATGTCCTTGCTGACGCAATAATTAATTTCCGAAAAAGAAAATGATTTATTAATTCGAAATAATGATTTCAGATTTTGTTTCAAACTTCAAATGCTTATAACTTTTGCGTTTCAACTCCGATTTGAGTGATTTAAATTTCTAAATTTGTATAAAATTGAGATCTATCTAATGATGAATTTCATGTAATTTTTGGACTAAAGTTTTTCTCTGTAATATTATTTAATTGATTATTTAAACTTTAAATGCTTGTATCTTTTTCATTCAAACTCCGAATTTGACGATTCCAGTTTCTAAAAATTCATAAAATTGTGTTCTCTCTGTTTATGAACTTTATTTGGATATTTGGACACTTTTTGTTTACTGTTTTATTCACTTGTTGCTATTTGCACGCGTTACGAGTAGACGTTGAAGTGCCGGATGGATTCGAAGGAGAAGTATTGACTCAGGAGCCAGCTCAGGACCAAGAACAAGTACTTTTTGAAGGCAAGTTATGCTTTGACCATGTTGATCCCATTTTGAAACCTATTTTGATTCAAATTATTGCATGCTAGTTTAAATTAGAAAATGCTTTACTTAATTATGGGTAATTAGATAAATGCCTAATTGCTGTATGACACCTTGGTTAATTAAATATGTGCCATGACCCTTGTCACCCTAGTTGTGGTTTACTAGTTGGACATTACTAAATTGCCAACATGGGTTTTAGACCGTTGTATTATCTTTGCTTAGACACACTCGTGCTCTTGACATGATTTTGAACAATCAAATGTTAATATTGACTTAATGATATATTGAACCTGTTTTGGAAAAGTATCATGTGATGTTGATGGCACGTGGTGCTTGGTAATCAACAGGGGTTTGATAAATAGTTTTCGACCGAGGCATGTGGCAAGAATGATCGGGTGGGCCAGTTGTGGCACCGGGAACGTTGTGTTGGTTCTTCGGGTAGTCTTGCCCTGGTCACCCTAAGGACTTAACCTTGCAAGCCTTTGAACTGGGTCAAGCGTGAAACCACATGTCTGTAATGGGACGGACCTGGTTGATTAAGTTGCTAATAACGTGCACTGTGGGACCCAGATGTCAACTACACCCTTTGTGTAAGTTGTGCGGGGGAGCGTCTGAAGCTGCGGCCGGGTACCCATCTAACGGTTGATTGGCCAAAACTTCGCCTTAGCTAAGGGAAGGGTTAGTGTGCAACACCGGGGAGGACCACTTGTATTGTTAAAAGTTTCCGAAAGACTTTGTTACGGGAACTCGCCTTTGTGGTGTTTGACTGTATTTTGTGGGTAAAGTGCATAACCTCTGCAGAGTGTAAAATCTATTCCAATAGCCGTGTCCGCGGTATTGGACATCGCTCGGGAATTACAGTCAAGGGTTAGACTTTCTTGAAAATAACTTGGACTTGAAAGGTTGGGTTTGGTTAAACAATGATGTCGATGGAAATGTGGATTAGGAATGGGAAAGCTGTTGATTAAACTCCTGGAAAAGTTATTGATGTTATACTTGTTTCTACTGCTTTCGAATCTACTTATGCTACTTGTCAAATGCTGTTTACTGCAAACATACCTTGAGCTATTCCTTTGTATCAAGCCATGCATATAGTATATTAGCTTGCATTCTGTGCATGACTTCTTTGAGTACCAAGTACTCACCCTTGCCACAATACAACACCGAGTTGAAGAAGAGTCTACACGGCTTTGGAGGAGGAGCTTCCGGAGGAACCGTCTAACTAGGAATCGAGTCGATCGGTTGCACTGTGGTATCTTGGATGGCGCCACGAATTATCTTATTTTCCGCTGCTATTATTTCTCTCTTAATAAGTTTAAGCCTGCGTGCGTATATTTGTAACTTGACCATAAGGCCGAGCAACCAGTTTGACTATTTAATTAAAGTACTTTATTAGTATCGAGTGGTATGATTGTGATATTTACCGATGTTAAGACTGTGTGCACTAGCGCGTTCCTGGACTAGTGCTGAATACACAGAGGGTCCGGATTTGCAAATTCGGGTCCCGACATGCACACTCAGCAAGCAATGAAAATCCAAATCAAACTAACACTGGAGTTTAACGCCTAAAGGGTGACTCTTTATTCTATGACGCGACTCGACGAAGGAGTCTCACTACAACACCTATGCTCACTCATCGAAAACCTCCACGGCACGAGTGCAGGTGCTTCGGCATAGGCGCGAAACAATCGCCATGCCCTGCAACTGTGTCAACTGTGGTAGTCGAAGAAGCGGTGTCCTCCTTAAGCTCTGGCTCCTCCGGATCTGGCTCATGTAGCTCGAGTACTGGCTCCGGCTCTGGTGCGTACAACACCGTCTCTAACTCTCCAATCCTGTGCAGAAGATGTGACACATACTCCTGAGTCTCCTGCCATCTGTTCTTCTCTACAGTGATCTCCTTGCAGGCCTTCTGTAGCTCCTTGCTCGTATCATCAAGTACATCCTCCTGGGCGACAACAAGTCGTGCCAACTGTGTGATCACGGCGTTCTCATCCTGAATCATCTTCGGGTCGAGAAGGTTATTGCTGCGCGGATGATAACGGAACACCGTGCCCTCTAACTCTCTGGCGTGGATGCGGGCAATGTGCCGCATTGCTCGTCGCGACACCTCCTGGATACCCATCTGCATTGTAGACCTCCTAGCAGTGCAATGTATCGGGCGATTGCTCGGGCCCTTCTTCCTGGCAGGTGCCACAATCTTCACGTCACAAGCCTTGATCAATCCTGCTTGTCTGATTACATCCACTTGGTATTTTGGCTTCTCAAAACCTCTGAGAGTCTGCAGC
This sequence comes from Rhipidocladum racemiflorum, assembly GCA_036346355.1. Classification (NCBI taxonomy): domain Eukaryota; kingdom Viridiplantae; phylum Streptophyta; class Magnoliopsida; order Poales; family Poaceae; genus Rhipidocladum; species Rhipidocladum racemiflorum. The sequence continues at coordinate 27,258,532 of CM070589.1, forward strand.
ATACACCAAAGTTCTGCAGCGTGACCAACCTCAAGATCGACGTGGTTGATCTATCCTTCCATCTGTCAAAGGATACTTACGTAAGATCGCAGCACTTTAAAAACCAATGTGGAAGACAAAAAGAACTCAGCAAGGGGTATGAACAAGAAAGAAAAGGGGTAAGTCGAGAGTTCATTCATTATCTTGACAACTTTTAGCTTTAGAAAATAGGTTTTATCTTCACTACGACCATTCTAACTATGGGTTGAGCCTACGGTCAGTATGGCTCTGATACCACCTCTGTCGGGACCCGAATTTGCAAATCCGAACCCTCTGTGTATTCAGCACTAGTCCAGGAATGCGCTAGTGCACACAGTCTTAACATCGGTAAATATCACAATCATACCACTCGATACTAATAAAGTACTTTAATTAGATAGTCAAACTGGTTGCTCGACCTTATGGTCAAGTTACAAATATACGCCACGCAGGGCGAAACTTAATAAGAGAGAAATAATAGCAGCGGAAAATAAGATAACTTCGTGGCGCCATCCAGTATACCACAGGCAACTGACTGGGCTCGCTCCCTAAGTAGACGGTTCCACTTGGAGCTCCTCCTCCAAAGCTGGTGTAGACTCCTCTTCAACTGGTGTTGTATTGTGGCAAGGGTGAGTACTTGGTACTCAGCAAGTCATGCACAGAATGCAAGCTAATATGCTACATGCATGGCTTAATACCAAGGAATAGCTCAGGGTATATTTGCAGTAAAACAGCATTTGACAAGTAGCATAAGTAGATTCGAAAGCAGTAGAAACAAGTATAACATCAATAACTTTTCCAGGAGTTTAATCAACATCTTTCCCGTTCCTAATCCACATTTCCATCGACATCATTGTTTAACCAAACCCAACCTTTCAAGTCCAAGTTATTTTCAAGAAAGTCTAACCCTTGACTGTAATTCCCGAGCGATGTCCAATACCGCGGACACGGCTATTCAAATAGATTTTACACTCTGCAGAGGTTATGCACTTTACCCACAAGATACAGTCAAACACCACAAAGGCGAGTTCCCGTAACAAAGTCTTTCGGAAACTTTTAACAATACAAGTGGTCCTCCCCGGTGTTGCACACTAACCCTTCCCTTAGCTAAGGCGAAGTTTAGGCCAACCAACCGTTAGATGGGTACCTGGCCGCAGCCCCAAGATCGCTCCGTACAACTTACACAAAGGGTGTAGTTGACATCCTGAGGTCCCACAGGTACGTTATTAGCAACTTAATCAACCAGGTCCGTCCCATTACAGACATGTGGTTGCACGCTTGACCCAGTTCAAAGACTTGCAAGGTTAAGTCCTTAGGGTGACCAGGGCAAGACTACCCGAAGAACCAAACCAACATTCCCGGTGCCACAACTGGCCCACCCGATCATTCTTGCCACATGCCTCGGTCAAATCTATTTATCAAAGCCCCAGTTGATTACCATGCACCACGTGCCAACAACATCACATGATACTTTTCCAAAATAGGTTCAATATATCATTAAGTCAATATTAACATTTGATTGTTCAAATCATGTCATGAGCACGTAGCAGGTCTAAGCAATATACTACACCGATCTAAAATCCATGTTGGCAATTTTAGTAATGTCCAACTAGTAAACCACAACTAGGGTGACAAGGGTCATGGCACATATTTAATTAACCAAGGTGTCATACAGCAATTAGGCTTTTATCTAATTACCCATAATTAAGTAAAGCATTTTCTAATTTAAACTAGCATGCAATAATTTGAATCAAAATAGGTTTCAAAATGGGATTAACATGGTTAAAGCATAACTTGCCTTCAAAAAGTACTTGCTCTTGGTCCTGAGCTGGCTCCTGGGTCAATACTTCTCCTTCGAATCCTTCCGGCACTTCAACGTCTACTCGTAACGCGTGCAATTAACAACAAATGAATAAAATAGTAGACAAAAAGTGTCCAAACATCCAAATAAAGTTCATAAACAGAGAGAACATAATTTTATGAATTTTTAGAAACTGGAATCGTCAAATTCGGAGTTCAAATGAAAAAGATACAAGCATTTAAAGTTTAAATAATCAATTAATCAATATTACAGAGAAAAACTTTAGTCTAAAAATTAAATAAAATTCATCATTAGGTAGATCTCAATTTTATACAAATTTAGAAATTTGAATCACTCAAATCGGAGTTGAAACGCAAAAGTTATAAGCATTTGAAGTTTGAAACAAATTCTGAAATCAATATTTCGAATTAATAAATCATTTTCTTTTTCGGAAATTAATTATTGCGTCAGCAAGGACACGTGGCAGCCTATGATTGGGCGGCTGACGTCAGCCGGCCCACAGACTCGGTCCACGCTCGGCTCGGGTTCACCGTGGACTCGGTCCACGGCTCACGTCTTGGCCCGGCAGTGGGACCACGGTGGCGTCATTCTTTGGCGTCACCGCACGGCTGGGGTGGCCGTTGACAGGTGGGCCCTCTGACACGCGGGCCCCGCGTGTCAGAGACACGTTCCCACGCACGGGCGCTGACACTGACCGCGGCGGTCAAGCTTCCCGCCACGTGGCGCAATCTCGCCCGTTGGTTTGAAAATCAACGGCACGGATTAGATCTAGCGTAACGCGTTGGAAAACAACTCCGCTGATCTGGACCATTCGATCTTGATCGGACGGTCAAGATCCAATCTAACGAAAACAACGTGGCTAACCCTAACCGTTTGATCTAGATCTAACGGCTGAGAATGGATCTAGGATTTTCAACGTGGAAACTCACCGGGGATGACGTGGCGTGATCTGGACCGTTGGATCCGGATCGGACGGCTGAGGGAGCTCGCGAGGCGGCGATGGCTTGCGGCGGCGCTGGCTTACCGGAGTTGAGGACGGTGACCACGGCAACGGCGCTGCGGGCGTGCTCCGGCGAAGTGAGAGGTCTCCTCTGGCACGGCTTGACCTCCTGGTTCCGGATCTGACCTCAACGGCGGCGGAGGACGGCGGACGGCGGCTGAAACAGCACTTAACCGCGGCAGAGCGCTACGGCAACTACGGCGAATGATTGCGGCTAGACGGCGGCGGCTCCGGCGGCGTGAGCTAGGGCTACGGGTGCGCACGGAAATCGGCGTCGCGCGCACGGTGGCGGCGCATTAAATAGGGCCCTCGCGCCTGTGGAAACGCGAAATCGAGGCCCACTCCGTTCTGGCGCGAGTCCGACGGCGACACGGAGAGGGTGACGTGGCACGCGCACAGCCGTTGGATCAAGATCCAACGGTGCGTGGGTTTGGGTTCGGGTCTGACTCGGGCGAGCTGGCTGGCTTGGTCGGGCTCGGGCTCGGGTGACGTGGCTCAATCGTGGCCGTTGGATCAAGATCCAACGGTCATGTAACATCCTGGAATTTGTAACTAAGATTAATTAGGATTAACTAAGCTTACTTAAGCTATTTGTGTGCTTGTTTGTGTGCTGAGTGCTATTGGATCTCAATTTGGCCCTTAGTTCGTTTTTGTTGCGTCGGTGTTTTGTCGTTCGAGTAGTTTCGACTGGTTTTTGTTTCGAAACTTTGAGTTCGAAGCCGGTCGAAATCTCCCGAAATCCGTAGGAACCTAAGTCCTAAAACCTTCCTTTGTGGTCCCAAAATTCTTCCCTTAAGTTTCCCGAGGTTAAACCCAAAGATTGGAGTGAAGTTTGCGAAGAAACTCGGAGTTTTGCTGCAGGAGCGGCAGTACCGCTGGCTGGGGCCGGTACTGCCGGTCGGGCGGCACTACCGCTCGGTAGGAGCGGTACTGCCGACCGAGTCGTGCGGGTAGGGGTTGGAGCGGCTGTCGCTGCCCGTTGCCCGGCCACCTCACCCTCTTTCTCGATTCTTCCTCTCCTCTAAAGCCCAGCTGGCTTACCCCTCTCTCTCGCTCACTCCCTCACTTGTTCTCTTCCCCTCTGGAGGTCTCTCCCACTCTCTCGTGCTCTCTCCCTCTCCCTCTCTGGTTTCTCTCTCTCCCTTCGGTTCTCTCTCCCTCCTCCTCTCTGGTGCATGTGGAGCTCAAGGAGCAGCAAGAGGACAAGCCGCGAGACATGGAGGATCTTCCTCAAGCCCTAGAGCAGCCTCAAGACCGGAGGAATCGTGTTCCAGTCTGATCCCTGAGGTTTTGAGCTAAACCCTAAGTCCCCCTCTCATCTCTATTAGTTTCTCTTTTGGTTTAGTCTGGAAACCCTAACCCTAGAAGTGCTTCAACGTGTTTCTTGTTGCTAGACCTAAGTTAGCTCAGTAGATTAAGTTAGCGTGGACGATTCGATCTGAAAACCCTAATCGGTTCTCTGTTGGATTTATTCGCCTAAAGTCGTTTTCCCGAATTTTTGGAGTTCCTTTGAACCCTAACTTCGAAAAGTCGAGAAATTGACCTTCGAGTACATCTAACGTTGTCCGAGTTCGATTCCTGTGAAAAGATTCGAGTTTGAACTCAATCTGGACCTGGAATCGAATTTAGTTCCAATTGAGGGTTTTGAGTTCGGATGGTTCGATCGTCGTGCGAAGAGTTTTGAGTGCGAGTTAGGCCCTGTGGAACCCTTACGTGCAAAAAGAATTAATACGTCAGTCGCAAATCCTTCATTTCGATTCGATTTGCGAAAAGTGCAGTATCGAGCTTTTTGGGGCGTCTTCGAGTTTCGAAGCTCCAAAAATCCCGAGAGTGACTCGTATTGGTTCTTAGTGCCCTAATGGTTCTATTTCTGGAAAAAGATCGAGTCGAAAACCCTGATTCGGAGTTTATCGGATTTGTTCACAAGCCGAGTCAAATTCTCGAGTTTTGGAGTTTTCCTTGAACCCTAGCTCCAAAAGCTGAGGATATGACTCTAGAATATATCTGATGTCGTTAGAAGTCAACCCTCGTGAAAAGAATTAAGTTTGGACTTGATTTGGATCGAAAGTCGAATTCTAACGGTAATTAGGGTTATCGAGTTCGAAAAGGTGGAAATTAGGTTAAATGAACTCGAAACTTGGTGAGACCTGCATGGATGGGTCCCTGGCATCACCGGGAACCTAACCATGCAATCGTCGCGAAGTTTCGAATCCGTTTGCGCAAAATCCCATTTTGCGAAACCCTAATTTCTCCCTGAGGCCGGCACTACCGACGTTATGGGGCCAAGATTACTACCGCCGAGCGGCACTACCATAACCATAACGCCGGATTAATTTCGATGAGCTTCTCCTTTGGTCTCTGGGAATCAGCACTACCGCCCTCCTGGCCGATCTTTGCCGGGTAGCCAGATACTACCGCGTTTTTAACGTCGGTACCTTTTTCCAGAGAGTGCCCTTTTGGGTGCGTCGTAGCCGGCACTCTGAGGGCCCTGTGGCGTCTTGCCGAAGCTTGAGGCGGCACTACCGTGGTTGTACGCGATCGCCCGACTTCACTGACCGAGTTAGGTCTCGTTTAATTCCCTTTTCTCCGTTGTTTCTCCAATTGGTTTAGTCGTTGTCCTTGCTTCTTAGTTGTCTTATTTGATTCTTGATCGCCCTGTTTGTTCCGAGTTTGATCGTTTTGTTGTCATTTTGTTGTCGCTCGTTCGCGTAGACGTTGACGTGGTGGTGGGCGCCTGCGCGGTTCTCGATCTCTTTCTCGGAAGTGTAATCAGTACAAAGCAAACAGGCAAGCACCTCCTTTGACCATATTGATCCCATATTTGCAAATTTAATTTGAATTGACAAAACTATTATGCATGCTTTAGAATTGGTACAAATGATAAATTGTGGGCTTTGGTAGTTAAACCTGGATTGAATGGTTTTCCTCGATTATCAGTTATGTAGTGATCCTTGTAAATCCCTAGGATAATGGTAGACATCGTATTACGTGTCAATTGGGTTATATGTCTAATAATTGCATACGCTTAGCCCAAATAAGTAGTACAATTGATTGTTGATCGGTGGACCCAGTCAATCAAATTCTTTTGGAAACTTAATTAGGATTTTGAAATGGTGGTTTTGGTGGAAAAAGCTATGTTGGTAAAAAGAGAAAAAGGAAAAAGGTGAAGGGTGGTTTTATGCCGGGCGGACGGGTGGAGGTCTCGTCAGGCAACCCTAAGGACCGAACTTGATGTTGTTAATCGAGTCAAATCGCATAACCACATGTGTTAGTATGGGATGACACGAACGTAGTACAGGAGTGAATGACTGGTCTTGCGTCGTGGTAGGTCGAAGTAGTTGGGCCGATCCAAGCCGGGTAGTCTTTGTCTAAGGGTCTCCCTCACCTCGCCGCAGTGTTGGAGTATACCGATCCCAATACGGTACCGTTACAACGGTGAGGGCCTTGCTATGGGTTGTGAGGCGATGGACGGTAATCGTAAACCATCGTGAATTGTTGTAAATGTTTTGTGTGTGGGGCTGATCACCCGCCATAGCAAGGGGTGCACTTCACCGGGGCTGACGCAAGACTAGAAACTCGCAAGTGGAACAGTTCCGTCACAATCTAGCAAAACGGGTACATTTCGTATCGCGTGGCATGGTTGACATGATTGCTAGAGTGTGTCATGTGGGTAAAGTGTACAATCTCTGCAGAGAATAAATCTAATCGATTAGCCGTGCTCACGATCACGAGCAGCTTGGATAATTATTGTCAAGTATAGTATTTTTGGTTTTGTTTTGGAAAACATTTTGGCACCGGTAGATCTTTTAAATGTTGGGTTATAACATGCAAAATGTTGAGTCGTTGGACTCGAGAGGACCGGATTGGATTGGTAATTCGATTGTGCTGGTGGTGATTCTTGATGCCATACGATGGTATGGTGGATATTCGATTGTGCTGGTGGTGATTCTTGACACCATGTGATGGTGGTGTTGGATAATTTGGAGGAAATTGAATGTGGATACTGAATGAATTATACAATTATGTATTGAATTACATTCTTCATCAATTGCTTTTGTAAATCGAGCATCTTCTGAAATCTATTATTCTATTGTAAATAAATTTAGCTTTATGCAACTTGGAACTGGATTAGCAACCTTTTTCATTGGATAACCTGCATACTTATTATACTTGCAAACACTAAAGTCTTGCGAGTACATACGTGTACTCACCGTTTGCTTTAAATCTGATTACCAAGCTCAGAAGACGGAGTCAAGTGTGAAAAGGCGAGCTAGGCGAGGATCGCTTCGATTCGAGAGATCGTCGGGTTTTGCAGTATGTAGATTAGGTTTTCCTCTCGGCCGCAACTTCGCCATCGCCTTTGGGTTTGGGAAGGCACTCTGCTGCCGTTGCTGTACTCTAAGTCTCTCTTTAGCTTTTGTAGCCATTTGGCATAATTTCTTTCTTGTATTACTATCTCGATGTAATCAAACCTGTACTACTGTAACCATTTTGTTAATGTAAGTGTTTTGTTGCAACTTATTGTGGAAATATGTGGGTGCTAGGCTACTGATCCAGGGAACTAGCACTAGACACATATCTCGGGGAAGCTCCGGTTGGAATCAATCATTTGGCATTTGACCACGTGCCGAGTGTGTCGTGCCGATTGATTGGCCTCAATCCGGGTACGGTTTGTAATTGGGGTTCGGTTTACTAACGGGTTGCGTTAATTCCAGTCCGACGCAACAGTGAGTACCCGAATCTCTATTACAAAGACCGGAGCCCCCACAGGTCACGCGGGTTTGGGTTCGGCCGAGCGGGTTCGACCGGGTCGGTTGGCTCGGGTCGGACTCGAGTCTGACTCGGAATCGGGTCCGGTCGGATGAACAGTAAAACCCACTCGCATTTTTCCAGCGATTAAATAATTCAAATTAATTCCCAGAAATTCATTTAAATCATTAAAAATAGCAAATGACTCAGAAAAATTCCCGAAAAATTCTGGAAAATATTTTGGAGTATTTTGGATTCAAATAAAATATTTCCAACAAAATTTTATTTGCAAAGTTAAATTATTTAATTATGTCAAAATGGAATAAATTCAAATAAATTCCAAATAATTCCAAATAAATTACAGAAAATTCTAAAAACTCACCAAAGTGCCAAATCACACATGAATTTAAGAAAAGCAAAATTTTGGGGTGTTACATGGGTACCTTGTTTCCGCAGCATGTAACACCTTGCTGACGTAGTAAACTGGCCGCAGGACGCCTTCCCGCTCTGCCACCAGTGCCGCGCTCACAACCGCAGGACTGGCCGCCACATATAAAAGTAGCGGCTCGCCCAGCTTGGGGGCGACCAGTACCGGAGGGGAGGAGAGGTACTTCTTCAGATCTTCGAGTGCTTGTTGTGCTTCTGTAGTCCATTCGAAGAGGTCGGTTTTCTTTAACAGCTTGAAAAAGGGGAGGCTCCTTTCTCCCAGTCGGGCTATGAACCGGCCGAGAGAGGCCAGGCGACCAGCTAAACACTGTACTTGCTTAAGCCGTGTGGGTGGCTGCATCCGCTCGATGGCTGCATTCTTTTCCGGTTTGACCTCAATTCCTCGACTGGAAACGAGGAACCCGAGCAGTTTTCTGGACGACACACCGAACACACACTTCTCAGGATTCAGCTTCAAACAATACTGCCGGAGGTGGGAGAAAGTCTCCTCTAGATCTTCAATAAGCCCAGCAGTCTTTTTGGTCTTCACTACCAAGTCATCAACATACACTTCAAGATTTCTTCCAATCTGTGACCGAAATACAGTATGCGTAGCCCGCTGGTAGGTTGAGCCAGCGTTCTTTAGCCCGAAGGGCATTCGGACATAACAGTACACACCGAGAGGGGTCACAAAAGCAGTCTTCTCCTCGTCTTCCCATGCCATGCTGATCTGGTGGTAGCCAGAGAAGGCGTCCAGGAAGCACAAGACCTCGCACCCTGCTGTGGAGTTGACGACGACGTCTATTCATGGCAGAGGGTACGGGTCCTTGGGGCAGGCTTTGTTAAGGTCGGTGAAGTCAATGCAGATCCGCCACTTCCCGTTTGACTTCTTGACAAGCACGAGGTTGGCCAGCCACTCAGGGTAGGCGGCCTCCCGTACTATCCTTGCATGTAGCAGTTTCTCCACCTCATCCCGAATGGCATCTTGTTGCTCTGGTGCCTACCTCCGGACTTTCTGCCGGACTGGGTGCACTCCAGGGAGCATTGCCAATAGGTGCTCAATCACCTCCCTAGGGACCCCGGTCATTTCAGATGGTTCCCAAGCAAACACATCTAAGTTGGACCGGAGGAAGGTGACGAGCGTGTCTTCCTATTTGGTGCCGAGGTTGGCGCCGATCTTCACGACCTTCCCAGAACGATCCTCACCCACGGGGACTACCTTCACCTCACCCAAGGTACCGGGTGAAGCGCGGGCCTTGACCGGGGGGAGCTCTGGGCAGTCGTCCTCGCCTCGGGCCGAGCAGGTGGCGCCGGCTAGGTCTTGCACCTGCTTGCTAAGGCGCAGGGCTTCCAGCCGATCCACCTTCACAGTAATTGGGCCTCCAGGCCCAGGGATCTTCACCATCATGTAGGCATAATGCGTGGTCGCCATGAACATGACCAAAGCTGGTCGGCCAAGTAAAGCGTTGTAGGGGAGGTCGAAGTCGACGACCTCAAAATTGATTCTCTCTATCCGAAAGTTCTCCACACTTCCGAATGTGACGAGCAGCTGGACTTGTCCCAGGGGCGTCAAGCCCACTCCGGGGGCAACTCCGTAGAAGAGAGGGGCCGAGCGTAACTCATTATAGGGAGTTTGGAGTGCCCTGAACGCCCCAACTGACATAAGGTTGATGGAGCTTCCTCCATCAACAAGCACTCGCCCGAGTCTCGCATTTCGGACCGTGGGAGAAACCACGATCGGAAGATGGCTTGGGCCGGAAGTGCTCTCCGGGTGGTCGGCTCGACTGAAGGTGATCGGCTCCTCCGACCATTTCAGTTGCCTGCTCGTCCCGGGGGTTGGCACGGTGGTGCACACCTCCCTCAACTCTCGCTTGTACTGCGAGTTTGAAGAGTAGGTGGCGGAGCCACCGTAAATGAATGCCACCGTGTGCTCCGCTTGCTGAAAGGCCAGCGGAGCAGGGTCTTCACCCGCGTCGTCATGGTCGTCTTCGCGGTGTACCTTGAGCTGCTGTTCCACTAGTTTGTACACGACCTGGCAATCCGCCAGATCATGTCCGCTGGTCCTGTGGATGGGGCAGTAGGGTTTGCCCACGTCATCTTCTCGGCGGGGTGAACGGTGGTCCCTGCGGTCGCCGCATAGGTCTCGGCGATCACCCCTCTTGTCCCGATGGTCGCGCCACTGGGGCTTGGCTTCCGGCCCAGCGACCAGGATCTCTCCGGCGCCAACCTCCTTGCGCTTCTTCTTCTTCTTGTGATCAGAGGCTTTCGAGGTTCCCGCCTCGCTATGGTCGGAAGGCTTTGCCGCGCGCTCCCGGGCCTCCGCCGCCCTGGCGCATTTATGTGCCAAGGAGAACAGCTCAGAGGTGATTGATATAGTGTGGGTAGCCATTTTCTCCCGCATCTTCTGATCCCGAACCCCCCTCCGGAACGCGATGATCACCGACTTCTCGGAAATCTGGGGGATTGATGATGACATCACTACCGTGGATACGGCCATGCCTACAAACCCAATTGAAACCAACAATCTAATATAAGGGCCAATTACTCGAGCTCGCGCACGTCAATTCAATTGCCAGGTAAATGCGTTCCTCGGGTTGCATACAAATAATTTAATGAATGGAATGCTATTTAATACTTGTGATGATTTTATTGTCCTTAGGAACCAAGGAGAAGGACTCCCAAACGTCAAGCATGAAGCCAATTCTTCCGATGCACAAGTTCAACTCGGATTCGGCCTCTGGGACAGCACCAACTTAAAACGACCATAACTTTTGATCCACAAGGGTGTTTGGGGTCTATGAGCACTGGTTTGAAAGGTTTCGTCGTCCTCTTTCAAATGGATCTGGCCCTATATACAAATTCCTTACGAGTCAACGGGAATCTGCAAAACAAGTTTGGTCATCTTTCCAAATCCGAGTCAAACTAGGAATAGGAGTCCTACTCGGCCATGGTTGTGCTTTGGACGCCCCTAGCATGGTTTTGGCCTCCTATTTCTTCTATATATAGCTAGGGAGTCCCCCAAAATAACTTGGGTTTTGGTTATTTGATAGTTTAGCCTTTTGCTACTATTTTGAGTCTTTTAGACGTGCTCAACGGCCGCCTATCAAGCTCCTTGTATCGGAACCCCAACTTTTCAATACTTCATCTATATTTGCAATTTTAGATTGCTTGTGCCTTGTTCTTGCTTGTTCTTCGATTGCTTGCAGGAATTGATCTTCGTGATCAGTTTGATCGTGCCCACGGCAAGGTCAATAACCATCTGGAGTTGGTTTAGCGATTGCTAAGGCGCATCGTCGTTGTACGTTGCAGTCGAATCGTCAAAGTCGTCTCCACCCAAATCGAAGGTTATCGTTCTCATCGAAAGATCGAGACACCCAATGTTACATCAGGGATTGTGTTACGGCAATGGCTGAACCGCTAGATAAATTCCCTCAGGGACTCCCCCTTTGTCTGTTCCAAGGCGTGGAGGTCGTCCTCCACGCCTGGCTGAGTGTAGGAGCCCTGAAAGTTGACGACGAAAAGGTCACACAGTTCTTCCCACGAGTGCACGAAGCCTCGCGGGAGGTTCAGCAGCCAAGAGTGGGTAGAGCCCGTTAGCGACGTCGGGAGGTAGTTGGCCATGATCTTTTCGGACCCTCCCGCGGCACGCACCACCATAGTATAAATCTGCAGGAACTCCTCCGGATTGGTGGTACCATCGTACTTTTCGATGGACGCAGGGCGGAATCTCTCCGGCCACGCAGCTTGGCATAGGCGGAGGGGAAATGCCTAGCATCCAACGTTGTAGGGGGAGCAGCGTCGCTCGCCCGCTTCCTGGCCCTGAGAGGGGGTCGAGGAGTGCGAGTCTACGCTCTCCCTGGAGTCAGGGGGCGAGATCTCCCCCTAACCGCTAGGCGTCGAGCGGCCAGCGCGACGTTGCGCATGCTCACGACGCCCCCTAAGGGCATTACGCAAGTCACCCTCGCACTGGAGCCGCCTTTCGTCTAGACGGGTCCTTAGATCCTCGTGGCCCCCCGCCGGCTTGGGGGGACCGCGAGAAGGGGTGGGAGAATGTGCACATCCCCCGATATCCGAGGGGGCTGCAACCTGCGCACCCTTCCCTTTGTCCCGGCCCTCGTGGCCAGAACTTTCTTTGGCTGGGAAGCTCTTGCCGTCAGCGCACATCCTGCCGCCACACGCCGGAAGCGCCCGGCTGGTTTGCCGCCTCTACCTGCTGCTGGACGGCATCCACTAGGCGGGCGATGTCCCGCAGCCATGGAGCGGCCGGGGTTTCACCTCCTAGCATAACTGGAGGATGATCGAGGAGCAGCCGGGCCGCATGAAGATGCTGTGCTGGGGTGTCGTCTCCCATCAATAGGCGCCGTCGGACGGGCTGTCCTACGAGCGCGGAAGCAACACGTGTCCCTCCCAGGACAGAGGGACCCGGGAAGTCCGACGCCCTGGCCGGGCTCCGGCATCGGCTACGAGTGCTGCTCTCTTCAGGTAGGTCACCGTGCTTGGAACATGAATCCGCCATGCCGACGACCGCCAAAGTTTCTTGCCAGCTTCCCAAGAAGGTTGAAGAAGAAAGGGCAATCAAGCCACCGAGCCCCCTACCTGGCACGCCACTGTCGGCGTATGAGCCAACAGACACCTCTGGACCGGGTGTATATGATGTTCGAACAGGGGGCTTTCGTGGAGATCGCTCGAGAGATGGTGGAAAGGGATCCGTGGAGAAGCTTGCCAGGAGACGCTAGGATTTACCCAGGTTCGGGCCCTCCTAAGGAGTAATAGCCCTAGTCCTGCTTATCTATTCTTGCTTGTATTCATGGGGGGAAACTGAGACCATCCAAGCCAATGGAACCGCTCTCTTAGAGGTTGAAGAACCGAGCTGAATCTATCCAATCCCCAGAAATCCAAGCCCTTTCTCCCATGCACCCCGGCTTCCTTTTATACTTGGACCGGCTAGGGCGCAAGGGAGATTACATCAGTGAACCATACTCATTACACTGCAATACCGCATTTAATGCACCTGTCACTATTCTTGAGTCACACTTAATGCTCTGACATAGTCGACTTCACCCGGCCTCGGGCCCCGCGTGCCTGCCGGCTCCGCCCGCCTCGCCCGGGGGGGATTGAGCCGTGACGTCACCCGTGATAAATGCGCGTGTTGGGAACATGCGCCATCACACTGTGGCCTTTATTATCCCCATTTAATGCGCACGATACGCATTAAATGCCTTTGATCCTCTGTGTGGTGCCACAGGCCACTAGGTGGCCTCGGGAGCCAAGTGCTAGCAGCGTGGCCTGAACGCCACCTGTCCGCTGGGCGACCACCTTGCTGACTACCAGCGGTGTGGCCTGAACGCCACTCGCCATTGGCGACCACCTCGTGACCGCCCGCGTGGCTGGACGCCACTGTCCAGGTGACCACCTCGCCGACCGCCACGGCGTGGCACAGGCGGCACTGTCCTGGCATTGGCAACCACCTCGGCCGATCGCTAGTGGCGTGGCTCGACGCCACTGTCATTGGCGACCACCTTGCACCCTTACTACGGTGAAGTGGGCACCCTGGTGTAGAATACACCGACAATATGCATTCGGCTTCTTCATGTTGCCAGTTAGCGTCAGGGCTGGCCATGGCGATGTGAGACGATGTATCGGCCGACACGACTTCAACTTCATCATTATTCCACTGCACAAGCTTCTGATGCATAGTTGACGGAGTGCAGCAATTAGCGTGGATCCAATCACGCCCAAGGAGCACGCTGTAACTACCCTTAGCCTCAATCACAAAGAACGCAGTTGGTAGTGTCTTATTACCGACAGTTAACTCTGTTATCATCACCCCTTTTGCATCGGTGGGATCTCCTGTGAAATCGTTCAGCACCATGTTGGTCTTAATTATATCTTCGTCGGCTTTACCCAACTTTATGAACGTGCCTAGGGGCATTAGGTTTACCGTGGCCCCACCGTCGACTAACATCCTTGATATCGGTCGGCCATTGATATACCCTTTGAGATACAACGGCTTTAAATGCCGATGCATGTCCTGAGGTTTCTCGAATACAGCATCCTGCGCACCAAGGCATAACTGGGCGAACACCCCCTCAGCCGATTCCATTTCGGTCCTGAATTCTGCGGGTAATGTGAATACCATGTTGATATCCATTGGTGGCGTATCGTCTCTAATCATCGGGGATCCGGAATTGACCGATTGATCTGAATCACTATCGGCTTGATCTTTTTTCTGCTATTCTTGTCTCATGGCAGTTATTGGCCGAAGTTTATCGAAAATCTAATCCCGTTCTCTCTCTGCTTTGGCCTCCCTTTCTTCCTATGTCTTTAGTCGTTGGAGGCGTCTGCGTTGTGACTTGCTAAGACCCGAGGGACACCATCTTGGTTTAGGTTCAATCAGCTTTTGGATTTTTCCAGCCAAATTACTTACTTCGCCGTCGGAATCTGGTTCGGCAGTAGTGTCGGAGACTGGTGCTTGGGTGCCCTTGGAGGATTCACCCTTTTCTGGCATTGACAACCTCTCATGAACTGGCCTTCTGTTTTTTTGCCCTAGCCGGTCATGTACTGGTTTGGATAACCTATCCTTGACCGACCGGGTTGACCGATCAATGAGTGGATGTTGCATGGGGCATGACTGTATTGTGGGTAGAGTCATCCCCTTCTCCCAACAGAATTGCCAGAAAGGACATTGCCAGTGAGCCTCTTCTTCACTGCTTGGTCGATAATAACCATCCGGCTGGTAACGCTCGCTTGATCAGTGAGTTTTTGGCCGATAGAAATAGCTTGGCCGATGGTAACTTTGCCGTCGATAGCTTATCTTTTCATATTTTTCCAATAGTTGGGAGAAGGTTGGTTTTTGTTTAAGATTGGGTCTTCTCGGCGAAGTTCTCTCTGCCTTGTACCATCTCCCAATTTCCAACTCCCCTTTGGCTTCACGATCCTTGAGCTTCGACCGCTACGGTAGGCTTCTATTTGTATTGAGCTGATGGTGATCTGTACTGTTTCGTCCCCATTAGTGCTGGATCGGACTTCGACTTTCTACGTCGGCCTGGTGTCTTCTTCCACAGGTTCCTTTCTTTTTTCTGAGCATTGGACCATGTTGACTTGGAAAGGATTCACGTCTATTTGCATAGTTGATTCGTCCGCAAACTTCTATCGTCCATCAGAAATAGCCGATTATATCTGTTGCCGAAAGATATTACAATCGTTAGTATTGTGCGAAAAGGAATGGTGCCACGTGCAAAACCTTCGCTTTCTAATCTCATCAGCCGATGTAATGACGTGCCCTTCTGGTAATTTTATAAGTTTTTCCTACAACAACAAATCAAACATCCTATCGCACTTGGACACGTCAAAGGAATATTTAACCTCCGTTTTACTCTTCGTTGGTTTAAGCCAAGAGCAAACGAGTGGTTTCTTTGGACCCTTGGTCCACTCGGCTATATTCACGTCCGCTTCGTCGTCTTATGATGTTTCGTTTGAGCTACACTCGACCATGTTTACCTTACCATTTTCACCATTATTATCCCTAAACTTGACCTTAAACCCCTTATCTGAATATCGGCTTTCTTGTGCCGATAAGTAGGGATGGAACTGGTACGGATATTTTCCGACCGACCGACCGACCGAATTGATTTGGATGATGATTTGGATAGTTTCACAGATATCCAGTTGATTTCTCGGATAAGGATATGGATACAGATAATTTATATGGATACGGATATGGATATGGAACACTGATTATCCGATGGATACGGAATATCAGAGTTTTTGTTCGGATAATATCCGAATATGACATACGGATATTATCCGAATAACACGTTTCAGAATAACACATTAACAATTTAACATGTTTCACTGCTTTAGACTCGGGTCCGTGCATTGGATGACAAGATATAATGTGTTCATGTGTGCTAGATGCTAATTTGGAGATATTTGGGTAAAGGTGGTACAAAATTGGCAAGTGGCATTTCAGAGGGCAACTTAGGATTCAACAAAGATATGCCAAATTGCAAATCATTTGGTTCAATTATTGCAATGGGGTACATTGTTACTCACAGAGTCACATGTATGACAAGCTAGGGATAAAAAGGAAAAAAAAGACATACAAATATATTTCTTTCGGAATTTTGAATTTAAATTTGGATCGATTTTGGAAAAAAACTGAAATTGGATTTTAAAATATCCGACTAATATTATTCGTATCCATGTTGATTCCAATCCGTATTCGACCAGATTCAGTAACCGATATTATCCTGTATTATTCGTATTCGATTCTGTATTCGACACTATTCGTATTCGATTCTGTATTCGATAAAAAATACGGATACGGATATGAATAGGACGATATTCGACCGTATCCGATCCGATCACATCCCTACCGATAAGCGATGGAACAAATGGCCCAAGTCGGTGAAATCCTGCCCCGCGAATTTCTCCCTCAGAGGCGGAATTAACCCTTGAAACGCCAAATCGGCCAATTGATCGTCGGGTAACATGACGCTACAGCATTTTTTTCGCACGTCTCTAAACCTCCTAATGTAATCGGAAACCGACTCACCGAATTTCTGTCTGACCGAACTTATATCGAAAATCCTCAACTCAGTAGTCCCAGAGAAGAAGTATTCGTGAAATTGGCTTTCCAAATTGTTCCAAACATGGACCGAATTTGGTGGTAAATTGGTGAACCATGTAAATGTTGTTCCTGAGAAGGACAATGAGAACAATCTGATTTTTAACCCGTCGGATTGGGCTGCTTCGCCGCATTGAGCGATAAATCGTCCGACGTGTTCTAAAGTGGTTACGGAATCGTTGCCCAAAAACTTCGCGAAATCTGGAATCCTATAGTTATGTGGGTAGGCCATGTGGTCGATGTAATCTGGGTATGGTTTCCTATATCCAATGACCCTTCCCCTGGGCTGCAAACCAAACTACTCCCTCAAAATAGCAGTGATCTGTTCTGCCCAGTTGATATTATCGGCTTGTGGCTCTACATGTCCTGGCCAGTTATCATAGTTTACGCCCTGCCCCCCCCGAGTGCAAACTCGGGCTGTTGGCCGAACCGTGTCACCGGACACCTGGGCAATCGATCATAATCATTATCTCTTATAGCCGATACTTCAGGTGCAGGTGGATAAGGTTCGTCATACGAGATAACCTTGTGTGGGGCCTGATGTCTGGGCAAAGTCCTTTGGACTGGAGGAACCCTTCCTGCGTTAGTTGGCCTAGAAGCCGATTGACCAAACCCACTGGCTGAGGGTACGCTGGGTAGATTCATGTTTAGCTTAACCCCATCTGTGTGTCCGTGGTAATGTGCAACTCCATCTACATGGACGTTGGGTTTTAACACGGTAGGTTGGGTCGGCATCATTAGGGGTGTTGGAGCCGACGCATTTACTGTGTCTATTTTCAGTGGTATTGAATACACTGGTTACATTGGTAAGGATTGTAACAGGTCTAGCAGACTCCCATATACGGCCAACTCCTCAGCAATCGTTTTGACGCTATTTTCGATCATCGGCTTTAGCGTGGAGACTAGAGCCGATGATTGATTTATCAATGCATGATGTACTGATTGCTCAATCATACTGGATAAATCAGCTTGACCGGGTATATATCGGCTTACCAGGTCAATAGGGGAATCGCTGATGGAATTGATGGTTGGAAGCGCAAACTTTTGGGTGACTCCTCGTCGTGTTTTCTGGAAGCACTTTAACATCATCTCTTCCATTGCTGCCTTCCGATCTTCAATTTCCTTTCGTTGCTCAGGAGTTAAATCAGCTAGTGTAAGCGTGATTATTGCATCTGCATTGATGTCGGTGGTAGCTGTGGATTTTTCGGTCGACGACATGATCGACTTCCTTCTTGTCCCACCGGGCGTGCCAAAATATGTTCGCGCTAAAAACATGAAGCAGGGTTTCTAGCCTCGAACATACAAGACAAACGCCGGGTTTGCGGAGCGTGCTAGTCAATTTGACCTGTAATTGATAAGGTAGAAATCGTAAATCAATCAGAGCCGATAAACAAACGATTATCGGCTTGACACCGGTCGGCTAATAGCCGATCAAGAGATAATTAGATCAACCAGTTACGGTTAATCCGGGGGTAAAGGCAAATCGACTTTGAAAGGCGATGCGTAACAAACAAAGTAGATCGAACCTTGGAACACAAGTCGACGAGAGCAACAAATCGGCGATGCGCAACTTTTATTGAACTCGATGACTTACAGAGGAAAGATTTCTACGAGAACTAGAAACAGAAATTGTAAATAGGATTGTGTTGGTTGATTGGCTTATTCCTCCTCGCCTCATGGTCCGTCCCCTTTTATACTGCTTCGGCCAATCCGAGTCCTGCATTGATACGGCGACTATATGCGTATCGGCTCTTGATCCGATTTTCTATCCTTGTTGGCGCCGGTTTATCTTTCCATAAAAATCTCCATATTTGAATTAGGCCGATTTTACTATATACGCCGAATTTTGGTGCAAACAGATACTTTATAATAATATAATTTTATTGGGTTTTATAAATATATTATAATATAAATTAGTGGTAAAAGTTGTCATTTGAGGACCATACTGATGTCCGAAAGGATATACGAGTGAAGGGAGTGTATGTTGAGTGATATTTTTATAAATTACAAAGAAAAATAAAAAATAATAGATTACGTGGTTTTTAGAGACACCTCTCATTTGAGGGAAAAATTGGTATTCTATACAACATCTCACCCGTATTTACAAATATACACAACATATTTGACTATTTACAGAAATCTCGCCCATACCCGAAATCACTAAATTCGTGTAACCTTTCCCGAAATTGCAAATTTCGTTTTTGGAGTATTTGAAAACGCGAATTTCGGGAATACCCAAAACCGAAAACAGCAATTTCGGGTATGAGGTGGCAGGGCCATACCCGAAAATGCCAATTTCGGGTATGAGGTGGTAAGGCCATACCCGAAAATGCCAATTTCGGGTATGAGGTGGCAGGGCCTTTTTTTTTTGCTTTCGCTGGTTCTTTTGCTCCTTGGATGCTTGGCCGCATGCATTGGATTCAGTTACTGCTTGGCTTGGCTGGCTCTTTTGCTTCACATGCATGCGCTGATTACTCCTTTGCTTCACATGCAAGCGATTCCCTGACCGAAAGAGCAGACAACGTCAATCAATAAAACCATAAACTACGGCTTTTGTCCTTCTATGCTGATTGCCTTGGTACTGTTAACCATCAACTGTCCATCTCTAACTGCAGTGGCTTGAAATTCCACTTTCTTCCCACACGGGCTCTCAACTGAGATAGTCCTTCGTCCACAATCCAATACGGCCTTGTGCTTGGATAACCAATCCATTCCCAATATGACGTCTAAGGTCTGGGTTTCCAAAATAATAAGGTCTGCTAGGAATTCTATTCCATCTATTAGTATTCTCACCCTAACATCCTACTTTCGTTCGAGTTCTAACCAGGGGTTTGAACTAAAAGCATGCATCTTAGTCTTGCAATCATCAAATCATTTCTATGTTCAAAGCATTGCGAAACATACGAATTCGAAGCTCCAGAGTCAAACAAAATCAAGCAGTGTATCGAAGTTAACAAGTAACTTACCCAAAGACGACGTCAGTAGCATTCTGCAGTTGCATCTGCGGTGACATGGTTGACTCGGCCTCTCACCACGCCTGGGGTGTGGCTCCTGGTCTTTGGCGTCCTAGCTGGGTGGTTCCTAGATTGAAGCGAATCGGGGTCACTCCTGCTGTCTTCTTTGGACAAGCTGTTGGCAAAGTGTCCTGGCTCGTTCTGATTGTAGCGGCGTCTCACTGTTTCCTTTCGATTGCTCGAGCGGCGTTTCTAAGCGAGAAGTGGGGTCCGTAGTTCGATTGTCGAGTCTTGGTCTTTGGTGACGGTGTCCTTGTTGCATTCTCGTGGTTGGAATCAAGAATTGATTTGGTGCAACTCTCAGCGCCGCTATGCTCCTGGCATGATCCTTGCTGTTGCATCCTGCGCTTCTGTTCTCATCCAGTTCCTTGCGCTTGTCCTCAAGAATAAGTGCCTTATTCACCAGCTCTTGGAAATCTGGAAAGGTGTGGGTGATCAATCCTACTTGCAATCCTGAGTTAAGTCCCTTCATAAAAGCGAGACTGCCTGCTTTATCTGTCGCTACATCCTCAAAGCGTAGCGTGCTAGCTGTGTGAACTTGTTCAGGTAGTCGGCCACCGGGCCGATTACCTTGCTTGCTCAACTCCTCCTTCTTAAGGTCCATGATTCCTTCAGCACGTGATACTTTGTCGGAATGCAATCGTGAACTCTTCCCAAGTGATATCTTGAGGGTTCTCTTGCGTGGCACAGGTTCTCCCACCATTCGGCAATGTTCCTTCCAGCTGATGAGAAGCGTAGAGTACCTTCTCATTTCCTATGCATTGAGCTATGTGTAGCTTCCTCTCGATTGACCTTAACCAATCATCGGCCTCCAATGGATTGGCATTACTAGAGAAAGTGGGTGGGTGAGTCCTCATGAACTCTGACAGTCTTGTATTCTGGCGTGGTCCCTGATTAACTTGATTAGCAAAGGATCACAAGTAGTTGACGTGTTGCATTTGTTGCATCATAACATGCATCAACTGAGTCTGAGCAGCAAGAAAAGCTCCGAAATTCTGCACATCCAGTGGCGGTGCTGGTGCTCCCTCATTGGGGTTTTCTGCTGGGCGAGAACCGCTTCCATTACTTCCAAAGTTTCCGCGGGTATTCACCATCTGTCGATTTGCTCTAGGTTTAGAGATGAGACGGAAACAAGAATAGACAAGTAATATGGAACTTATGCGGGGCGAAAGGTGTAACTTTAAGGTCCAACTTTATTATTAATAACTTGGTATGGCTGCTTACAATGCGTAAGGGCCTTGCAACACATACTGCACACTCAGCAAACAATGAAAATCCAAATCGAACTAACCCTGGAGTCTAACGCCTAAAGGGTGACTCTTTATTCTATGACGCGACTCGGCGAAGGAGTCCCACTATAGAACCTATGCTCACTCATCGAGAAAACCTCCACGGCCTGGGTACGGATGCTGCGGCATAGGTGCGAAACGATTGCCATGTCCAAAGAATCGTGTCCTCCGTGGTAGTCGAAGAAGCGTTGTCCTCATCGAGATCTCACTCCTCACGGATCGGCTCGTGTAGCTCAATCTTGGCTCGGGTCCGTCCGTACAAAGTCATCTCCAACTCGTCAATCCTTCGCAGAAGGTGTGCCACATACTCTTGAGCTTCCCGCCATCTCGTTCTTCTCTGTCGTGATCTCCTTGCGGGCCTTCAGAGCTCCTTGCTTGTATTATCTAGTACATCCTCTTGGCGACAACAAATCGTGCCAAGCGTATGTAACCGTGGCATCCTCATCCTGAATCACCTTCGGGTCAAGAAGGTTATCGCTGCGCGGATGATAACGGAACACCGTGCTCTCCAACTCTCTGGCGTAGATACGGGCAACGTGCCGCATTGCTCGTCGTGATACTTCTTGGATACCCATCTGCATTGTAGACCTCCTGGCAAGATGCAGTATCAAAGCGATTGCCTGGGCCCTTCTTCCTAGCAGGTACCTCAATCTTTACGTCACAAGCCTTGATCAATCCTGCTTGTCTGATCACTTCCACTTGGTATTGCGGCTTCTCAAAATCTCCGAGAGTTTGTAGCATATGCCAAAGTTCCGCGGCGTGACCACTCCCAGATCAACGTAGTTGAACTCTTCCTCCATCTGTCACAAGAGTGCTTTACGTAAGAACTCGGAATTTTTTTTTTTTAAATTGTGACAAGGTAAGGAAAAATTTCAGCAAGAGACAAGAAAAGAGAGAAGGGGATAAGTCGAGATGTCATTTCTTATCTTGACAAATTTTTAGCTTTTAGAAAATAGGTTTTATCCTCACTACGACCATTCTAGCTAGGGTTGAGCCTACAGTCAACCTGGCTCTGATACCACCTCTATCGGGACCCCGAATTTGCAAATCCGGACCCTCTGTGTATTCAACACTAGTCCAGGAACGCGCTAGTGCACACAGTCTTAACATCGGTAAATATCACAATCATACCACTCGATACTAATAGAGTACTTTATTTAAATAGTCAACCGGGTACTTGCCCTTATGGTCAAGTCACAATGCACGACTGCAGGCGAAACTTATTAAGAGAGAAATAGTAGCAGCGGAAAATCAAATAACTTCGTGGCGCCATCCAGTATACCACAGGCAACTGACTGGGCTCGCTTCCCTAAGTAGACGGATCTTCTTGGAGTTCCTCCTCCAAAGCTGGTGTAGTCTCCTCTTCAACTGGTGTTGTGTTGAGGCAAGGGTGAGTACTTGGTACTCAGCAAGTCGTGCACAGAATGCAAGCTAATATACTATATGCATGGCTTGGTACAAGGAATAGCTCAAGGTATATTTGCAGTAAACAGCATTTGACAAGTAGCATAAGTAGATTCGAAAGCAGTAGAAGCAAGTACAGCATAGATAACTTTTCAAGGAATTTAATAAACATCTTTCCCATCCTAATCCACATTTCCTTCAACATCATTATTAATCCAGCCCAACCTTTCAAACCAAAGTTATTTTTGAGAAAATCTAACCCTTGACTGTAATTCCCGAGCGATGTCCAATACCGTGGACACGGCTATTCGAATAGATTCTAAACTCTGCAGAGGTTATGCACTTTACCCACAAGATACAAATCAAACACCACAAAGGCGAAGTTCCGTGAACAAAGTCTTTCTGAGACTTCTAACAATACAAGTGGTCCTCCCGGTTATTGCGCACTAACCCTTCCCTTCGCTAAAGGCGAAGTCTAGGCCAATCAACTGTTAGATGGGTACTGGCCTCACCCAGACGCTCCCCGCACAACTTACACAAAGGGTGTAGTTGACCTCCGAGGTCCCACAGTGCGTTATTAGCAACTTAGTCAACTAGGTCCGTCCCATTACAGACATGTGGTTGCACGTTAGACCCAGTTCAAAGGCTTGCAAGGTTAAGTCCTTAGGGTGACCAGGGCAAGACTACCCGAAGAACCAAATCAACATCCCCAATGCCACAACTGGCCCACCTGATTACTCTTGCCACATGCCCCGGTCGAAAACTGTTTATCAAACCCCAGTTGATTACCATGCACCACGTGCCATCAACATCACATGATACTTTTCCAAAACAGGTTCAATATATCATTAAGTCAATATTAACATTTGATTGTCCAAAATCATGTCATGAACACGTAGCAGGTCTAAGCAGTATACTACAACGTTCTAAACCCATGTTGGCGATTTAATAATGTCCAACTAGTAATCCACAACTAGGGTGACAAAGGGTCATGGCACATACTTAAGTAATCAAGGTGTCATACAAAGAAATTGGTATTTATCTAACCCCATGTTTAAACAAAGTATTTTTCTAATTGAACTAGCATGCAATAGTTTAAATCAAAATAGATTTCGAAATAGGATCAACATGGTCAAAGCACAACTTGCCTTCAAAAAGTACTTGTTCTTGGTCTTGAGTTGGATCCTGAGTCAATACTTCTCCTTCGAATCCTTCCGGCACTTCAACGTCTACTCGTAAAGCGTGCAAATAGCAAATACACAAATAAACACTAGGCAAAAACATCCCAAAACTCCAAATAAAATCCATAAATAGAGATAACATAATTTTCTGGATTTTTAGAAACTGGAATCGTCAAATTTGGAGTTAAAATGCAAAAGTTATGATTATTTAAAGTTCAAATAATCACTTAAATAATTTTGCAGGGAAAAACTTTAGTCCAAAAATTAAATAAAATTCATATTTAGGTAGATCTCAATTTTATACAAATTTAGAAATTTGAATCACTCAAATCGGAGTTGAAACGCAAAAGTTATAAGCGTTTGAAGTTTGAATCAAAATCTGAAATCATTATTTCGAATTAATAAATCATTTTCTTTTTCGGAAATTAGTTATTGCGTCAGCAAGGACACGTGTCAGCCTCTGATTGGCCTGCTGACGTCAGCCGGTCCATGGACGTAGTCCACGCTCGGCTCGGGTCCACCGTGGACTCGATCCACGACTCCACGTGTCGCTGACATGTGGGCCCCATATGTCAGCGCTGGGTCTTACACACGCGTGACCGCGGCTGACGCGTGGGCCCTCTGACACGCGGGTCCCGCGTGTCAGAGACACGCGCTCACGCGCTCGTGACGTGGCTTGGGTACACGTGGTACAATCTCGGCCGTTGATTTGAAAATCAACGGCCCAGATTGGATCTATGCTTCACGCGTTTGGGGTGAACGCAGTCAATCTGAGCCGTTGGATCTTGATCCAACGGTTGGAAACGATCCTAACCCGTAACGTTATCCACACGATGCGGGCGACGTGGCCGATCGTGGGCCGTTGGATCTTGATCCAACGGTCCAGATCTAATCTGGATTCTAGGGTTTGGGGGAGAACGTGGGCTCACCGTGATGGTCGGATCTTGATCCAACGGTTGTGCGAGCTCGGGGGTGACGATGGCAACGCGGCGGCGCGGGCTCACCGGACGCGGGGACGGTGACCAAGCCGACGGCGCTGCGGGACCTCTTCGGCGAGATGAGTCCTCCTTCAGTGCGTCTCGTCAGCGAGATTCGGATCTGGCTCCTTCGGCGGAAGACGACGGGCCGGCGGAATCGGCGTTAAACCGCTGCGCAACAGATTCCAACTCCGGCGAGCTCGTCAGACAAACGGCGACGGCTCAGCGAGATGGCTTGGGGCACGCAGTGCGCCTGGACGAGGGCAACCTCGGCGATGTCTCACGCATTAAATACCCTCGGATGCGCGCTGGCGGAACCCTAGCGGACACCGCAGCGGCAGCGGCGGAGAGTCCGGCTTTCGAACTCGGCGAGGGACGACGACGGACAGCCGCCCACGTGGCGCGATCAGCGCCACGATCGCCGCGCGATCGGGTCCGGTCCAGACACGGCTTGGGTCGGGGCGATCCAATCCGGACCGTTGGATCCCGATCCAACGGTCGGGATCGATTGGGGTTAAGAACGGGTTTGGTTGAGTCAACTAGCTCGGGTCGGGTAAGGGTCGGACTCGAACTCGAGTCTGACTCGGGCTCGGTCGGATGAACAGTACAAACCCATTCGCATTTTCCAGCGATTTTATAATTAAAATATTTCCCAGAAATTCATTTAATTCATTAAAAATAGCAAAATACTTAGAAAAATTCTGGAAAATATTTTGGAACATTTTGGACTCAAATAAAATATTTCCAACAAAATTTTATTTGCAAAATTAAATTCTTTAATTATTTCAAAATGGAATAAATTCAAATAAATTCCAAATAAATCCAAATAAATTCCAGAAAATTCCAAAAATTCACCAAAGTGCCAAATCACACATGAATTTATGAAAAGCAAAATTTTGGGGTGTTACAAACCTCCCCTTAATAGAATCTCGTCCCCGAGATTCGTGGCTCACTCTGAGAATAGGTTTGGAAACTCTTTCTTCAAATCCTCTTCGCGCTCCCAAGTCGCTTCGCTTTCTTCATGGTTGCTCCACTGAACTCTACAGAAACGGGTTGACTTGTTTCTAGTTTCTCGATCCATTGTGTCCAGAATCCTCACGGGATGCTCCTTATAAGTCAAATCCTCTTGCAACTCAATTGACTCTAGCGGTGTCTGTTCCTCAGGAACTCGGAGACACTTCTTCAACTGGGACACATGGAATACATCATGTACTCCTGTTAACGATTGTGGCAACTCCAGCTGATAAGCAACTTCGCCTCTGCGGCTCAAAATCTTAAATGGTCCAACATAACGGGGTGCGAGTTTCCCTTTGGCATGGAACCTCTTAACTCCCCTGAGAGGCGTAACCACGAGGTATACAAAGTCTTACGGTTCAAAACTCAAATCCTCGCGACGATTGTCGGCCATAACTCTTCTCGAGATTGGGCGATCTTCAACCTTTCCCTAATCATGGCGACCGCTTCTTGACTTCTTGAAGAATATCAGGCCCGAAGACACGGCGCTCGCCGGTCTCATTCCAATTCAATGGCGTCCGACAGGGTCGACCATACAGTGCCTCAAAAGGTGACATCTGTAAACTAGCTTGGTAACTTTTGTTGTAGCTAAACTCAGCATACGGCAAACTCTTATCCCAAGAGGTAGCATAAGCCAATGCACACGCTCTTAGCATATCCTCCAGAATCTGGTTGACTCTTTCGGTCTGTCCATCCGTCTGTGGATGATAAGTCATCTTTGAAGTTCAAACGGGTTCCCATAGCTTCATGCAACTTATTCCAAAATCTTGAGGTAAATTGGGTACCTCTGTCCGATACAATCCTCTTTGGCACTCCGTGCAAACAGACGATCCTGATCATGTACAACTCTGCCAACTTGTCTCCCGAGTAAGTGGTCTTCACGGGGATAAAATGGGCTACCTTGGTCAAGCGATCCACTATAACCCATATGGAGTCATAACCTCCTTGAGTCTTCGGCAAACCGGTAATGAAATCCATTACGATTTCCTCCCACTTCCACTCAGGTATTTTCAGCGGCTGTAGCAATCCTGCTGGTCTCTGATGCATTGCCTTGACTCTCTGGCATACGTCGCACAATGCAACATGCTCGGCAACTTCACGTTTCATACTCGGCCACCAGAATCTCTCCTTTAGATCCTGATACATCTTGGCGCTTCCAGGATGAATTGAGTACTTGGAGTCATGGGCTTCTTCCAGAATCAGTTGCTTTAACTCCTTCCTGTTAGGCACACAAATCCGATCCTTCATCCATAACGTGCCTTGCTCATCCAACTTGAAGTCCTCTGCCTTGCCTTCTTCCTTGATGGACTTAATCCTGCGGATCTTGTCATCATCCTTCTGTCCTTCTCGGATCTGATCCTCTAGGGTAGGCTTTACTTCTAATGCGGCCAAGAATCCGCTAGGTACAACCTCAATCTTCATTTTCTGAAGATCCTCACATAACTCATCCTGACTTGTGGCTAGCAATGCACTCACGGTACGGCTTTTCCGACTCAGAGCATCGGCTACTACGTTGGCCTTCCCGGGATGGTAATGGATTCCAACATTGTAGTCCTTGATCAACTCTAACCATCTCCTCTGCCTCATATTCAGATCCGACTGGGTGAATATGTGTCGGGACCCCGAATTTGCAAATCCGGACCCTCTGTGTATTCAGCACTAGTCCAGGAACGCGCTAGTGCACACAGTCTTAACATCGGTATATATCACAATCATACCAAACGATACTATCAAAGTACTTTATTTAAATAATCAAAGAGTTACTCGGCCTTATGGCCAAGTTACAAATGTATGCCTCGTAAGGCGAAACTTATTAAAAGAGAAATAATAAAGAAGAAAATCAAATAACCCGTGGCGCCATCCAAAGATACCACAGGCAACCGATCGGGCTCGCATCCCTAAGTAGACGGGTCTTCTTGGAAATCCTCCTCCGAATCGGCGTAATCTCCTCTTCAACTGGGTATTGTGTTGAGGCAAGGGTGAGTACTTGGTACTCAAAGAAGTCATGCACAGAATGCAAGCTAATATACTATATGCATGGCTTGGTACAAAGGAATAGCTCAAGGTATAATTGCAAGAAATGACTTTTGACAAGTAATAAAAGTAGATTCAAAGCAAGAGAAATAAGTAAAGCATAAATAACTTCTCAAGAAATTTAATAAACATTTTCCCCATCCTAAACCATATTTCCATCAACTTCATTACTAAACCAACCCAACTTTTCAAATCCAAGTTATTTTTAAAGTCTAACCCTTGACTGTAATTCCCGAGCATTGTCGATCTAGTGGACTCGGCTATTCAAATAGATTCTACACTCTGCAGAGGTTATGCACTTTACCCACAAGATACAAGTCAAACACCACAAAGGCGAGTTCCAGTGAACAAAGCCTTTCGGAAGCCTCAAACAACACAGGTGGTCCTCTCAGGTTCGTGCTCTACACCATCCCTTCCCTTAGCCAAGGCGAAGTATGGGACCAACACACCGTTAGATGGGTATCGGCCACGACCACGATACGCCTCCCCGCACAATCACACAAACGGTGTAACCGACACCACGAGGCTCCACAAGTGAGTCCTTAGCGACTTAATCAACTAGGGCCGTCCCATTCCAGCCATGTGGTTGCAAGTATGACCCAGTTCAAAGGCTTGCAAGGTTAAGTCATTAGAGTGACCAGGGCAAGACTACCCTAAGAACCAAATCAACATCCCCAATGCCACAACGGCCCACCTGATTACTCTTGCCACATGCCCCGGTCGAAAACTGTTTATCAAACCCCAGTTGATTACCATGCACCACGTGCCATCAACATCACATGATACTTTTCCAAAACAGGTTCAATATATCATTAAGTCAATATTAGCATTTGATTATCCAAAATCATGTCATGAGCACGTAGCAGGTCTAAGCAGCATACTACAACGATCTAAACCCATGTTGGCAATTTAATAATGTCCAACTAGTAAACCACAACTAGGGTGACAAAGGGTCATGGCACATACTTAAGTAATCAAGGTGTCATATAGCAAATTGGTATTTATCTAACCCCCATGTTTAATCAAAGTATCTTTCTACTTGAACTAGCATGCAATAGTTTAAATCAAAATAGATTTGAAATAGGATCAATATGGTCAAAGCACAACTTGCCTTCAAAAGTACTTGCTCTTGGTCTTGAGTTGGATCCTGAGTCAATACTTCTCCTTCGAATCCTTAGGCACTTCAACGTCTACTCGTAAAGCGTGCAAATAGCAAATACACAAATAAACACTAGGCAAAAACATCCCAAAACTCCAAATAAAATCCATAAACAGAGAGAACATAATTTTCTGGATTTTTAGAAACTGGAATAAATCAAATTTGGAGTTAAAAGCATAAAAGTTATGATTTATTAAAGTTTAAATAATCAATTAAATAATATTACAGAGAAAAACTTTAGTCCAAAAATTAAATAAAATTCATATTTAGGTAGATCTCAATTTTATACAAATTTAGAAATTTGAATCACTCAAATCGGAGTTGAAACGCAAAAGTTATAAGCGTTTGAAGTTTGAATCTAAATTTGAATCAATATTTCGAATTAATAAATCATTTTCTTTTTTCGGAAATTAATTATTGCGTCAGCAAGGACACGTGGCAGCCTCTGATTGGGCGGCTGACGTCAGCTGGTCCATGGACTTGGTCCACGCTCGGCTCGGGTCCACCGTGGACTCGGTCCACGGCTCACGTGACTGACATGTGGGCCCCACCTGCCAACAAGCTGGTCTCACGACGCAGCGGATCGCATGACACGTGGGCCCTCTGACACGCGGGTCCCGCGTGTCAGAGACACGCACCCCACGCGCGTGGGCGCGGCTAGGCATACGCGGCACAATCTCGTGCGTTGGATCCAAATCCAACGGTCGAGGTTGGATCCAATCCACCGCAACGTGGGTTTCGTTGCGATAGCGTGGGCGCCGTGGATCGTTGGATCTCGATCCAACGGTACATTATCGAACCTACACAAAGACTAAGCGATCTAATCCTATCCGCCCATTCTAGATCTAACGGCCGAAAATGCATCCGAGTTCTACCGGCTAAGGCACACGTGGACTCACCGTGAGCGTTGGATGGCGATCGGACGGTCCGCGGAGCTTTGCGAGGTCACGGCGGCGCTGGTTGACGAGGTATGGCCGGACTTGAGGACGACAGCACACGGAACGGCGCCTCGGGCTGATCCGGTCGGAGGGAGTGGTCGGGGTCGACGCGTCTTGCTCTGGGGATCACAGATCTGGGCTTCAACGCGGCCGAGATGTCCTCCCGTCGGCGCAAAAGGCCAAAAACCGCGACGGCTGTTCTTAACTTCGCGAGCAATCGCGGTGGGCCGGTGGGGATCCTGGCGGCGCGAGCTAGGGTTTCGGGTTCGGCGTGGAGAGGCGATCCTCGGGCACTGATTCATCCTTTAAATAGGCTAGGTTTCCGAATCCAACACGGCGGCGGAGAGGAACAGCCTCGCCGGAGAAATCGGAACGAACACGACGCACAGGAACCGTACACGTGTCACGATCTACGGCCTCGATTCGATCTGGCGCGGCGCGTCAACTTGGTCCTCCACGGCCGACGCGGGCGCACGCGAGCCGTTGGATCTTGATCCAACGGTTGCGGAGCTAGGGTTTCGGCGACGCGGTTCGACCCGACCGTGGCCCGGGTCGGACTCGGACTCGAGTCTGACTCGGACTCCGGTTCGATCGGATGAACAAGATTAACCCACTCGCATTTTCCAGCGATTTAATATTTAAAATAATTCCCGATAATTCATTTAATTCATTAAAAATAGCAAATGACTCGAAAAATTCGAGAAAAATTACGGAAAATACTTTGGATCATTTTGGACTCAAATAAAATATTTCCAACAAAATTTTATTTGCAAAATTAAATTCTTTAATTATTTCAAAATGGAATAAATTCAAATAAATTCCAAATAAATCCAAATAAATTCCAGAAAATTCCAAAAATTCACCAAAGTGCCAAACCACGCATGAATTCAAGAAAAGCAAAATTTTGGGGTGTTACAAACCTCCCCCCCTTAATAGAATCTCGTCCCCGAGATTCAGGGCTTACTAAAGGAATAGGTTTGGAAATTCTTTCCTCAAATCCTCTTCACAGCTCCCAAGTCGCCGCTTTCTTCATGGTTGCTCCACCGAACTCTACTGAAACGGGTTGACTTGTTTCTAGTTTCTCGATCCATTGTGTCTAGAATCCTCACTGATACTCCTTATAACTCAAATCCTCTTGCAACTCAATTGATTCTAACGGTGTCTGCTCCTCGGGAACTCTGAGACACCGCTTTAATCGGGACACATGGAATACATCATGTACTCCGCTTAGCGATCGTGGCAACTCAGTTGGTAAGCAGCTTCGCCTCTGCGACTCAAAATCTTAAATGGTCCAACATAGCGGGGTGCAAGTTTCCCTTTGGCATGGAACCTCTTAACTCCCCTGAGAGGCGTAACTCTGAGGTATACAAAGTCTTCTGGTTCAAAACTCAAATCTCGGCGACGATTGTCAGCATAACTCTTCATCGAGATTGGGCTATCTTCAACCTTTCCCTAATCATGGCGACTGTTCTTCACCTTCTTGAAGAATATCAAAGCCCAAAGACACGGCGCGCCGGTCTCATTCCAATTCAATGGCGTCGACAGTGGTCGACCATACAAAGGCCTCAAAAGGTGACATCTCAGAACTAGCCTGATAACTATTGTTGTAACTGAACTCAAAGATACGGCAACTCTTATCCCAAGAGGTAGCATAAGCCAATGCACAAGCTCTCAACATATCCTCCGTAATCTGGTTGACTCTTTCGGTCTGTCCATCCGTCTGTGGATGATAAGTCAGTATCTTGAAGTTTAAACGGGTTCCCATGGCTTCATGCAACTTATTCCAAAACCTTGAGGTAAATTGGGTACCTCTCGTCTGATACAATCCTCTTTGGCACTCCGTGCAAACAAACAATCCCGATCATGTACAACTCGCTAACTTATCTCCCGAGTAGGTGGTCTTCACGGGATAAAATGGGCTACTTTGGTCAAGCGATCCACTATAACCCATATGGAGTCATAACCCCTTGAGTCTTCTAAGAAACCAGGTAATGAAATCCATTCCGATTTCCTCCCACTTCCACTCGTATCTTCGGGCCGTAGCAATCCTGCTGGTCTCTCGATGCATTGCCTTGACTCTCGGCATACGTCGCACAATGCAACATGCTCGGCAATTTCACGTTTCATACTCGGCCACCGAATCTCTCCTTGAGATCCTGATACATCTTGGCGCTCTGTGGTGAATTGAGTACTTGGAGTCATGGGCTTCTTCCGTAATCAGCTTGCTTTAACTCCTTTTGTTAGGCACACAAATCCGACCCTTCATCCATAACGTGCCTCGCTCATCCAATTTGAAGTCCTCTCGCCTTGCCTTCCTCCTTGATGGACCTAATCCTGCGGATCTTGTCATCATCCTTCGCCCTTCTCGGATCCGTCCTCTAAGGTACGCTTTACTTCCAATGCGGCCAAGAATCCGCTTAGGTACAACCTCAATCTTCATCTTTTGAAAATCCTCACATAACTCCTCCGACTTGTGGCTAGCAACGTACTCACGGCATGGCTTTTCCGACTGCAGCATCGGCTACTACGTTGGCCTTCCCGGATGGTAATGGATTCCAACATTGTAGTCCTTGATTAACTCTAACCATCTCCTCTCGCCTCATATTCAGATCCGATCGGGTGAATATGTACTTAAGGCTCTTATGATCCGTATACACTTCACATCTATTTCCAATCGATAGTGACGCCATATCTTCAAGGCATGCACTACGGCAGCTAACTCTAGGTCATGTGTCGGATAATTTTCCTCATGCGGCCTCAACTGCCTTGATGCATAAGCGACGACCTTTCCATTCTGCATCAGCACACATCCAGTCCTTGGCGCGATGCGTCACAATAAATATCGAAGCTTTGAGCAACATCCGGTAGAACTAACACCGGTGCTGACGTCAATCGCTTCTTCAGCTCCTGAAATCCTTTCTCACATTCCCGGCGTCCATGCAAACTTCTTTTCCTTCTTCAGCAGTTGCGTAAGAGGTTTCGCAATTGTCGAAAAGCCTTCGATGAAACAGCGGTAGTATCCTGCCATTCCAAGGAAACTCCGAATCTGGGTCACAGTCTTCGGCTGCTCCCAATGTAACACAGCTTCTACTTTGCTTGGATCTACGGCGACTCCTTCTGCGGTCATTACATGTCCAAGAAACTCCACCTTGTCCTTCCAAAAATCACACTTGCTGAACTTGGCGAAAAGTTGCTGTTCCCTCAGCTTTTCCAAAACTCGCCTTAAGTGTTCGGCATGTTCATCCTCTGTCTTGGAGTAGATTAGGATATCGTCTATGAACACGACGACAAACTTGTCCAAATATTCCATGAACACCTTATTCATCATATTCATGAAATAATTTGGCGCATTAAATCGGCCCAAAGGACATAATCAGAACTCGTAATGTCCATATCTTGACGAGAATGCAGTCTTCGGAATATCTTCTGATCGGATCTTCAACTGATGGTATCCCGATCTCAGATCAATCTTGGAGAAAACTCCGGCTCCTCTTAACTGATCAAACAAATCATCAATCCTGGGTAGCGGATACTTATTCTTCACGGTGACTTCATTGAGTGCACGGTAGTCAATGCACATCCTGAAACTCCCGTCCTTCTTCTTGACAAACAAAACCGGTGCTCCCCACGGCGACGAACTCGGTCTGATAAATCCTTTCTCCATTAACTCTTCTAGCTGTTTCTTCATCTCTACCAACTCCTCGGTAGACATCCGATAGGGTCTCTTTGCTATCGGTGCTGTACCCGGTACAAGCTCTATCACAAACTCTATGTCCCTCGCAGCGGCATACCGTAGATCCTCGGGAAAACATCGGTACTCATTCACTACTGGGACATCCTCTATGCTGATTGCCTTGGCATCAAGTAACCATCAACTGTCCATCTCTAATCAGCAGTGGCTTGAAATTCCACTTTCTTCCCACACGGGCTCTCAACCTGAGATAGTCCTTCGTCCACAATCCAATACGGCCTTGTGCTTGGATAACCAATCCATTCCCAATATAACATCTAAGGTCCTGGTCTCCAAAATTATAAGGTTTGCTAGGAACTCTATTCCATCTATTAGTATTCTCACCCGAACATCCTACTTCCGTTCGAGTTCGGAACCAGGGTTTGAACTAAAAGCATGCACTTAAGTCTTGCAATCCTTAAATCATTTCTAGTAGCAAAGCCTTGCGAAACAAACGAATCTAAGCTCCGAGTCAAACAAAATCACAGGTGTGTATCGAAGTTAACCAAGAACTTACCCGATCTGACGTCAGTAGCATTCTCGCAGGCATCTGCGGTGACATGGTTGACCCGGCCTCTCACCACGGTTTGGGGTGTGGCTCCTGGTCTTTGGCGCCCTAGCTGGGGTGGTTCCTAGATTGAAGCGAATCGGGTCGCTCTCGCTGTCTTCTTTCGGACAATCGTTGGCAAAGTGTCCTGGCTCGTTGCGGTAAATGCGCCTCACTGTTCCTTCTTTATTTGCACAGAGTAAGCGTTTCTAGCGGGGGCTGGGGTTTGGTAGTTCGATTGGCAGGTCTTGGTGCCGAGGATGGTGTCCTTGTTGCATTCTCGTGGTTGGAATCAAGAATTGATTTGGTGCAACTCTCAAGCGCCGCTATGCGTTCTGGCGTGATCCTTGCCGTTGCATCCTGCGCTTCTGTTCTCATCCAGTTCCTTGCGCTTGTCCTCAAGAATAAGTGCCTTATTCACCAACTCTTGGAAATCTGGAAAGGTGTGGGTGATCAACCCAACTTGCAATCCCGAGTTAAGTCCCTTCATAAAACGAGGCTGCGGATTTATCCGTCGCTACATCCTCAGTGCGTAGCGTGCTAGCTGTGTGAACTTGTTCAGGTAGTCGGCCACTGGCCGATTACCTTGCTTGATGCTCTGAACTCCTCCTTCTTAAGGTCCATGATTCCTTCGTGCACGTGATACTTGTCCGAATGCAATGTGAACTCTTCCCAAGTGATATCTTGAGGGTTCTCTGCGTGGCACGAAGTTCTCCCACCATTCGGCGGTGTTCCTTCCAACTGATGAGAAGCGTAAAGTACCTTCTCATTCCCTATGCATTGAGCTATGTGTAGCTTCCTCTCAATTGATCTTAACCAATCATCGGCCTCCAATGGATTGGCATTCCCAGAGAAAGTGGGTGGGTGAGTTCTCATGAACTCGACAGTCTTGTATTCTCAAGCGTGGTCCCCGATTAACTTGATTGGTCGTGGCCTGAGCGGTGACGTGTTGCATTTGTTGCATCATAGCATGCATCAATCGAGTCTGAGCAGCAAGAAAAGCTCCAAATTCTGCATATCAATCGGCGGTCTTTGGTGCTCCATCATTGGGGTTTTCTGCTGGGCGAGAACCACTTCCATTGCTTCCAAAGTTTCCGCGGGTGTTCACCATCTGTCGATTTGCTCTAGGTTTAGAGATGAGAGGGAAACAAGAATAGACAAGTAATATGGAACTTATGCGGGGCGAAAGGTGTAACCTTAAGGTCCAACTTTATTATTAATAACTTGGTATGGCTGCTTACAATGCCTAAGGGCCTTGCAACACATACTGCACACTCAGCAAACAATGAAAATCCAAATCGAACTAACTCTGGAGTCTAACGCCTAAAGGGTGACTCTTTATTCTATGACGCGACTCGGCGAAGGAGTCTCACTATAGAACCTATGCTCACTCATCGAGAAAACCTCCACGTCCTGGGTACGGGTGCTGTGGCATAGGCGCGAAACGATTGCCATGTCCAAAGAATCGTGTCCTCTATGGTAGTCGAAGAAGCGGTGTCCTCATCGAGATCGACTCCTCGGATCTCGGCTCAAGTGTAGCTCGAATCTTGGCTCGGAGTGCAGTCCGTACAAAGTCATCTCCAACTCGTCAATCCTTCGCAGAAGATGTGCCACATACTCTTGAGCTTCCCGCCATCTGTTCTTCTCTGTCGTGATCTCCTTGCGGGCCTTCAGAGCTCCTTGCTTGTATTATCTAGTACATCCTCCTGGCGACGACAAATCGTGCCAAGCTGTATGGCGTGGCATCCTCATCTGAATCGCCTTGGTCAAGAAGGTTATCGCTGCGCGATGGTAACGAACACCGTACTCTCCAACTCTCGGGCGTGAATACGGGTAATGTGCCGCATTGCGGCGTCGTGATACTTCTTGGATACCCATCTGCATTGTGGATCTCCGGCGGTCTGTTGTATCGGGCGATTGCCTGGGCCCTTTTCCTAGCAGTACTTCAATCCTCACGTCACAAGCCTTGATCAATCACCTTGCACGATCACTTCCACTTGGTATTGGGGCTTCTCAAAATCTCCGAGAGTCTGTAGCATGTGCCAAAGCTCTGCGGCGTGACCAACTCCCAGATCAACGTAGTTGAACTCTTCCTCCATCTGTCACAAGAGTGCTTTACGTAAGAACTCGGAATTTTTAAATGGTGACAAGGTAAGGGAAAATTTCAGCAAGAGACAAGAAAAGAGAGAATGGGATAAGTCGAGATGTCATTTCTTGTCTTGACAAACTTTTAGCTTTTAGAAAATAGGTTTTATCCTCACTACGACCATTCTAGCTAGGGTTGAGCCTACAGTCAAGTATGGCTCTGATACCACCTCTGTCGGGACCCGAATTTGCAAATCCGACCCTCTGTGTATTCAGCACTAGTCCAGGAACGCGCTAGTGCACACAGTCTTAACATCGGTATATATCACAATCATACCAAACGATACTATCAAAGTACTTTATTTAAATAATCAAAGAGTTACTCGGCCTTATGGCCAAGTTACAAATGTATGCCTCGTAAGGCGAAACTTATTAAAAGAGAAATAACAGCAGCGGAAAATCAAATAACTTCGTGGCGCCATCCAGTATACCACAGGCAACTGACTGGGCTCGCATCCCTAAGTAGACGGGTCTTCTTGGAAATCCTCCTCCGAGACTGGCGTAAGCTCCTCTTCAACTGGTATTGTGTTGAGGCAAGGGTGAGTACTTGGTACTCAGCAAGTCATGCACAGAATGCAAGCTAATATACTATATGCATGGCTTGGTACAAAGGAATAGCTCAAGGTATATTTGCAAAGAAATGACTTTTGACAAGTAATAAAAGTAGATTCGAAAGCGGAGAAATAAGTAAAGCATAAATAACTTCTCAAGAAATTTAATAAACATTTTCCCCATCCTAAACCATATTTCCATCAACTTCATTACTAAACCAACCCAACTTTTCAAATCCAAGTTATTTTCAGAAAGTCTAACCCTTGATTTGTAATTCAGAGCATTGTCGATCACAGTGGACTCGGCTATTCAAATAGATTCTACACTCTGCAGAGGTTATGCACTTTACCCACAAGATACAGGTCAAACACCACAAAGGCGAGTTCAGTAACAAAGCCTTTCTAAGCCTCAAACAACACAGGTGGTCCTCTCCGGTTCGTGCTCTACACCATCCCTTCCCTTAGCCAAGGCGAAGTATGGGACCAACACACCGTTAGATGGGTATCTGGCCCACGACCACGATACGCTCCCCGCACAATCACACAAACGGTGTAATCGACACCCTGAGGCTCCACAAGTGAGTCCTTAGCGACTTAATCAACTAGGGCCGTCCCATTCCAGCCATGTGGTTGCAAGTATGAACCAGTTCAAAGGCTTGCAAGGTTAAGTCCTTAGAGTGACCCGGGCAAGACTACCCGAAGAACCAAATCAACATCCCCAATGCCACAACTGGCCCACCTAATTACTCTTGCCACATGCCCCGATAAATCTGTTTATCAAACCCAGTTGATTACCATGCACCACGTGCCATCAACATCACATGATACTTTTCCAAAACAGGTTCAATATATCATTAAGTCAATATTAGCATTTGATTATCCAAAATCATGTCATGAGCACGTAAGCGTGTCTAAGCAAAGATACTACAACGATCTAAACCCATGTTGGCAATTTAATAATGTCCAACTAGTAAACCACAACTAGGGTGACAAAGGGTCATGGCACATACTTAAGTAATCAAGGTGTCATATAGCAAATTGGTATTTATCTAACCCCATGTTTAATCAAAGTATCTTTCTACTTGAACTAGCATGCAATAGTTTAAATCAAAATAGATTTCAAATAGGATCAATATGGTCAAAGCACAACTTGCCTTCAAAAAGTACTTGCTCTTGGTCTTGAGTTGGATCCTGAGTCAATACTTCTCCTTCGAATCCTTAGGCACTTCAACGTCTACTCGTAAAAGCGTGCAAATAGCAAATACACAAATAAACACTAGGCAAAAACATCCCAAAACTCCAAATAAAATCCATAAACAGAGAGAACATAATTTTCTGGATTTTTAGAAACTGGAATAAATCAAATTTGGAGTTAAAACGCAAAAGTTATGATTTATTAAAGTTTAAATAATCAATTAAATAATATTACAGAGAAAAACTTTAGTCCAAAAATTAAATAAAATTCATATTTAGGTAGATCTCAATTTTATACAAATTTAGAAATTTGAATCACTCAAATCGGAGTTGAAACGCAAAAGTTATAAGCGTTTGAAGTTTGAATCTAAATTTGAATCAATATTTCGAATTAATAAATCATTTTCTTTTTTTCGGAAATTAATTATTGCGTCAGCAAGGACACGTGGCAGCCTCTGATTGGGCGGCTGACGTCAGCTGGTCCATGGACTTGGTCCACGCTCGGCTCGGGTCCACCGTGGACTCGGTCCACGGCTCACGTGACTGACATGTGGGCCCCACCTGCCAGCGCTGGGTCTCACGCGCACGCTGCGTATTTCGCGGTGACACGTGGGCCTCTCGACACTGTGGTCCCGCGTGTCAGAGACACGCACCCCACGCGCGTGGGCGCGGCTAGGCATACGCGGCACAATCTCGTGCGTTGGATCCAAATCCAACGGTCGAGGTTGGATCCAATCCACCGCAACGTGGGTTTCGTTGCGATGACGTGGACGCTCGTGGATCGTTGGATCTCGATCCAACGGCTGTTATCAGACCTACACAGCACTAAGCGATCTAATCCTATCCGCCCATTCTAGATCTAACGGCCGAAAATGCATCCGAGTTCTACCGGCTAAGGCACACGTGGACTCACCGTGAGCGTTGGATGGCGATCGGACGGTCCGCGGAGCTTTGCGAGGTCACGGCGGCGCTGGTTGACGAGGTATGGCCGGACTTGAGGACGACAGCACACGGAACGGCGCCTCGGGCTGATCCGGTCGGAAGGAGTGGTCGGGGTCGACGCGTCTTGCTCTGGGGATCACAGATCTGGGCTTCAACGCGGCCGAGATGTCCTCCCGTCGGCGAAAAGGCCAAAAACCGCGACGGCCGTTTCTTAACTTCGCGAGCAATCGCGGTGGGCCGGTGGGGATCTGGCGGCGCGAGCTAGGTTTCGGGTTCGGCGTGGAGGCGATCCTCGGGCACCGATTCATCCTTTAAATAGGCTAGGTTTCCGAATCCAACACGGCGGCGGAGAGGAACGACCTCGCCGAGAAATCGGAACGAACACGACGCGAGGAACCGTACACGTGTCACGATCTACGGCCTCGATTCGATCTGGCGCGGCGCGTCAACTTGGTCCTCCACGGCCGACGCGGGCGCACGCGAGCCGTTGGATCTTGATCCAACGGTTGCGGAGCTAGGGTTTCGGCGACGCGGTTCGACCCGACCGTGGCCCGGGTCGGACTCGGACTCGAGTCTGACTCGGACTCGGTCGGATGAACAGTACTAACCCACTCGCATTTTCCAGCGATTTAATATTTAAAATAATTCCCAGTAATTCATTTAATTCATTAAAAATAGCAAATGACTCAGAAAAATTCCAGAAAAATTCTGGAAAATACTTTGGATCATTTTGGACTCAAATAAAATATTTCCAACAAAATTTTATTTGCAAAATTAAATTCTTTAATTATTTCAAAATGAAATAAATTCAAATAAATTCCAAATAAATCCAAATAAATTCCAGAAAATTCCAAAAATTCACCAAAGTGCCAAACCACGCATGAATTCAAGAAAAGCAAAATTTTGGGGTGTTACAAACCTCCCCCCCTTAATAGAATCTCGTCCCCGAGATTCAGGGCTTACTAAAGGAATAGGTTTGGAAATTCTTTCCTCAAATCCTCTTCGCGCTCCCAAGTCGCTTCGCTTTCTTCATGGTTGCTCCACTGAACTCTACAGAAACGGGTTGACTTGTTTCTAGTTTCTCGATCCATTGTGTCTAGAATCCTCACGGGATACTCCTTATAACTCAAATCCTCTTGCAACTCAATTGATTCTAACGGTGTCTGTTCCTCAGGAACTCGGAGACACTGCTTTAACTGGGACACATGGAATACATCATGTACTCCTGCTAGCGACTGTGGCAACTCCAGTTGGTAAGCAACTTCGCCTCTGCGGCTCAAAATCTTAAATGGTCCAACATAGCGGGGTGCAAGTTTCCCTTTGGCATGGAACCTCTTAACTCCCCTGAGAGGCGTAACTCTGAGGTATACAAAGTCTTCTGGTTCAAAACTCAAATCTCGGCGACGATTGTCAGCATAACTCTTCTGTCGAGATTGGGCTATCTTCAACCTTTCCCTAATCATGGCGACCTGTTCTTCAGCTTCTTGAAGAATATCAGGCCCAAAGACACGGCGCTCGCCGGTCTCATTCCAATTCAATGGCGTTCGGCGAGTCGACCATCTGATGCCTCAAAAGGTGACATCTCAGAACTAGCACGATAACTATTGTTGTAATCGAACTCGGCATACGGCAACTCTTATCCCAAGAGGTAGCATAAGCCAATGCACAAGCTCTCAACATATCCTCGAGAATCTGGTTGACTCTTTCGGTCTGTCCATCCGTCATGGATGATAAGGTATCTTGAAGTTTAAACGGGTTCCCATGGCTTCATGCAACTTATTCCAAAACCTTGAGGTAAATTGGGTACCTCTGTCGATACAATCCTCTTTGGCACTCGCAAACAAACAATCGATCATGTACAACTCTGCTAACTTATCTCCGAGTAGGTGGTCTTCACGGGGATAAAATGGGCTACTTTGGTCAAGCGATCCACTATAACCCATATGGAGTCATAACCCCTTGAGTCTTCGACAAACCGGTAATGAAATCCATTCCGATTTCCTCCCACTTCCACTCGGGTATCTTCGGTAATTTGTAGCAATCCTGCTGGTCTCGATGCATTGCCTTGACTCTCGGCATACGCCGCACAATGCAACATGCTCGGCAATTTCACGTTTCATACTCGGCCACTGAATCTCTCCTTGAGATCCCGATACATCTTGGCGCTTCGAGGTGAATTGAGTACTTGGAGTCATGGGCTTCTTCCGAATCGATTGCTTTAACTCCTTTTTGTTAGGCACACAAATCCGACCCTTCATCCATAACGTGCCCTGCTCATCCAATTTGAAGTCCTCTGCCTTGCCTTCCTCCTTGATGGACCTAATCCTGCGGATCTTGTCATCATCCTTCTGTCCTTCTCGGATCTGGTCCTCTAAGGTACGCTTTACTTCCAATGCGGCCAAGAATCCGCTAGGTACAACCTCAATCTTCATCTTTTGAAAATCCTCACATAACTCCTCCTGACTTGTGGCTAGCAACGTACTCACGGCATGGCTTTTCCGACTCAGAGCATCGGCTACTACGTTGGCCTTCCCGGGATGGTAATGGATTCCAACATTGTAGTCCTTGATTAACTCTAACCATATCCTCGGCCTCATATTCAGATCCGACTGTGTGAATATGTACTTAAGGCTCTTATGATCCGTATACACGTCACATCTATTTCCAATCAGATAGTGCCGCCATATCTTCAAAGCATGCACTACGGCAGCTAACTCCAAGTCATGTGTCGGATAATTTTCCTCATGCGGCCTCAATCGCCTTGATGCATAGCGACAACCTTTCCATTCTGCATCAGACACATCCAAGTCCTTGGCGCGATGCGTCACAATAAACATCGAAGCTTTGAGCAACATCCGTAGAACTAACATCTTTGTCGACGTCAATCGCTTCTTCAGCTCCTGAAATCCTTTCTCACATTCTCAAGGCCCATGCAAACTTCTTTTCCTTCTTCAGCAATTGCGTAAGAGGTTTCACAATTGTCGAAAAGCCTTCGATGAAACGGCGGTAGTATCCTGCCATTCCAAGGAAACTCCGAATCTGGGTCACAGTCTTCGGCTGCTCCCAATGTAACACAGCTTCTACTTTGCTTGGACCTACGGCGACTCCTTCTGCGGTCATTACATGTCCAAGAAACTCCACCTTGTCCTTCCAAAAATCACACTTGCTGAACTTGGCGAAAAGTTGCTGTTCCCTCAGCTTTTCCAAAACTCGCCTTAAGTGTTCGGCATGTTCATCCTCTGTCTTGGAGTAGATTAGGATATCGTCTATGAACACGACGACAAACTTGTCCAAATATTCCATGAACACCTTATTCATCATATTCATGAAATAATCTGGCGCATTAAATCGGCCCAAAGGACATAATCGTAAACTCGTAATGTCCATATCTTGGCGAGAATGCAGTCTTGAATATCTTCTCGATCGGATCTTCAATCGATGGTATCCCGATCTCATATCAATCTTGGAGAAAACTCCGGCTCCTCTTAACTGATCAAACAAATCATCAATCCTGGGTAGCGGATACTTATTCTTCACGGTGACTTCATTGAGTGCACGGTAGTCAATGCACATCCTGAAACTCCCGTCCTTCTTCTTGACAAACAGAACCGGTGCTCCCCACGGCGACGAACTCGGTCGATAAATCCTTTCTCCATTAACTCTTCTAGCTGTTTCTTCATCTCTACCAACTCCTCGGTAGACATCCGATAGGAGTCTCTTTGCTATCGGTCTTGTGCAGTACAAGCTCTATCACAAACTCTATGTCCCTGTCTGGCGGCATACCAGGTAGATCCTCGGGAAAACATCGGGTACTCATTCACTCTTGGGACATCCTCTATGCTGATTGCCTTGGTACTGTTAACCATCAACTGTCCATCTCTAACTGCGGTGGCTTGAAATTCCACTTTCTTCCCACACGGGCTCTCAACTGAGATAGTCCTTCGTCCACAATCCAATACGGCCTTGTGCTTGGATAACCAATCCATTCCCAATATAACATCTAAGGTCTGGGTCTCCAAAATTATAAGGTTTGCTAGGAACTCTATTCCATCTATTAGTATTCTCACCCCGGAACATCCTACTTCCGTTCGGAGTTCGGAACCAGGGGTTTGAACTAAAAGCATGCACTTAAGTCTTGCAATCCTTAAATCATTTCTAGTAGCAAAGCCTTGCGAAACAAACGAATGCGAAGCTCCAGAGTCAAACAAAATCACAGTGTGTATCGAGTTAACAAAAACTTACCCAGTACGACGTCCGTAGCATTCTGCAGTGCATCTGCGGTGACATGGTTGACTCGGCCTCTCACCACGGTCTGGGGTGTGGCTCCTGGTGCTGGCGTCCTAGCTGGGGTGGTTCCTAGATTGAAGCGAACTGGGGTCGCTCCTGCTGTCTTCTTCGGACAACTGTTGGCAAAGTGTCCTGGCTCGTTGCAGTTGTAATGGCGCCTCCTTTGTTCCTTGCCTGCACAGGTAAGCGTTTCTAGCGGGGCTGGGGTTTGGTAGTTCTGATTGGCAGGTCTTGGTGCTGAGGATGGTGTCCTTGTTGCATTCTGTGGTTGGAATCCCGAAGAATTGATTTGGTGCAACTCTCAAGCGTTTGTGCGTTCCACTGGCGTGATCCTTCTTTGTTGCATCCTGCGCTTCTGTTCTCATACAGTTCGTTGCTTTTGTCCTCAATATTAAGTGCCTTATTCACCAACTCTTGGAAATCTGGAAAGGTGTGGGTGATCAACCCAACTTGCAATCCCGAGTTAAGTCCCTTCATAAAGCGAGACTGCCTGGATTTATCTGTCGCTACATCCTCAGTGCGTAGCGTGCTAGCTGTGTGAACTTGTTCAGGTAGTCGGCCACCGGCTGATTACCTTGCTTGATGCTCACGAACTCCTCCTTCTTAAGGTCCATGATTCCTTCAGGCACGTGATCTTGTCGAATGCAGCTGTGAACTCTTCCCAAGTGATATCTTGAGGGTTCTCTGCGTGGCACGAAGTTCTCCCACCATTCGGCAATGTTCCTTCCAACCGATGAGAAGCGTAAAGTACCTTCTCATTCCCTATGCATTGAGCTATGTGTAGCTTCCTCTCAATTGATCTTAACCAATCATCGGCCTCCAATGGATTGGCATTCCCGTGAGAAAGTGGGTGGGTGAGTTCTCATGAACTCGGCAGTCTTGTATTACGGCGTGGTCCCCGATTAACTTGATTGGTCGTGGCCTGAAGCGGTGGCGATGTTGCATTTGTTGCATCATAGCATGCATCAATCGAGTCCGAGCAGCAAGAAAAGCTCAAATTCTGCATATCAATCAAGCGGTGCTGGTGCTCCATCATTGGGGTTTTCTCTTTGGCGAGAACCACTTCCATTGCTTCCAAAGTTTCATGGTGTTCACCATCTGTCGATTTGCTCTAGGTTTAGAGATGAGAGGGAAACAAGAATAGACAAGTAATATGGAACTTATGCGGGGCGAAAGGTGTAACCTTAAGGTCCAACTTTATTATTAATAACTTGGTATGGCTGCTTACAATGCCTAAGGGCCTTGCAACACATACTGCACACTCAGCAAACAATGAAAATCCAAATCGAACTAACTCTGGAGTCTAACGCCTAAAGGGTGACTCTTTA
This sequence comes from Rhipidocladum racemiflorum, assembly GCA_036346355.1. NCBI lineage: Eukaryota > Viridiplantae > Streptophyta > Magnoliopsida > Poales > Poaceae > Rhipidocladum > Rhipidocladum racemiflorum. The sequence goes on from CM070589.1 coordinate 27,302,910, forward strand.
TTCTATGACGCGACTCGGCGAAGGAGTCTCACTATAGAACCTATGCTCACTCATCGAGAAAACCTCCACGTCCTGGGTACGGGTGCTGTGGCATAGGCGCGAAACGATTGCCATGTCCAGCAACTGTGTCCTCTATGGTAGTCGAAGAAGCAGTGTCCTCATCGAGATCTGACTCCTCCGGATCTGGCTCATGTAGCTCGAAATCTTGGCTCTGGAGTGCAGTCAGGTACAAAGTCATCTCCAACTCGTCAATCCTTCGCAGAAGATGTGCCACATACTCTTGAGCTTCCCGCCATCTGTTCTTCTCTGTCGTGATCTCCTTGCGGGCCTTCAGAGCTCCTTGCTTGTATTATCTAGTACATCCTCCTGGCGACGACAAATCGTGCCAAGCGTATGTAACCGTGGCATCCTCATCCTGAATCGCCTTCGGGTCAAGAAGGTTATCGCTGCGCGGATGGTAGCGGAACACCGTACTCTCAACTCTCGGGCGTAGATACGGGTAATGTGCCGCATTGCGGCGTCGTGATACTTCTTGGATACCCATCTGCATTGTGGATCTCCTGGCGGTCAAGGTGTATCGAGGCGATTGCACTGGCCCTTTTTCCTAGCAGGTACTTCAATCCTCACGCCACAAGCCTTGATCAATCCTGCTTGCCTCGATCACTTCCACTTGGTATTGGGGCTTCTCAAAATCTCCGAGTCTCAGAGCATGTGCCAAAGCTCTGCGGCGTGACCAACTCCCAGATCAACGTAGTTGAACTCTTCCTCCATCTGTCACAAGAGTGCTTTACGTAAGAACTCGGAATTTTTAAATGGTGACAAGGTAAGGGAAAATTTCAGCAAGAGACAAGAAAAGAGAGAATGGGATAAGTCGAGATGTCATTTCTTGTCTTGACAAACTTTTAGCTTTTAGAAAATAGGTTTTATCCTCACTACGACCATTCTAGCTAGGGTTGAGCCTACAGTCAAGTATGGCTTTGATACCACCTCTGTCGGGACCTCGAATTTGCAAATCCGAACCCTCTGTGTATTCAACACTAGTCCAGGAACGCGCTAGTGCACACAGTCTTAACATCGGTATATATCACAATCATACCAAACGATACTATCAAAGTACTTTATTTAAATAATCAAAGAGTTACTCGACCTTATGGCCAAGTTACAAATGTATGCCTCGTAAGGCGAAACTTATTAAAAGAGAAATAACAGCAGCGGAAAATCAAATAACTTCGTGGCGCCATCCAGTATACCACAGGCAACTGACTGGGCTCGCATCCCTAAGTAGACGGGTCTTCTTGGAAATCCTCCTCCGAAACTGGCGTAATCTCCTCTTCAACTGGTATTGTGTTGAGGCAAGGGTGAGTACTTGGTACTCAGCAAGTCATGCACAGAATGCAAGCTAATATACTATATGCATGGCTTGGTACAAAGGAATAGCTCAAGGTATAATTGCAGTAAACAGCTTTTGACAAGTAATAAAAGTAGATTCGAAAGCCGTAGAAATAAGTAAAGCATAAATAACTTCTCAAGAAATTTAATAAACATTTTCCCCATCCTAAACCATATTTCCATCAACTTCATTACTAAACCAACCCAACTTTTCAAATCCAAGTTATTTTCGTAAAGTCTAACCCTTGATTGTAATTCCCGAGCATTGTCGATCAAAGTGGACTCGGCTATTCAAATAGATTCTACACTCTGCAGAGGTTATGCACTTTACCCACAAGATACAATAAACACCACAAAGGCGAGTTCCTCAGTAATAAAGCCTTTCTAAGCCTCAAACAACACAGTGGTCCTCTCCGGTTCGTGCTCTACACCATCCCTTCCCTTAGCCAAGGCGAAGTATGGGACCAACACACTGTTAGATGGGTATTCGGCCACACCACGATACGCTCCCCGCACAATCACACAAACGGTGTAATCGACACCCTGAGGCTCCACAAGTGAGTCCTTAGCGACTTAATCAACTAGGGCCGCCCCATTCCAGCCATGTGGTTGCAAGTATGACCAGTTCAAAGGCTTGCAAGGTTAAGTCCTTAGAGTGACCAGGGCAAGACTACCCAAGAACCAAATCAACATCCCCAATGCCACAACCGGCCCACTGATTACTCTTGCCACATGCCCCGATAAAATCATTTATCAAACCCCGCTTGATTACCATGCACCACGTGCCATCAACATCACATGATACTTTTCCAAAACAGGTTCAATATATCATTAAGTCAATATTAGCATTTGATTATCCAAAATCATGTCATGAGCACGTAGTGTGTCTAAGCAAAGATACTACAACGATCTAAACCCATGTTGGCAATTTAATAATGTCCAACTAGTAAACCACAACTAGGGTGACAAAGGGTCATGGCACATACTTAAGTAATCAAGGTGTCATATAGCAAATTGGTATTTATCTAACCCCATGTTTAATCAAAGTATCTTTCTACTTGAACTAGCATGCAATAGTTTAAATCAAAATAGATTTCAAATAGGATCAATATGGTCAAAGCACAACTTGCCTTCAAAAAGTACTTGCTCTTGGTCTTGAGTTGGATCCCGAGTCAATACTTCTCCTTGAATCCTTCCGGCACTTCAACGTCTACTCGTAAAGCGTGCAAATAGCAAATACACAAATAAACACTAGGCAAAACATCCCAAAACTCCAAATAAAATCCATAAACAGAGAGAACATAATTTTCTGGATTTTTAGAAACTGGAATCATCAAATTTGGAGTTAAAACGCAAAAGTTATGATTTATTAAAGTTTAAATAATCAATTAAATAATATTACAGAGAAAAACTTTAGTCCAAAAATTAAATAAAATTCATATTTAGGTAGATCTCAATTTTATACAAATTTAGAAATTTGAATCACTCAAATCGGAGTTGAAACGCAAAAGTTATAAGCGTTTGAAGTTTGAATCTAAATTTGAATCAATATTTCGAATTAATAAATCATTTTCTTTTTCGGAAATTAATTATTGCGTCAGCAAGGACACGTGGCAGCCTCGATTGGGCGGTGGCGTCGGGCCGGTCCATGGACTTGGTCCACGCCGGCTCGGGTCCACCGTGCACTCGGTCCACGGCTCACGTGGATCGACATGTGGGCCCCACCGCCGCCGGGTCTCACGCGACGCTGGATCGCAGGTGACACGTGGGCCCTCGACACGCGGGTCCGCGTGTCAGAGACACGCACCCCACGCGCGTGGGCGCGGCTAGGCATACGCGGCACAATCTCGTGCGTTGGATCCCAAATCCAACGGTCGAGGTTGGATCCAATCCACCGCAACGGGGGTTTCGTTGCGATGACGTGGACGCCAGGATCGTTGGATCTCGATCCAACGGCTGTTATCAGACCTACACAGCACTAAGCGATCTAATCCTATCCGCCCATTCTAGATCTAACGGCCGAAAATGCATCCGAGTTCTACCGGCTAAGGCACACGTGGACTCACCGTGAGCGTTGGATGGCGATCGGACGGTCCGCGGAGCTTTGCGAGGTCACGGCGGCGCTGGTTGACGAGGTATGGCCGGACTTGAGGACGACAGCACACGGAACGGCGCCTCGGGCTGATCCGGTCGGAAGGAGTGGTCGGGGTCGACGCGTCTTGCTCTGGGGATCACAGATCTGGGCTTCAACGCGGCCGAGATGTCCTCCCGTCGGCGAAAAAGGCCAAAAACCGCGACGGCTGTTCTTAACTTCGGCGAGCAATCGCGGCTGGACGGTGGGGATCCTGGCGGCGCGAGCTAGGGTTTCGGGTTCGGCGTGGAGAGGCGATCCTCGGGCACTGATTCATCCTTTAAATAGGCTAGGTTTCCGAATCCAACACGGCGGCGGAGAGGAACACCACGGAGAAATCGGAACGAACACGACGCACAGAACCGTACACGTGTCACGATCTACGGCCTAGATTCGATCTGGCGCGGCGCTTCAACTTGGTCATCCACGGCCGACGCGGGCGCACGCGAGCCGTTGGATCTTGATCCAACGGTTGCGGAGCTAGGGTTTCGGCGACGCTGATTCGACCCGGATGGCGGGTCGGACTCGGACTCGAGTCCGACTCGGACTCGGCCGATGAACAAGACTAACCCATTCGCATTTTCCAGCGATTTAATATTTAAAATAATTCCCGAGAATTCATTTAATTCATTAAAAATAGCAAATGACTCGAGAAAAATTCGGAAAAATTCGAAAATACTTTGGATCATTTTGGACTCAAATAAAATATTTCCAACAAAATTTTATTTGCAAAATTAAATTCTTTAATTATTTCAAAATGGAATAAATTCAAATAAATTCCAAATAAATCCAAATAAATTCCAGAAAATTCCAAAAATTCACCAAAGTGCCAAACCACGCATGAATTCAAGAAAAGCAAAATTTTGCGGTGTTACAATATGTACTTAAGGCTCTTATGATCCGTATACACTTCACATCTGTTTCCAATCAGATAGTGACGCCATATCTTCAAGGCATGCACTACGGTAGCTAACTCTAGGTCATGTGTCGGATAATTTTCCTCATGCGGCCTCAACTGCCTTGATGCATAAGCGACGACCTTTCCATTCTGCATCAGCACACATCCAAGTCCTTGGCGCGATGCGTCACAATAAATATCGAAGCTTTGAGCAACATCCAGAGAACTAACACCGGTCGATGTCAATCGCTTCTTCAGCTCCTGAAATCCTTTCTCACATTCTGGCGTCCATGCAAACTTCTTTTCCTTCTTCAGCAATTGCGTAAGAGGTTTCGCAATTGTCGAGAAGCCTTCGATGAAACATCCTGAAACTTCCGTCCTTTTTCTTGACAAACAAAACTGGTGCTCCCCACGGCGACGAACTTGGTCTGATAAATCCTTTCTCCATTAACTTTTCTAGCTGTTTCTTCATCTCAACCAACTCTTCGGTGGACATCCGATAGGGTCTCTTTGCTATCGGTGCTGTACCAGGTACAAGCTCTATCACAAACTCTATGTCCCTGTCTGGCGGCATACCAGGTAGATCTTCGGGAAAAACATCGGGGTACTCATTCACCACTGGGACATCCTCTATGCTGATTGCCTTGGTACTGTTAACCATCAACTGTCCATCTCTAACCGCAGTGGCTTGAAATTCCACTTTCTTCCCACACGGGCTCTCAACTGAGATAGTCCTTCGTCCACAGTCCAATACGGCCTTGTGCTTGGATAACCAATCCATTCCCAATATGACGTCTAAGGTCTGGGTCTCCAAAATTATAAGGTTTGCTAGGAACTCTATTCCATCTATTAGTATTCTCACCCCGGAACATCCTACTTTCGCTCGGAGTTCGAACCAGGGGTTTGAACTAAAAGCATGCATCTAAGTCTTGCAATCCTCAAATCATTTCTAGTAGCAAAGCCTTGCGAAACAAACGAATGCGAAGCTCCAGAGTCAAACAAAATCAAGCAGGTGTACTGAGTTAACAAGTAACTTACCCAAAGACGACGCCCGTAGTATTCTCGCAGGCATCCTGGCGTGACATGGTTGACTCGGCCTCTCACCACGATGCAGGGTGTGGCTCCTGGTCTTTGGCGTCCTAGCTGGGTGGTTCCTAGATTGAAGCGAATCAGTCACTCTGCTGTCTTCTTTGGACAATCATGGCAAAGTGTCTCGGCTCGTTGCGCTTGTAGCGTCTCACTGTTCCTTTGCCGATCGCTCGAGCGGCGTTTCTAGCGGGGCCGGGTCCAGTAGTTCGATTGTCGTCTTGGTGCCGTGACGGTGTCCTTGTTGCATTCTGTGGTTGGAATCAAGAATTGATTTGGTGCAACTCTCAGCGCTGCTATGCGTTCTCGGCGTGATCCTTGCCGTTGCATCCTGCGCTTCTCGTTCTCATCCGGGCCTTGCGCTTGTCCTCAAGAATAAGTGCCTTATTCACCAAACTCTTGGAAATCTGGAAAGGTGTGGGTGATCAATCCTACTTGCAATCTGAGTTAAGTCCCTTCATAAAGCGAGACTGCCTCGGCTTTATCTGTCGCTACATCCTCAAAGGTGCGTAGCGTGCTAGCCGTGTGAACTTGTTCAGTAGCTCGGCCACCGGCCGATTACCTTGCTTCAGTTGCTCAACTCCTCCTTCTTAAGGTCCATGATTCCTTCAGGCACGTGATACCGTCGGAATGCACCGTGAACTCTTCCCAAGTGATATCTTGAGGGTTCTCTTGCGTGGCACAAGTTCTCCCACCATTCAAGCAATGTTTTTCCAAATTGATGAGAAGCGTAGAGTACCTTCTCATTTCCTATGCATTGAGCTATGTGTAGCTTCCTCTCGATTGACCTTAACCAATCATCGGCCTCCAATGGATTGGCATTACCAGAGAAAGTGGGTGGGTGAGTCCTCATGAACTCGACGGCAGTCTTGTATTACGGCGTGGTCCCCGATTAACTTGATTAGCAAAGTGGATCGCAGTTGACGTGTTGCATTTGTTGCATCATAACATGCATCAATCGAGTCTGAGCAGCAAGAAAAGCTCCGAAATTCTGCACATCCAGTGGCGGTGCTGGTGCTCCCTCATTGGGGTTTTCTGCTGGGCGAGAACCGCTTCCATTACTTCCAAAGTTTCCGCGGTATTCACCATCTGTCGATTTGCTCTAGGTTTAGAGATGAGACGGAAACAAGAATAGACAAGTAATATGGAACTTATGCGGGCGAAAGGTGTAACTTTAAGGTCCAACTTTATTATTAATAACTTGGTATGGCTGCTTACAATGCGTAAGGGCCTTGCAACACATCTTGCACACTCGCAAACAATGAAAATCCAAATCGAACTAACCTCGAGTCTAACGCCTAAAGGGTGACTCTTTATTCTATGACGCGACTCGGCGAAGGAGTCCCACTATAGAACCTATGCTCACTCATCGAGAAAACCTCCACGGCCTGGTACGGATGTCGCGCATAGGCGCGAAACGATTGCCATGTCCAAAGAATCGTGTCCTCCGTGGTAGTCGAAGAAGCGATGTCCTCTTCGAGATCGACTCCTCTGGATCTGGCTCGTGTAGCTCGAGTCTTGGCTCTGGGTGCAGTCCGTACAAAGTCATCTCCAACTCGTCAATCCTTCGCAGAAGGTGTGCCACATACTCTTGAGCTTCCCGCCATCTGTTCTTCTCTGTCGTGATCTCCTTGCGGGCCTTCTGTAGCTCCTTGCTTGTATTATCTAGTACATCCTCTTGGGCGACAACAAATCGTGCCAACTGTGTAACCGTGGCATCCTCATCCTGAATCACCTTCGGGTCAAGAAGGTTATCGCTGCGCGGATGATAACGGAACACCGTGCTCTCCAACTCTCTGGCGTAGATACGGGCAACGTGCCGCATTGCTCGTCGTGATACTTCTTGGATACCCATCTGCATTGTAGACCTCCTGGCAGTACAGTGTATCGGGCGATTGCCTGGGCCCTTCTTCCTAGCAGGTACCTCAATCTTTACGTCACAAGCCTTGATCAATCCTGCTTGTCTGATCACTTCCACTTGGTATTGCGGCTTCTCAAAATCTCCGAGAGTTTGTAGCATATGCCAAAGTTCCGCGGCGTGACCACTCCCAGATCAACGTAGTTGAACTCTTCCTCCATCTGTCACAAGAGTGCTTTACGTAAGAACTCGGAATTTTTTTTTTAAATTGTGACAAGGTAAGGAAAAATTTCAGCAAGAGACAAGAAAAGAGAGAAGGGGATAAGTCGAGATGTCATTTCTTATCTTGACAAATTTTTAGCTTTTAGAAAATAGGTTTTATCCTCACTACGACCATTCTAGCTAGGGTTGAGCCTACAGTCAACCTGGCTCTGATACCACCTCTGTCGGGACCCCGAATTTGCAAATCCCGACCCTCTGTGTATTCAACACTAGTCCAGGAACGCGCTAGTGCACACAGTCTTAACATCGGTAAATATCACAATCATACCACTCGATACTAATAGAGTACTTTATTTAAATAGTCAAACTGGGTACTTGCCCTTATGGTCAAGTCACAAATCTGCGCCTACAGGCGAAACTTATTAAGAGAGAAATAGTAGCAATGAAAATCAAATAACCCGTGGCGCCATCCAAGATACCACAGCAACCTGACCGGGCTCGCTTCCTAAGTAGACGGATCTTCTTGGAGTTCCTCCTCCAAAGTGGTGTAGTCTCCTCTTCAATCGTGTTGTGTTGAGGCAAGGGTGAGTACTTGGTACTCAGCAAGTCATGCACAGAATGCAAGCTAATATACTATATGCATGGCTTGGTACAAAGGAATAGCTCAAGGTATATTTGCAGTAAACAGTATTTGACAAGTAGCATAAGTAGATTCGAAAGCAGTAGAAGCAAGAAAAACAAAGATAACTATTCAAGGAATTTAATAAACATCTTTCCCATCCTAATCCACATTTCCTTCAACATCATTATTAATCCAGCCCAACCTTTCAAACCAAAGTTATTTTTGAGAAAATCTAACCCTTGACTGTAATTCCCGAGCGATGTCCAATACCGTGGACACGGCTATTCGAATAGATTCTAAACTCTGCAGAGGTTATGCACTTTACCCACAAGATACAGTCAAACACCACAAAGGCGAGTTCCCGTAACAAAGTCTTTCGGAGACTTCTAACAATACAAGTGGTCCTCCCGGTTATTAAGACTAACCCTTCATTTCGCTAAGGCGAAGTCTAGGCCAATCAACCGTTAGATGGGTACCTGGCCTCAGCCCCGGTACGCTCCCCCGTACAACTTACACAAAGGGTGTAGTTGACCTCCTGAGGTCCCACAGGTACGTTATTAGCAACTTAGTCAACTAGGTCCGTCCCATTACAGACATGTGGTTGCACGTTAGACCCAGTTCAAAGGCTTGCAAGGTTAAGTCCTTAGGGTGACCAGGGCAAGACTACCCGAAGAACCAAATCAACATCCCCAATGCCACACTTGGCCCACTTGATTACTCTTGCCACATGCCCCGGTCGAAATCAAGCTTATCAAACCCCAGTTGATTACCATGCACCACGTGCCATCAACATCACATGATACTTTTCCAAAACAGGTTCAATATATCATTAAGTCAATATTAACATTTGATTGTCCAAAATCATGTCATGAACACGTAGCAGGTCTAAGCAGTATACTACAACGTTCTAAACCCATGTTGGCGATTTAATAATGTCCAACTAGTAATCCACAACTAGGGTGACAAAGGGTCATGGCACATACTTAAGTAATCAAGGTGTCATACAGCAAATTGGTATTTATCTAACCCCCATGTTTAAACAAAGTATTTTTCTAATTGAACTAGCATGCAATAGTTTAAATCAAAATAGATTTCGAAATAGGATCAACATGGTCAAAGCACAACTTGCCTTCAAAAAGTACTTGTTCTTGGTCTTGAGTTGGATCCTGAGTCAATACTTCTCCTTCGAATCCTTCCGGCACTTCAACGTCTACTCGTAAAGCGTGTAAATAGCAAATACACGAATAAACAATAGGCAAAAAGTGTCCAAACATCCAAATAAAATCCACGAACAGAGAGAACATAATTTTATGAATTTTTAGAAACTGGAATCGTCAAATTTGGAGTTAAAATGCAAAAGTTATGATTATTTAAAGTTCAAATAATCACTTAAATAATTTTGCAGGGAAAAAATTTAGTCCAAAAATTAAATAAAATTCATATTTAGGTAGATCTCAATTTTATACAAATTTAGAAATTTGAATCACTCAAATCGGAGTTGAAACACAAAAGTTATAAGCGTTTGAAGTTTGAATCAAAATCTGAAATCATTATTTCGAATTAATAAATCATTTTCTTTTTCGGAAATTAGTTATTGCGTCAGCAAGGACACGTGTCAGCCTCTGATTGGCCTGCTGACGTCAGCCGGTCCATGGACGTAGTCCACGCTCGGCTCGGGTCCACCGTGGACTCGATCCACGACTCCACGTGTCGCTGACATGTGGGCCCCATATGTCAGCGCTGGGTCTTACACACGCGTGACCGCGGCTGACGCGTGGGCCCTCTGACACGCGGGTCCCGCGTGTCAGAGACACGCGCTCACGCGCTCGTGACGTGGCTTGGGTACACGTGGTACAATCTCGGCCGTTGATTTGAAAATCAACGGCCCAGATTGGATATATGCTTCACGCGTTTGGGGTGAACGCAGTCAATCTGAGCCGTTGGATCTTGATCCAACGGTTGGAAACGATCCTAACCCGTAACGTTATCCACAGTACGGGCGACGTGGCCGATCGTGGGCCGTTGGATCTTGATCCAACGGTCCAGATCTAATCTGGATTCTAGGGTTTGGGGGAGAACGTGGGCTCACCGTGATGGTCGGATCTTGATCCAACGGTTGTGCGAGCTCGGGGGTGACGATGGCAACGCGGCGGCGCGGGCTCACCGGACGCGGGGACGGTGACCAAGCCGACGGCGCTGCGGGACCTCTCCGGCGAGATGAGTCCTCCCTTCGGGTGCGTCTCGTCGCGGGGATTCCGGATCTGGGCTCCTTCTCGGCGGAAGACGACGGACGGCGGCGGAATCGGCGTTAAACTCATTAAGCAACAGATTCCAACTCCGGCCCGAGCTCAGACGGCAAACAGCGACGGCTCAGGCGAGATGGCTTGGGGCACGCAGTGCGACGCGACGAGGCAACCTCGCAATGTCTCACGATTAAATACCCTCGGGATGCGCGCTGGACAAACCGGAACCCTAGCGGGACACGCAGCGGCAGCGCGCGGAGGAGTCCGGCCGAACTCAGCGGGCGGCGGACGGACAGCCGTCCCACGTGGCGCGATCAGCGGCCACGATCGCCGGCGCGATCGGGTCCGGTCGATACACGGCTTAGGTCGGCGATCCAATCCGGCCGTTGGATCCCGATCCAACTGGCCGGATCGATGAGGTTAAGAACAGGTTTGGTTGAGTCAACTGGCTCGGGTCGGGTTCGGGTCGGACTCGAACTCGAGTCTGACTCGGGCTCGGTCGGATGAACAGTACAAACCCATTCGCATTTTCCAGCGATTTTATAATTAAAATATTTCCCAGAAATTCATTTAATTCATTAAAAATAGCAAAATACTCAGAAAAATTCCAGAAAAATTCTGGAAAATATTTTGGAACATTTTGGACTCAAATAAAATATTTCCAACAAAATTTTATTTGCAAAATTAAATTCTTTAATTATTTCAAAATGGAATAAATTCAAATAAATTCCAAATAAATCCAAATAAATTCCAGAAAATTCCAAAAATTCACCAAAGTGCCAAATCACACATGAATTTATGAAAAGCAAAATTTTGGGGTGTTACACACTGCCACCAACTGTTGCTTTATAATAGTAGAGATTTCATTCGTGTTTTTATTTTGCAGGTATTCTTCGGGTATATTTAATGGTACATTGCTTGAGCTTCATTGATCTTTCGTAGCATCGAGAAGGTTAGTTACTAATCTTTGTGAGCAATAGTATATTATGGACAATGTAGTGTTATTAGGTTAGAGTTATGAATTCAGATTTGTGCAATTTATTAATGTTGCAGGCAGTGCAGCGTAGTTTAAAGTTAGGGTTAGTTATTTTGACAGTAGTAGAAAACATTACTACCATGATTAGCAAAATTAGTACGATGGTGTTAGCACTAATTAGCAACATTAGTATGATGGTGTTTGCAATAATGAGTAGGACGGGATTAGCAATAATTAGTAATACTGTGTATGTTTTTGTACTACATGTGGCGAGAAGATAGTCCGCTGCAAAAATAACTTGTGGGAAGAAACGTCTTCTTGTGCTGCGTTTGTACTACCATAAAAGGTATGTTTTCTTAAGGGCAGTAGCATGAAATATAATTTGTGTGGTAAATTTGTGCTATTTACCATTGCTGTGGACAGTGTAGTGTAGTGTAGTGTTAGTTTCGGGTTAATTGTTGGGACGGTAATAGGAAACATTAGTACCATGCTATTAGAAAATATTAGGACAATGTTAGCTAAAATGAGCACCGTGATAATATCAAAATTTGGTGGCACCATAGTAGCATTAATTAGTACATCGATACTAGCTAAAATAAAATGAGTAGCACGGTATCAGCAAAATATAGTGACACCATAATAGCAATAATCAGTACGTCGAAAATTTTAGAAATGAGATGAAAAATTATAGGTAGGAATAGGGTCCTGTTCTTCTATATTTTAGCTAAAATGAGCACAATGATAATATCAAAATTTGGTGGCACCATAGTAGCATTAATTAGTACATCGATATTAGCACAATGCTAGCTAAAATAAAATGAGTAGCACTAAGATCAAAGAAAATATAGTGACACCATAATAGCAATAATCAGTACGTCGAAAATTTTAGAAATGAGATGAAAAATTTTAGGTAGGAATAGGGTCCTGCTCTTCCATATTTTAGCTAAAATGAGCACCGTGATAATATAAAAATTTGGTGGCACCATAGTAACATTAATTAGTACATCGATATTAGCACAGTGCTAGCTAAAATAAAATGAGTAGCACGGTATCAGCCAAATATAGTGACAGCATAATAGCAATAATCAGTACGTCGAAAATTTTACAAATGAGATGAAAAATTTTAGGTAGGAATAGGGTCTTGTTCTTCCATATTTTAGCTAAAATGAGCACCGTGATAATATCAAAATTTGGTGGCACCATAGTAGCATTAATTAGTACATCGATATTAGCACAGTGGTAGCTAAAATAAAATGAGTAGCACGGTATCAGCAAAATATAGTGACACCATAATAGCAATAATCAGTACGTCGAAAATTTTAGAAATGAGATGAAAAATTTTAGGTAGGAATAGGGTCCTGTTCTTCCATATTTTAGTAGAAATGAGATGAAAATTTTAGAAATGAGATGAAAAATTATAATGGTATTTAATTAAGTGTTGTTGAACAATTATGAAATGTTGTTGGTATGGTAATGTTGCATAAAATGTTTGTTCTTTTACGTGCATTACCATGAAATATAAGATTAGTACATTTTCCCTCCCCTCACTCCAATGAAATGTTCGAACAGCGGTGGGAACAAGGTCAAAAGAGCTATGAAATCTAGCCTAGATTATTTGAGATTTTCAGTACAACTTTCCAACTGAGTTAGCCTGGTTCTGTAAAAATTTTGAAGTGAAATTAGCCTATATTTAATTTAATAAAATTCTGACAACAGCACAAGGTCCAATTTCATATTTCCGGTTTTCGATTTATAAGAGGGGTAAAAAGGTCTTAATAATTATTGAAAATTTTTGAGAGAGGTTATGAAGACAATACTAAGTTCCAATAAAATTCTGAAGTCAGAAGGATAAGTATTTTTCTTGTAGAAATTATTTTAGTACAAATCTCATATTATTCGAAAACGTTTCTTTTAATATCTAAGGGTATTAAAACACATTTTTTTTCTGAAATTTTTACCAAAGGTAGACAGTGTTAGGTAGAGTAATTAGTAAAATTTTTAGCTCTGGACAAGGTAGCAAACTTTGGAATAAATTCTGACATTGTTGTCTTTTCACATGTTTTTAAAGAAATTTACTTTGTTTAAATTTGTAAATTACTTTTCACTAAGTATAAGCTTTTCACAGCTCATAATACGAGATCATGTGCATTAACATGAAATATGAAATATGACTTCCATGAAAAGTTCGAATGATATTTCGTGAAATGTTATCGGAGAAATATTTTGTGTTTAGTAACTTTCAATATTATGTGTGTGCGACAGACGGACATGCCTTTCAAAATTTATTTCGGGGAACGTCCCGCAGTGTTGCATGGGAGATTCGTGAGCATTGACAATTACCTGCACGTAGATAGCATTATAGCCACCCCGAATGAACTGTGGGAGCTGAAATCACATGTCCTCGCTCTGTTCGGTGCGAACCCTGAGACGCATAGAGTTCGTCTAGAAGGGGTTCGCCCACGATTGGTCCCCAACACCTCGACGTTTGTGCACATGCTCTTCCCATTATGGAGCGAAAGCGCGTGGGCTTTGTATGTCCATAAAGCGGGTGGAGAGAATTTCGAGGTAGGAGTGTACGAGGAGATATTGCCACGGCACGATGCCGGAGCGGTGGCTTCTACCTCCGAAGCAGTAGAACATGGGATATCGCGCACACCATCCGAACCAGACATTGTGGAGGAGGGGACATCAGGGGGAGGGGAAGAAGAAGCCGAGGCGGGGGAGGTTGATGGGGAATGCATGGATAATGAAGACGGCGGAAGCGGGGATGAAGAAGCGGCGGAGAATGATGACCCAAGACCGGCTGTACAGTACTTCCAGGGCATGGGTCTGCTGAATTGTACCATGGCGGATTACAGTAAGATATCCGCGTCGCAGTACGCCCAGAACGATGTCCAAATTGGACAAGTGTTCGCTAACAAGTTGGAGGCCATTCACTTTCTTAGCAACTATGCCGTCGTGACAAGACGGGAGCACACTCTTCACCGTTCGGACAGGACGTCGTATGAGGTTAGGTGCAAGAAGTATCCGGATTGTCCCTTCTTTGTGCGAGCTCTGAAGCCGAAGCACGAAGACCACTTTGAGATACGTACATACATGCCTCATACGTGCACAGAGGAGTCCATAAGGAACATCAACGGACTTGTGGATGCGAGGTTCATAGCCCAACTCCTGCTGACCGTCGTTGGAAGCGACATAGAGATGACTCCCCGTAAAATTATGGAGGAGGTGCAGAGTAGAAATGGGATGGTCATCACGTATCATACGGCCTGGAGAGCGAAGCATAAGGCATTGAAGATGTTGTTCGGGGGTTTCGAGGAGTCTTTCAACTATTCCCCTAGGTTGCTACGGAAGATAGCCATGACGAACCCGGGCACACAGTTCGCAGTGGCTGATGAGCCCGTCATGCTGGAAGACGGGTCCTTCAGCCCGATGGACCGGTACCTCTTCAGGGTATTCTGGTCATTCGGGCAATGCATCGAAGCTTTCAGGCACTGCAGGCCAGTGCTATGCGTGGACGGGACATTCCTAAGTGGGAAGTTCCACGGGACGCTGCTAACTTCTCTCGCTGCAGATGCAAATAACCAGATCCTCCCGGTGGAGTTCGCTCTCGTGGAGAGCGAGAACAATGATAGTTGGTTGTGGTTTCTGACTCTACTGAAGGGCCGGGTCGTCGGTCCCCGGGAGCGCGTGTGCGTTGTCTCGGACCGAAACAAAGGCCTTCTCCACGCGTTGGATGTCCTGCACGACAGCACTTCCTCTGCGACGAGCTAGCCCGATGTCGAGAGAAGATGGTGCATGCGCCACCTTGGCGCGAACCTGTACACAAGGTACAAGAACAAGGCATTGGTGAAGAGATTCAAAGCTATGTGCCTGCAGAACCAACAACACAAGTTCAACGCGATATGGACGCAGCTGAATGAGACCACACGGAAGATGATGGAGGACGACCAATCCTAGCAACAGCAACTCCTTTCGCAAATGGTGGGAGGCCAGACCGTGTATTCTAGAACTCGGCCCAACTTCAGCCAGTGGATCGCGGGGAAGCCAGCGGAGCGGTGGGCGCTACTCCACGACACGAACGGAGCGAGGTATAGACGAACCATAGATTAGCTCAGATCATCTCACCTCCTTGTTTTAACTTCCATAGAAGCTAACGTACACCATGACAAGTACAACGTCATGACAACGAACATAACGGAGGCGTTTAACAACGTACTGAAGGGTGTGCGTGCCCTCCCGTTGTGTTCAATCATTGAGCTCACGTTCTACCGGGCGGCTGATTACTTCCGAGATCGCGGAAATGTGGCCGAGGCGTGCGTCACCACGTACGCACCCAGAGTGGAGAAGATGCTCGCGGAGAGGCGGAGGAAGGCGCACTTCCACCGTACAAGGATTTATGACCTGGGGATGAATAAATTTGAGGTCATGTGCAAGCGCAAACATGCATCCGGGTATCTCGTGGGGGACACCGTGCAGCAATGTCAGCTAGGGGCCGAGGAAGTCTCGTGCACGTGCAACAAGCCAAAGCTTCAGCACATTCCGTGCTCCCATGTGTTGGCGGCATGTCGCGATATCGGTGGAAACGATGCATCACAGTACATCTCGCCTTACTACACCGCGCATGCTTTGAAGAACACGTGGCGTCCGAAGATGAGTTCGTTCTCAATTGGAGAGAAATATGCAGACAACCCGGACACGACCGTAGGAGGTGCCCCAATGCACCCAGTACGTAGTCGTCTCCCCTGGATTATGTGTAATTTGGAGCTATCGAAATGTATTTGTAATTGGGAGCTATCGAAACGTAGTCGTCTCCCCTGCTATGTTACGTTGCTTTTGAACTTGTATTTGTAATTTGGATCTATCGAAATGTATCTGTATTTGTCGGGAATGCACGTATGATGCTTCAAGCTTGTGTAAATGTACTTTGATGTCATGTATCATTTGTTTCAACAGTGCGTTATGGCGGACAATGCACTTCCAGAGCTTCTCCGTGAGTCAGTAGATGCCCCACATCGTGCGAGGGCCATTTCTGCTGGAGCTATGGTAAGATGCATTACTATATTACCCGCAATTAATTTGTTCGGATATAACTAACCAACTTGTTATTAATCTTTCAGTTGCCCTTGTCTTCTGTCTTTCGTTGCACAAGCTGAAGAAGTTGGACTATCGATTCCACTATCGACTAGGTCGTGCGGGTCTACTACCATTTGCACTTCTCATGGATGGGGCTCAGCTCGGAGGAGGGCATACCACACCCATGCCTCGCATCGATCGTGCGCTTCTTACTGGTCTCGTGGACTGATGGCGGCCGGAGACACACACATTTCACCTACCGTTTGGTGAGATGTCCATTATGTTGAGGGATGTGGCCATGCTAACCACCGCCCATCGAGGGGACAAAATTGGTTCTTCGTCGCCTGAAGAAAAGATCGGCAAGCACTATATAACGGGAAGGTATTACAATCACTAGTTGTTTTATGTTCATAATGTGCATGCTATTATGAAATCTCTTAATCCGGAGTTCACGCAGGTTTGGTGTCCCGTCTGAGCGTAAGGAAAATGGGGTGTCCATGACCTGGTTGCATACATTGCAGGAGTACAACCCCTGCCCACCTGATGCCGACGAAGATACAGTGCTGCGCCACTACGAGGTCTACCTGTACTACTTGCTGGGTGGTGTGATGTTCACGTCCACCGCAGGAGACCTGATCTTCCCGCACATTGTGTCGATTGCTCGTCAGTTGGCCGGTGAGCATGATGACATCCCGGCCTACAGCTGGGGATCTGCGGTCCTGGCGGACACGTATCGTGGATTGTGCGATGCATGCCATCGCCTTACTTACAGGGGCACTATTACTGGATGCCTGCAACTCCTTCAGATGTGGAGTTGGGAGTACCTTTCGATCTCTCGGTCAGAGATCCATATTCAATATTACCCTGTTACCGTCTACGATGCAATGCCAGATACCAATCGGCCTACAATGGGGTACCGTTGGATGCACGCACGACTTCAATGGTCGCCGAACGGTGACCATTGGAGCTACACGTGTGTTGTCGCCGATCTAGACCTGCTGACCACAGCACATGTGAACTGGGATCCTTGGTCTCCGCAAAGAGCCACAGAGATTGCGACGGACGCCCAAATATCCAGCTGGTGCACGGTGGACTACCCCTTGTGGATGACCACATGCTTCCTGCTCTACATGAACGCCGTAGAGGTGTACTCGCCTGAACGGATCCAGAGGCAGTTCGGTTTCCGCCAGATAGTCCCCGTTCCACCACCGCGGGACGCCGGGAGATCTCACGGGTATGCATTTACTTATTTTCAATATGTGCCCTATCTATGCAAATTTGACAATGTAACGTCCGTGCATTTGTAGGAGAAGCGCGAAGGGTAGTGCGACCGCAGTGGACTGGAGCAACGTCCATGCCACCCACATTACGTGGTGGAACGACAGTGCATTTCAGGAGGTTGTCTTACCCTCTGTGCCATACGACCCCCAGGAATATGACAACTACCTGACATGGTACCGTCACAAGACTACGCCACATTGCTCAAAGAACGCAGGTCGATTTAACGAGCAATGGCCTATCCTGAGGACCGATCTCGACAAGTCCACATTTTGGTACTAAATATAGTGCAATATGTCCTCAGTAAATTTCTTAACCCTCTGATTCTAATACCCCAGTAATGCTATGCAGACGCAGGAGGCATCCGAGCTGTATACCGAAGCGGATCGACTTGCGGGGCAAAGTGAAGGCACCTCTGGCTCCTCATCAGCAACAAATCACATGAGAAGGTACCTTGCGTCCAGGGGGGCACGAATCATGTCCGCTATCCGTGGCCTTGGAGGATGGTCACGGACACACGGCCGCAGCTACAGCTCATCTCGCATGGAACCTGCCGCTAGCTCACAGCCGAGGCGATCCTGCACCATCCGTCCGTCCACTGCTGAGGGAGCCGATGTCGCTTGACGTGCATCCATTTCCCATGCACCGAGCCATTCATCGCGACGTCATGCCGCCCCACCTGCTGAAGTACCGGCTGACGAAAGATCGGGTCCTTCACATCATGAGGACATGCCCGGTCCTTCCAGTCGTCACCCTCCCACAGGTATGCCCCATGTATCAGAGGCCTTTGGGGCAGAGGTCACTTCCACACCACAATGGAGCGGGCCCGAAGTTTTTGACGAGGACTTCTTCAATGCGCCTACCTTCACTGGCCTATTAGGCATGCAGCTACAGGGGCCTCCGCACCAAAGTGGGACCTCACAAACATCGACATACGTCGCCATACAGCTCCCTTAGGGCCTCGTTGATCCACGTGAGTGGTTCAACCACGATCTCCGCGAGCGGAGGAGGATACTCCATCGCAACGGGCCCCCTCCCCAAGACGAGGATTTGGATGTACCAAAGAGCGCAGGAGGTTGGGTCCGTCACAAGCCGCGGGACAAAGGGAGATACATCCACCGGTGGTGTTTAGCCCCGAGGATTTGATCGGAAAGCGTGCTCAACGGCGGAGAGGGAGACAAAGGACGCTCAAGCTTATCGGTTTGTTCGCAATGGCGAGAGAGAGACGGTGGCCAGCGTCAAGGCTATAGTTGCATTATTGGATTTTCAATGTAATGTTTCATTGTAATGTTTCACTCTAATGTTTTAATATATGGCGGTCTGCTCCGATGTTTCAATCTAATGTTTCACTCTAGTGTTTCACTCTAATGTTTTTATATATGCCGATTTGTGCTCCGCTTGTTTGTCTATTCTTTGTAGGAACCTTGAAGTCGACATGAATGGATGGGAGTGGTGGCATCTCACGCTTTGCATTAGCACAGTTTCATACTAACTAATTGCTTGTAATGTTATTGAGTTTATATCTTGTAATTAATCTGTGGTACTTGCATGTAATAAGTTGGGCCATGATGGTTAGTTCATACCATGACCCATGTTTGTGATTGGTTGGTTTTCTTAAGTTTCAATCTTATTGTCGTATTAAATGTTGTATTTTGTCCTGAGTGGATGTCCTAGTTTCAGGGGAGGTGCTGCCGAAATTTCTAGTAAAAGTTAGCGTTGGCAATAGCACTTAGGGTTATTGTGGCAGTATATTTGTGTAGCAAAGAAAGGTAGTCCATATATCGGACAGAGCGGACTTGCTCATCGATATAAGGACTACGATATCCATAACAAATATGTCATGGACACCTCTCCTTGCATGTAATAGGAGCTCTTGCAATACCCCTAATTATCATAGTGACGGCCGAACCGTGACGACGATGGGTTTTCGGACGCCCGTGAAAAGTAATGTTCGAACCTATTTGTTGGGTCGGACGGAGCGGACTTGCTCATCGATATATGGACTACCATATCCATAACAAATATCTCATGGACACCTCTCCTTGCATGTAATACGAGCTCTTGCAATACCCCTAATTATCATAGTGACGGCCCAAGCGTGACGACGAACGGTTTTCGGCCGCCCGTAAACAGTAATGTTTGAAGCTGTATGTTGGGTCGGCCGGAGCGGACTTGCTCATCGATATATGGACTACCGTATCCAGAACAAATATCGCATGGACACCTCTCCTTGCATGCAATACGAACTCGTGCAATACCCCTAATTATCATAATCGCGGCCGAACCATGACGACGAAGGGTTTTCGGCCGGCCGTAAACAGTAATGTTCAAAGCTATTTTTTTGGTCGGACGGAGCGGACCTGCTCATCAATATACGAATCACCATATCCAGAAGAAATATCTCATGGACACCTTTCCTTGCATGTAATACGAACTCGCGCAATACCCCTAATTATCATAGTCGCGGCCGAACCATGACGACGAAGGGTTTTCGGCCGCCCGTAAACAGTAATGTTCTAAGCTATTTTTTGGGTCGGACGGAGCGGACCCTAAGTATTATAGTCGCGCACAAACCCTAACGATGAAGGCTTTTCGGCGGCCCGTAAAAAAGCATGTTCGAAGTTATTTTTTGGGGTGAATGTAGCAGATTTGCTATTTGGTATATGGATTACCATATTCTGTAAAAATATCTCAGTTACAACTCTGTTTGCATATAAATTCTCAACCCCGAATTACCCTAAGTATTATAGCCGCGCACAAACCCTAACGATGAAGGCTTTTGGGCGTCCCGTAAAAAAGCATGTTCGAAGTTATTTTTTGGGGCGAATGTAGCAGATTTGCTATTTGGTATACGGACTACCATATTCTGTAAAAATATCTTAGTTACAACTCTGTTTGCATATAAATTCTCAACCCCGAATTACCCTAAGTATTATAGCCGCGCACAAACCCTAACGATGAAGGCTTTTGGGCGGCCCGTAAAAAAGCATGTTCGAAGTTATTTTTTGGGGCGAATGTAGCAGATTTGCTATTTGGCATACGGACTACCATATTCGGTAAACATATCTCAGTTACGACTCTCGTTACATCTAATATGTACTCGCGCAATACCCCTCATTATCATAGCCGCGACCAAACCATGACGATGAAGGTTTTTCGCGGCGTGCATAAAATCATACGCCTCGTGGCAGGAGGCTGAAAAAGAAGATATGACAGATGGCTGGAAAAGATGATATGACTAAAGGCTGGAAAAGGTGATATGACACAAGGCTCCTAACCAGAGGGGACGTTCAAATAGTAGTGATTATTACGAACAACAAAAGCAAACAACAAGCTGCCACGGGGCGCTTTCCGATCTCGGCCCCTCCCCTCCCTCGCTAATGTGCTGCCAATTGTTGGCTGGCCACTGCCAGGCCAGTACCAGCTGCAGATTCGCTTCAGCTAGGCTCCCCACAAATACAGTAAAGGCCGGCACGTGCCGCCTCCCTCCGCCCCTGCGCCGCACGCTAATGTACCATCACCGCCGGGCACTCCTGTGCTCGCCACCTGCAGCTAAGCTATAGCTGTGGTCGATTCCTCCCCAAAGACCAAATGCATTATTGCCGTCCTACCGAGTCTAATCGAACCACCGAAAGCAAAGGCCATGTCTCGCATGGATGTTCGCAGATGCATGCATTTGTCTGGCTATTAATTAAGAACGTGAGGAGTTCGACAACCCCAAGAGGAAACGTTGAGCATGCGAGGTCTCTCAAAGTATTTGGACAACACGTTGAAAAAGCCGCAAAATCTCGAATTGACATCACATCGCCACCAGCTCTGTCGAGCCACTTGGACACCAAGCTACCAGCCGCACTTCCCAGTACAACAGAACGCTGCCACGTGGTGCTTTCCTGTCCCGGTGCCTCGCCTCGCACGCTAATGTGACGCAAGCTGCTGGCCAATGCCGATGCAATGGGTTAAAGCCTGGACCCCACCGCCAGACCGCAACGCCTCCCACGTGCCGCTTTCCTGTCTTGGCCCCTCGCTACGAGCGCTGATGTGCCGCCAGCTGGCTCGTTTCTCCCTCTGTGATGCCTTAGAGCGTCAGAGCGATTCTAGGGTTCCTTTTCCTGGTTTTGTTTCGGGAGAGGAATGAAGGATTTGTCGGGGGATGAAATAATTGAAGTTTATCCGGCATATTAATATTAAATTTGGAGTTGTCGGGCTAGAAACAAAGTGGGCCGAGGAAAACCTAGCCTGGGCTGCGAATCCCTCCCCACCTCTCTCTCTTTTCCCCTAGTGGGCCGCCCACCATATAAAGGGTGTCACCCCCCAAAAGCCCTAGGGCGCCCCCTTCCTCCTAGCAGCCACACCACCCTCCTCTTCCTCCCCTTGCGTGGTGGCTCAAGATCCACCGCGAAACGCCGAAGGAGCAAGCGAGAAGAGGATCCGTGGAGGCGTGGAGGACGAGCAGATTTCCGCTTCGGGAATCGTCGCGCGTTACCGTGGGTTCTCAAGGGAGAACTCAAGGTAAAATTCCCAATCTTTTACCCCTGTTCTACCTAGGGATTAGGAGTGTATTAAATCTGGTGGTGAGTGATTTAGATGGATCTTGATGGGGGAGAAGGGTAGATGTTCACGTGGTGCTGTTTTTGGAAGGGGAGATTGTGCAGCGCGGATTGTTTCGCGTTTTACATGGCATAGACGATTTTTTCTGCAAAAACCTATAACTAGAAAGTTGTAGATAACGTCGAGATCTAGCTTCTGTAATTTTTTCAGAATTTTTGGGGCGTCGGTCTGAGATTTATCACTGTTTCAAGATGACGGACAGAATCTGGAAACAGATTTTGTCCACTGTGTTGGACGTTTGTTTAGGCATATTTAACAGTGGAATTGAAATTTGTGATCTTCATGAAAGTTGTAGATCTCGTCAATATCTAGCTACTGTAATTTTTTTGTATTTTTATGATTTGTATAAAAAAAGATACGAAATTGTGAAGAGAGGGTGCTGCTGTTTGACCCGGACAGATTGGGGGTTTTTGGCGCTTAAGAAGGGAACGGGGATTAGGAAGCGTGTGTTCGAGTTGTGTGATCATTTGTGATGTCGCTATGTACTGAAATAATACTTGTACAGGTGGTGCCCCTTTTGGACGCAACTAGGTTCGTCATCCACGTTGGTAAAGGCAAGTGGAAGTAGCGGTCTTGCTAAACTATAACTCGCTATTTATTTCGTCTTCAATATAAACCTTAATTGCAGCACACCTACATGGTTTAACTACTTGTTTATGAGATTACAATATCCTATCCTGCATTGTGATGTGGTTGTTTGGCTTTTGAATCATGAGTAAGAATGAAGAAAGATGTTGTTTGCAAGATGAATTGTGGAGATATTCTATCTCAATGATGTTCGCATTCTATCCATGTTATTTGATGGTATGCAAGCATGTGAATTCAGAGTGGGAAGTTATGAATGTATTTATGCATGAAGCATTAACTGCATAATCATGCATTGGAAGTTTGTCGACGCCTTGTGCGCGATCAAGACCGTACAACACCGTGTGTTCCTGAGAAAGGGCACGGTGAGGAGGATCATGGCATAAGCATGTGCACAATCATATGCATTTTACTGAGGTTGTGTGGACTCTATAATGTGGTATTGGACATGAGGAATTTCGTATGCTAGTTTTACTGTGGCTGTGTTATTCGTTAGAAGTTGTTCCGCTTGCTGAGATTACCCAATCTCACCCCTTGTTATTTTGTTGTTTTCAGGTAGTTCTCGTGAGTCGTAAGCTTGAAGGGTGGGCTTAGTAGCACAATCAACCCTCCGGGGTCATCACGAATCACATGGACTAGTGCATTTAATAATTCATTAGCTTGCTGAAATTTTATTAATCATAGACCTGTTGATGTCCTCTTTGGAGCTGTTTTACGTTTATGTTTGTTTTCTGGTTGATTTAGACTTGTTATCTCTAGTATTGATGCTTTTATGTTATTCCCGTTTGTAATGTTTATTATGAATCTTGTTGTCGCTTCCGTTTTGTCCTAATTTTAGGGGAGATGCTGTCGAAATTTTCTTGTACGACAGTTTAGATTTGTAGGGTGTTACACCCTCGCGCCCTCGCTATAAATTACAAGGCCGCATGTATTTCTATCAGGCAATCGTGAGCCATTGTTTCGAGGTCATCAAGCTGCGAGTGAGTTGAGAAAACCCACAACGCAGAGAGTAGAACTGGTGGTTTAGCTTTCCTTTTTTCCAATATTTGATTCCGGCTTCGTGTTTCACAGGTATTATTTACGAAACTTATTTACGCCAGCGAAGCTACATTGTTGTGTTGTTGGGTCAGTGAAGTACAAGGGATATTGATTGGTTCTTGGGGGCTTTGAGGCCATCTATTTCTTTTTTATATTTTTGTTCGAAGAAATATTTCAGTTATGCTTGAATCCTACTCTTTTAGGCTGAAATATAATTGCTACCAATGTGTAGATGGACAAGGATCCGGAGCGGCTCAAGAAAGGCTTGGCCTGGACAATAAAAGAAATAGATGGTATCGCAGCTGACCTGAATAAAATTGCAAAAGACAACTTTAGTCCTGGCACAAGTTCAAGTGCCAACGAATTCAACAGCTTTGTGACTGACATCGAAGCTATAGCTAGTAGCCTCGAAATGGTTGCCATACAGTCGAACAAGTTACTGCAATCAGACCCCCCACAGCTAGAACATCCGGACCTTCAAGCCATAGCTCGCAACCGTCTGCAGGTTGCCACAGAAGAGGATATCGAAGATGCAGACCCAGACTTGTGTCTTCCATGTGACTACCAAAGTGATGAGGAGGGCAAACGCGACCGCTGGCAGTACTTAGAAGATGAGGGTATTGATATAGATAGTGATGATTCTGGATCGTTGTAATCCTGTATCGCTAGAGTCGTTGAAATAATATGTATTAGTGAGGCACCCGTCATGTACGTTGGTAAGGCTTCGTATTCCACCGTTGTTTTCAGCGTTGTAATGTTATGTCAGAACTTATCCATTTCAACGCTGTATTTTATGCCTTTAATATGATTTGTCGTTACCATGCCTCTTAATATATGGACCATCATGTTCTGCAAAAATATTTCATATACACCTTTCTTTCCATGTAAATTATAAATCCGGAATAACCCTGAGTATCACAAATTGCACGACCTGTCACCCGCAAACAAAGCTGCACGACCAGTCACCCTTAATCAAAGCGTCACATATGTTAACTATTATTTTTTTGAAGAATGGACCAAATTTGCTCTATGATATACGGACTACCATATTGTACAAAAATATTTCATTTACACCTTTCTTTACAGGTAAATTGTAGTATCGCAATAACCCTAAGTATCATAGCCGAGAACCACCTTTTTGCAAAACGAGGGTGGGAGCGAGGAAAACGAGAGGGTGAATCATAAGTAAGATGTCACTACGAAAAATAAGTTGGACCACACTCTTTATCACGACTTAAAACTTAAAGGAGTACAATGAACAATGAAAATAATAGTTACAACTAGACATCTACTCAGTGCATCGAGGCCACTTCCCCTTCTCCCATGCCTCTTAATATATGGACCATCATGTTCTGCAAAAATATTTCATATACACCTTTCTTTCCATGTAAATTATAATTGTGGAATAACCCTAAGTATCACAAGCTGCACGACCTGTCACCCGCAAACAAAGCTGCACGACCTGTCACCCTCAATCAAAGCTGCACGACCTGTCACCTGCAATGAAAGCTGTATAAAGCATTCTGGCTGACTATGGGAGGGATTCCCTGTCTAAAGCTGTGGCCATAGCCAGCCTCATGTCCCATCACATGCAAAGTTGCAGAGGAATCCGATGCTAGCGGATTTCAACTTCTCTTAAGTCCGCCACTCTCTCGTATGGCTGGCTATTTAATCCTCAGTGGTCGCCTACTAATAATCACACCAACCAGGCAAGCAAGCTTCGGGCCAATCGGAGGGAAGATGAAACACGGAGCACAAGTCCGCCAGCCAGCCAACCAGTGCCAATGGAGTACCCCTCGCCCCCAAGGCACAGCCTTCTCGAAGACATCCCCGAAGGCATGCAGGTCCCCATGTGCCTATGCGGGGATCCTTGCCGGTTCCAAAAGTCTTTAGACAACTCGTACACCTACGGTATGAGGTATTGGAGCTGCCGCAACTCGACTCGAGCCAACGCCGAGACGTGGATGCGACAGAAAAGCCCGGTAAGTTTGTACTCGCATTTGATGTTACATCAAACCGTGCAAACTTTAATACTGTAATACCATCTGCTGTCACCAATCGCAGCCTCCATTGTGCGAGTTCATCAAATTCTACGACGCGGAGCAGACTCCTGAGATGGAGAGGATGCAGAATTGGGAATACTCGCATCGTAGAGCTATGGTAGAGCAGCAGTGGCGTGAGCAGGACGAGGAGGAGAAGTGCATGAAACATCACGAAGAAATGTGTGCAAAGAGGGAGGCCGAAAGGCAGCGCCTTGCGGTAGAGAGGGAGGCCGAGCGTGAGAGGAAGCGTGAGAGGGCGGCTAGGGCCAGGGCGGCAGGCACTAATGGGTTGCACAAGGGGAAATATCCCTGGTGCACTCAGTAGTGTACCAGAAGGGCCCTTGTTGTTTCGTTTACCTAAGGCATGTTCAACTTTAAGCCATTATTGCCGCCCATTTGTAACCCTGATGTTTGTTTCCCGTAATCTCTCAACTATCATATGGAGCGATATGTAACGGTTATTTGCATTTCAATCAGCTCCGGTTATATGCATTTCAATCATGCGATATGGAGCGGTTATTTGCATTTGAATCAGCAAACGATTTCTAAATTTTACAGAGAGAAATATAACTAAATCGGTCATTTCCATTTGAATCAGCTCCGGTTGAAAAATCAGAAAAAAAAAACAACAAAAAATGAAAAAAAATCCTTAACCAATGTTTTGGGGTTTTGGGTATGCCATACAGGTATAGGGTAACCCGAAATTCCAGGTTTCAAACATCAAAATTTTCCAAAGTTTGGTTTCTTGAGAAGCGATTTTTCAGATAATTCATCACTGCTTTTTTTTACAACGTGAAACTATTATATCATTCTTTTGAAACCAAAAAGATACAAAAAATACTAACCGAAAACTGTTATATCATATTGTAAATATCCAAAACCGGCAAACTCAGTGCCCTCAAATACGATTTTTTCCTTTAATTTGAAGTTGTACATCGAAACTTATTATCCGATCGAGTTTAAAAAATTAAACAGCAAATAATGAAAAGCAAAAACAAAAAAATACGATTGCAGTGCGCAAGTGCGGTCGCTGCAGGTGGGCCGGGCGACGTGGAGGGGCTCGCAGCCGCAATGAGCTGCGGCGACTGCGGCGCCGCAGCGAGCTGCAGCGCTCAGCGCACCGCGTCGGCTGCAGGTCCCCTGCAGCAAACATCCTGCGCTGCAGCACCTTGCCAGGGGGCCACATCCGTAAAAACGAAGAATGCATGGCTAGTTCCGGAAAAAATTGAACGCAAGGGGCTGATACAGTAATAATTTCTTGAAATTATGAGTGGAAACTTGTATGAAATATAAATTTTTTTGAAATTATGAGTGGAAAGTTGTATGAAATATGAATTTTTCCCAAAATGGCAGGCTGGGCCTTAGCCGAAATCCCCAATTTCGGGTATGAGGTGCCACCTCATACCCGAAATTCCCATTTTCGGGTATGAGGTGCCACCTCATACCCGAAATTCCCATTTTCGGCTATAGCCCATACCCGAAATTCCTAATTTCGTTTATACTTTACCCGAAATTCCTACTTTCAAATACACCATAAACAAAATTGCTAATTTCGGGAATGGAAAAACGAAATTCCTAATTTCGGGTAAAGTGGAGATTTCTGTAAATAGCCAAATATGTTGTGTAGATTTGTAAATACGGAGCACATGTTGTATAGAATACCAATTTTTCCCTCATTTGAGTGCCCTCCGTATTCATGTGCACAGCTTCCCTTGAGCAAAATCAATTTGTAAAAAACCCAAGTTCTTTAACAATGGCCATGTTCAAGGTACATATAGTTTAGGTTTTACACGAAATTTCAGAATTTAAAATATGGCTTCACATGCAAGCAACATACATAAATTCAGAAAGGGGGGTAGAACGGAAAGTAGGCAGAACTATAACGAAGCAAATTGACGTTGCTAGACCATACCGAGAAGCTCTGGCTTGAAATCACGACCCAACCGAAATCTAAGCTTCAAAACAGGCCATTCGCCTAGCACCTTAGTTACAACCGGCAACAAAACTGATAGGCAGCAAATTCCGATGGCCAGCCACAGGATACGAGGGGCCACCACTGTGTATAAACCGGTTGCAAACGCCACGGTGGTTGCCATGTACGCAAACCACATAAGTTTCTTGGTAGAGGACCTGTAATGGAGCAGGAACTCAAAATCCTCCAACCTTGCTAAGACGCATATGAATGCAACAGCGAGTGAGGAGCACATTGCCAAGGTGTCCGAGATCAAGAATGCCTGGAATGCTAGCTTCCTGGCCATGATGGGTAGCCCCTCGCTTCCGGCATCGTTGCTGTATCCTCCAGGCAAGGTGAAGGCAGCGGCGAAGGTGATCGTCGCGATGAGG
Organism: Rhipidocladum racemiflorum; assembly: GCA_036346355.1. Lineage (NCBI taxonomy): Eukaryota > Viridiplantae > Streptophyta > Magnoliopsida > Poales > Poaceae > Rhipidocladum > Rhipidocladum racemiflorum. Next base: position 27,331,305 of record CM070589.1, read on the forward strand.
ATCGCCACCAGAGAAGTGTTGGTTGTGTATGTCTGAGTCAGCGACTTGACATCCTTCCTTGATGCATTGGTTACTTTCTTCTTGGCCTCGTCGTGAAGGTCAACAGAAGTTTCAGCGAGGGGATCTGCTTTCACCATAAGCATGGAGACTTCGTTCTGCACGAATAAAAGAAAGGCACAAATGAAGCTCACCGTAATGTAATTATTGAGCTCAGCTACTCTATGAATAATAGTGTATTTAATTAAGTTAGAAAATGTGATGATAAAAACATTTCTGTAGTAATTTAGAAGTAAAGTATCAGAAGGGAAATGTTACGACATTTTAAAAGCCTAGAAATAGCCCATAATGCATCAAACTATGAGATGTAAATAATGAAGTGAAGGGTTTACGCGGGCGATATATTGATCGAAATAGATTGGGTACTTGTAGCATACCCAGTTTAAAGTCTTGGCATGATCCGTGGCAATGTATAATTGCCTGAGTACTGACTGACCACCCTTGTCAGAAATTGTGGTGTCTATGTCTTTGTCAGACAACAAAGCATGAACGATTTTAGGATCGCAATTCCTGACAGCATAATGCAGAGCAGTTTTTCCTTTCCTATTCCGCATGTTAACAAGCTTCCGAAGTTGCGGTGCCTTCAGGATAAATTCAACGAACTCTGCATGATCTCCCATCACAGCTGCATGAAGACATGTCCAACCTTTCTTGCTACAGTAGTGAGAATCTGGACAATGCTTAAGAAGCTCTCGAGCAGCACCAACATGACCTCGAGTTGCGGCAGAAACAAGGAGAGGAACACCGCGTGAATTAAATACATGCCCTAATGACCAATCGTGCTCCAACAACACCCCTAGCACGTCAATCTTGTTCCAAAGTACAGCTCGGTGTATTGGACTACTCTTAAACTTGTCTTCTAGTCTGGCCAGCCAAGGACGTTTCTCCATGATTTTTTTAGCAATAACTGCAAACGAATAAGGCATGCACCATGGTTAGCAACAAAGGAGTGGTGATAGCCTTTGGCATTTATTTATTTATTTATTTATTTTTTTGAGACGGAGGCATGGCTAACATCAAAGTACAGTAATATATTAGAGAACCAATTATGATCTAGATAATATTAAGTTTCACAATCCAGATGTCACTATACTCCGTGGTCCTTACCTGGATTTCCATTTCTCACAGCAGCATGCAGAGCATTGGAGCCATTGGCTCCCGCATCGGCAGAATCAGATATTTCCAACAGCTTCTCGAAAACATCCGCGAAATCTCTCATCGCCGCGATGAACATGGGCGACTCTTTGTATTTGTTCACAGCTTGCGACAAGGCAGGCTCTTTTTGTATGAACTCCAAAGCGAGGTCCCGGTGGCCACTGCGAATGGCATGGTGCAACACATTACATCTATTGTTGTCTTGTTTCAAGATTGTCTCCCTCAATCGTGCTACACAGCAGACACTGAGTAAATCAGTTGCCAAAGAGGCATGGCCACTTGTCACCGCGGTGAGCAGTGGTGTCTCCCCATACGAGTTGTCAACGGCGATAAGAGACTGGTTGAGCACCAACACATCCTTACAGAATCCCACCTGGCCATAAATGGAGGCTATGTGGAGGCAGGTGTTCCCCGTTGGAGTTTTTCCAAGCAGCACGCTTGGATTCTGTGAAGCCATCTCCCTCATTAATCTCGAATCACCGGATGTGGCTGCTTTCAGGAGCCTTCTGTCCATCTGTGCTTCTTCTGATGAACGAGTGCCAGCTGTACTGTCTGCCATTTATCTTATGGTTTTAGTCGAAACAACACCTCCAGGCTATATATTTTGAACTTGGAGGGCTTTTGTTGTTGCTTTTGATCGGATATGTAGATACTGATCTGTTTACTTTTCAATATCTGATACTATATATTCTCGTTCCTTTTCAAAATCTTGGATGAAATCCAACTGGATGCGGGTTTTCACATGGGAAGCACATTGCTTTTAACCACCGGAACAAAATTGACAAAGCTGCCCAAAATGTAAACGGGAAATGTGATAGCACATATAATCTGTAGAAGTTGAGGTCAATTTGGTCATTAACCCGTGCGATGCACTGGATAAATTTTATTAATATCTTTCATTGTATTTGTATGAAATTGAATAAAAACAGGATCACTATTGAATTTTGCAGAAAACAAAACAATTCCTTCCAAATTCCTATAAATTAATTTATCTCAAACATGTCCTTAGTCATATGACTCTAAAACCTAATTACCATTAATTGAAAACCTATGGCTGATAAGGGGTAAGAAAGAGGTGCAGTCAAAAAAATTGGAGCAATATGAACCTTTGTCGGATTAGGATATTTGTATTATGTCATGAATCTTAATTCAAGTTAGATTACAAATAAAAATCTCCAAGTACAATATATATATAAACTCTTAAGTACAATATGAACTCCACAAGGATCACTAAAAATAGAGCTCTTTTACAATGGACAATATTGAATATTAGCCATTTATTTTATTTGATCTAACGGATCAGATTAGTTAAGATTTAGTTTTACTTCCACCGGTAGTAGTGGTAGTAAAAATCATATGAGATGTACTATTGTAATTATTCATTTGTTTTATTTTTCCTCCTCTTCCATTTCCTCCTCTTCCATTGTTTCTCCCTCTCTTCACTCATCTCCTCTCTCACTTTCTCCTGCTTCCCTCTTGTAACATCCTGAAAAGTTATTAAATAAATAAGCCTTTTGGAAATATTAGAAATCTAGATTTTAAATTTCTCCTCTCGACTTGGATTTATCTTCAAAAAGAAAAGCAATATTTGGTTTTGGCAAATGGTGAAAAATAAAAAGTTAAAAAGTAAAAGTAAAATTGTAACAAAACTTTTACGACAGTAATTTTTGGCCTACTATAGCCTTTTTCCAAAGTCAAAAGTAAGTGGGAGCATTTATTTGAGGTAAATTAATTTAAAGTTCTTTGATTTGACAAGTATGTTTGATTTAATTAAAATTTTGTACACCTCTTTTAAAGCCAAACATTTTACCATCAACCTCTCTCAGTAATTACTAACTCTGGTAAAAATTTTGGGAATTAATAACTATTTTATTATTTTTAAAAATTCAAAACAGAAAGGGGTTTAAATTTGAAAATGGTACAAAAAGAATTGTTTTAAAATAAATATTGATCAAAATAATTTAAATTTTTACTGGAGATCTTTAGTGCTGTTTGAAACCCTAGTTAAATTTATCAAAAATTAATATTGCAGTTTAACCCCCACAAATAAATGTTTTTCCGAAAAAGGAAAATTGGAAGCCCCCACTTGTTAGAATTTTTTAAATTAAACTATTAGGATTTTTTACTCAAAAATTTTACAGCAGTTGGGAAACTTCACCAAGACCCTAATTTAAATTTTTCAAAAATTTTAAATGCGATTTAACCAGTGGTTTAATGCCCCTTTCCTTGCTGTCTGGAGGGAGTCAGAAGGGGGGAAAACTATTCTCTCTTTCTACCCTATCAGCCGGTGGACCCGGTCGGCCCACGTAATAGTCCTGGTGCTTTGCTCTCTTTCCCTATGCGTCTCACTACCCGTGGGCCCGGGGGCCACCCGTCGGTCTCCTTCTTCCTCTCTTCCCTCCCATTCTCTCTTTCCTCCCCGCGCGAAGCAACCGAACCACTCCTCGCCGCTTCCTTTTGTCCGGTGGTCGCAGCAGCACCTCCCTGCCTCGAGGATGCCCACAGAAACTACTCCTGCGTGGCCATGCCCTGCCTCGGAGTAGACTCGCGCCATGCCTCTGTCCCTTCACATCATCGTCGAAGCTCCCGAGCCACTGCCTCTCCACCTCTTTCTTCCCCCTTTGGCCGAGCTGCCTCTCTTCAGCAATAAAGCCCGCAAAGCCTCTCCTCTTCACTCCTTTGCCTCTCCTGCTCCCCAACTGCTCCCAGAGCCAACGCCCCCCTCCCCCCAAGCCACAATGAGGCAAAACGCCTTCTTCTCCTCCATCTCCGGTAGCACGCCACAGTGAGCCCCGCGCCGGCAATCTCCCACTCTAGGCTTTCTCCTCTAAATTCCTTCGGTTGGATTGCCCCTCGTGCTTCACTGATCGCTTCCCCTCCCTTAATTTCAGGGCGCATTGCCTCGGGAACCGCCGCGGTGAAGTCCTTCGTCCTCGGCACCGGTCGCCCATCGCCACGCCTAGTGGCGGAGCCAGAAAGTTTCAATGAGGGGGGCTTAAAAAGAGATATTCAAAATCAACTACTATGACTATCGATATATTGGAAAATAGTTAAAATTTAAATTGTATGCAATATAAGTATGTAATTATGAAAGGAGAAAAATATACCATTCATTGCTTCAAAAGAGTTGACAGTTCATATTTACGAGTTTTTATGTTCTGAAAACGTTGTAAGATATTTCTCATGTCTATCTTTGCAAACATGTCTCGCTCAATGTAGTATACCATAAGATCATTTAACCAGTCATGGCTGGAGATCTAGTGCGACCGTATGGCCCATAGGCCATCGCGGGGGACTTTTCCGCTGGGCCGCGGGGTGGGCTCCAGCCCCACCCAGCCCCACCATTGCCTCCGCCTATGGCCACGCCTCCTCGGCTCGCCTCCGACCGAATCTGGTAGGGGAAACGACTCCACGTGCTTCGCTGTTGCTTGTTTTGCCCTTCAATTGATCGCTAACTCTTTCCTCTTCCCCCTCGACCAGCTTCTCTCTCGTGCCCACACGCTTCACTGCCGAGTGGGTCCCACACCCCAATACTGCTGGTTTTGGAAACATACTGAGAAAGGAAAGTGCGCTTTCCCAGTTCTAAAGCACATTTCCCTTTTAGGAATATTTCCAAACCTAGAGTTTTAAACCTTCATATCTTGTGCAATATAATTGCAAAAATTGTGAAATAAATATGTAAATTCATGTTTTGGTCTGAAGACCTCGAATATGTAAAAATATTGAATTGTTGTTCACTATTTAAAAATTTAAATTGTATGTTGATTGTGTGTTGTGAATGAATTTGAGCAAACGAACTCCAAATTGCATGAAACCCATTTTGTTAGACTCCACGTACTGTAAATAACTCAAATATGCAAAAATATTTAGGTATGCTCATGCTTCAAATCATTTTATTAATTAGAATCTTGCTCTAGGTACTAATATCCATGTATACATAAATTAGGAATGTAAACTTTGAAAATTTGATGCAATCACTGTGTAGATGACCTAAAAACAGTAGGTCTCTATTGGAATGAAAATATTTTGGAGGAAATAATTCTTTTATTTGTTGCTCCATTAAATGGTTGATAATTGTACTTAGGTAACCCTCTTTACCGGAAGATTTGATAACGCGATAAATACTAGAATCCAACACTAGAAGTCATGCTTGATGTGTGTACTAATTTATTGTTTGATTTTCTATCTGTGTTCCTTTTGCCTTATTGAGTTTTTGTTAATTGCCATGTACCGCAACGTGATGAGTAGAATCCGATGTACTCGACGCCGCAGTTCTTGAATCCGATTATCTTCTCGACGACAACGATCCGCAAGGCAAGCACCCCCTTGAACATGTTGATCCCAGATTTTAGAAATGTTTTCATAACTGTTTTACATGCATGCAATATATTCTTACAATGTTATTTTGTGATATTTGTGGTACGTAGCTATAACCCTCATTGTGGATCTCCTCAATTAATTATTGCCATGTGAACCACTGATAACCCTAGGATTTGGTATGACACGAAAACCTATGAAATGAGTATATTCGCTTAATAACTATACATGCTTAGTTGCTTAGAATGATTAATCAAATCTTTGTAAAATTTAAAAAGGTTGGATATGGCAGTAAAGAATACTAATATGTTGACAAAAATGAAAATAAAACTATGTTTTGGACATGGGCGATTGTTGGCAATAGCCGATTGTGTGAGGGTGTACTCGTATATAGATAGGGGGAGATTGTTAGTGTTATGCCCTTGAGGCAGTCATATAGATGATTGTAATATGACCATGTTTTTTAATAATAATATGATTATTGGTCCAATGAATGTATATCATTATATTGATCAGCAAGTATGTGACTTGCTTATGAAACTCTTTACTTATTGATATAATTCTCTAAATATCTCTGATCGGATATCATTGTATAGGACAACAATGAATAGATCAGCACATGTACTGATCGATGATTATGTTTCATAGATCATGGGATATGGATATATCATCAATACATTGTGAACACAAATTGAAGAACATGGATTAGATAGACCCACAATAGGACGTTGCGAGAATGTTACATTCTTATGTGTCATCAGTGTATCTCATACATAGTGGATGTATGATCCTTAGACTAGAGATTGTTACATTCCCTACATGTGTAATAGTTTACCTTGGGGCTACCAAACACTATTTCCTAACCGGATAGTTATAAATGTAGTTTTCATGTCTACTATAAAACATGCAGAGGGAAGTGAGCAATTAAGATGGAATTTGCCACTCCAGTGTAACGAAGATATATGTCTAGGCCACTCTTGTAATATGATTAAGGAAGTGCATGGCCATGTCGTGATTGAGAAGTCAATCACAACTTATTAATATATCACGGATACGAGAGATGGATTGAATTGTCAAAGGATGACATGCTTCTCGCCTTGAGTTCAATCTTCATATAGTTTGGCAAAGGGATTATTACATGAGCACTTCATAGGTTCTGTCCAATTTGATCATGGTATGTTTGGAGTTGGCATGCCCTGCAAGGAGCCGCTACCAACTATTAGATTGGAAAAAGGGTTTTCCGAATCCATGTCCAAATGTACATGAACCTGCAGGGTCACACACTTAACAGGCTGAGACGCATTAATTCGGATTGAATCCGTAATTAATGGACCTCGTGGGCTTAACGCGCTGATGGGCCCTGGCTTAGGGTTTCATCTCGTGGCTATATAAGGATTGGAGGAGGGTGGGCGCAGTGTGATTTTTCTGCGGTTTAGAGAGAGCCTCACTCGAAACCCTAGCCTCCACCTCTCACAGCTCTGCCGAGCGACCAGGTGCTTGCACACCGACGCACGACGTTCCATCCCTAGACGTGTGGACTTCCGCGGTGACGCTGCTGCGATTGTGGCATGGGAGGACAATCCATGGCGAGGTGAGGACAATCCACGACGAGGCGAGGACGATCCACTCCATTGACGCAACGACTGCGCACTACTACAGGACAGGCTATCACTGCCGGTTCCAAAACGCTATCACTGCCGGTTATAGGAGCCGGTAGTGGTTGGTCGGCAGTGATACTCGTGATTATCACTGTCGATTCCTGAGCCGGCAGTGTAACAGATATCTCTGCCGGGTTACATGAAAATCCGGCAGCGATACCTAACTATCACTGCCGGCTCACACACAAACCGGTAGTGATAAGGGAAGTATCATAGTCGGTTCCCAAAATGAACCGATTGTGATAATTTCCATATCACCATCGATTCGAAAGAAGAATCGACTGTGATAATTCCTACGTCACAGTCGATTCCAAACAAGAATCGATTGTGATAATTCGACATCACAGTCAGTTTCAAATGAGAACCGACAGTGATGAATTTTTCTTGCATATTTTCTTTGCATTATATAGTTTGAAACAAATATTTTCTACAATGTTTTAATGTAAAGTATCGTTAAATTATAATTCAAATAGGGCACCATATCCTGTGCACACTGGGCTTCCCCGTGTACACACCGTGCACACCACCTAATTAAAGTGATGAAAAACTCTTGAAAAATTTGCAGATGTACTTCGAAGATGACTCTACCTATGTATAACATTGCAGGTTCAAATTCATATGAATTTTAAACATGTCGTGCACATGACGCATGAAAGCATAACGTCAATTTCCATTATTGCATATATTACATTAATTGTTACATATTACAAAATAAACATGTCGTTCGTATAAAACAAAGCATGCATTTCATTACTACAACTAAGCTACGATTCGACCTTCATTATGATCGCGGTGTATGTACGTAGCTTCGTCACTCTTTTCCATGATACTTAGGTCAACATCCTCTCCGAAAGGGGGAAGCTCATCGAATTGGTTGTACTCTTCCTTGTCGACAACATTCTCAACTCCGACAATCCTTTTTCCTTGAATAACCACGTGGCGCTGCTTGTTAGCCGGGTCAGTTACGAAGAAGATTTGTGTAACATAATTAGCAAGCACGAATTGTTCTTCTTTGTATCCAACGAGTTTGAGGTCCACGGTAGTGATACCGTACTTGTCGATATTCACGCCCCCTGGAAGTCTGACCCATTGGCACTGAAAGAGAGGTTCCCCAGCCATCGGCAATGCAGCCTTCCGGTCGATGTCGGTTATGAACATATTTCTTTATAACCCCCATGAATGTCTCGAAAGGGTACATTTGATGGAAATACAGGACCAAGAATCCGTATCTCTTTCACAATGTGAACGATGAGATGGACCGTAATATCAAAAAAAGATGGAGCGAAACACATCTCAAGCCTGCACAGAGTGTGGACCACGTCTTCCTGCAGCTTATCTAGTTTTAACGGATCGATGGCCTTCTGTGAAATCGCGTTGAAGAATGAACACAACTTGATAATTGGGTCTCGGACTTTCTCTGGCAGAACACCCCTAATTGCAATTGGAAGCATCTGTGTCATCATCACGTGGCAATCGTGAGACTTCATACCAATTAATTTTAAGTCTTTCATTGAGACTAGTCTCTTTATATTAGCAGAGTAACCCGACGGAACTTTGACTCCGTGCAAGCATTCACAAACGCTAATTTTCTCTTTCTTGCTCAGAGTGTAGCAGGCTGTGGGAAGGTACATTTTGCCTGTATCCATTTCTTTGTGATGCAGCTCCTTCCTGAGTTTCATATCTTCGAGGTCCATCTGTGCTTGGAGTGTATCTTTCGTTTTGCCAGGTATGTCCAGTAAGATACCAAGCAAGCTATCACACACGTTCTTCCCTATGTGCATGATGTCAATTGCGTGTCGAACTTTCAGGTGCTGCCAATAAGCTAGGACCCAAAATACTGATCTCTTTTTCCACAAATGAGCTTTATCTCGGGAACTCAGGATAGATGTACTACCGGGTCCCTTTCCGTGAATAATTGTGAGATCCTTTACGGCCGCAAATATCTGTTTTCTAGTGTGATTCTTTGGAGCTAAGGCAGTCTCCTTTGTCCCGTCAAATGCTCTTTTATTATTGTGGTATGGGTGATCCTTGCGGAGGAACCTACGATGCTGCATTTAAACCATTTTTCGGCAATTCTTCAGCCACCAGCTAGCTGTATCACCCAAGCACTAGACGCATCCATTGAAGCCTTTTATCGTCTGGCCCGACAGGTTGCCAAGAGCAGGGTAATCATTGATGGTTATGAACAACAATGCCCGTAGGATAAAGTTTTCTCTTTTATACTCATCCCATACCCATACACCATCGTCCCACAATATTAGAAGATCTTCAACCAATGGTTTGAGGTATACATCGATATCATTGCCAGGTTGCCTAGGCCCTTGAATCAGTAGTGGCATCATAATGTACTTTCGCTTCATGCAAAAAGCCATGGAGGAAGGTTGTAGATGCATAAAGTCACCGGCCAAGTGCTGTGACGACTACTCATGTTGCCAAAAGGATTCATCCCATCTGTACTCAACCCGAACCTTATATTCCTCACATCATATGCAAAGTGCTTCTTATATTTTCTGTTGATGTTCCTCCATTACACAGAATCAGCAGGGTGTCTGAGCATTCCATCCTTCTTACACTCTTCGGCGTGCCATCGTAGCAATTGGGCATGCCTTTTGTTCGCAAACAATCACTTCAAATGCGGAATTATAGGGAAATACCACACCACCTTATGGGGACACCTCTTCTTCTTACGCTTCACCCCAACATCATCGTTCTCGATATCATCATCGTTGCCCTTATACCGCTTTGCTTTGCAAATAACACAGGCATCCATGTCTGCAAACTCATTGCGATACAATATGCAATCGTTTGGACATGCGTGTATTCTTTGTACTTCCAGTCCCAACTGGCAGACAACCTGCTTGGCCTGGTACGTAGTTGTAGGCAACACGTTACCCACTGGAAGCAAGTCCCCCAAGAGACATAACAGCTCAGTAAAGCTCTTATCGGACCAACCATTGCTTGCCTTCAACTGCAGTAGTGAAAGTACAGTATGCAGCTTTTTGTGCTCCTCCTTGCAGCCCGCGTACAATGGCGTTGTAGAGTCCTCTACCATACGCTGAAACTTTTGAAACTCCCTTTCACTCATGAAGTCCCCCTCCCCATCACGCAACATTTGATCTATATCATCTTCATGGCTATGAACAAACGTATCTTCCACCGCCGTCATATCATTGTCTCTATCATCTTCATCAATGTGTTGCCCTTCATGTACAATATCATCTTCATCAATATGTTGCCCTTCTTGTACAATATCATCTTCATCAATGTGTTGCCCTTCATGTATAATGTCATCTTCACCGTGCTCGGTCCAACAGGTATAGCCAGCCTTGAAACCCCTTCAAAGTAAGTGTGCACGTATCGACTCTATGTTAGAAAACAGTTTCTCATTTTTACAATCAACGCATGGACAACACATATAGTCCGTCAGATTCTTCGACTTGTGTGCCGCAGCCACATTCAGAAAAAAAAGTCACACCATTAAAGAACTCTGAATCGCGACGGTCCGTGTCATACATCCATCTTCGGTCCATCCACAAATAATTTATTATTTTCATTAGTTATGCAGTGGTAATTAAATTAATATACATCAAACAAGCATATAATTGAATATAAGGATATATTTCTAAATAATTATGTATCTTGCAACTTTCATTATTGGAAAATCCATTACCACTTTTCATTATTTAAATATTCAACTAGCAATTCTCACTATTTATAATTCATCTAGCAATTTTTGCTATTTAAAAATCCATATAACAATTTTTCATTATTTCAAACAATTACAATTATGCACAGTTGTCGGGACCCCGAATTTGCAAATCCGGACCCTTTGTGTATTCAACACTAGTCCAGGAACGCGCTAGTGCACACAGTCTTAACATCGGTAAATATCACAATCATACCATTCGATACTATCAAAGTACTTTTATTTAATTAAGCAAACTGGTTACCTGACCTTATGGCCAAGTCACAAATGTACGCCTCGCAGCGCGATACTTATTAAGAGAGAAATAGTAGCAGCGGAAAATCAAAGAAGGTAACATCGTGGCGCCATCCAAAGATACCACAGTAAATCGACCGCTCGCTTCCCTAAGTAGACGAATCCTCTTGGAGTTCCTCCTCCAAAGCTGGTGTAGTCTCCTCTTCAACTGTGTTGTATGGTGGCAAGGGTGAGTACTTGGTACTCAAAGAAGTCATGCAATGCACGTGTGCTAATATACTATATGCATGGCTTGGTACAAAGGAATAGCTCAAGGTATATTTGCAAAGAATAAGATTTGAAAAGTAGCATAAGTAGATTCAAAGCAAGAAACAAGTAAAGCATAAATAACTTTTCAAGAAGTTTTAGTAAACATTTTTCCCATCCTAAACCACATTTCCATCAACGTCATCATTAATCCAACCCAACCTTTCAAAACCAAGTTATTTCCAAAAAATCTAACCCTTGACTGTAATTCCCGAGCGATGTCCAATACCGCAGACACGGCTATTCGAATAGATTCTACACTCTGCAGAGGTTATGCACTTTACCCACAAGATACAGTCAAACACCACAAAGGCGAGTTCCCGTAACAAAGTCTTTCGGAAACTTCTAACAATACAAGTGGTCCTCCCTGCTATTGCACACTAACCCTTCCCTTAGCTAAGGCGAAGTCTAGGCCAATCAACCGTTAGATGGGTACATGGCCTCAAATTTCCAGACGCTCCCCGCACAACTTACACAAGGGTGTAGTTGACCTCCCGAGGTCCCACAGTAATGCGTTATTAGCAACTTAGTCAACTAGGTCCGTCCCATTACAGACATGTGGTTGCACGTTAGACCCAGTTCAAAGGCTTGCAAGGTTAAGTCCTTAGGGTGACCAGGCAAGACTACCCAAGAACCAAATCAACATCCCCAATGCCACAACTGCCCACCTCGATTACTCTTGCCACATGCCCTGGCCGAAATCATTTATCAAACCCCGCTTGATTACCATGCACCACGTGCCATCAACATCACATGATACCTTTCCAAAACAGGTTCAATATATCATTAAGTCAATATTAACATTTGATTGTCCAAAATCATGTCATGAGCACGAAAGGTGTCTAAGCAGATACTACAACGTTCTAAACCCATGTTGGCAATTTAATAATGTCCAACTAGTAATCCACAACTAGGGTGACAAAGGGGTCATGGCACATACTTAAATAATCAAGGTGTCATACAAGAGATTGGTGTTTATCTAATCCCCCATGTTTAAATAAAGTATTTTCTATTTGAACTTAGCATGCAAGAGGTTAAATCAAAATAGATTTCAAAATAGGATCAACATGGTCAAAGCACAACTTGCCTTCAAAAAGTACTTGTTCTTGATCTTGAGTTGATCCTGAGTTAATACTTCTCCTTCGAATCCTTCCTGACTTCAACGCCTACTCGTAAAGCGTGCAAATAGCAAATACACGAATAAACAATAGGCAAAGTGTCCAAACATCCAAATAAAATCCATAAACAGAGAGAACATAATTTTATGAATTTTTAGAAACTAGAATCACAAATTTGGAGTTAAGATGCAAAAGTTATGATTATTTAAAGTTTAAATAATCAATTAAATAATTTTGCAGAGAAAACTTTAGTCCAAAATTAAATAAAATTCATATTTAGGTAGATCTCAATTTTATACAAATTTAGAAATTTGAATCACTCAAATCGGAGTTGAAACGCATAAAAGTTATAAGCGTTTGAAGTTTGAAACAAAATCAAATCATTATTTCGAATTAATAAATCATTTTCTTTTCGAAAATTAATTATTGCGTCGGCATGGACACGTGGCAGCACTGGATTGGTCTGCCGACGTCAGTGGCCCATGGACTCGGTCCACGCCGGCTCGGGTCTACCGTGGACCCGGCCCACGGCCACGTGAGATCGACATGTGGGACCACTGGGTGACGTCATCGGTGACGTCGGTAGGGGCTCGGCACTGCGTCGATAGGCGGCAGTGGGACCGCACCGATGACGCCATGGGTGACGCCATGGTGCGCTACGGCTAAGTCGGCCCGACACGCGCCCGGGCGTGTCGGTGACACACGCCGCGTGGCGCGGCGGCTTCGGCTTCGGACACGCGTGGCACGATCGTGTCCATTGATTTGAAAATCAACGGCCGCGATTAGATCCAGGGTTAACACGTTGAAAACTACTCGATGATCGTGGGCCGTTCGATCTAGATCGGACGGTCCAGATCTAATCCTACATTAACACTACTACGGCACGTGGCGATCGTGGGCCGTTGGATCTTGATCCAACGGTCCAGATCTAATCGGGTTTGAAACACGTGAACTCACTCTCAACCGCATTTATCAAGATCGGACGGCGCACAGAGCTCGCGAGGTCGATGGCGACGCGGCGGAGCTGCAGCAACCGGAGACGGAGACGACGACGAGCCCGACGGCGCTTCGGGGTTTCTCCGACGGAGTGAGAGGTACCCATGGGTGCGCCTTGACTTGAGGACTCCGGAACTGGGCTCCAACTCGGCGGAAGACGGCGGACGGCGGCGAGACGAGGCAAAAACCGCGGCGGAGTGGCACTCAACTACGGCGAGCTATCGCGGCTAAACGGCGGCTGCTCTGCCTTGGTGAGTAGGGCTATGGGTGCGCAAGGTCAGGGCCGACCTCGGTGTGACCGGGCCTTAAATAGCCTCGGCGTCTGGCGGAAAACGGAAACCTAAACCTACACGGCCAAGTGACGCGGCGCGGCGGAGTCCGGCTGATCCGGCGGAGACGACGACGCCGACGGCCGCCCACGTGGCACGATCGGCCGGTCACGATCGCGTGGGTGCGATCGGATCCGACCGGATCGGCGGCTCGATTTCGCCGTTGGATCTCGATCCAACGGTTCACCGCGTTAGGGTTTGGACTTGATTCGGCCGAGTCACGCGTGGCTCGGTCGGGTTCGGTCGGACTCGGACTCGAATCTGACTCGGGCTCGGTCGGAGGAATAGTACAAACCCACTCGCATTTTCCAATGATTTAATAATTAAAATAATTCCCGAGAATTCATTTAATTCATTAAAAATAGCAAAAGACTCGTAAAAATTCGAAAAATTCTGGAAAATACTTTGGTTCATTTTGGGCTCAAATAAAATATTTCCAACAAAATTTTATTTGCAAAGTTTAATTCGTTAATTATTTCAAAATGGAATAAATTCAAATAAATTCCAAATAAATCCAAATAAATTCCAGAAAATTCCAAAAATTCACCAAAGTGCCAAATCACACATGAATTTAAGAAAAGCAAAATTTTGGGGTGTTACAAACCTCCCCCCTTAATAGAATCTCGTCCCGAGATTCGTGGCTCACTACGAATAGGTTTGGAAACTCTTTCTTCAAATCCTCTTCGCTCCCTAAGTCGCTTCGCTCTCTGCATGGTTGCTCCACCGAACTCTACTGAAACGGGTTGACTTGTTTCTAGTTTCTCGATCCATTGTGTCCGTAATCCTCACGGGATGCTCCTTATAAGTCAAATCCTCTTGCAACTCAATTAACTCTAGCGGTGTCTGCTCCTCGTGAACTCGAGACACTTCTTCAATCGGGACACATGGAATACGTCATGCACTCCTCGCTAACGATCGCGCTACTCCAATGATAGGCAACTTCGCCTCTGCGGCTCAAAATCTTAAATGGTCCAACATAACAGGGTGCGAGTTTCCCTTTGGCATGGAACCTCTTAACTCCCCTAAGAGGCGTAACTCTGAGGTATACAAAGTCTTCTGATTCAAAACTCAAGTCTCGGCGACGGTTGTCAGCATAACTCTTCTGTCGTGATTGGGCTATCTTCAACCTTTCCCTAATCATGGCGACCGCTTCTTCGACCTCTTGAAGAATATCAGGCCGAAGACACGGCGCTCGCCGGTCTCATTCCAATTCAATGGCGTCCGACAGGGTCGACCATACAAAGGCCTCAAAAGGTGACATCTGTAAACTAGCCTCGATAACTATTGTTGTAATCGAACTCGGCATACGGCAAACTCTTATCCCAAGAGGTAGCATAAGCCAATGCACAAGCTCTTAACATATCCTCCGTAATCTGGTTGACTCTTTTGGTCTGTCCATCCGCTCATGATGATAAGTCACTTTGAAGTTCAAACGGGTTCCCATGGCTTCATGCAACTTATTCCAAAATCTTGAGGTAAATTGGGTACCTCTGTCCGATACAATCCTCTTTGACACTCCGTGCAAACAGACGATCTTGATCATATACAATTCTGCTAACTTATCTCCCGAGTAGGTGGTCTTTACGGGGATAAAATGGGCTACCTTGGTCAAACGATCTATTATAACCCATATGGAGTCATAACCTCCTTGAGTCTTAGGCAAACCGGTAATGAAATCCATTCCGATTTCCTCCCACTTCCACTCAGGTATTTTCAGTGGCTGTAGCAATCCTGCTGGTCTCTGATGCGTTGCCTTGACTCTTTGGCATACGTCGCACAATGCAACATGCTCGGCAACTTCACGCTTCATGCTTGGCCACCAGAATCTTTCCTTCAGATCCTGATACATCTTGGCGCTTCCAGGATGAATTGAGTACTTGGAGTCATGGGCTTCTTCCAAAATCAGTTGCTTTAACTCCTTGTTAGGCACACAAATCCGATCCTTCATCCATAACGTGCCTTGCTCATCCAACTTGAATTCCTCTGCCTTGCCTTCTTCCTTGATGGACTTAATCCTGCGGATTTTGTCATCATCCTTCTGTCCTTCTCGGATCTGGTCCTCTAGGGTAGGCTTTACTTCTAATGCGGCCAAGAATCCGCTAGGTACAACCTCAATCTTCATCTTTTGAAAATCCTTACATAACTCATCCTGACTTGTGGCTAGCAACGTACTCACGGTATGGCTTTTCCGACTCAGAGCATCGGCTACTACGTTGGCCTTCCCGGGATGGTAATGGATTCCAACATTGTAGTCCTTGATTAACTCTAACCATCTCCTCTGCCTCATGTTTAGATCCGACTGGGTGAATATGTACTTAAGACTCTTATGGTCCGTATACACTTCACATCTGTTCCCGATCAGATAGTGACTCCATATCTTCAAGGCATGCACTACGGCAGCTAACTCTAGGTCATGTGTCGGATAATTTTCCTCATGCGGCCTCAACTGCCTTGATGCATAAGCGACGACCTTTCCATTCTCGTGACAAAGACACATCCAAGTCCTTGGCGACGATCGTCACAATAAATATCAAAGCTTTGATTAACATCCAGAGAACTAACACCGGCTACGATGTCAATCGCTTCTTCAGCCTCAAATCCTTTCTCACATTCTCAAGGCCCATGCAAACTTCTTTTCCTTCTTCAAAGAATTGCGTAAGAGGTTTCGCAATTGTCGAGAAGCCTTCGATGAAACGGCGGTAGTACCCTGCCATTCCAAGGAAACTCCGGATCTGGGTCACAGTCTTCGGCTGCTCCCAATGTAACACCGCTTCTACTTTGCTTGGATCTACGGCGACTCCTTCTGCGGTCATTACATGTCCAAGAAACTCCACCTTGTCCTTCCAAAAATCACACTTATCGAACTTGGCGAAGAGTTGTCGTTCCTCACTTTTCCAAAACTCGCCTTAAGTGTCCTGAATTTTCATCCTCCTTTTTGGAGTAGATTAGAATATCATCTATGAACACGACGACAAACTTTTCCAAATACTCCATGAACACCTGATTCATCATATTCATTAAATATGCTGGCGCATTCGTCAGTCCAAAGGACATAATCAGAACTCGTAATGTCCATATCTTGACGAGAATGCATTCTTCGGTATATCTTCTGATCTGATCTTAAACTGATGGTGTCCCGATCTCAGATCAATATTGGAGAAAAATCCTGCTCCTCTCAGATGATCAAACAAATCATCAATCCTGGGTAGCGGATACTTATTCTTCACGGTGACTTCATTGAGTGCACTGTAGTCAATGCACATCCTGAAACTCCCGCCCTTCTTCTTGACAAACAAAATCGGCGCTCCCACGCGACGAACTCGGCCTGAGCAAATCCTTTCTCCATTAACTCCTCTAGTCAAGCTTTCTTCATCTCAACCAACTCCTCGGTGGACATCCGATAGGGTTTCTTTGCTATCGGTGCAGTGCAGTACAAGCTCTATCACAAACTCTATGTCCCTGCCAAGCGGCATACCTGTAGATCTTCGTGAAAACATCTCGGGTACTCATTCACTCTTGAGACATCATCTATGCCGATTGCCTTGGTATCGTTAACCATCAATCAGTCCATCTCTAATCAGAGTGGCTTGAAACTCCACTTTCTTCCCACACTGCTCTCAATCGAGATAGTCCTTCGTCCACAATCCAATACGGCCTTGTGCTTGGATAACCAGTCCATTCCCAAAATAACGCTCTAAGGTCCGGGTCTCCAAAATTATAAGGTTTGCTAGGAACTCTATTCCATCTATTAGTATTCTCACCCCTAACATCCTACTTTCGCTCGGAGTTCGGAACCAGGGTTTGAACTAAAAGCATGCATCTAAGTCTTGCAATCCTCAAATCATTTCTAGTAGCAAAGCCTTGCGAAACAAACGAATGCGAAGCTCCGTGAGTCAAACAAAATCAAGCTGTGTATCGAGTTAACAAGTAACTTACCCAAGACGATGTCCGTAGCATTCGCAGCGCATCTGCGGTGACATGGTTGACTCGGCCTCTCACCACGCCTGGGGTGTGGCTCTGGTGCCGGGTCCTAGCCGGGTGGTTCCTAGATTGAAGCGAACCTGGGTCACTCTCGCTGCCTTCTTTGGACAATCAAGGCAAAGTGTCTCGGCTCGTTGCGCTTGTAGCAGCTGGCTCTCACTGCTCCTTGCCGATCGCTCGAGTAGTGTTTCTAGCGGGGCCGGGTCCGTAGTTCGATTGACGGGTCTTGGTGCCGTGACGGTGTCCTTGTTGCATTTTGTGGCTGGAATCAAGAATTGATTTGGTGCAACTCTCAGCGCCGCTATGCTCTCGGCGTGATCCTTCTTTGTTGCATCCTGCGCTTCTGTTCTCATCCGGGCCTTTGCGCTTGTCCTCAAGAATAAGTGCCTTATTCACCAACTCTTGGAAATCTGGAAAGGTGTGGGTGATCAATCCTACTTGCAATCCCGAGTTAAGTCCCTTCATAAAACGAGACTGCCTGGCTTTATCTGTCGCTACATCCTCGGTGCGTAGCGTGCTAGCTGTGTGAACTTGTTCAGGTAGTCGTGCCACCGGCCGATTACCTTGCTTCTGCTCGAACTCCTCCTTCTTAAGGTCCATGATTCCTTCAGCACGTGATACCGCTTAATGCACCGTGAACTCTTCCCAAGTGATATCTTGAGGGTTCTCTTGCGTGGCACGTAAATTCTCCCACCATTCGGCGGGTTGTTCCTTCCAACCGATGAGAAGCGTAGAGTATCTTCTCATTTCCTATGCATTGAGCTATGTGTAGCTTCCTCTCAATTGACCTTAACCAATCATCGGCCTCCAATGGATTGGCATTCCCAGAGAAAGTGGGTGGGTGAGTCCTCATGAACTCTCGGCAGCCTTGTATTCTCGGGCGTTGTCCCCGATTGACTTGATTAGCCGTGGGCCTGAGCAAAGGACGTGTTGCATTTGTTGCATCATAGCATGCATCAATCGAGTCTCGAGCAGAAGAAATGCTCCAAAATTCTCGCACATCCAAAGGGCAGGTCGGTGCTCCATCATTGGGGTTTTCTACTGGGCGAACCACTTCCGTTGCTTCCAAAGTTTCGCGGTGTTCACCATCCTGTCGATTTGCTCTAGGTTTATAGATGAGAGGGAAACAAGAATAGACAAGTAATATGGAACTTATGCGGGTCTAAAGGTGTAACTTTAAGGACCAACTTTATTATTAATAACTTGGTATGGCTGCTTACAATGCCTAAGGGCCTTGCAACACATAATGCACACTCAAAGAAACAAAGAAAATCCAAATCGAACTCACATTGGAGTCTAACGCCTAAAGGGTGACTCTTTATTCTATGACGCGACTCGGTGAAGGAGTCTCACTATAGAACCTACGCCACTGTCGAGAAAACCTCCACGGCCTGGTACGGTGTCGCGGCATAGGCGCCGAAACGATTGCCATGTCCCAAATCGTGGTCATCTGTGGTAGTCGAAGAAGCGGTGTCCTCATCGAGATCTCGACTCCTCCGGATCTGGCTCGTAGCTCGAGTAATCGCTCGCTCTGTCCGCATAAAGCCATCTCTAACTCTCCAATCCTTTGCGTAAGGTGGGACACATACTCTTGAGCTTCCCGCCATCTATTCTTCTCTGTCGTGATCTCCTTACGGGCCTTCTGTAGCTCTTTGCTTGTATCATCTAGTACATCCTCCTGGGCGACAACAAATCGTGCCAACTGTGTAACCATGGCATCCTCATCCTGAATCGCCTTCGGGTCAAGAAGGTTATTGCTGCGCGGGTGATAACGGAACACCGTGCTCTCCAACTATCTGGTGTAGATACGGGTAATGTGTCGCATTGCTCGTCGTGATACTTCTTGGATACCCATCTGCATTGTAGACCTCCTGGCAAGCAGTGCTGTATCGAAGCGATTGCCTGGCCCTTCTTCCTAGCAGGTACCTCAATCTTACGTCACAAGCCTTGATCAATCCCGCTTGTCTCGATCACTTCTACTTGGTATTGGGGCTTCTCAAAATCTCCGAGAGTTTGTAGCATATACCAAAGTTCCGCATAGTGACTAATTCCTGCATCAACGTAGTTGAACTCTTCATCCATCTGTCACAAGAGTGCTTACGTAAGAACTCGGAATTTTTAAATTGTGACAAGGTAAGGAAAAATTTCCGCAAGAGACAAGAAAAGAGAGAAGGGGATAAGTCGAGATGTCATTTTTTATCTTGACAAATTTTTAGCTTTTAGAAAATAGGTTTTATCCTCACTACGACCATTCTAGCTAGGGTTGAGCTCTACAACAAGATGGCTCGATACCACCTCTGCCGGGACCCCGAATTTGCAAATCCGACCCTCCGTATTCAACACTAGTCCAGAACGCGCTTAGTGCACACAGCCTTAACATCGGTAAATATCACAATCATACCATTCGATACTATCAAAGTACTTTTATTTAATTAAGCAAATCGTTACTCGACCTTATGGCCAAGTCACAATGCAATACTCGCAGGGCGATACTTATTAAGAGAGAAATAGTAGCAAAGGAAAATCAAAGAAGGTAACATCGTGGCGCCATCCAAGATACCACAGCAATCGATCGGGCTCGCTTCCCTAAGTAGACGAATCCTCTTGGAGTTCCTCCTCCAAAGCGGTGTAGTCTCCTCTTCAACTGTGTTGTATGGTGGCAAGGGTGAGTACTTGGTACTCAGCAAGTCATGCAATGTAATGCAAAGCTAATATACTATATGCATGGCTTGGTACAAAGGAATAGCTCAAGGTATATTTGCAAAGAAACAGCATTTGAAAAGTAGCATAAGTAGATTCAGCAAGAAAATAAGTAAAGCATAAATAACTTTTCAAGAAGTTTTAGTAAACATTTTTCCCATCCTAAACCACATTTCCATCAACGTCATCATTAATCCAACCCAACCTTTCAAAACCAAGTTATTTTCGTAAAATCTAACCCTTGACTCAGTAATTCCCGAAGCGATGTCCAATACCGCGGACACGGCTATTCGAATAGATTCTATACTCTGCAGAGGTTATGCACTTTACCCACAAGATACAATCAAACACCACAAAGGCGAAGTTCCCGTAACAAAGTCTTTCGAAACTTCTAACAATACAAGTGGTCCTCCCTGCTATTGCACACTAACCCTTCCCTTAGCTAAGGCGAAGTCTAGGCCAATCAACCGTTAGATGGGTACATGGCCTCACCCAGACGCTCCTCGCACAACTTACACAAAGGGTGTAGTTGACCTCCGAGGTCCCACAGTGCGTTATTAGCAACTTAGTCAACTAGGTCCGCCCCATTACGTATATGTGGTTGCACGTTAGACCCAGTTCAAAGGCTTGCAAGGTTAAGTCCTTAGGGTGACCAGGGCAAGACTACCCGAAGAACCAAATCAACATCCCCAATGCCACAATCGCCCACTGACATTACTCTTGCCACATGCCCCGGCCGAAATCGCTTATCAAACCCCGCTTGATTACCATGCACCACGTGCCATCAACATCACATGATACCTTTCCAAAACAGGTTCAATATATCATTAAGTCAATATTAACATTTGATTGTCCAAAATCATGTCATGAGCACGTAGTGTGCTCTAAGCGGTATACTACAACGCTTCTAAACCCATGTTGGCAATTTAATAATGTCCAACTAGTAATCCACAACTAGGGTGACAAAGGGGTCATGGCACATACTTAAATAATCAAGGTGTCATACAGTAGATTGGTGTTTATCTAATCCCCCATGTTTAAATAAAGTATTTTCTATTTGAACTTAGCATGCAATAGGTTAAATCAAAATAGATTTCAAAATAGGATCAACATGGTCAAAGCACAACTTGCCTTCAAAAAGTACTTGTTCTTGATCTTGAGTTGGATCCTCGAGTTAATACTTCTCCTTCGAATCCTTCCCAAGACTTCAACGTCTACTCGTAAAGCGTGCAAATAGCAAATACATGAATAAACAATAGGCAAAAAGTGTCCAAACATCCAAATAAAATCCATAAACAGAGAGAACATAATTTTATAAATTTTTAGAAACTGGAATCGTCAAATTTGGAGTTAAGATGCAAAAGTTATGATTATTTAAAGTTTAAATAATCAATTAAATAATTTTGCAGAGAAAAACTTTAGTCTAAAAATTAAATAAAATTCATATTTAGGTAGATCTCAATTTTATACAAATTTAGAAATTTGAATCACTCAAATCGGAGTTGAAACGCAAAAGTTATAAGCGTTTGAAGTTTGAAACAAAATCTGAAATCATTATTTCGAATTAATAAATCATTTTCTTTTTCGGAAATTAATTATTGCGTCGGCATGGACACGTGGCAGCACTGATTGGTTCTGGCGACGCCAGCCGGTCCATGGACTCGGTCCACGCCGCTCGGGTCTACCGTGGACCCGGCCCACGGCTCACGTGAGACCGACATGTGGGACCACTCGGGTAGCGTCATCGGCGACGGCGAGGCTCAACCACGGTCTTTGGCAGTGGGACCCACCGATCACTACAAGGGAAATGCTTATCTATGACGAAAATGTCGTGACGTTGTGATATTTTGTCATAAATGTTCAATCTTCTATGACGAATGTTTGCAATTCGTCATGGATCATATCGTGCCTCTACCATCGAATTTTAGTGACGAAACATAAAATTTCGTCATAATAAAACAAAACAAATCGTCATAGATAGTGGAAATCATGTTGGCGTTCCTGGTCGCAGCGTGACATCATATGTATGTATTTTCTATGTCAATATACTTTCGCCGTGATAATTATATTTATAGTCGCTAGGCCTAGTGGGCCCCTTGTCCAACGTGGTGTTGTTGAGCCCATACATATGTGGGTTACACATAACACGTCAGATGTGGTCCATGTAGGACCCATATTTGGGGTCCACATGTTAAGGACTGAGAAAAAAAAACCCCAAAACACACTTGCAGCTATGCGTGGCTCGAACTCTGACCTCTCCAATACACCCGCATCGCTTTACCGTCGCGCCAATGGGTAACTATTGATTAGGTTTTTACTTTTTGATATACATAGATAGACTCGCCCTAGTCTCCTTGCCGGCCATTCTCGCTGGCCGTCTGCACTCCACATGCCGCCGCGGGCTGCACTCCAATAAAATACTAGGACAATGGGTGACTTGAACAAATCAAGTGAAATGGAGAAACTAGATAAAAATATTGATGTTCTAGAGGACACCATAATAGCATAAAACTTGCTGCATATTGACTTTAGAGGTGACTAGAAAGCACGGGATACACATTATTAATTTCTCACTTTATCAAGATTTAAAGAAAAAAACATTAGATTTTATAAAATAAAACATCCTTAGTGACTAGTATACATTATGAAATGTTTTTCAAATCCAACTTGAACAACTTCATTGCTACGGTCTTAGTCCATATTGCAAGCTTATCCTGTAGGAGGAGATAGAAAAGACACTTTATGTATAAAAACTACACGGCTTGCTCAAAAAGACGAGATGAAGTATCAACAGCTGGTTCGAAGTAACAATTCCATAAACAGTAGTTGCTGCCGTGATTGTTGTTCTGATCGCTGGTGATTTCCTGGTCGGGCCTGCATGAATCAGACGCTTGTCTCCAATTTAATCTTTCGTTGCATCACGAGATCCCATTAAGCCACAACGGCAAGATAACCTAATGCAATAAATTTGGCAATGTTCCACCATACATAGGAATCGGGATGTCTCTTAACCCTGTCCCTATTGAAACAAGCTAGGAACACACTAGCGATCAATTTGGCAAACTCAAACATCAACTATCGCTTCCCGACGTTCCAAATAAGAACCCACTTCCCGTGATGATGAACAAGAAGTCGCAAACAACACTTTTGATTGCAGAACAAACAATGACAATTGCTTTTCCTGGCAATGCTTCCACCAGCCAGATTGTGCTTTATTTATAGCCTTGTGACCAATTACAAGCCAGGCTTACATTAATACATCGTGTTCCATCGTAACACCTTCGCCGAACTAACTCGGACAGCTTCTCTTGAAAGTCCAAACCTACTACTATTTCTACTCAGTGCACTTCACCGAAGAAAACAAAGTGAAAATTGAAACTAACTAAAGACTAAATCTAAGTAGTCGTGTTGGCCCTATAGTATCAAGACTTCGTTGAGACTGATCAGTTAACCATCCAAACCATCTGCTATTCTTTTATGATCTCTAAGCAATCCATCAACAAATGGAGATACCGGTGCATCTGGTTCATCCTTTACAGAAATCATTACCTTTAAAAAGCGAAAATAGTATGAAGATTGCAGCAAGCGTGTACACAAATATGTTACATACATACGGATAATACAGAGAAGCAATAATTAGTAGCAATATGCACAAATAGGGAAACGAAATTACAATACAAGGATAGAGCATAAATTTCCATCATACATTAGCTGGATGAAATGATGGCAATAATGGCATGGTTATATCTATGAATATATATGGGTTTCAACCGCATTTTCTCGTTTCCTATACATTTCTACATGGGGCCATAGCCTTTACTTTAAAAAATGCATTGAGGCAATACCCCTGTTGCCCCAGGGTCAAAACAATCAGCATGTGGCATGCTGCTAAACCAATTGAAGGGCATCAAGATTTGTACATCTTCAACATCTAATGCACACAGGAGAGCTCAAGTTCACTAGAGCAGTTCCAAAGTCCGTAATACCATTTCTTTTATATATTAGCATAATTTATCCAAGATATGTAAATTATGGCCTATTTGGCAACAATGATAATGTTATAAATCAATGATAGACAAACTAGATAATACTGTTATAAATCATGTTGAGATTTTGAAGAATCGGGAATCAAGATTTACTCATGAGTCTTCTATTTTGAAAAAAAAAAGTTAGGTAATTTCTCTAATAGTCAACATATTGTGAATTTGTGTCTCAATAATGCTCATGTCAATGGGAGGGGTGTTACCGTGCTTGTATCTAATTTCTATCCTCTCTCTCTTTGTATTGAACTTGAATTGGAGAGGTATGTAGCCAACCCTTAATTTGGCTACAAACTAATTGATCCAAGACAAACCAAAAAGAAAAGAATAGGTAGGAGGAAAAAAAAATTAAAGGGGGGAACAACTATATATTTTGCAGAAGTACAAAGGCATTCTACTGTTTTTGCACTCAAACTAAACTTGTCATGTTACTTTTGGAGTAGTCCCAAGCCTAAGCTCTAGATCTACTTCTTGTGGATCCATAAGGGGTGAACTATAGCTAGGGCTTGCGGTTCTTTTGTGTACCTTGCATCATGATCAGCAACTCAAAGCAACACCTCCGCTCTTTGACATGGTGCCACCAATGAGCCTCTGGCCACGGCTGCACAAAGATCGGAGCGCCACCAACGGCCGATCCACACGCCTCCTCTCCGCCGCCCTCCCGATCGCAGGATAGGAGAGGCCGGGTAACGGGACTCCTCCAGAGCTCCTCGAAGGGCGTGGGCACGCGCGCGTGGCGATTCACAAGTGACGCGATGGGGGCCTCGCGAGGATGCAGCTCGAGGCTTCTAGGGAGGAGGCTGCTCGGGGATGAGTAATAGATAGAAACCGGATCGGAGCAGTCCCTGGAATCGCACGTAAATCGGATGACAGGTCGGGATGAGTAATAGACAAACCGGATCGGAGCAGTCCATCGGATTGGAATCGCACGTAAATCGGATGACAGGCTCTATGTACTCGCTATAAGAAGGGGAAGACTCAGAACTATCGGGAGATGCAAGAAACAGAGACAGAGCAACGAAAATAGAGAGTACATTGTTGATTGTCGCAAATTAATCTAAAGGCGGTGGCTCCAAAACAGCTAAGCTATCCAAGATGTCCGTCGCCCCGATAACTTGTGGTTAATTTTGGCTCATTGTTGTTAATTGTTGCACTATTTTTTAGTACCTTCTAATTATTTATACATGTCTAATTATTTATTTGCTATTATATGTTGAACAGATGGATAGAAGTTGGATATATGGCAAGCAATTTACACCTGCATATATCAAAGGCGTGAAAGATTTCATGGAATTTGTTGAAGAAAGATTTGATGCGAATGTTGAGATACTCTGCCCATGTCGTCGATATCTTAATCAAACAAGAAGACCTCACCGATGTGCAGGATCACATTCATATTTATGGGATGTCAAGTACATACACTAAGTGGGTTCATCATGGAGAACCACTTGATGTTGAAGTCATAGAACTTCAAGTGAACTCAGATGAAAATGTTAGCCATATGGAAAATTCTAGTCATGATACATTGGGTGTGGGTGAGGATGACAACAATGATGATGGTGGATTACCAGAGATGTTAGAAGAACTCTATACAGCTTGGGACCAAGGTGGAGAACATCCAAAGTTTGCTAGAGTGCTTGAAGATGCAAAACGTGGACTTTGCCTAATCTAAAATATCAAGATTCTCTTTCTCGTGAAGTTGCTTCATGTCAAATCATACTATCGAATCAAAGAACGTAGCATTTGATGGAATATTGAAGTTGTTGGTGTTAGCATTTCCACATTGCAAACTTCCCAAATCATATTATGAAGTAAAGCAATATCTCCGTGAGTTGGGTCTTGGATATGATTCTATCCATGTGTGCATGCATAATTGTGTGCTATTTCGGAAGGAGTACGAGAATAGAGATGAATGTCCGGTATGTGGTACATCAAGATGGAGAGATGCTGATGGTAAAAAGCAAGTTCCTCAAAAGGTGTTGAGACATTTTCCATTGATACCAAGATTGAAGAGGTATTTTTCATCAAAAGACACAGAGGACACACAATGGCACATGATGAGGAGAAAACCAGCTTGATAATGAAATGAACTATCCAACAGATGGCGAGGCGTGGAAAGACTTCGATAGGAAATATCCGATGTTTGCAAAAGATGCAAGAAACATGAGGCTTGGCATAGCTACAGACGGTTTTAATCCATTTGGCATTATGAGTACCTCATATAGCATGTGGCCAGTGCTTGTGATGCCTTATAACATGCCACCATGGGTATGTATGGATCAATCCAACTGTATGATGGCCTTACTCATACCAGGTCCAAAATGTCTTGGGAAGGATTTTGATGTATTCTTGGAACCTCTCATAGAAGAGTTGATTGAACTATGGAACGGTGTCCTCGCTTATGATGCATTCATCACATGATGTTCCAACTGCATGCTGCAGTACTTTGGTGCATACATGATTACCCTGCTTTGAGCACTTTATCGGGGCGAACTACAAAAGGTTATTATGCATGCATACATTGCGACAAAGATCCATTGTCCCGGGCCATAAGGAACAAAATATGTTACATTGGTCACCGTCGTTACCTCACAATGGGCGATCGTTTGCGAAAGAGCTTAGCATTTGATGGACATCATGAAAAGCGTGACAAGCCAAGAAAGTTTAGTAGAGAGGAACTATTACAACAAATAGAGAAGGTGAAAGATGTTAGACCAGGGAAGCATCCTCCAAATAAGAAAAGAAAGCGTCAACAGAAGGATGAGCCAAAAATATTTAGCCGGAGGGCTATATTGTTTGATTTGCCATATTGGATAGAATTGATTCAGCCACACAATCTTGATGTCATGCACATCGAGAGAAATATATGCATGAACCTTCTAGGCACAATACTAGATATAGAGGGGAAGACAAAAGATACTATCAATGCTAGACTTGATTTGCAAGATATGGGCATAAGAGGTGATTTGCACTTAGAAGACAAAGGCAGCACATATAGCATGCCAAATGCATGCTATACCTTGAAAAAGGAGCACAGAATTGCATTTTTAAGTAATTTATTAGAGATATCAAATTTCCAGATGGTTTTGCTTCCAACTTATCTAGATGTATAAGTGCTGATGGATGCAAGTTACAAGACTTGAAAACTCATGATTGTCACATACTCTTGCAAAGAGTTTTACCTGTTGGCCTTCGTGGTTTTGTACGCAAAGAATTATATGAAGCAATTGCAGAGTCGGGTAACTTCTTTAAAGAGTTGTGTTGTAGAAATCTGGATGTTGATGTATCGTGCATCAACTTAAATCACAAATCCCAATAATTCTATGCAAGCTTGAGAAAATATTTCCTTCGGCCTTCTTTGATGTCATGGTGCACTTGGCGGTTCATCTACCTGATGAGGCAATTCTTAGAGGTCCAAAGACAATTTGGATGGATGTACCCAATTGAGCGTCGACTTTGCACTAAAGGTTTTGTGAGGAACAGGCAAGACTCGAAGGGTCTATTAATGAGGCATATGTAGCCGATGAGGCCTTGACATTTTGCTCAAGGTACATGGACAATGTTGAAACTAGATTTAATCGGGACACAAGTGGGGATGGATCTCTAGGAGATCTTGGCGATTGTGACATTTCTGCTTTTAAGGATGGCGTTAATTTAGTAGGATCATGTCGAGTTACTTACCTTGATGATGAATTTGATAAGCTTGTTTGGTATGTGCTGCATAATAGTGAAGAGGTTGATCCATACAAGAAGTGAGTGCATTATTTCCAATGTAAATATGAATTTCATGCTACGTATAACTAACTTATTTGTAGGAAATATTTAACGATATGCTTGGTTTTTCCTTTTTGCAGGATGTTCACCGAAGAGTTGGAGAAAGAAGGGTCAGTTGATATTGACAAGAGATTGATGAGTGGATTTGCTAAATGGTTTAAGAACCATATAAGCGAGCTGTCGGAAGGGGTTAGTGATCACCTACGTGCACTCTCATGTGGTCCAGATCTGCGTGTCAGAATATATTCAGCTTGCTTCGTTAATGGTGTTCGATATAACACCGTTGGTCGTGAGAAAAACTTGAAGACACAAAATAGTTCCATCATGGCCGATGGTACACATAATGGCCAACCAACTGAATTTTATGGTTCATTAAAAGAGATCGTTGAGTTGCTATATAACTCAAATCTACACGTTCGTCGATCGGGTAGTCCTATTTCGATGTGACTGTATGATCAAGATGGCAAGATGAGAGCTATCAAAGATGATGGGTATTTCAAATCCATCAATATTGAGGGGTTGTGGTACAAGACTGATCCTTTTATTTTAGCTACTCAATCCAAAAAGGTATTTTACTTACAGACACGCTACTAGGGAAAAATGGCGAGTTGTACGTAAGTTCGAGCATCGCATCTATATAATGTGGCTGAAATTGACATGACAAAAAATGTTGGTGCATATCAAGAAGAGGATGGTTCTGATACAGAGTATGATGTGCAATCTATTAATGCACCTTTAGAGAGTTTGCGTCGCCATGATGAGGATGAAGTCTTAGCTGTTGATGCTAATTTAGTGCAGAATGTGCACGACACCGCTCGAAATGAGGACAGTTCGAGCGAATCAAGAAGAAGATGACACTATGGTTCAGTTTGTCGCTGATACTGAGCATGAAGATATTCCATTGTGTGACACCGAGGAGGATTAGTTCTAATCGGGTTGATCAAACCATATTATTCAGTTTATATAGATTTTAATTATTCTCGTGATTAAACTTCTTTATCGAAACTTTGATAGTAATATTTCCGCACTTTTTTAGTCAAACATATTATTGCAAAGGAGAGGGAACAATGTTTCGCACATGAATTTTGTTGCACCGCGAATAAAATCCATCGGGGCGCGCTTAATATTTCCCTTGACAGTCCCATTGCCTCCGGTTAACCCTAAATCGCCTCCTCCACCAAGCGAGGATCCCGTCGCCCCAACTTCCCCCAAATCGCCTCCCCAACTTCCCCTAAATCGCCTCCTCCACCATCAAGCGAGGATCCTGTCGCCCCACCTCGACGCACCGCCCATTATCCCCATCGCCTCCCGCACTTCCCCCAAATCCTCGCAGCACCAAATGAGTATCCCCATCGTCGCCGTAGTACCCACCTCCCATTTGCGAGGCAGAGCGGTTGAAGGCGGAGGCGCGTGAAGGGGGAGCCGCTTCCACTTCTTCTACACTCCTCCCGCCTCCAGCGGTTAAGTTTTTCTTTTTTCAGAAATTTGAACTTCGTAGTTCTATTCATAAGATTTTTGACCATTGTGCTATTGCCTTGAAGTCATTCTAACTATTTGGATCCTGATTTTTGACCATTGTGCCATTGCCCTTTAATTTACATGTCGCTTCATGCAGCAGATTTCAGTTTATATCTTGCTACCTTTCAAATGTATGATTGCTGAAATAATGTAATCGCTATCTATCCTGCAATTGAATGTTATGCATCTTTATTGTTCCTCCTGCATAGGAAAACAAAGCATTACTACATATTTTCATACTTACTCCATTTTGTAGGTTGTAATTTTACCATAAATTTTACCCTGCCTCGGCGTAATTGTTGAGCTCAATGAGAACACGCAAACAAGTTATAGGTTGTCTTCTGTACTTGTCTTTTTTGAGATTATCTTCGTGCTTGTGATATATAATGCAATGCATATTATATATACTAGTATATCAAAATTCATCCATGTTAATGTAGTGTTAAAGTGGTTAACATGAGAATATATAACTATCTTCACTACTCACGCACGCATGTATAATGACTTCACAAAGAAATAAAATCACACAAACTTTAAGTCTTAGGTGGATTTTCTGACATGAACATTCAGCATCAATGTGAATACACGATTTCACGCACAATTCACATTCATTGATTTCATAATTGAAATTCAACTGTGTGAATATAAGAAGTTGTGGCTTGCAAATATCATAGTTATAGTATTCTTACGATTTCAAATAATAATAACACCAATGATTTCATAATAGAACATCAATCGTGTGAATATGAGAAGTTGCGGCTTGCCAATATCGCGGAGGTTCATGCCAAATTTGATTTTCTGGGCATCCGCTCAAGAAAAATGCTCAATGCATCGACTACTTCCCATTCATCTATAAGGACAAACAATCGAGCTTAGAACACGGTGAAGACTCCGATTCGTAGTATAATCCTGAAGAGGACAAAGTGGGACCGAGAATGATGCAAATGACAAGATTCCTTCAGATGAGGAGCCGCAGACGGAAGTGCGAATCAGAGCTACTATATCAGCCTTAAAGGTGCTTTGTCTATTCTGTTGAGGGCTTAGGATTTTGGTGTACTTGTGTTTTGAATTGGTTATGTGGTTCTTGTGTTGGTCTTTATTTATTTCAAGTGATATATTGACTTTGTTGTTTATTCTTTTATACCGTAGTAAATCATATAAAAACTGTTACAAGGCCTCGCTTTAAGGCCCAATAAAAGGGACAAGATGGCTCCAGGTGGCACAAGACCTTCCAAGAGAGTGAAGGCAACTCAAACAATACAGCCACCTACTGGAGTTTCAACAAGGTCAACAAGCAAAGAATTTATCCTTGGGACAACTTATCAAGATAGAACCACTGCAGATCTCGATCACCTGGATCATCAAGTTCAGAGCCAAGGACAAGAACCTATTGTGGAACCTAGGAGCACTACAAATCAAGCGGTTGATGATCAAGTTCAGAGCCAAGGACAAGATCATATTGTGGAACCTAGGAGTCCCATTAGGGACTGGTCTTATGAAGGAGAAAGTTTAGATGCGGACGAAGGTGGTGAACTCTGTTGCCCACAATGAGAACAACCAACAAATAATGCAGGCATGTATTTTTACCTTGCTCCTTTAATGATCTCATAAAGTTTTTGTTCTCTAACTCTTTGGATGACAACCTTGTAGATACACCAATACCGCTTGTAGAGGGAAGAGGCCCCAAACAATGGGCAAATCACTTGACAGATGACTAGAGCTATGGGCGTAGGATGCCCATACAATTTCTGAAGGGGTCGAGGCCACAAAATTCAGATCAAGCCGCTAAGCTAGCTTCGGAGGTCGGGCATTCACATTAGGCAATCTGTGCCTATCCTCACACACTGGAAGGAATACAAGAACAACACTTCTCATTTACAATTTCATGGGCAAATTATCGTAAGTAATTAATTCTTTCCCACTAACATGTTTTCTTCTACCTGATTAATACCGCTTATACATATTCATGATATCTTCTTTCCGCTAACTGCTTATATCTAATTGATTAATAGACAAGGCTAGCTATGGACACTAATGCAAAGCCAATGAATGATGCATGCTCGATTTATTCAAGTGCGGGATACGCCAAGCTAGGCATAGGCTCAAGAAGCGATTTTTGATGGTATTCCCGCTAATGAAATCGTGGAACATCTCCGATACCTCAATTGTCTCGATGATGAGTGGAGAAAGCTAGTTAACAAATGGTCAAACCAAAAAAATAAGGTATTGTAACCACTTTTTTCTTTTAAGATTCTATTCTTTGAATGTGACTAACTAGAAAGTATTTTCTAGGAAATCTGTGAAAAGAACAAGGACAATCGTACAAAGTCCAGTTCCATCAAAGCTGAGGTTCTCGTAGCTATATTTCACACTGCCATGCTCTTGTATGTACCCATCATCTGCTTATTATTGGTTTTTTATCCAAAATTAATTATCTTGCCTTGTTTTGTTGTTATAAGTACTAAACATTGATTTTGTTTTCATTCATACTAAAATACGTATGAGAAGAACAAAGATCGAGAGTTAGATGCGGTTGAAATCTTTAAAGAATGCCACAACAGCAAGAAAAAGGGATTCTCTCAACCAAAGGCAACATGCAATTGTATGTCCCTGTCAATCCTACCATTTTATTGTTCTTGTTGGAATGTTGTCATGTGATGAGCACTAATGATACTGCATTTATCTCAAATATTGCTACCTTGTTTAATTATGTAACCTAAACCTAAAAATCTGGTTGATCTATGATGTCTATGATGTTTTTACTTATTTACTAAAGTGAATGTAATTTATGCATATTTCCTATGCAATTGGTCATGGGAAAATAAAATTTTGTGCCATTCAACTCTAGAAATGGACTCACATTAAGGTTTCTTGCTAGAATCAAATAGGGTACCCGGCAGTTTTATTTCTACAATTATCAACAATGCTATTGGTAGGTGTACAAAGTGCAGCAAAACAGTTCCAGGACCTTATCTGCTACCAATTTTTATAGCTAAGATGGTTAATGGCCAGACTGAAATATATATGAAAAAATAAATACTAACTTTAACATATTTGCATATTTAGACCAAAGAAACATCCATGAAATACATGAATGGTTTATGTGGTTAAACCAAACTACAAAAGTACGTAGACACAAATGGCTATGGTCCACAAATTAAACCAGAAAACAAATAAAATGCATTAGTGACATGCACAATGTTGCATAGAGAATACTTTGGATCATGAATAACATCCACGATCCCTGTAGCTTTAGATGAGAAAGATTCCCATACAATGCCGTATGTCCACATCAGTTTCCATTTTATAAATGCTATTTGCCTATTTATAACAATTTCTATTTGAAATTTGAACATTCCAGCTTGAATCAAATTGGAAAAGTTAACTAGGAAAACCTAAACAAGCAACCAGAGAAGAAAAAGAGAGAAAACTCCAAGATAGCCAAATAGTTTCTAGACTTCAACCCTTTCTCATTCCTATCCAAAGCAAACTTTTGAGAAGCAATGAAATGAGGTTGAAAGTGTAAATAATGTCGTGACTAGTGATTTAGTAGCTATGTCAACTAGATTTATGTACGGGCAATATAATCATGTGCTTGTTAAATGACCTATTAGATGAACCAAACAAAATGCTCATGGTTGATACTTCTGCTCCTTTGCCTAGAATTTTCAAGTACATGAAAATTTTATAAAATTAACTCTTAATGTCCAGTATGTTTACATTTCAGAACATGCATATAAATATTTAATCTTATATTCATTATTCTTTTCTTCAATATGTACCTTCTTTCTTTCTTATGAAAAAATAATTGTTTACTAAAACCTATGCAGATAATTGCTCACTTTTTGCTTCTTTTGATAATTTAGGCTCAGATGGAAGAAATGATGCAGCCTGTTGCAGATGGACAAACACCAACATCCACTATAGAGGTTGTTTCTACGGTTCTCACCAGAGCGGTGCAAGGAGCGATCAATTTTTGAAGAATGTTGGCTTAGAGACAACCTCTCAAAAAACTACTATGTCATCGACTGAAAAAGAACTTCAGGATCAACTTGATAAGGAGAGAGAACAAACAGCTTCACTTCGCAAGGAACTTGAAGAATTGAAGCAAAAGGGAGAAGAAGCAAATATGTCAACACAGAGAGAATTGGCGAGAATTCGGAAGGAGTCGAGGAAAGTAGGAAGAGACAGAGGAAACCGATGCAATTCTTCGTCGTCTCTTGAGCTATGCAAGTCAATCCCATTGACTTGACATGATATCATATTTTGCTCTAGGTCGTACTTGCTTGCGTGCTTTATATTTTGTCTTTGGTGAACTTCTTTTAGAAACTATTAAACTTTGTGATGAATGCTTGTGATGTGTCGACACAATGTTGCTCTGCATTGGTCAAACACTTAATCTTATATATGCCGCTATGATTAATATAATATATATGTTCCCATTGGTACCCTTGCTAATGTGTTGAATGTCATTATGTGATGATGAATTGGGAATATGCTAAATGTAATCAGAATGTTAAAATTGTGGATTGGGCCATAAGTGTTCACTTTATTCGGGAATGGGCTATGCAATCGTGAATGTAATTATGTCCATCGTTAGTAAAATGCCACATCACCTGCCATCCTAGCCGATAACGTTGCATAGACGTGTTCAATGACGTAAATCGATGTCCACGTGGCTTCTACCTATGATGAAATTATTCGTCACTAAACATGCCACCCAACCCGACACACTACCGATGATGTGGCATAGACATGTTCAATGACGAAATTGTTGTACACGTGGCTTCTATCTATGACAAAATTATTCGCCACCGAAAAGTCCACATCACCTCGACACCATGGTCGATTTACATGGCGAGGCATTCATATATGACGAAATTATTCGTCACTAAATATGCCACGCCATTGGACACGCGCTGGCGATTACGCCACATGGGACGGCCGAGTATGTGATTTGTGACGAAATGGCACATATCAGTAACGAACTTCACTCGTTAGAGAAG
Source organism: Rhipidocladum racemiflorum (assembly GCA_036346355.1). Lineage (NCBI taxonomy): Eukaryota > Viridiplantae > Streptophyta > Magnoliopsida > Poales > Poaceae > Rhipidocladum > Rhipidocladum racemiflorum. The sequence continues at coordinate 27,366,200 of CM070589.1, forward strand.
ATACCTATTCAGTGAGGGTTACCTGTTTCGTCATAGAATGTTGCCTATTCTATGACAAAATAACACAATTCGTCACCGTATAACAAATGTGACGCGTTATACATGACGATTGTTGTTTCGTCACAAATTCGTCACAAATATACAACAATGACCTTTCTGGAGGTTTTCATGACGTATTTATTACGTCATAGATGACCGTATTTCTAGTAGTGGATGACGTCATGGGTGACGTCATGGTGCAGTTACGGCTAAGCCGCTGACACGCGGGCCCAGCGTGTCAGTGACCACACACGCGCGCGTGGGCGCGGCGGCTCGGCTTCCCGGACACGTGGCACGATCGTGTCCATTGATTTGAAAATCAACGGCCGCGATTAGATCCAGGGTTAACACGTTGAAAACTACTCGATGATCGTGGGCCGTTCGATCTAGATCGGACGGTCCAGATCTAATCCTACATTAACACTACTACGGCACGTGGCGATCGTGGGCCGTTGGATCTTGATCCAACGGTCCAGATCTAATCGGGTTTGGAAACACGTGAACTCACCTCAACCGCACGATCAAGATCGGACGGCGCACAGAGCTCGCGAGGTCGATGGCGATGCGGCGGAGCTGCAGCAACCGGAGACGGAGACGACGATGAGCCCGACGGCGCTTCGGGGTTTCTCCGACGGAGTGAGAGGTACCCACGGGTGCGCCTTGACTTGAGGACTCCGGAACTGGGCTCCAACTCGGCGGAAGACGGCGGACGGCGGCGAGACGAGGCAAAAACCGCGGCGGAGTGGCGCTCAACTACGGCGAGCTATCGCGGCTAAACGGCGGCTGCTCTGCCTTGGTGAGTAGGGCTATGGGTGCGCAAGGTCAGGGCCGACCTCGGGGTGTGACCCGGGCCTTAAATAGCCTCGGCGTCCGTGCGGAAAACGGAAACCTAAACCTACACGGCGGCGGACGCGGCGGCGGAGTCCGGCTCGGATCCGGCGGAGACGACGACGGCCGATCCACGTGGCACGATCGACGGTCACGATCGCGTGGGTGCGATCGGATCCGACCGGATCGGTGCGGCTCGATTTCGGCCGTTGGATCTCGATCCAACGGTTCACCGGGTTAAGGTTTGGACTTGATTCGGTCGAGTCACGTGGCTCGGGTCGGGTTCGGGTCGGACTCGAACTCGAGTCTGACTCGGGCTCGGTCGGAGGAATAGTACAAACCCACTCGCATTTTCCAGCGATTTAATAATTAAAATAATTCCCAGTAATTCATTTAATTCATTAAAAATAGCAAAAGACTCAGAAAAATTCCAGAAAAATTCTGGAAAATACTTTGGTTCATTTTGGGCTCAAATAAAATATTTCCAACAAAATTTTATTTGCAAAGTTTAATTCTTTAATTATTTCAAAATGGAATAAATTCAAATAAATTCCAAATAAATCCAAATAAATTCCAGAAAATTCCAAAAATTCACCAAAGTGCCAAATCACACATGAATTTAAGAAAAGCAAAATTTTGGGGTGTTACAACAGTTGGCCATCTAGTAATTTTCATTACTTAAAAAATCCACTAAATCACTAAAATGGATAAGAATTATAATTTATTCAATAATTTAGCTAGATCTTAAGTTGAGCACTACCGACCTAAAATGTTCAAATCATACAATCAGCGATTATCACTCTATAAAATATAATTTTACTACAAATATAATATAGATCAAGTCAGTAACCTCGAAGAGAAATACGAGACAAATTTTAAAAAAGGATTTCAGCAGCAACTCGGCAAGATAATAATTACCGAGCAATGCAGAGCTCTTCTTTCTTCTGCTTGGTCGGAGAAGATATCACCACAAAAAAAATTAGAAAAATAGTTTACAGAATTTTTGGCAGCACCTCCCCAAGAAAATGCCAACCGAGCGAGCAAACAGAGCTCATCTCTGTCTGCTCGGTCGGGAAGGCGTCTGTCGCTGTGGTTATATAAATAGCTTATCACTGCCGGCTCTGCCCAGAACCGGCAGTGATAAGGTCGGATTACGCGGGAGTTTTCATATGGGCGGGAAAAATCGTATCACTGCCGGTTAAATGTTAGACTGGCAGCAAAATGTCCAATATCACTACCGGTTCCATTTAGAACTAGCAGTGATATTGCACTACCGGTTTTGGGTATAAACCGGCAGTGATAGTTTGTTATCACTGTCGGTTGGTTATACCACCCGGTAGTGATACATTTGCAGGGCAACTGTTATTACGAACCGACAGTGATATTTTATCACTAACGGCTCTAGCCCAACCGGCAGTGATATGGCGGCGAGGATTGCCTATTCTATAGTAGTGGCGGTGAGGAGGATACGTTCGACACGACGCGAACGACTACTTCATGTACCTCAACACGCATGACGTGAGAACCGGCTTCTCCAACTCGTCTTCCGTTGCTTCTGTGCGTCAAGGGTAATGATCCATGATCTCCTACTCGCATGATGTCATGGGCGATCGCGGTAGAATTTTAAAATTGTGCTAGTGTAGCCTACCTGTTACTATTCAGAGATTTGTCACCCGGGTCGGATTAAGAACCGAACGTAGCATTGTATGATCCAAGAATAACCGTATAACCACAATGCTGGTATGGGACGGCTATAACCAATTAAGTTACTTAAAACTGACTTTGCACAATGGAAGGCTCTAGTAGCACGTGTTGTTCCTACGGGATTGCACGTAGGGGTGTCCACACAAAGGTGTGGGTTAGACGCATACCAATGCAACAGTATACGCCTTACTAATGGGGAGAAATGGGATGATTTGTTCATTTCAGACGATGTGTTCGTCGTACTGTGTGTACAATATTCTTCCGCTGCCGTTAGTAAGGGTTTGTCATTACTGGGTTGGTGCAAAGTTGGAATTAAGTAATGTAAAGATTATATATGATTTTCCTCGCGGCACACCAAAGGAAGTGTGTTAAATATGCATTGCAAAAAAGGGAAATCATTCTTTGTGGGTAAAGCTATACAACTCTGCAGAGTTAAAACTAATCGATTAGCCACACTCTCGGTTTATGAGCATTTGGTGAACTTGCACTAGTTAGATGTTTAATAATTTTCTTAAATATGAGAAGATAAAATTTAGAATAGAGACATTTACCCCACAAATGATTCAATGCTTGAAATTTGTTGGCAAGATTGAACTCGGCTATTGTGCATTGTGTTGGCAAATATAGCGGATTTGTGTTCTATGTTGGTATTATAGAGAATTTGTGCCATGTGTTGGTTGAGAATTTGACGATATGGATTGATTATATTTGATTGTGATATGTCTATATTGTTGCTCATTACCTTACTTACTCATCAAATTGTTCTTAAAATTATATTTTAAAATTACTGTTCAGTATTTACATTCAATTCAGCTTTATGCAATCAACCGTAGAGACCCACTTTGTATCAGCTTTCATGTAATTAGGCTTTGCAAACGGTTGAAGTCTTGCTGAGTACAAAATGTACTCACCCTAGCCCCATTGTTGTTTTTAGGTACAGGATTAGATTACTTCAATGAAACCTACATTGATACAGGTTATGAGGAAAACGATTGTAACACCCCAAAATTTTGCTTTTCTTAAATTCATGTGTGATTTGGCACTTTGGTGAATTTTTTTGGAATTTTCTGGAATTTATTTGGATTTATTTGGAATTTATTTGAATTTATTCCATTTTGAAATAATTAAAGAATTTAATTTTGCAAATAAAATTTTGTTGGAAATATTTTATTTGAGTCCAAAATGATCCAAAGTATTTTCTCGAATTTTTCTGGAATTTTTCTGAGTCTTTTGCTATTTTTAATGAATTAAAGGAATTATCGAATTATTTTAAATATTAAATCGCTGGAAAATCAACTCGGGTCTAGTATCGTTCATCCGACCGAAGTCGGAACCGAGTCGGACTCGAGTCCGACCGAGCCATTGACTCGATCAAACCAGCTCAAAACCTAATCAATCCCAACCGTTGGATCAAGATCCAACTACCGAGATCCGCCCGTCTGGGTTCGAGCCGTATCGGCCGGATCCGATCGCGCCTGCGGCGATCGTGGCCGCTGATCGTGCCACGTGGACGGCCGAGCGTCATCGTCTCCGCCGAGTCCGAGCCGGATTCCGCCCGCCGCGCGCCGCCGTAGAATTAGGTTTCCGTCTCGGGCACGAACGCCGAGGCTATTTAAAGCCCTGGTCACGCCCCGAGGTTGCCCTCATCCTTGTGCTCCCGTTCCCCCGAGCCATCTCGCCTGAGCCGTCGCCGTTTGCCCGTGCGAGCTCGCCGTAGTTGAGCGCCACTCCGCCGCGGGTTTTGCCCCGTCTCGCCGCCGTCCGTCGTCTTCCGCCGAGAAGGAGCCCAGATCCGGAGTTCCCGCTTCGAGACGCACCCGAAGAGACCACCCACTTCGCCGGAACGACCCCGGAGCGCCGTCGGGCTCGTCGTCGTCTCCGTCTCCGGTGGCTGCAGCCCCGCCTCGTCGCCATCACCCTCGCGAGCTCTGTGGACCGTCCGATCTTGATCGTGCGGTTGAGGTGAGTTCACGTGTTCCAAACCCGGTTAGATCTGGACCGTTGGATCAAGATCCAACGGTTCACGATCGCCACGTGCCGTAGTAGTGATTATTATAGGATTAGATCTGGACCGTCCGATCTAGATCGAACGGCCCACGATCAACGAGTAGATTCAACACGTTAACCCTGGATCTAATCGCGGTCGTTGAATTTCAAATCAACGGTCGGGATTGCGCCACGTGTCGGGAAGCCTGACCGCGTCGGGCTGGCCCACGCAGCGGCGTCGTGTGGCGCCGACACGCGGGCCCGCGTGTCGAGGGTCCGCATGTCGCTGGCTAATCCAGCCAGCGCTACCGACGCCACCCATGACGCCACAGTGGGTCCCACTCAGCCGACTGTGGCCGAAGTCCCCGCTGACGTCAGCAATGACGTCACCCGAGTGGGCCCACATGTCAGCGACACGTAGAGTCGTGGACCGAGTCCACGGTAGACCCGAGCCGAGCGTGGACCAAGTCCATGGACCGGCTGACGTCAGCCAGCCAATCAGGAGCTGACACGTGTCCATGCTGACGCAATAATTAATTTCCGAAAAAGAAAATGATTTATTAATTCGAAATATTGATTTGAATTTAGATTCAAACTTCAAACGCTTATAACTTTTGCGTTTCAACTCCGATTTGAGTGATTCAAATTTCTAAATTTGTATAAAATTGAGATCTACCTAAATATGAATTTTATTTAATTTTTGGACTAAAGTTTTTCTCTGTAAAATTATTTAATTGATTATTTAAATCGTAATAAATCATAACTTTTGCATTTTAACTCCGATTTGAACGATTCCAGTTCCTAAAAATCCAGAAAATTATGTTCTCTCTGTTTATGGATTTTATTTGGAGTTTTGGGATGTTTTTGCCTATTGTTTATTGGTGTATTGCTATTTGCACGCTTTACGAGTAGACGTTGAAGTGCCGGAAGGATTCGAAGGAGAAGTGTTGACTCAGGATCCAACTCAAGACCAAGAACAAGTACTCTTTGAAGGCAAGTTGTGCTTTGACCATGTTGATCCTATTTCGAAATCTATTTTGATTTAAACTATTGCATGCTAGTTCAATTAGAGAAATACTTTGTTTAAACCTGGGGGTTAGATAAATACCAATTTGCTATATGACACCTTGATTACTTAAGTATGTGCCATGACCCTTGTCACCCTAGTTGTGGTTTACTAGTTGGACATTATCAAATTGCCAACATGGGTTTTAGACCGTTGTAGTGTATTGCTTAGACCTGCTACGTGCTCATGACATGAATTTGGACAATCAAATGCTAATATTGACTTAATGATATATTGAACCTGTTTTGGAAAAGTATCATGTGATGTTGATGGCACGTGGTGCATGGTAATCAACTGGGGTTTGATAAACAGTTTTCGACCGGGGCATGTGGCAAGAGTAATCAGGTGGGCCAGTTGTGGCGATGGGAATGTTGATTTGGTTCTTCGGGTAGTCTTGCCCTGGTCACTCTAAGGACTTAACCTTGCAAGCCTTTGAACTGGGTCATACTTGCAACCACATGGCTGGAATGGGACGGCCCTAGTTGACTAAGTCGCTAAGGACTCACTTGTGGAGCCTCAGGGTGTCAATTCCACCGTTTGTGTGATTGTGCGGGGAGCGTATCGTGGCTGTGGCCAGATACCCATCTAACGGTGTGTTGGTCCCATACTTCGCCTTGGCTAAGGGAAGGGATGGTGTAGAGCACGAACCGGAGAGGACCACCTGTGTTGTTTGAGGCTTCCGAAAGGCTTTGTTACGGAAACTCGCCTTTGTGGTGTTTGACTGTATCTTGTGGGTAAAGTGCATAACCTCTGCAGAGTGTAGAATCTATTTAAATAGCCGAGTCCACGATGCATCGACATCGCTCGGGGATTACAGTCAAGGGTTAGACTTTCTGAAAATAATTTGGATTTGAAAGGTTGGTTCGGTTTAATAATGAAGATGATGGAAATGTGGTTTAGGATGGGGAAAATGTTTATTAAACTTCTTGAAAAGTTATTTATGCTTTACTTGTTTCTACCGGCTTTAATCTATTTATGATACTTGTCAAATGTTTACCATAAATATACCTTAAGTTATTCCTTTGTACCAAGCCATGCATATAGTATATTAGCTTGCATTCTCAGGCATGACTTGCTGAGTACCAAGTACTCACCCTTGCCTCAACACAATACCAGTTGAAGAGGAGACTACGCCAGCTTCGGAGGAGGAATTCCAAGAGGATCCGTCTACTTAGGGATGCGAGCCCAGTCAGTTGCCTGTGGTATACTGGATGGCGCCACAAAGTTATTTGATTTTCCGCTGCTATTATTTCCCTTTTAATAAGTTTCGCCTCGCGAGGCATATATTTTTAACTTGACCATAATGTCGAGTAATCGCTTGACTATTTAAATAAAGTACTTTATTGGTATCGAGTGGTATGATTGTGATATTTACCGATGTTAAGACTGTGTGCACTAGCGCGTTCCTGGACTAGTGCTGAATACACAGAGGGTCCGGATTTGCAAATTCGGGGTCCCGACAAAGGTGGTATCAGAGCCATACTTGACTGTAGGCTCAACCCTAGCTAGAATGGTCGTAGTGAGGATAAAACCTATTTTCTAAAGCTAAAAATTTGTGAAGATAAGAAATTTCCTTCTCTCTTTTCTTGTCTCTTGCTGAATTTTCCTTACCTTGTCACGATTTAAAAATTCCGAGTTCTTACGTAAAGCATTCTTGTGACAGATGGAGGAAGAGTTCAACTACGTTGATCTGGGAGTTGGTCACGCTGCAGAACTTTGGCATATGCTTCAGACTCTCGGAGATTTTGAGAAGCCCCAATACCAAGTGGAAGTGATCAGACAAGCAGGATTGATCAAGGCTTGTGACGTGAGGATTGAGGTACCTGCTAGGAAAAAGGGCCCAGGCAATCGCCCGATACACTGACCTTTGCCAGAGATCTACGATGCAGATGGGTATCCAAGAAGTATCACGACGAGCAATGCGGCACATTACCCAGATTCACGCCAGAGAATTGAGAGTACGGTGTTCCGCTATCATCCGCAAGCAGCGATAACCTTCTTGACCCGAAGGCGATTCGTGATGAGGATGCCACGGTTACACAGCTTGGCACGATTTGTCGTCGCCAGGAGGATGTACTAGATAATACAAGCAAGGAGCTACGAAGGCCCGCAAGGAGATCACGCAGCGAAAGGAATGTATGGCGGGAAGCTCAAGAGTATGTGGCACACCTTCTACGAAGGATTGACGAGTTGGAGATGACTTTGTACGGACCGGACTCCAGAGCCAAGATTTGAGCTACACGAGCCAGATCCAGAGGAGTCGGACCTCGATGAGGACATCGCTTCTTCGACTACCATAGAGGATACGATTGTCGGACATGGCGATCAAGCCGCGCCTATGCCACAAAGACCCGCATCCAGGCCGGGAGGTTTTCTCGATGAGTGAGCGCAGATCTATAGCGAGACTCCTTCGCCGAGTCAGCGTCATAGAATAAAGAGTCACCCTTTAGGCGTTAGACTCAGTGTTAGTTTGATTTGGATTTTCATTGCTTGTCGAGTGTGCAAAGATGTGTTGCAAGGCCCTTAGGCATTGTAAGCAGCCATACCAAGTTATTAATAATAAAGTTGGACCTTAAAGTTACACCTTTCGCCCGCATAAGTTCCATATTACTTGTCTATTCTTGTTTCCCTCTCATCTCTAAACCTAGAGCAAATCGACGAGATGGTGAATACCCGTGGAAACTTTGGAAGCAATGGGAGTGGTTCTCGCCAGCAGAAAACCCCAATGATGGAGCACCAGCACCGCCACCGGATATGCAGAAATTCGAGCTTTTCTTGCTGCCCGGACTCAGTTGATGCATGCTATGATGCAACAAATGCAGCAAATCCTTTGCCAGGCCACGCTAATCAAGTTAATCAGTGACCACGCCCGAGAATGCGAGACTATCGAGTTCATGAGAACTCACCCACCCACTTTCTCTGGGAATGCCAATCCATTGGAGGCCGATGATTGGTTAAGATCAATCGAGGAAGCTACACATAGCTCAATGCATAGGGAATGAGAAGGTACTCTACGCTTCTCAACACCTGGAAGGAACAAATTACCGAATGGTGGGAGAACTTCGTGCCACGCAAGAGAACCCTCAAGATATCACTTGGGAAGAGTTCACAATGCATTCCGACAAAGATCACGTGCCTGGAAGGAATCATGGACCTTAAGAAGGAGGAGTTCAGAGCACTCAAGCAAGGTAATCAGCCGGTGGCCGACTACCCGAACAAGTTCACACAGCTAGCACGCTACGCACTGAGGATGTAGCGACAGATAAATCCAGATACCTCGTTTCATGAAGGGACTTAACTCAGGATTGCAAGTAGGATTGATCACCCACACCTTTCCAGATTTCCAAGAGTTGGTGAATAAGGCGCTTATTCTTGAGGACAAGCGCAAGGAACTGGATGAGAACAGAAGCGCAGGATGCAACAAAGAAGGATCACGCCAGGAACGCATACTGAGAGTTGCACCAAATCAATTCTTCAGATTCCAACCACGAATGCAACAAGGACACCATCCTCAGCACCAAGACTCACAATCGTAACTACTGCACCCGGCCCCGCTAGAAACACTACTCTCCAGCAACAATAGGAACAATGAGACGCTACAACTCGCAACGAGCCAGACACTTTGCCAACAGCTTGTCCGAAGAAGACAAAGCAGGAGTGACCCCGGGCCGCTTCAACCTAGGAACCACCCCGCCTAGGACGCCCGACCAGGAGCCACACCCTGCATCGTGGTGAGAGGCCGAGTCAACCATGTCACCGCAGATGCATCAGAGAATGCTACTGACGTCAGATCGGGTAAGTTACTTGTTAACTCAAGACTGCACAGCTTTGTTTGACTCGAGCTTCAGATTCGCTTGTTTCGCAAGGCTTTGCTACTAGAAACGATTTGAGGATTGCAAGACTTAAGTGCATGCTTTTAGTTCAAACACCTGGTTCCGAACTCCGAACGAAAGTAGGATGTTCCGGTGAGAATACTGATAGGTGGAATAGAGTTCCTAGCAAACCTTATAATTTTGGAGACCCAGACCTTAGACGTCATATTGGGAATGGATTGGTTATCCAAGCACAAGGCTGTATTGGATTGTGGACGAAGGACTATCTCAATTGAGAGCCCGTGTGGGAAGAAAGTAGAATTTCAAGCCACCGCAGCTTAGAGATGGACAGCTTGATGGTTAACAGTACCAAGGCAATCAAAGCATAGAGGATGTCCCAAAGAGTGAATGAGTACCCAGATGTTTTTCCCGAAGATCTACCGGTATGCCGCGACAGGGACATAGAGTTTGTGATAGAGCTTGTACCTGCACAAAGACCGATAGCAAAGAGACCCTATCGGATGTCCACCGAGGAGTTGGTAGAAATGAAGAAACAGCTAGAAGAGTTAATGGAGAAAGGATTTATCGACCGAGTTCGTCGCCATGGGGAGCACCAGCTTTGTTTGTCAAGAAGAAGGACGGAGTTTCAGATGTGCATTGACTACCGCGTGCACTCAACGAAGTCACAAAGAAGAATAAGTATCCGCTACCCAGGATTGATGATTTGTTTGATCAGTTGAGAGGAGCCGAGTTTTCTCCAAGATCGATCCGAGATCGGGATACCATCGATTGAAGATCCGATCGTAAGATATTCCAAGATCGCATTCTCGTCAAGATATGGACATTACGAGTTTACGCTATGTCCTTTGGGCTGACGAATGCGCCAGCTTATTTCATGAATATGATGAATAAGGTGTTCATGGAATATTTGGACAAGTTTGTCGTCGTGTTCATAGACGATATCCTAATCTACCCCAAGACAGAGGATGAACATGCCGAACACTTATGGAGAGTTTTGGATAAGTTGATGGAACAGCTACTTTTCGCCAAGTTCAGCAAGTGTGAGTTTTGGAAGGAATAGGTGGAGTTTCTTGGACATGTAATGACCGCAGAAGGAGTCGCCAGAGATCCAAGCAAAGTAGAAGCTGTGTTACATTGGGAGCAAACCAAGATCGTGACTCAGCATTCGAGTTTCCTTGGAATGGCAGGATACTACCGCCGCTTTCATCGAAGGCTTCTCGACAATTCTGCGAAACCTCTTACGCAATCAGCCGAAGAAGGAAAAGAAGTTCGCATGGACGCCGAATGTGAGAAAGGATTTCAGAGTCAAGAAGCGATTGACATCGCACCGGTGTTAGTTCTACCTGATGTTGCTCAAAGCTTCGATATTTATTGTGACGACGCGCCAAGGACTTGGATGTGTGCTGATGCAGAATGGAAAGGTCGTCGCTTATGCATCAAGGCAGTTGAGGCCGCATGAGGAAAATTATCCGACACATGACCTAGAGTTAGCTGCCGTAGTGCATGCCTTGAAGATATGGCGTCACTATCTGATCGGAAACAGATGTGAAGTATATACGGATCATAAGAGCCTTAAGTACATATTCACCCAGTCGGATCTGAATATGAGGCAAAGGAGATGGCTAGAGTTGATCAAGGACTACAATGTTGGAATCCATTACCATCCCGGGAAGGCCAACGTGGTAGCCGATGCCCTGAGTCGGAAAAGCCATACCGTGAGTACGTTGCTAGCCACAAGTCAGGATGAGTTATGTGAGGATTTTCAGAAAATGAAGATTGAGGTAGTACCTAGCGGATTCTTGGCCGCATTAGAAGTAAAGCCTACCCTAGAGGATCAGATCCGAGAAGGATGTAATGATGATGACAAGATCCGCAGGATTAAGTCCATCAAGGAGGAAGGCAAGGCAGAGGACTTCAAGTTGGATGAGCAAGGCACGTTGTGGATGAAGGATCGCATTTGTGTGCCTAACAAAAAGGAGTTAAAGCAACTGATTTTGGAAGAAGCTCATGACTCCAAGTACTCAATTCATCCCGAAGCGCCAAGATGTATCAGGATCTCAAGGAGAGATTCTCGTGGCCGAGTATGAAACGTGAAGTTGCCGAGCATGTTGCATTGTGCGACGTATGCCGAGAGTCAAGGCAATGCATCGAGACCAAGCAGGATTGCTACAACCGCTGAAAATACCTGAGTGGAAGTGGGAGGAAATCGGAATGGATTTCATCACCGGTTTGCCAAAGACTCAAGGAGGTTATGACTCCATATGGGTTATAGTGGATCGCTTGACTAAAGTAGCCCATTTTATCCCCGTGAAGACCACTTACTCGGAGATAAATTAGCGTAATTATACATGATCGTGATTGTCTGTTTGCACGGAGTGCCAAAGAGGATTGTATCGGACAGAGGTACCCAATTTACCTCAAGGTTCCGGAATAAGTTGCATGAAGCCATGGGAACCCGTTTGAACTTCAAGATGACTTATCATCCATGCAGACGGATGGACAGACCGAAAGAGTCAACCAGATTCGAGGATATGCTAAGAGCGTGTGCATTGGCTTATGCTACCTCTTGGGATAAGAGTTTACCGTATGCCGAGTTCGATTACAACAATAGTTATCGTGCTAGTTTACGATGTCACCTTTGAGGCATCAGATGGTCGACCACGTCGGACGCCATTGAATTGGAATGAGACCGCGAGCGCCGTGTCTTTGGGCCTGATATTCTTCAAGAGGTCGAAGAGCAGATCGCCATGATTAGGGAAAGGTTGAAGATAGCCCAATCACGACAAAAGAGTTATGGCTTGACAATCGTCGCGAGACTTGAGTTTTGAACCGTAAGACTTTGTATACCTCAGAGTTACGCCTCGGGAGTTAAGAGGTTCCATGCCAAAGGGAAACTTGCACCTGCTATGTTGGACCATTTAAGGTTTTGAGCCGCAGAGGCGAAGTTGCTTATCACCGGAGTTGCCGCAGCGTTGGCAGGAGTGCATGACGTATTCCATGTGTCCCAGCTTGAAGAAGTGTCTCCGAGTTCCTGAGCAATGCACACCGCTAGAGTCAATTGAGTTGCAAGAGGATTTGACCTATAAGGAGCATCCCGTGAGGATTCTAGACACAATGGATCGAGAAACTAGAAACAAGTCAACCCGTTTACGTAGAGTTCAAAGGAGCAACCATGAAGAAAGCGGCGACTTAGGGAGCGAAGAGGATTTGAAGAAAGAGTTTCCAAACCTATTCCTTTAGTAAGCCCTGAATCTCGGGGACGAGATTCTATTAAGGGGGGGGAGGTTTGTAACACCCCAAAATTTTGCTTTTCTTAAATTCATGTGTGATTTGGCACTTTGGTGAATTTTTGGAATTTTCTGGAATTTATTTGGATTTATTTGGAATTTATTTGAATTTATTCCATTTTGAAATAATTAAAGAATTTAATTTTGCAAATAAAATTTTGTTGGAAATATTTTATTTGAGTCCAAAATGATCCAAAGTATTTTCTCGAATTTTTCTGGAATTTTTCTGAGTCTTTTGCTATTTTTAATGAATTAAAGGAATTACTGGGAATTATTTTAAATATTAAATCGCTGGAAAATCAACTCGGGTCTAGTACTGTTCATCCGACCGAGTCGGAACCCGAGTCGGACTCGAGTCCGACCCGAGCCAGTTGACTCGATCAAACCAGCTCAAAACCCTAATCAATCCCAACCGTTGGATCAAGATCCAACGGCTGAGATCCGCCGTCAGACGGCTCGAGCCGTATCCGGCCCGGATCCGATCGCGCCCGTGCGATCGTGGCCGTTGATCGTGCCACGTGGACGGCTGAGCGTCATCGTCTCCGCCGAGTCCGAGCCGGATTCCGCCGCCGCGCCGCCGTAGAATTAGGTTTCCGCCTCGCACGAACGCCGAGGCTATTTAAAGCCCTGGTCACGCCCCGAGGTTGCCCTCATCCTTGTGCTCCCTGCTCCTCGAGCCATCTCGCCGAGCCGTCGCCGTTTGCCCGTGCGAAGCTCGCCGTAGTTGAGCGCCACTCCGCGCTGGTTTTGCCCGTCGCTCGCCGCCGTCGTCGTCTTCCGCCGAAGGAGCCCAGATCCGGAGTTCCCGCTTCGAGACGCACCCGAAGAGACCACCCACTTCGCCGGAACGACCCCGGAGCGCCGTCGGGCTCGTCGTCGTCTCCGTCTCCGGTGGCTGCAGCCCCGCCTCGTCGCCATCACCCTCGCGAGCTCTGTGGACCGTCCGATCTTGATCGTGCGGTTGAGGTGAGTTCACGTGTTCCAAACCCGGTTAGATCTGGACCGTTGGATCAAGATCCAACGGTTCACGATCGCCACGTGCCGTAGTAGTGATTATTATAGGATTAGATCTGGACCGTCCGATCTAGATCGAACGGCCCACGATCAACGAGTAGATTCAACACGTTAACCCTGGATCTAATCGCGGTCGTTGAATTTCAAATCAACGGTCGGGATTGCGCCACGTGTCGGGAAGCCTGACCGTCGCGTCGGGCCGGCCCACGCGTCGCGTGTAGACGACCCGACGCGGGCCCGCGTGTCAGAGGGTCCGCATGTCAGTGGCTAATCCAGCCAAGCGCTGACGTCACCCATGACGTCACAAAGGTCCCACTGTCGCCACTGCGTGGTGAGTCCTCGCCGACGCCAAGAATGACGTCACCCGAGTGAGCCCACATGTCGGGCCGACACGTGAAGTCGTGGACCGAGTCCACAGTAGACCGAGCCGAGCGTGGACCAAGTCCATGGACCGGCTGACGTCAGCCAGCCAATCAGGAGCTGACACGTGTCCATGCTGACGCAATAATTAATTTCCGAAAAAGAAAATGATTTATTAATTCGAAATATTGATTTGAATTTAGATTCAAACTTCAAACGCTTATAACTTTTAAGTGCTTCAACTCCGATTTGAGTGATTCAAATTTCTAAATTTGTATAAAATTGAGATCTACCTAAATATGAATTTTATTTAATTTTTGGACTAAAGTTTTTCTCTGTAAAATTATTTAATTGATTATTTAAACTGTAATAAATCATAACTTTTGCATTTTAACTCCGATTTGAACGATTCCAGTTCCTAAAAATCCAGAAAATTATGTTCTCTCTGTTTATGGATTTTATTTGGAGTTTTGGGATGTTTTTGCCTATTGTTTATTGGTGTATTGCTATTTGCACGCTTTACGAGTAGACGTTGAAGTGCCGGAAGGATTCGAAGGAGAAGTGTTGACTCAGGATCCAACTCAAGACCAAGAACAAGTACTCTTTGAAGGCAAGTTGTGCTTTGACCATGTTGATCCTATTTCGAAATCTATTTTGATTTAAACTATTGCATGCTAGTTCAATTAGAGAAATACTTTGTTTAAACCTGGGGGTTAGATAAATACCAATTTGCTGTATGACACCTTGATTACTTAAGTATGTGCCATGACCCTTGTCACCCTAGTTGTGGTTTACTAGTTGGACATTATCAAATTGCCAACATGGGTTTTAGACCGTTGTAGTGTATTGCTTAGACACACTTTCGTGCTCATGACATGAATTTGGACAATCAAATGCTAATATTGACTTAATGATATATTGAACCTGTTTTGGAAAAGTATCATGTGATGTTGATGGCACGTGGTGCATGGTAATCAACTGGGGTTTGATAAACAGTTTTCGGCCAGGGCATGTGGCAAGAGTAATCAGTGGGCCGGTTGTGGCGATGGGAATGTTGATTTGGTTCTTGGGTAGTCTTGCCCTGGTCACTCTAAGGACTTAACCTTGCAAGCCTTTGAACTGGTCATACTTGCAACCACATGGCTGGAATGGGACGGCCCTAGTTGACTAAGTCGCTAAGGACTCACTTGTGGAGCCTCAGTGGTGTCAATTACACCGTTTGTGTGATTGTGCGGGGAGCGTATCGTGGTCGTGGCCGATACCCATCTAACGGTGTGTTGGTCCCATACTTCGCCTTGGCTAAGGGAAGGGATGGTGTAGAGCACGAACCTGAGAGGACCACTGTGTTGTTTGAGGCTTCCGAAGGCTTTGTTACGGAAACTCGCCTTTGTGGTGTTTGATCGTATCTTGTGGGTAAAGTGCATAACCTCTGCAGAGTGTAGAATCTATTTAAATAGCCGAGTCCACGATGCATCGACATCGCTCAGGATTACAAATAAGGGTTAGACTTTCTGAAAATAATTTGGATTTGAAAGGTTGGTTTGGTTTAGTAATGAAGATGATGGAAATGTGGTTTAGGATGGGGAAAATGTTTATTAAACTTCTTGAAAAGTTATTTATGCTTTACTTGTTTCTACTGCTTTCGAATCTATTTATGATACTTGTCAAATGCTGTTTACCGCAAATATACCTTAAGTTATTCCTTTGTACCAAGCCATGCATATAGTATATTAGCTTGCATTCTGTGCATGACTTGCTGAGTACCAAGTACTCACCCTTGCCTCAACACAATACCAGTTGAAGAGGAGACTACGCCCGGCTTGGAGGAGGAATTCCAAGAGGATCCGCTCTACTTAGGGATGCGAGCCCACTGATTGCTCGTGGTATCTTTGGATGGCGCCACGAAGTTATTTGATTTTCCGCTGCTATTATTTCCCTTTTAATAAGTTTCGCCTCGCGAGGCATATATTTGTAACTTGACCATAAGGTCGAGTAATCAGTTTGACTATTTAAATAAAGTACTTTATTGGTATCGAGTGGTATGATTGTGATATTTACCGATGTTAAGATTGTGTGCACTAGCGCGTTCCTGGACTAGTGCTGAATACACAGAGGGTCCGGATTTGCAAATTCGGGGTCCCGACAACGATCATGCCTCTATCTAGGGCTTACCTTTTCAGTTGCCTATGGAAAATGGGTAGTTGGCAAACTTCCGGATAAGGGTGTTTAAACTTTTGGACTTGTAATACTATTATGTATGAACTGCTTCCACTATAATTGTAATATTATGTAATGTATGGTTGTGATCGCAATTTGTGTGTATGTGTGCTAGCTACTGATCCAGGGACTAGCACAAGATGCATATTTAGATCATGCCTTTTACGATAAGTCTGCATCATAAAAAGGAGAATCTCACAAGTTGGTATCAGATCCATACTGACTGTAGGTTAACCTTAGATAGAATGGTCATTAGTTGTAACTTAAAATTTGAGCTAGGCAACCTTATATTTAGCAGTATAAAACTAATATATATATATATACACACACACACACACTAACCTCTTCCCGGTTATCCTCCCTAGTACTAATTCTCCTCTCATCCTGCATATATTCATTATCATCTTTACAAATTATTAGTTATTATACAGCCTTGCATTTTATTTGGAATACTAATTCCTTGATTAAATGTGTAGATGGCTAGTTACATGCTGTGCTTCGAGTCCACCCAGCATGAGATGAGCGGGATGATGTGTGTTCTGGCCATCATGCTGCAGTATGCCAGATTCGAGAGCCCCGCTCACTACATGGTCTTCCGGGTGCCCCTCACCCACAAGGTGACAGAGTATGGAGCACACATCCACATCTTGCCGAGAGCTGTAGTTGACGAGGGAGACCGTTTCTTCAATGGCTATGCTTCTTCCATCTTGATGGCCATGAATGAGGCTGCTTACATCGTCGTGGTGCGTCTACGTCACACACTGCTGGAGTTGGGTGTGACGTACCACACCTTTCCTTCGCGTCCGTCGGTGGGAGAAACCGTCTACGCCGACCCTACGGATTATTGCATGGAGACTTTCTGTAGTCTTGTGGAGTTTGTCAAAGCCTCCAGTGAGTATCACCGTCAGGTGGTGGACGAGCTTCTTGAGGCTCGCCGACGCATGGCTTACTTGGAGACCCTGATCACACACTTCGTGACTATGGGGATAGTCTCTAGGGCCGATTTAGAGGGAGGTCCCACACTGTTGATGTCGCCATGACAGCACGACATCCTCGTTGCCACCTCAGCCGCAAACTCCACCTAGCATGCGCATCAGCTGCGCATGCCAGTTGGAGGCAGCCGCCCTCGCTTTGCTGGCACTAGGGTCGCGTAGGGATCCTTGGGCATTCGTCGCCCGAGGGATGACATAGGTGTATAGGCACCACGGCACCTTCACAGACCCGATGGCTAAGCACGCCACTCCTGTCCCCGCCAAGCCTACTATCACTCGTGGTGACGACGCTTACATGGCTGACGCCGAGTAGGATTCCCAGGATAGGTGTAGCTGTACCACCCTTTTGTAATAAGTATTATGTACTGTAGGGAATGACTGGATCTTTTGTTGTATGATATGGTAGTCTGAATGAAGTCTTTTGGTTGTGAATTTTCTGTTTGCTTGGGTTGTACTCGTGGATGCTTAACACTAGGTTACAAATTTCACTACATAGCGATCCTTGAAAATAATAATGCTTGATTACTAAAAAAAACCAAACTTATACTCGACTTAATATGGATTGAAACTAACTTTTAGAAGTAAATTACTCCCTCTAAATTTGTAAGTTTCTTTGTTTAATAATATTGCTTTCAAGTAATAGAAATTGTTTTAAATTATAACCTGACCGAGCAAACATTTTAGGATGCCAGTCATGAGGTCTCTAAATCAGCTTTTGGAGAGTGAGGACACTCCAAAGACTCATCCTCCAAGAACCACCTTGCCCACACCAGCTCAGCCAAATCCCGTCCATCCAACTAGAGCCTCGTCTTCTCGACGTGCTAATCATCGTGAATCTCCACCACCACCTCTAGTTCAACAAGAGGCAATTCCAAAAGAGCATCTACCAGGGCCTCCCACCATGGCTCAAGTTCTTGCGATGATTGAGCAAGGACAACAAACCAACACCATCTTGCTTCAGCAATTGGTTCAGAACACTATAAATCTTGGTGCAGTTGCCGCTAGAGGCGGCAATGGAGATGCGCCGCATCAGTCCAAGTTGGGTGAGTTCCTAAAAACTTGACCTCCTACCTTCTCCACTTCAACAGACCCTCTCGATGCGGATGATTGGCTTCATTCTATCGAAGGCAAGTTGGTCATAGCTTAGTGTAATCACCATGAAAAAGTCCTTTATGCATCGTATCAGCTCCAAGGTGCAGCTGCTACTTGGTGGAAAAACTATCAGGCCATTCTAGTTCAAGGACAACAAGTCACTTGGGTGGCATTCAAGGAAGCCTTCTGTCGAGCTCACATTCCTACAGGCCTGATGGATGTCAAAAGGCGGGAATTTCTGGACCTTCATCAGAGAAATATGACAATGGTCAAATACCTTCATCACTTCAACTATCTATCCTGCTATGCCACCTCCTAAGTCACTCCTAAAGCCCGCAGAATGGAACGCTTCAGGGATAACTTGAATGAAGAAATCAAGTGGACATTGGCTGCCCACGAGATCCACGACTTTCATACTCTCTTGGATAAGGCTATTTGAGTGGAATTCAGCACTCGTGCAGACATAGAGAGCGGCAAAAGAAAGTGGATGGCTCAAAAGACTACAAATGCTAGTCCTTCTAGGCCCCGTACTGGACAGCCAATCATCGTTCGTCCTTCGGCACCATTCCAACCGCAAAGACGTCCAACTTCAGCTACTTAATCCCAACTGCCTCCAGCTCACCTAGCAAATAGGCCCAGTGGATGATCTGCTGGGACTCAACAACAATTCTCCAATGTGACCTGCTACAACTGTGGTGAACGCGGGCACATTTCTAGCATTTTCCCAAAGAAGAGTGCAGCTCAACCTCGACCTCAACCTCAGGGAGCACCACAATGACCTCCGGGCCGTCCGCAAGGACCCGGTGGATCATAAGCTCCCAAGCAAGCTCCTGCACAACCTCAAGGTCCTGTTCGTGGTTGGCTTCACCATGTGACAGCTAAAGAGGCAAGCAACGCTCCCGACGTGGTGTTGGGTATGTTCCTTGTTCACTCAGTACCTACCTTGGTATTGTTTGATTCTGGAGCATAACACTCTTTCATTTCTGCACAATTTGTTAGACAAAATAATGTCCAAGTAGATCTCCCTACCAACATGATAATATATTCACCTGGGGCCACCTTAAGAACATCCAGCTTATGTCCTAAGGTTAGCATTGAAATAAATGATGTATTGTTCTATGCTGATCTTATCCTTATAGAAACTCCTGGTTTAGATGTAATTCTCGGTATGGGATTGGCTATCTAAAAACTAGGGAAAGATAGATTTTGCCAACCGATCCATATCTCTTTTGAACTCTGAAGGGATTTTAGTGAACTTCTCATCTAAACCAAACACATCGATTACACAATCACTCCTTGGCTCAGCTTTAGTTGAAAAACTCCATTCTGTATCTGTAGTTTGTGAATATCTAGACGTCTTTATAGAAGAATTACCGAGTTTGCCACCAGACCAAGACATAGAGTTCGTCATCGATCTTATACCCGGTACAACACCTATTTCCAAACATCCCTATCACATGCCACCAAATGAATTAGCTGAACCCAAAAAACAACTCCGAAAACAACTAAACAAAGGATTTATTCGTCCTAGTTCATCCCCTTGGGGTAGTCCTGTTTTTTTGTCAGCAAAAATGATGGTAGCCGATGCATGTGTGTAGATTATCATTCCTTAAATGAAGTGACAATTAAGAACAAATACCCACTTCCTCACATCGACGACTTGTTCGATTAGTTGAAAGGTGCACAAGTCTTATCAAATATTGATCTGAGACATGGATACTATCAATTGAAGATTAAGTCTGAAGATATTCCAAAGACAGCCTTCACAACCCGATATGGTCTGTATGAATATGTCGTGATGTCATTCAGACTTACTAATGCTTCTACTAGTTTCATGTGCTTGATGAACAAGGTCTTTATGGAGTATTTAGCAAGTTCGTAGTGGTTTTCATCGATGACATTCTCATCTATTCGAAGTCAGAAGAATAACATGCACAACACTTGCGTGTAGTACTTGAGAAGCTATGAGAACATGAACTATATGCCAAGTTTGAGAAGTGTGAATTTTGGCTGAAAGAAGTCGCATTCCTCAGACACATCCTCTCAAAAGGTGGAATAGTAGTTGATCCCAGTAAAATTCAAGCAGTCCAAAGCTGGGAGCAACCAAAGTCTTCCTCAAATTCAAAGTTTCCTCGGTTTGGCGGGATACTATCACCGCTTTATTGAGAACTTCTCCAAGATAGCCAGGCCAATGATTCAGCTCCTAAATAAAGAGAAGAAGTTTGAATGGACTCCTGATTGTGAGGCAAGCTTTCAGGAATTAAAGAAAAGGCTAACCATAGCCCTAGTGCTAGTGTTGCCCAATGTCCCTAAAAACTTCAATGTTTACTGCGATGCAT
The DNA here is from genome assembly GCA_036346355.1 of Rhipidocladum racemiflorum. Lineage (NCBI taxonomy): Eukaryota > Viridiplantae > Streptophyta > Magnoliopsida > Poales > Poaceae > Rhipidocladum > Rhipidocladum racemiflorum. Next base: position 27,386,957 of record CM070589.1, read on the forward strand.
CACGCCATGGCCTTGGATACGTGTTGATGCAAGAGAGCAGACTCATAGCTTATGCCTCTCGACAGCTATGATATCATGAGTTGAACTATCCCACTCATGATTTGGAGCTAGCAGCAGTGGTGCATGCTCTGAAAATCTGGCGTCATTACATCATTGGTAGTCGATGCAATATCTATACTGACCACAAAAGCTTGAAGTACTTCTTCACTCAGCATGATCTGAATTTGAGGCAAAGAAGATGACTAGAGCTAATAAAAGATTACGACCTCAGCATTCATTACCATCCTGGTAAAGCTAATGTCCTAGCCGATGCTATAAGTCACATGCTTCACTGCATTTCTGTATCAGCTCACACCAGTCAATCCAAGTTGATAAAAGACTTCCAAAGGCTTAATTTGGATATTATTCAAGAAGGGTTCGTTGCTGCTCTTCAAGTGCAATCGACTCTTAAGTCCGAAATTAAAGCTGCTCAACTCAAGGATGAAACTATTGTCAAAATCCGAGAATAGTTGAAGCAAGGAAATCTGTCTGAATTTGTTGAAGGCCCAGATGAAGTGATCACGCACAAAAGTCAAGTTTATGTTCCTAATGATCCTGAACTTATAGACTTGATTCTAAAAGAAGCTCATGAATCACCGCTCTTAATTCATCCGGAAAGTACAAAGATGTACCAAGACCTTCGAAAGGACTATTGGTGGTCCGGCATGAAGAAGGATATTGCGGCATATGTTGCAAGATGCGATGTATGTCAGTGAGTAAAAGCCGAACATCAGCCTCCTGCTGGTCCTTTTCAACCTCTACAAATTCCTGAATGGAAATGGGATGACATTGGTATGGACTTTGTCACTGGTCTACCTAGGACTAGAAAAGGGCACAACTCCATATGGGTCATTGTTCACCGGTTAACTAAAGTGGCTCACTTTATACCGGTCAAAACCACTTATTCAGGGGATAATCTAGTAGAACTATATCTGGAGAACATTGTTCGTCTTCATGGTGTGTTGAAGACCATTGTCTCTGACCGAGGGTCCCAGTTCACCTATCGCTTTTGGGAAAAATTGCATGGTCTATTAGGGACAAAGTTGAATTTTAGCACGACTTATCATCCCTAGACAGATGGGCAAACCGAAAAAACCAATTAGATCCTTGAAGACATGTTGAGAGCCTATGTGCTGTCAAATGGCACCAATTGGGAAAGAAGTTTATCTTTTGCTGAATTTTCCTATAACAACAGTTTTCAAGCTAGTCTTCAAATGTTGCCATTTGAAGCATTGTATGGGAGGAAATATAGAACTCCTCTATTCTGGTTCGAAGTTGGAGAAAGGCAATTCTTTGGTCCGGATCTGATCAAAGAAGCCCAAGAACAAGTAGATGTGATCTGAAGCCGATTAAAAGAAGCTCAATCTCATCAAAAGAGTTATGTTGACAACCGTCGATGTGAACTTAGCTTCGAAGCTGGTGATCATGTATACTTGGTTCCCACCGAACTCACACATTTGGAAGATATCAATCTACAGCCTGATTTGTCCTATCGAGAACGCCCCGTTCGCATTCTCGAAGAAGCCGAACGTCATACCCGAAATCAATCCCACAAGATGCTCAAAGTCCAATGGAGTAATCACTAAGAGGACAAAGCAACTTGAGAAAGGGAAGATCATCTGAAAAGAGAGTTCCCAAACATCTTCTAACCCTCGGCAAATCTCAAGGATGACATTTTTGTAAGGGGGATAGATTTGTAACATCCTGAAAAGTTATTAAATAAATAAACCTTTTGGAAATATAAGAAATCTGGATTTTCAATTTCTTCTCTTGACTTGGATTTAACTTCAAAAATAAAAGCAATATTTAGTTTTGGCAAATGGTGAAATATAAAATGTAAAAGTAAAATTGTAACAAAATTTTTACTAAAGTAATTTTTGGCCTGGTATAGCCTTTTTCCAAAGTCAAAAGTAAGTGGGAGCATTTATTTGAGGTAAATTAATGCAAAGTTCTTTGATTTGACAAGAATGTTTGATTTAATTAAAATTTTATATAACTCTTTTAAAGATATAATTTTTACCATGAACCCCTCTAAGTAATTCCTACCTTTGCTAAAAATTACATAAATTAATAACAAACTTAATATTTTTAAAAATTAAAAAATAGAAAGGGGTTTAAATTTGAAAATGGTACAAAAAGAATTGTTTTAAAATAAATATTGATCAAAATAATTTGAAAATTTTAATGGAGATCCCTAGTGCTCTTTCAAACCCTAGTTAAATTTTTCAAAAATTAATATTGCATTTATCCCCTCAAATAAATGTTTTTCCAAAAAAGGAAAATTGAAACACCACTTATTTAATTTTCTAAATTAAACTATTAGGAGTTTTTACTGAAAAATTTTACAGCAGTTAAAAAACTTCACCATGACACTAATTTAAATTTTTCAAAAAGTTTGAATGTCATTTTACCAATGGTTTAATGCCCCTTTCCCTGCTATCTCGAGGGAGTCAAAAGGGGGAAAAACTATTCTCTTTTTCTCCCCTCTTTGCCGATGAGCCCGGTCGGCCCACGTACTAGTCCCGGTGCTTTGATCTCTTTCCCTTTGCGTCTCACTGCCTGTGGGCCCGGGGGCCACCTGTCGGTCTCCTTCTTCCTCTCTTCCCTCCCCTTTTCTCTTTCCTCCCGGCGCGAAGCAAACCGAATCACTCCTCGCCGCTTCCTTTTGCCCAGTGGTCGCAGCAGCACCTCCCTGCCTTGAGGACGCCCATGGCAACTACTCCCGTGTTGCCACGCCCTGCCTCGGAGTGGACTCGTGCCATGCCTCTGTCCCTTCACATTATTGCCGAAGCTCCCGAGCCACTGCCTCTCCTCTTTGTTTCCCCTTTGGCTAAGCTGCCTCTCTTCGGCTATAAAGCCCGCGAAGCCCATCCCCTTCACTCCTTTGCCTCTCTTGCTTCCCCAGCTGCTCTCAGAGCCACTCGCTGAGCCGGATTGAGGCGAATCGCCCTCTTCTCCTGCATCTCTGGTAGTGCACAGCCGTGAGCTCTGTGCTGGCAATCTCCCACTCCGGGCTTTCTCCTCTAAATTCCTTCGGTTGGATTGCCCCTCATGTTTCACTGATCGCTTTCCTACCCTTAATTTTAGGGCGCATTTGCCTCAGGAACTGCCGCGGTGAAGTCCTTCATCCTCGGTTCCAGTCGCCCATCACCACGCCTCCTCGGCTCGCCTCCCACCGAACCCGGTAGGGGAAACCACTCCACGTGCTTCGCTATTGCTCGTTCTGCCATTCAATTGATCGCTAACTATTGGTTCTTCCCCCTCGGCCGGCCTCTCTCTCTCTTGCGCCCGCACACACCACTACCGAGCGGGTCCCATGCCCCAATAATGTTGGTTTTAGAAACTTACTGAGAAAGGAAAGTGCGCTTTCCCAGTTCAAAATCACATTTCCCTTTTAGGAATATTTCCTAACCTAGAGTTTTAAACATTCATATCTTGTGCAATATAATTCCAAAAATTGTGAAATAAATATGTAAATTCATTTTTTAGTCTGAAGATCCCGAATATGTAAAAATATTGAATTGTTGTTCACTGTTTAAAAATTTAAATTCAAATTTGAATTGTACATTGATTGTGTGTTGTGAATGAAATTTGAGCAAACGAACTCCAAATTGCATGAAACCCATTTTTTTAGACTCCACGTATTGTAAATAACACAAATATGCAAAAATATTTAGGTAAGCTCATGCTTCAGATCATTTTATTAATTAGAATCTTGCTCTAGGTACTAATATCCATGTATACATAAATTAGGAATGTAAACTTTGAAAATTTGATGCAATCACTGTGTAGATGACCTAAAAACAGTAGGGTCACTGTTGGAATAAAAATATTTAGGAGGAAATAATTGTTTTATTTGTTGCTCCATTAAATGGTTGATAACTGTACTTAGGTAACCCTCTTTACCGGAAGATTCGATAATGCGATAAATAATAGAATCCAACCCTTGAAGCCATGCTTGATGTCTGTACTGATTTATTGTTTGATTTTCTATCTATGTTATTTTTACGTTATTGAGTTTTTGTTAATTGCCATGTACCGCGACGTGATGAGTAGATTCCGATGTAGTCGACGCCGCAGTTCTCGAATCCGATTATCTTCTCGACGACGACGATCCCCAAGGCAAACACCCCCTTTAACATGTTGATCCCAGATTTTAGAAACGTTTTTATAACTGTTTTACATGCATGCAATATATTCTTACAATGTTATTTTGTGGTATTGTGGTATGTATCTATAACCCTCATTGTGGATCTCCTCAATTAATTATTGCCATATGAAACATTGATAACCCTAGGATTTGGTATTACATGAAAACCTATGAAATGGGTATATTCGCTTGATAACTATACATGCTTAGTTGCTTAGAATGATTAATTGAGTCTTTGTAAAATTTAAAAAGGTTGGATTTGGTAGTGAAGAATATTGATATGTTGATAAAAATGAAAATAAAATTATGTTTTGGACGTGGGCAATTATTGGCAATAGCCGGTTGTGTGAGGGAGTACTCGCATGTAGATAGGGGGGATTTATCGCCCGGGTTGTATTAAGGACCGAACGTAGTATTGTATGATCTAAGAATAGCCGTACAATCACAATGCTTGTATGGGACAGCTATAACCAATTAAGTTACTTAAAACTGATTTTGCACATTGTAATATTGTAGTAGCACGGACTGTTCCTGCGGGATTGTTCGTAGGGTTGTCCACACAAAGGTGTGGGTCAGGCACATACCAATGCAACTGTATACGCCTTACCAATCGGTAGAAATTGGACAATTTGTTCGTTTGAGACGATGTGTTCGTCGTACTATGTGTACAATATTCTTCTGGTGCCATTAGTAAGGATTTGTCGTTAATGGGTTGGTGCAACGATGGGATTAAGTAATGTAAAGGTTATATATGATTTTTCTCGCGGCACACCAAAGGAAGTGTGTTAAATATGAATTACAAAAAAAAGGAAAAATCATTCTTTGTGGGTAAAGCTGTACAACTCTGCAGAGTTAAAACTAATCGATTAGCCACGCTCTTGGTTCTGAGCACTTGGTGAACTTGCACTAGTTAGATGTTTTAATAATTTTCTTAAAAATGAGAAGATAAAATTTGGAATAGAGAGATTTACCCCGCAGATGATTCAACGCTTGAAATTAGTTGGCAAGGTTGAACTCTGCTATTGTGCCATGTGTTGGCAAATATAGCAGATTTGTGTTCTATGGCTCTGTTTGGGGTAGCTGTGCTTCAGCTGCGCTTCAGCTTTGGGCCTAAAGCTCCCCCAAATAGCCCAGCTACAAAGCAGCTGCACAGCTGAAGCATCCCTAAAAGCCACAGCAGGGAGGGAGGTGGTTTTTAGCTGTGACTTCGCTTGACCGCCTCCTCACTCACTCCGCCTCCCTTCTCGCCCCATTGTCTCCCCGCCCGATTGCCTCCTCGACTCCCTCTGGCTCGAGTACCGCCTCCTTGACTCCCTCCTCACTCGGGCCCACACGGTTGCCCCCAAAAGCTATAGCTGCAGCAGCTAGTTTGCCAAACGACACAGCAAGAAAAGCCACAGCTGCTAGCTACTGTTGCTTTACAGCCCAACAAGCCAAAAGCAGCTTTTTAGCTCAGCCACAGCTCCCCCAAATAGGCCCTATGTTGGTATTATAGCGAATTTGTGCCATGTGTTGGCTGAGAATTTGAGGATATGGATTGATTATATTCGATTGTGATATGTCTATATTTTTGCTCATTACCTTACTTACTCATCAAATTGTTCTTAAAATTATGCTTTTAAATTACTGTTCGGTATTCACATTCAATTTAGCTTTATGCAATCAACTGTAGAGATCCACTTTGTATCAGCTTGCATGTAATTAGGCTTTGCAAACACTTGAAATCTTGCTGAGTACAAAATGTACTCACGCTTGCCCCATTGTTGTTTTTAGGTATAGGATTAGATTACTTCGATGAAACTTACGTTGATACAGGTTATGAGGAAAACAATCATGCTTTTATCTAGGGCTTACCTTGTCAATTGCCTATAGAAAATGTGTAGTTAGCAAACTACCGAATAAGGGTGTTTAAACTTTTGGACTTGTAATACTATTATGTATGAACTGTTTTCACTATAATTGTAATATTATGCAATGTATGGTTGTGATAGTAATTTGTGTGTATACGTGCTGGCTACTGATCCAGGAACTAGCACAAGATGCATATTTAGATCCTACATTTAATGATAAGTCTGCGTCAAAAAAGGGAGGGTCTTACACCTGTCCTCAACTTCACTGCGGTCTACTCGTACCTAAGGGCACTTCCAATGCAGTTACTAAGATGGTTTCTTAGGTTGCCATGTAGGCATGTGTGCTGATGTGGCATGCAATTAATAAGGAGAGAGAGGTGAATCGTTTCTTCCATATGAAACGGATACTTCAACCGGATGAAACGAGTAGGAAACGAACGTGAACTGCATTGAGCGTTTCTTCCCCGATCCCGTGCGCCTTCGCTGTCGCTCTGCCTCCCGCGAAATCGCCGCGCAGGGCGCCAGGGCCTCCCGCGAAATCTCTCCAGCGCCTCCCGACGCCGCTTATTTCAAATACCAATTAATGTTAGAAAAAGTACTAAGAAACTATGCATTGGAGCTATTGTTTCTAGCTCTTCATTAAATACTCTCTCTCTCCTCTAAGCGTGCCCTAATGCACTCCGACGTAGGTGCCACCACCTCTTTCGTCGAGCTCTTCGACGCACCGAGCTTCCACGTCCGCGGCCGCTACAGCCCCGCCATGGCCCCGACGACGAGATGTCCGCACTACAATTAGCACTGCACTCCGACTATGGCAAATAGCATTTGCAGCATACGCATAAACAACTAGTCGTTGGTAGAAAGTGTATTTGTTGGATGAATTTGAGCAATCACCAGAGACAATGAAACAGAGTCTATGGCTCCGAGTTTTAATCCGTTTAGCTGGGTTTCTCCCAGATTCTAATAGAAACAGCTCGGTTCCAAGTTGCCAAACGGGATCTTAATCATTCTAGGATTGCAAGATTGCGCTCTAATCCGTTAAAATATTTCATTTCACCGCTATATTATTAGCTTGTTGATTCGAATCTCAAACTGTTCGGTAACATAGTTGAGAGGCCTAATTGAAAAAAGAAGAACGGTTTAGAGGCTTAAAAGACCGCAAGCTAGCTAGGTCTGCCTTAAAAACATAATATGTATCACAATAGCCACAAGAGTTGATGATGCATCCAAGAGGTAAGTTGGCAGAATCAACGCTGGTTATGCATCAATATTTCGGCAATTTCACTATGCAAGGACACGTAGAAGCTGAACGCAGCAGAGTACTGACCGTGCATGGAAGATGGAACCAAACCTTTTTTTATTTTTACCAAAAGGAAAACCAGGAAAGCACTAAATTTCGTAAAACTACACCTCTCGGTACCGCCGAGCTCGCCACGCCCAACAACTGCTGCTTGTCCTGGCCAACAGATGCACACACTGAGAGAGGATATCTCAGGCCTACACTACAACACATCGGGCTTTTAATGGCGCCTATAAATGCCTTTAAAACCTTATAAATGCCTTAAAAAGATTTTAGATGGCGTCAGGAAAAGTAATTGGCGGCGCTTAATTATAACGGATCCCTCTATTCGTGGCATTTAAAATCAGAGGTGCACAATGACTTCCCAGGAGGTCACCCATCTTATTACTACTCTTGTCCAAGCACGCTTAACTTCAGAGTTTTTATAAGATCTAGTACTTTAGTGGTGGTATGATCACATCTGATATATAATGCGTCCCTCCTCCCCTTAACCCCGTTAAACACCCGAACACCGATTTTCAATTATTTCAAATTAGCAAATTATTGAGGTAATTAGCAAAATCATCATGCGATAAGATCTCCAATTATATTCTTTTGGTCACCAATTCTAGTTTGCAAATACGAAATCCGAGCATATTTCTTAAAATAGACATAACTTTTGACTCGTACCTCCAATTGGGGCGTTCTTAGGCTAATTGGAAAGATAACGAAAAGTAGCATCTGAAATTGATAAGTGTCACAAAATCAGATGTTCGAAAAAATTTGAATTTTCAAACAAAATACCAACAAAAATTGAATTTTCGGACAAAATTTGAAATTTTAGATAAAATATCATCGAAAATGAAATATTTGGACAGAAATTATTGCAAATGGAATATTAGTTTCAATTATTTAAAATATAATATTATTTAATTTCAATTCTTTCAAATTCCCCGGTGTGGTATTCACGTTTATAAACGCCGTGGTAGAGTCTACCCGCAGCGCTTATAAACGCCGGGAAATCCACTCTATACCGGGCGTTTATAAGCACCGTGGAAGATCAGAACCGGCGTTGATAAACACCGGTATAGAGTGGAATTCCCGGCGTTTATAAGCGCCGTGGAAGATCAGAACCAGCGTTTATTAACGCCGGTATAGAGTGGAATTCCCCGGCGTTTATAAGCGCCGTGGAAGACTGTAACCCGGCGTTTATAAACGCTGGTATAGAGTGGAATTCCTGGCGTTTATAAGCGCTGTGGAAGACTGTAACCCGGCGTTTATAAATGCCGGTATAGAGTGGAATTCCCCGGCGTTTATAAACGCCGTGGAAGATTCTAACCCGGCATTTATAAATGCCTCGAATGATAAAAAACGCCGGCTTTAGCCTTATTAGGGGTGTTTAGATTAAACGCCGTGTAAAATAAACGCCGGGAAATCCATGTTATCTTGTAGTGCTACCGTGGAGTAGTTTCTTCTTTCACAATTATGATCGTAAAAGACACACCAAGCCTAGCCAGAGGCCCTAGTCAACTACACAAGGCACAAGCAAGCATATCAAGGCATCGATTTCTTAGGGTGCATTTGGTTACCTGTACTATGTGGTACATGTATAGGATGATTTAAGAAAAAAAATTATCCATGCGTTTGGTTGCTTGAATGAAATCATTCCATCCTGGATCAAGTAATACAAATTTGAGAAATATTCCCTTTAGATGCTGAATCATCTCATTCACTCAAAATAATAGAATTAAATGGTACAGGATCATCCCATCCCACTAAACCTCATCCCATAAACCCAACACACCCTTACAGTACAGCCAGAAAATCAAACAAGAGTCGAGAGCAGACATCAAATCAACCAACGAGGGGATTGACGAACCTGAGAAATGGCTGTTTTGTCGAACGGTAGCCGGCGCAGTACTCGTTGCAGACGCAGTCCCTGAGAGTGTGTTAACAAAGTAGCTTCTCATGCAGTTGATGACTTGGTATGATATATATAGGAGATTTTCATGCTTGGTTAATTGATAGCGCGCGAGGACGAGGCCGTCCTTGTCTCCTTGACTGATCGAGCTGCCTCGCGGTGACCGCCAGCTACTACATTTAATTTAATTATTACTATTTCAGCAACTCCTAACCTACCACATGTCCACTGCATGTCTGCCCGTCTTTGCAGTCAGAGTCGCATGCATGCCTGAGTTTTATACATAAAAGGTAAGGTCTTGCTTTTTGTTTGATACGATAAAATTAAGGAATAATTAATGATTTATCCTTATTTATATATGTCATCTCTATAATGTATCATTGACATACGAATCCTAGAGCCACGTGTCAGAGACAGATGGAGCAAATTATCAATTGCACCATAAATGATTAAATCTCCCAATGTACTTCCTCCGGTCTGGTAATATCTGTCGTTTTGGACATCGACATGGTCTTCAAAACACAACTTTGACCGCTAATTTTTATTATAATATATTTATAAAACCCAATAAAATTATAATATTACGAAAGTACTTCTCGAGGCAAGTCTACACACATAAAATTATAATTTTTATGTATCCAATTTAAATATTTAAAAATATATTGTTAGTCAAAGCTTCGGAAGTTTGACCATCACTATATCCAAAACGACATGTATTATCAAACCGGAGGGAGTACGGCTGTTGCACTTCTTTGACTGAACACTGAACCAGACACAAAGCAAATAATAATAATTGAATGACATGTCTTAACATATATCATATTTTGCTTTGGTTTCAAAAACATGTAAGACGGTAGACGCATTGCATTTGTCTTCTTGCAAGCATACAAAATAATTAAATCCCACTTGGATAAAAGAATTGATCTTTTCAAAAACATGTAAGATGGTAGATGTATACTGCTAGGACTCATCAACATGTACAACTAACAAATATATTAAGACTTTTCCTATTTAACAGCTAAGTTTTTTTTTTCTCGGATTAACATAGGAATTTCTAGTTTTTTTTTCATGAATTTGAGATTTTCTAGCTTTTTATGTCTAGAAGTAACGTGAGGGCTCCTAAAGAAGTCTCTAATATATATATATATATATATATATATATATATATATATATATATATATATATATATATATATATATAGAGGGCATACCGTGAAAACCACGTGTAAAAGTTTTGAAAAATTCTCAAAAAATTATCATAGGTAGGGGAGGTGAGGTTCTACAACCCTGTAAAATTTGAATGCCAAACTCAATCGCATTTGAAAGAAATGAAAAAAACAAATTCAGTATGAATAGTACTATTCATTGTTTAGCACTATTCATTTTGCAATTTGTTTTTTTCATATCTTCCAAATGCGATTGAGTTTGGTATTCAAATTTTACAGGGTTGTAGAACCTCACCTCCCCTACCTATGATAATTTTTTGAGAATTTTTCAAAATTTTTACACGTGGTTTTCACGGAGTTTTCACGGTAAGGGAGGTTTGCACTGAATATGCCCCCATATATATATATAGAGATATATATATATGTCATGGTCCTGATTTCTTCATGTGTATGGTCATGGGGGTAAGCAAGTAATTTCCCCTCCCCAAATTTTCCCCACTCCTTTTCTCTCTCCCTTCCCACTCATCTCTCTCTCTCTCTCCCCTTTCCCACCCGGTTTCCCCACCCACCCCCATCTCTCTCTCCCCTCCCCATCCCCACCCGATTCCCCACCGCTCGCTCGCCCCCCCCTGGGGCGACGCCGCCGGCTCCTCCCTTGTGCCCGGCTCGGCCGCTTCTTGCGCCCGGCGCCGCCGTCCCTGCGCCTTCCCTCCCTACGGCCCGGCGCCACCGGGCGCTTCCTGCTGCCGGCGCCGCCGGGGCCTCCTCCTGCCCCCCCTCCGGCCAAGCAAGCCGGCGTCGCCACCTCCCCGGCCGTCCTCCACCACGCCGCGATCCCCACTCCCCTTCTTTGCTCCTCCCAGATCTGGCCGGTACCCCTCCCCATTGCCTCCTTTTGGTGTATGGTTTTCAAGGCATGCCTTGTGTTCGATGAAATGCCTAAATGATTTAGCTAGAGCCTACCGGTGATTGATATTCATAGGATATATACATAGTTATGTTCATGACAAGTGGTGTATGCATTCGAGGTTTGTATATTCGTGATTAAGGGATAGAGTTGGGGTAGGGCTGTTTAAGTCAAAATCATTTTTGTTAGTTGTGTATCGTCCGAAGTTCAATAAGATTTATATTATTTCCTCATCTCAAGTTTCCGTTGGCAAATGTTAGATTGTTGGTGATGTGTATGCCCTCTTAATTAATGGGGTTGAATTGAGTGACACACGTTTGGAGATGAACCTGATGTTGTAGTCGTGGAAATCCTTTGTGTCTAGGGTTGTTGGGTTGTTCTTGAGTTCTAGTGCTAAACTCTATTGTTGTTTGGAGGGACCGACGAGTTGGAACTCGTTCTCGCGATAGAGGTTGGCAATGCTTAAGCTTTGGTGGTTTTTGCCATATGTTTGTTGAAATGCTAAGCAATATGGAAGATTTGGAATATAAATTAGTATACGGCGGTATGGCTAATGAATTCATTGCATAGAAAATGTTGAAGTTTGACGCTATGACCTAAGGGTGAGTTACTGTCCTTAGTCGGTGTTGCGAAGGTGTTATTAAAGTGTCTTGCAAGTTGAGAGGTGTCGTGTGTTCCCGATTGAAATGCTTAGGAATATGCTTGGGGTCTTTACGCTTTTATTCGTGGGGTGGGTACCAAATAAGAAACTTAGTGGGTGATGAGCAATTAAACCACTAGCTATAAAGCTTCTGATCTAAATAGTGTTGAGCCAATCCTAGTGTTGTTTAGCCTTTATTGTGGAGTTTCGCAATTGTATTCCTTTTTGGTTGTGAATGCTTGCTTATTGTTTTCAATTCTCATTACATGTCATCGGCATAGCATGCATCTCATTTCATACATATGTGTCGTGTAGAGAACGATCACGCGGAGGATCGAGTGGCCGCGATCGAGGGTGATCACGGTGAGCAGGTTGTCACTGAGACTCCAGCAGAAGCATCAGGCAAGCACCTAAGCATATTTACCCCATTATATGATTTTATCTTTGAGAATTAAATTGCTTATTTAGACGATTAGGTATGCATTAGGAGTTAAATGGTGGTAATAGTTTTTAGAACCTACTTGCTGCACATACACTCCTTGATACTTGTAGAACACTTCCTTTGGAACGAGTATATGGGTAATTATAACGTGTCCACGCTTAGAAAGGCTTAGATGTCGGGTTCGGGCCAAGTGACGGAGGGTTCCGTCACTTGCGGTTGTTATTATTACGAACACACTACATTATTTCGGACTTGGAATTGGGAAAGGTTTGGAAAGAAAAAAATTGTGGACCGGGCGGGGAGTTGGTTCATTTGGGTACGGAGACTCAAATGTGTAGCCCCGCCTGTGTCAGTTAAGGACCGATCCGTAAGTGGAATAAGATCGAGCACACCCCGGTTGGTCGCATGCCCGATTATGGTACGGTAAGCCACTCTTTCTCTCATACGGAATCGATGGACCGTAACTTCCTGTGGTTGGACGTGGTTGAGGGCGAGGCTTAGGCCGACTCTCGAGCGCCAAGCCGGGCTTGGGGCTGCTTGAGGGGGTGCTAGGTTTTAGGACCACAGGAGGACGCTTCAGCGATTGGGTATGATTGGGAGGGGGTTGACACGAGGCCCTTCGTGGTACGTGTCGTGCGATCAATGCTTCCCTGCAGGGTTAATTAAGCGATTCGAATTGCCGCGCTCTCGGATATGAGCAAGCTTGATCCGAACTTCTTCTGCGTAGTAAATAACTTGAACTTGTGGTTCGCCGTTGGGCTTGAGCTTTAAAATGGTTATGTATTGCTCTACCTTAATTGTTGTTAATTTCAATCTCACACTAGAAGTAAGTGCGGTCTATAACTGCTTTAAACTTGTAATCGGTTCGATTGTCGCATTTATACTACAAATGTTAATGCTTTTCCGCACTTTTACCTTAAGCTTAATCCTTGCTACAACTAAATGCATAATCCTTTGGAGTCGGTCATATATGGACCCCCGGGTAAGTCTTGCGAGTACCTTTTGTACTCATGCTTCTGCTTTGTGGTTTTTCAGGTGAGGATCAGGTTGAGTGCGAGTTCTGCCGTCTTGCCTCTCGGTGGTGGGCGGGGCACCGAGTAGAGGCTTGCCGACGCTGCTTATACCGGGAGTGTTCAAAGCGTAACACTTCCGGGATTTGTCTTACTTTTGCTAAATGCATTCTTTTGTTGTATAGATAGATGCGGTTCGTTGGTCTTTTGGATTTGGCAATAGGCGCTTAAGTGTATGTCGGGCTCCGTTTGCGTTTTCTTTTTTCAAATCTTCTTTGTAGTCTTTGTGGATGTCGCATTTACTTTCGTTATATATATATGTACTGAACTGTGTTTTCTTGTCTGCTGAGTGGATGTCCATAGGTTCTAGGTGGGTCATGCCGAAATTTTTCGTTTTTCGGAGTCTTGGTCTTTTTCCCCGTTCTTGCTTAGTTTAGAGTTTTGGAGTTGTTTTAATCTTGGTGCGGTGGTTGTCGGGTTCGTCCTTGTGCCGTGTGTTTCTGCTTGCGTGTGGTTTGGAAGGTTTCGGGTTCGTTGCCCCCTTTATGCAAATTGAATTGATATCGTATTAGTTTCCGGTATGCAGGGATCCTGGGCGCGTTTCGGGTCGCATACCGGGGGAATACCGGGGTTGTTGTCGAGTCGTTTGGATGTTCGTAGGGTTGTCTCTGTTGGGCTTGGGTATTAGCATCAGGATCACCTCCGGTGATTGGTTGCTAGGATCCAAATCCGATGGGAACAACTGTTCATCCAACAACTCGAGGACGATCTGGGCGGCTCCTCACAAGTTGGTATCAGAGCAAGGTGCATAAAGACGAACTTAAACTTGACGACCACTTAGGTGATTGATTAGGACTTGCATGATGCATTAGGTAGAGCTTAGTACTGATTACCGCCCTAGGTATATATTTAGGAGAGTTACGTTAAATGGTGAGCGTGGGAGAAACGATTACGTTGGAATCGTGCATCCATACTATGCATATGAGGTTCATGTCATGTCATGCATGCATATGTTTACCATGTCATTGTGCATCATACTTTGTGCTTTTGTGTGGGATTAACTTGTGTCGTCTGTCTTGATGGTGACAGAATGCGACCGTGGGGCTTCCACCTCTGGGGTGATGGAGGGGCGGGCGGCAGAGCCGAGAGGGTGCTGTTCCGCCACCTCCTCCCAACGTGTTGGACATTCTGCAATGACCGAGCAGCACCAGGAGGCGACCAACCGGATCCTGGAGATGCTAGTCCAGACCGGGTCGGCCGCGGTGGCAGCGGTGATGGGCGAGTCGGCCCACCGGCTATCTCGACTTCACCGACACCGCAGCTCACCGGTCTTCTCACGGGCCACCGACCCGTTGGAGGTAAACGATTGACAGCTGCGCCGCGATAGAGCGTAAGTTTGCTCTTATCGATCGTAGGGAGTTCGAAGGCCCACATCGCGGCGCAGCACCTCCAGGGCCCAGCTGGTGCTTGGTGGGCCAATTTGCAGTGATGCGACTGCCGGGCACCGCCATTTACTTGGGCTGAGTTCCGTGAGGCGTTTCGGGTGTACCACATCCCGAAGGGCCTCATGGACATGAAGAAGCAGCAGTTTCTCACCCTCCGACAGCTCGGCAAGTCGGTGGTTGACTACTCGCAAGAGTTCAACTACCTGGCGCAGTACGCCCCGGAGGAGGTCGACACCGACCAGAAGAAGCAAGGTCGGTTTGTGTAACACCCCAAAATTTTGCTTTTCTTAAATTCATGTGTGATCTGGCACTTTGGTGAATTTTTGGAATTTTCTGGAATTTATTTGGATTTATTTGGAATTTATTTGAATTTATTCCATTTTGAAATAATTAAAGAATTTAATTTTGCAAATAAAATTTTGTTGGAAATATTTTATTTGAGTCCAAAATGATCCAAAGTATTTTCCAGAATTTTTCTGGAATTTTTCTGAGTCTTTTGCTATTTTTAATGAATTAAATGAATTAAATGAATTACTGGGAATTATTTTAAATATTAAATCGCTGGAAATTCAACTCGGTCGAAAGTATCGTGTTCATCCGATCGAAGTCGAACCGAAGTCGGACTCGAGTCCGAGCCGAGCCACGTGACTCGATCAAACCAAATTAAAACCCTAATCGATCCCAACCGTTGGATCAAGATCCAATTACCGAGATCCGCCCGTCATCGCTTTCGGTCGAATCCGGCCGGATCCGATCGCGCCCACGCGATCGTGGCCGTTGATCGCGCTAATGCGGACGGGCCGGTGTCGTCGTCCTTCTCCGCCGAAGTCCGAGCCGGACTCGCCGCCGCGCCGCCGTGTAGAATTAGGTTTTTGTCTCGGGCACGAACGCCGAGGCTATTTAAAGCCCTGGTCACGCCCCGAGGTTGCCCTCATCCTTGCGCACCCGTTTCCCCGAGCCATCTCGCCTGAGCCGCCGTCGTTTGCCCGTGCGAGCTCGCCGTAGTTGGAGGAGGTGACCGCCGCGGTTTACGCCGTTTTCCGCCGACGTCCGTCGTCTTCCACCGAGAAGAAGCCCAGATCCGGAGTCCCCGCTTCGAGACGCATCCGAAGAGACCACCCACTTCGCCGGAACGACCCCGGAGCGCCGTCGGGCTCGTCGTCGTCTCCGTCTCCGGTGGCTGCAGCTCCGCCGCGTCGCCATCGCCCTCGCGAACTCTGAGCGCCGTCCGATCTTGATCGTGCGGTTGAGGTGAGTTCACGTGTTCCAAACCCGATTAGATCTGGACCGTTGGATCAAGATCCAACGGTTCACAATCGCCACGTGCCGTAGTAGTGATTTTTATAGGATTAGATCTGGACCGTCCGATCTAGATCGAACGGCCCACGATCATCGAGTAGATTCAACGTGTTAACCCTGGAATCTAATCGCGGCCGTTGAATCTCAAATCAACGGTCGAGATTGCGCCACATGTCGGGAAGTTGGGCCAAGCGGCCGGTCGGCCATCCGCAGCAGCGTGCGTGTAATGGCCCGACCGCCAGGAAACCCGGCGTGTCGAGAAACCCGCGTGTCAGCGGCCGACCCGATAAGCGCTGGCGTCACCCATGACGTCGCGGTGGGTCCCACCATCGCCGCAGTAAGTGAGCCCGGTACGTCGGCGATGACGCTCACCGAGTGGACCCACATGTCGACCGCGTGAAGTCGTGGACCGAGTCCACAGTGGACCCGAGCCGAGCGTGGACCAAGTCCATGGACCGGTGACGTCGCGAGGCCAATCAAAGGCTGCCACGTGTCCATCTTGGCGCCAATAATTAATTTTCGAAAAAGAAAATGATTTATTAATTCGAAATATTGATTCAAATTTAGATTCAAACTTCAAACGCTTATAACTTTTGCGCTTTCAACTCCGATTTGAGTGATTCAAATTTCTAAATTTGTATAAAATTGAGATCTACCTAAATATAAATTTTATTTAATTTTGGACTAAAGTTTTCCTCTGTAAAATTATTTAATTGATTATTTAAACTTTAAATAATCATAACTTTATGCTTTTAACTCCAAATTTGGCGATTCCAGTTTCTAAAAATCCATAAAATTATGTTCTTTCTGTTTGTGGATTTTATTTGGATGTTTGGACACTTTTTTCCTATTGTTTATTTGCGTATTTGCTATTTGCACGCTTCTGAGTAGACGTTGAAGTCTTGGGAAGGATTCGAAGGAGAAGTATTGACTCGGGATCCAACTCAAGACCAAGAGCAAGTACTTTTTGAAGGCAAGTTGTGCTTTGACCATGTTGATCCTATTTGAAATCTATTTTGATTTAAACTATTGCATGCTAGTTCAATTAGAAAGATACTTTGTTTAAACACAGGGTTAGATAAGTACCAATTTGCTTTGTATGACACCTTGATTACTTAAGTATGTGCCATGACCCTTTGTCACCCTAGTTGTGGTTTACTAGTGGGACATTATTAAATTGCCAACATGGGTTTAGACCGTTGTAGTATCTTGCTTAGACACACTACGTGCTCATGACATGATTTTGGACAATCAAATGCTAATATTGACTTAATGATATATTGAACCTGTTTTGGAAAGGTATCATGTGATGTTGATGGCACGTGGTGCATGGTAATCAAGCGGGGTTTGATAAACGATTTCGGCCAGGGGCATGTGGCAAGAGTAATCAGGTGGGCGATTTGTGGCGTTGGGAATGTTGATTTGGTTCTTCGGGTAGTCTTGCCCTGGTCACCCTAAGGACTTAACCTTGCAAGCCTTTGAACTGGGTCTAACGTGCAACCACATGTCCTGTAATGGGACGGACCTAGTTGACTAAGTTGCTAATAACGTACTGTGGGACCTCGGGAGGTCAACTACACCCTTTGTGTAAGTTGTGCGGAGGCGTCACGGGGCCGAGGCCAGTACCCATCTAACGATTGATTGGCCTAGACTTCGCCTTAAGCGAAGGGAAGGGTTAGTGCGCAATAACCTGGGAGGACCACTTGTATTGTTAGAGGTTTCCGAAAGACTTTGTTCAGGAACTCGCCTTTGTGGTGTTTGACTGTATCTTGTGGGTAAAGTGCATAACCTCTGCAGAGTTTAGAATCTATTCGAATAGCCGTGTCCGCGGTATTGGACATCGCTGGGAATTACAATCAAGGGTTAGATTTTCTCAAAAATAACTTTGGTTTGAAAGGTGGGTTGGTTTAATAACTTGAAGATGATGGAAATGTGGTTTAGGATGGGGAAAATGTTTATTAAATTTCTTGAAAAGTTATTTATGCTTTACTTATTTCTCTTGCTTTGAATCTACTTATATTACTTTTCAAATCTTTGTTTCTTTGCCAAATATACCTTGAGCTATTCCTTTGTACCAAGCCATGCATATAGTATATTAGCTTGCATTCTGCATGACTTGCCGAGTACCAAGTACTCACCCTTGCCTCAACACAACATTAGTTGAAGAGGAGACTACGCCCACTTTGGAGGAGGAACTCCGGGAGGATCCCTCTACTTAGGGAAGCGAGCCCGGTCGGTTGCCTGTGGTATCTTTGGATGGCGCCACGAATTATTTGATTTTCCGCTGCTATTATTTTTCTCTGAATAAGTTTCGCCTTGCGAAACATACATTTGTAACTTGACCATAAGGTCGAGTAACTTGATTTAGTTATTTAAATAAAGTACTTTATTGGTATCGAGTGGTATGATTGTGATATTTACCGATGTTAAGGCTGTGTGTGCACTAAGCGCGTTCTGGACTAGTGCTGAATACCTGAGAGGTCCGGATTTGCAAATTCGGGTCCCGGCGCTTGTGAGAGTGGCTGACGGCGAAGATGCAAGATAGGTCATCCGTCTGCGACTTGGCGACTACAATGACCTGGTGAGCAGCGCGATCATCTGTTGAGCTCAAGATGCGGGCTCATCGGGAGGAGAAGAAGAGGAAGCGGGCGACCGTACTCAGTGGCGGCGGCTTCGCGGGCTCAGGTGGTCTCGTATCGGCCCGAGGCCGTCTGCTCGGCGCCGTCTCGATCGGTCCACGGCAGCCCGGCCGTCGGTTGCCGCTACCGACCCACGACCACCACTACCGCCACCGGCGAGCGGCGGCCGGTCCCGGTCCGGTCCGTGCTACAATTGCGGACGCGGGCCACTTCATCGGGACTGCCCATTCCCACGTCGGGAACGCGATGCGGCGCTCCACGGCCAGGGCACGACAGCACCGCCGCCGTTACCTACGTCGGCCGAGGCGGCGTCACCTTAAATCGGCCGAGGCGGTTCCTGAGGCTCCGCCGTGCTAGGCTGATGCGTTTCTTGTTGAGGGCATGAGGCTAGAGTGTTGTTTGATTCGAGGGCCTCCCATTCTTTTGTTCGCACGGGGTTTGCGAGCGACATCGGATGAGGGTCGATGTCGGTGTCACCTCCTTTACGATTGAGGCACCAGGAGTCGAAGATCATGGTCGAGCAGATGGTTCGGAAAGGCGATGGTTCAGATTCGAGGGATTCCGTTCCTTTGTCGACTGCTTGTCGCTTCTAGACCTTCGGGGAATAGATGTCATCCTGGGGATGAGTTGGGTGACACGACGGCCAGGTGTTTTGGATTCTTTGTAGTCGTACCTGTCACTCCGAGAAATCCGAAGGCGGCCGACTCACTCTACTTCTTAATGAGAACAAGGCCACCTTGTGTTCGCTAAATGGGACGAAGTTGAAGAGCTGGACTCGATTCCCGTGGTGTCCGAGTTTCGGATGTGTTCCCAGAATTACCAGGAATGCCGCTGATCGGGACATTGAGTTCGTCGTTGAGCTCCGACCAGGACTGCTCAGGTGTCCAAGCGACCGTCTGGGATGCCGCCAAGCAATTAGGTGGTGAAGACCCAGCTGAAAGGATTGATGGACAAGGGGTTCATCCGACCGAGCTCCTCGCCTTGGGGCTGTTCGGCTTTGTTTGTGACCAAGAAGGATGGTTCTCTGCGCCTCTGCGTTGACTACCGTCCTCTGAATGCAGTCACCGTCAAGAACAAGTACCCATTGCCCCGGATCGACCTCCTGTTTGATCAGCTGACGGGTGCACGGGTATTTTCCAAGATTGATCTGAGGCTCGGCTACCATCAGATTAAGATCCGAGCCGAGGACATCCCGAAGACTGCTTTCTCCACCGGTCTGGGCTCTACGAGTATACCGTGATGTCGTTCGGCCTCACGAACGCGCCGGCATACTTTATGTACCTGATGAACTCCATATTCATGGAAGAGCTGGATTCCTTTGTCGTCATCTTCATCGACGACATTTTGATATATTCAGCCAGTGAAGAAGAGCACGCCAGACACCTTCGCATTGTTCTCGGGCGACTCAGGGAGCATCGCCTGTATGCGAAGTTCAGCAAGTGTGAGTTACGGTGAGGAAGTGTCATTCTTGGGACACGTCCTTTCTAAGCGAGGCGTGGCGGCTTGATCCGAGCAAGGTACAGGATGTACTCAAATGGGAGCAGCCAAGGCCCATCCACGGACATCCGCATGATTTTCTTGGATCAAGCCGGGTATTATCGCCGTTTCATCCAGGACTTCTCAAAAGATTGCGGCCGATGACTGAGCTGCTCAAGAAGGGGTTGAATTCAGATGGTCGGTGGTGTGAGAGCGCCTTCCGGACACCTGAAGCAACGTCGACTACGGCTCTGTCCTCACTCGGTAGGATATCCACGATCCTTTTGAGGTGTATTGCGTCGTCGGGCATTGGGCTGCATTTGTGTGCTCTTGCAAGAAGGCCGAGTCGTTGCCCTCGCATCTCGGCAGTTGAAGCATCATGAGAGCACTACCCCACCCATGATTTGGAGCTTGCGGCGGTGGTGCATGCCTTGAAGATCTGGTGCCACTATCTTCACGGGAACAAGTGCAATATCTATACTGATCATAAAAGTCTCAAGTACATCTTCACCCGAGGCGAGATCTGAATATGAGGCGGCGGAGATGGCTTGAGCTGATCAAAGACTACGATGCGGAGGTACATTACCACCCGGGGAAGGCGAATGTGGTAGGCGACGCATTGAGTCGCAAAGCTCAATGCAACTACTTTACTCTCCAGTCCCGAGTGTCTCTCTTTGTGCCGAATTCCAAAGACTCGGCTTGGAGATGGGCGGCGAGGATTCATAGCCAATATCGAGTTGAGGTCTACATTGCTCGATCAGATTCGAGAGGCACGGTCGAAGGATGGAGAGGTGACCAAATCCGGATAAATTGAAATTGGGGCAAGCTCTTTGAGTTTCGCCTAGATGATCGAGGAACCGTGTGGTTCGGCGACCGCATAGTTGTCCCTGATGACCAGGAGTTGAAGCGAAGGATTCTCGATGAGGCGCATAACTCCTTGCTTACCATTCACCCGGGCAGCAACAAGATGTATCAAGACCTGAGACGGCAGTTTTGGTGGGCTCGCATGAAGCGTGAAGTTGCTCGCTATGTGTCTGAGTGCGACGTCTGCAAGCGGGTGAAGGCCGGACACCTCAAGCCAGCCGGTACTCTTCAGCCTCTTCCTGTTCCAGTTTGGAAGTGGGAGGATGTCACCATGGACTTCATTACCGGCCTGCCGACCACTTCCTCAGGCCATGACTCAATTTGGGTGATCGTCGACCGATTGGCCAGTCCGCGCACTTTCTGGCTGTCCGGACCACTTACTCGACCAAGAGATATGCAGAGCTATATATCTCTCGGATCGTGTGTCTCCATGGAGTGCCGAAACGGATAGTGTCAGACCGAGGCTCTCAGTTTGTCTCTCGGTTCTGGAGAAGCCTACATGAAGCTTTAGGCACGAAGTTGCTCCACAGTTCAGCATACCACCCTCAGACTGACGGTCAGACCGAGAGGGTCAATCAGATCCTCGAGGACATGTTGAGGGCTTGCATCTTGTCCTACGGGAAGAAGTGGGAAGAGTGTCTCCCGTACGCCGAGTTTGCGTACAACAACAACTACCAAACCAGTATCCAGATGTCCCCGTTTGAGGCACTATATGGTCGCAGTTGTCGAGCACCGCTGAACTGGTCAGAAAGTGGAGAACGCTCCTTAATTGGGCCTGAGTTAGTTGTGGAGGCGGAAGAAAAGGTGAAGACTATCCAAGAGAATCTGAGGATAGCGCGGTCGCGACAGAAGAGTTATGCTGATCGCCGTAGGAGACCCCTCTCCTTCGACATTGGCAACTTCGTCTATCTGAAGGTTTCTCCTCTCCGTGGCACCCGTCGATTCGGGGTTAAAGGAAAGTTGGCCCCTCGCTACATAGGTCCGTTTCGGATCCTTGGAAGGCGTGGTCAGGTGGCATATCAGTTGGAGCTCCCTCCCTCACTCGAGATGGTCCACGATGTCTTCCATATCTCGCAATTGAAGAAGTGCCTCCGTACTCCCTTTGAATCTCTGGAAGTGGATGACCTCGAAGTTCAGCCTGAACCTGATCTATCATACCAAGAGCATCCTATTCGAGTTTTGGAGGAGGCCGAACGCAAGACTCGTAGGAAGACTCTCAAGTTTTACAAGATTCAGTGGAGCAATCACACTGAAGATGAAGCCACTTGGGAGCGGGGGGATCACTTGAAAGGCGAGTATCCCGAGTTCTTCCAAGCCATGTAAGTGCTTCAACCCTATCCCTTCGCAGATGTTGTCTATGTGAAGTTCCTTTCTAGCGATGTACTCGTTTTGAATCTCGGGGCGAGATTCCCCTAAGGGGGGAGGATTTGTCATGGTCCTGATTTCTTCATGTGTATGGTCATGGGGGTAAGCAAGTAATTTCCCCTCCCCAAATTTTCCCCACTCCTTTTCTCTCTCCCTTCCCACTCATCTCTCTCTCTCTCCCCATTCCCACCCGGGTTCCCCCCCCACCCCCCGCTCTCTCTCCCCTCCCCATCCCCACCCGATTCCCCACTTTCGCTCGCCCCACTGGCGGCGCCGGCTCCTCCCTTGTGCCCGGCTCGGCCGTGCCCGTCTTGGCCCGGCCCGTCCCCTGCGCCTTCCCTCCCTACGGCCGGCGCCACCGGGCGCTTCCCTGCTGCCGGCGCCGCCAGGGGCCTCCTCCTGGCCCCCCCTCCGGCCAAGCAAGCCGACGTCGCCACCTCCCCCGGCCGTCCTCCACCACGCCGGCGATCCCCCTCCCACTGCTGCTCCTCCCAGATCTGGCCGGGTACCCCCTCCCCCATTGCCTCCTTTTGGTGTATGGTTTTCAGTGCATGCCTTGTGTTCGATGAAATGCCTAAATGATTTAGCTAGAGCCTACCGGTGATTGATATTCATAGGATATATACATAGTTATGTTCATGACAAGTGGTGTATGCATTCGAGGTTTGTATATTCGTGATTAAGGGATAGAGTTGGGGTAGGGCTGTTTAAGTCAAAATCATTTTTGTTAGTTGTGTATCGTCCGAAGTTCAATAAGATTTATATTATTTCCTCATCTCAAGTTTCCGTTGGCAAATGTTAGATTGTTGGTGATGTGTATGCCCTCTTAATTAATGGGGTTGAATTGAGTGACACACGTTTGGAGATGAACCTGATGTTGTAGTCGTGAAATCCTTTGTGTCTAGGGTTGTTGGGTTGTTCTTGAGTTCTAGTGCTAAACTCTATTGTTGTTTGGAGGGACCGACGAGTTGGAACTCGTTCTCGCGATAGAGGTTGGCAATGCTTAAGCTTTGGTGGTTTTTGCCATATGTTTGTTGAAATGCTAAGCAATATGGAAGATTTGGAATATAAATTAGTATACGGCGGTATGGCTAATGAATTCATTGCATAGAAAATGTTGAAGTTTGACGCTATGACCTAAGGGTGAGTTACTGTCTGTCGGGACCCCGAATTTGCAAATCCGGACCCTCTGTGTATTCAGCACTAGTCCAGGAACGCGCTAGTGCACACAGTCTTAACATCGGTATATATCACAATCATACCAAACGATACTATCAAAGTACTTTATTTAAATAATCAAAGGGTTACTCGACCTTATGGCCAAGTTACAAATATATGCCTTGCAAGGCAGAACTTATTAAAAGAGAAATAATAGCAGCGGAAAATCAAATAAACTTAGTGGCGCCATCCAAAGTATACCACGAGGCAATCGGTGGGCTCGCATCCCTAAGTAGGCGGGTCCTCTTGGAGTTCCTCCTCCGAAGCGGCGTAGTCTCCTCTTCAAGCGGTATTGTGTTGAGGCAAGGGTGAGTACTTGGTACTCGACAAGTCATGCCTGAGAATGCAAGCTAATATACTATATGCATGGCTTGGTACAAAGGAATAGCTTAAGGTATATTTATGCTTAAACAGCATTTGACAAGTAATATAGGTAGATTCGGCGGTAAAAACAAGTAAAGCATAAATAACTTTTCAAAAAGTTTAAATAACATTTTTCCCCATCCTAAACCATATTTCCATCATCTTCTTTGTTAAACCAACCTTCTCAAATCCAAGTTATTTTGAGAAAATCTAACCCTTATTTGTAATTCCAGAGCATTGTCGATCACAGTGGACTCGGCTATTCAAATAGATTCTACACTCTGCGAGAGGTTATGCACTTTACCCACAAGATACAATCCACTCACCACGTCGGTAGTGAATCGCCATACAAGAGTATGCGAATGAGCGATCATAACAAAGCCTTTGGAAGCCTCAAACAACACAGGTGGTCCTCTCCGGTTCGTGCTCTACACCATCCCTTCCCTTAGCCAAGGCGAAGTATGGGACCAACACACCGTTAGATGGGTACCTGGCCACGACCACGATCGCTCCGTACAATCACACAAAAGGTGTAAGCGACACCACTGAGGCTCCACAAGTGAGTCCTTAGCGACTTAGTCAACTAGGGCCGTCCCATTCCAGCCATGTGGTTGCAAGTATGACCCAGTTCAAAGGCTTGCAAGGTTAAGTCCTTAGAGTGACCAGGGCAAGACTACCCGAAAAACCAAATCAACACTCCCAATGCCACCTTTGGCCCACTGATTACTCTTGCCACATGCCCCGGTCATCTGTTTATCAAACCCGATTGATTACCATGCACCACGTGCCATCAACATCACATGATACTTTTCCAAAAGCAGGTTCAATATATCATTAAGTCAATATTAGCATTTGTTTATCCAAAATCATGTCATGAGCACGTAGCAGGTCTAAGCAGTATACTACAGCGATCTAAACCCATGTTGGCAATTTAATAATGTCCAACTAGTAAACCACAACTAGGGTGACAAAGGGTCATGGCACATACTTAAGTAATCAAGGTGTCATATATCAAATTGGTATTTATCTAACCCCCAGGTTTAAACAAAGTATCTTTCTAATTGAACTAGCATGCAATAGTTTAAATCAAAATAGATTTGAAATAGGATCAATATGGTCAAAGCACAACTTGCCTTCAAAAGTACTTGCTCTTGGTCTTGAGTTGGATCTGAGTCAACACTTCTCCTTGAATCCTTAGGCACTTCAACGTCTACTCGTAAAGCGTGCAAATAGCAAATACCCAAATAAACACTATGCAAAAGATCCCAAAACTCCAAATAAAATCCATAAACAGAGAGAACATAATTTTCTGGATTTTTAGAAAGCTGGAATAAATCAAATTTGGAGTTAAAAGCATAAAAGTTATGATTATTTAAAGTTTAAATAATCAATTAAATAATTTTACAGAGAAAAACTTTAGTCAAAAATTAAATAAAATTCATATTTAGGTAGATCTTAATTTTATACAAATTTAGAAATTTGAATCGCTCAAATCGGAGTTGAAGCATAAAAGTTATAAAGCGTTTGAAGTTTGAATCTAAATTTGAAATCATTATTCGAATTAATAAATCATTTTCTTTTGGAAATTAATTATTGCGTCGGCATGGACACGTGTCGACCTCTGATTGGCTGGTGGCGTCGGCCGGTCCATGGGCTTGGTCCATGCTCGGCTCGGGTCCACGGTGGACTCGGTCCACGGCTCACGTGGCCCGACATGTGGGCCCGCTCGGGTGACGTCATCGGCCGGCGTCGGCGGGGCTCGACCACGGCCGACAGTGGGACCTTTGGCGTCATGGGTGGCGTCGGCGCTTAGGCTGGGTTAGCCAGCGACATGCGGGCCTCGACACGCGGGCCGCGTGTCGGCGTCACTGCTGCCAGCGGCGTGGGCCAGCGGCCGCGTCGGTCCAACTTCCCGACACGTGGCGCAATCTCGTCCGTTGGTTTGAAAATCAGCGGCGCGGATTAGATCCAGGGTTAACACGTTGAAACTACTCGATGCTCGTGGTGGGCGTTCGATCTAGATCGGGCGGTCGAGATCTAATCCTATAATCGCCTTTGCTACGGACGCGTGGCGATTGTGAACCGTTGGATCTTGATCAGCGGTCGAATCTGTCGGGTTTCTAGGGTTTGGGAAACACGTGAACTCACCGTTGCCGTCCGATCTGGATCAGCGGTGCCGCAGCTTCGAGGGCGGCGATAGCGCAGCGGCGTTGGCTTGACCGGAGGCAGGGGCGGCGACCTTGCCGTCGGCGTTTACGGCGCTCCGGCGAAGTGAGGTACTCGAGCAGCGTCTCGTCTTGGGAATCCGGATGCAGGCTTGATGGCGGCGGAGGGCGGCGGGCGGCGGCAATATCGGCGTTTAATCGCGGCGAGCAGACTTCCAACTCCGGCGAGCAATAACGGCGAGGCGGTGGAGATCCTAGCGGCGCGAGCTAGGAGTTCGGAACGGCGTGGGATGGCGATCCTCGGGGTATGCCGGGCATTAAATAACCTCGGCGTCCGTGCGAAAGCGGAGACCTAGCTCTCCGCGGCGGACCGCGGCGGCGAGTCGGCTTCGGACTTCGGCGGAGCGATGAAATCGTGGCCGTCCACGTGGCACAACCAGCGGCCCACGATCGCGGCGACGGCCGGTCGATCAGGACCGCGGCTTCGAGTGCAGGTCGGACGGATCTCGGCCGTTGGATCTTGATCCAACGGTTGGGATTGATTAGGAGTTAGGAGTGGGTTCGGTCGAGTCAAGCGGCTTGGATCGGACTCGAGTCCGACTTCGGTCGGATGAAACGATGCTTGACCGAGTTGGATTTTCCAGTAATTAATATTTAAAATAATTCCCGATAATTCATTTAATTCATTAAAAATAGCAAATGACTCGAGAAAAATTCGAGAAAAATTCTGGAAAATATTTTGGATCATTTTGGACTCAAATAAAATATTTCCAACAAAAATTTATTTGCAAATTTAAATTCTTTAATTATTTCAAAATGGAATAAATTCAAATAAATTCCAAATAAATCCAAATAAATTCGAGAAAATTCCAAAAATTCACCAAAGTGCCAAATCACACATGAATTTAAGAAAAGCAAAATTTTGGGGTGTTACAAACCTCCCCTTAATAGAATCTCGTCCCAGAGATTCGGGGCTTACTAAAGGAATAGGTTTGGAAATTCTTTCTTCAAATCCTCTTCGCGCTCCCAAGTCGCTTCACTTTCTTCATGGTTGCTCCCTTTGAACTCTGAGAATCGGGTTGACTTGTTTCTAGTTTCTCGATCCATTGTGTCTAGAATCCTCACGGGGTGCTCCTTATAAGTCAAATCTTCTTGCAACTCAATTGACTCTAGCGGTGTGCATTTCCTCGGGAACTCGGAGACACTTCTTTAAGCTAGGACACATGGAATCGTCATGCACTCCTGCTTGTGTGGCAACTCCGGTGGTAGGCAACTTCACCTCTGCGACTCAAAATCTTAAATGGTCCAACATAGCAGGTGCGAGTTTCCCTTTGGCATGGAACCTCTTAACTCCCACGAGGCGTAACTCTGAGGTATACAAAGTCTTACGGTTCAAAACTCAAATCTCGCGACGATTGTCGGCATAACTCTTACATCGAGATTGGGCTATCTTCAACCTTTCCCTAATTATGGCGTCTGCTCTTGACCTCTTGAAGAATATCAGGCCCAAAGACACGGCGCTCGCGGTCTCATTCCAATTCAATGGTGTCAAGCCAGTCGACCATACTGATGCCTCAAAAGGTGACATCGTAAACTAGCACGATAACTATTGTTGTAACTAAACTCGGCATACGGCAAACTTTTATCCCAAGAGGTAGCATAAGCCAATGCACAAGCTCTTAACATATCCTCCAATCTGGTTGACTCTTTGATTCTGCCCATCCGTCTGTGGATGATAAGGTATCTTGAAGTTCAAGCGGGTCCCCATGGCTTCATGCAACTTATTCCGGAACCTTGAGGTAAATTGGGTACCTCATCGATACAATCCTCCTTGGCACTCCGTGCAAACAAACAATCTGATCATGTACAACTCTGCTAATTTATCTCCGAGTAAGTGGTCTTCACGGGGATAAAATGGGCTACTTTAGTCAAGCGATCCACTATAACCCATATGGAGTCATAACCTCCTTGAGTCTTTGGCAAACCCGGTAATGAAATCCATTAGATTTCCTCCCACTTCCACTCGAGGTATTTTTAGCGGTGTAGCAATCCTGTGGTTTCGATGCATTGCCTTGACTCTCGGCATCGTCGCACAATGCAACATGGTCGGCAACTTCACGTTTCATACTCGGCCACGAGAATCTCTCCTTGAGATCTGATACATCTTGGCGCTTCGAGGATGAATCAGTACTTAGAGTCATGGGCTTCTTCCAAAATCAGTTGCTTTAACTCCTTTTTGTTAGGCACACAAATGCGATCCTTCATCCACAACGTGCCTTGTTCATCAATTTGAAGTCCTCTACCTGCCTTCCTCCTTGATGGACTTAATCCTGCGGATCTGTCATCATCATACATCCTTCTCGGATCTGATCCTCTAGGGTAGGCTTTACTTCCAATGCGGCCAGAATCCGCTAGGTACAACCTCAATCTTCATCTTTGAAAATCCTCACATAACTCATCGACTTGTGGCTAGCAACGCACTCACGGTATGGCTTTTCCGACTCGAGCATCGGCTACTACGTTGGCCTTCCGGGATGGTAATGGATTCCAACATTATAGTCCTTGATCAACTCTAACCATCTCCTTTGCCTCATATTCGAGATCATTTGGGTGAATATGTACTTAAGGCTCTTATGATCCGTATACACCTCACATCTGTTTCCAATCGAGATAGTGGCGCCATATCTTCAAAGCATGCACTCGGCGGCTAACTCTAGGTCATGTGTCGGATAATTTTCCTCATGCGGCCTCAAGCGCCTTGATGCATAGCGGCGACCTTTCCATTCTGCATCGGCACACATCCAAGTCCTTGGCGATCGTCACAATAAATATCGAAGCTTTGAGCAACATCAGGTAGAACTAACACGGTCTTGATGTCAATCGCTTCTTGACTCTGAAATCCTTCCTCACATTCTGGCGTCCATGCAAACTTCTTTTCCTTCTTGACAATTGCGTAAGAGGTTTCGCAATTGTCGAAAAGCCTTCGATGAAACGCGGTAATATCCTGCCATTCCAAGGAAACTCGAATCTGGGTCACGATCTTGGTGCTCCCAATGTAACCACGGCTTCTACTTTGCTTGGATCTCTGGCGACTCCTTCTGCGGTCATTACATGTCCAAGAAACTCCACCTTGTCCTTCCAAAAATCACACTTGCTGAACTTGGCGAAAAGTTCTTTGTTCCTCGACTTTTCCAAAACTTCGCCTTAAGTGTTCGGCATGTTCATCCTCTGTCTTGGAGTAGATTAGGATATCGTCTATGAACACGACGACAAACTTGTCCAAATATTCCATGAACACCTTATTCATCATATTCATGAAATAATTTGGCGCATTAAATCAGACCAAAGGACATAGCTGTAAACTTCGTAATGTCCATATCTTGGCGAGAATGCGATCTTGAATATCTTACGATCGGATCTTCAAGCGATGGTATCGATCTCGAGATCAATCTTGGAGAAAACTCCGGCTCCTCTTAAGCTGATCAAGCAAATCATCAATCCTGGGTAGCGGATATTTATTCTTCACGGTGACTTCATTGAGTGCCACGGTAGTCAATGCACATCCTGAAACTCCCGTCCTTCTTCTTGACAAACAAAGCTGGTGCTCCCCACGGCGAACTTGGTACGATAAATCCTTTATCCATTAACTCTTCCATTTGTTTCTTCATCTCTACCAACTCCTCGGTAGACATCCGATAGGGTCTCTTTGCTACTCCGGTCTTTGTACAGTACAAGTTCTATCACAAACTCTATGTCCCACTGTCTGGCGGCACACGAGGTAGATCTTCGGGAAAACATCGAGTACTCACTCACTCTAGGAACATCCTCTATGCTGATTGCCTTGATGCTGT
Organism: Rhipidocladum racemiflorum; assembly: GCA_036346355.1. Taxonomy (NCBI): domain Eukaryota; kingdom Viridiplantae; phylum Streptophyta; class Magnoliopsida; order Poales; family Poaceae; genus Rhipidocladum; species Rhipidocladum racemiflorum. The sequence goes on from CM070589.1 coordinate 27,417,046, forward strand.
TAACCATCAGCTGTCCATCTCTAAGCTGCGGTGGCTTGAAATTCCACTTTCTTCCCACACGGGCTCTCAAGCGAGATAGTTCTTCGTCCACAATCCAATACGACCTTGTGTTTGGATAACCAATCCATTCCCAATATAACATCTAAGGTGCAGGTCTCCAAAATTATAAGGTTTGCTAGGAACTCTATTCCATCTATTAGTATTCTCACCGGAACATCCTACTTCCGTTCGGAGTTCGAACCAGGGGTTTGAACTAACGACATGCACTTAAGTCTTGCCATTCTCAAGTCATTTCTAGTAGCAAAGCCTTGCGAAACAAGCGAATCTGAAGCTCGAGTCAAACAAAGCTGACTGCAGTGCGAGTTAACAAGTAACTTACCCGATCACGGCGTCAGTAGCATTTTGCGGTGCATCTGCGGTGACATGGTTGACTCGGCCTCTCACCTGATGCAGGGTGTGGCTCCTGGTCTTTGGCGTCCTAGCTGGGGTGGTTCCTAGATTGAAGCGGCCCGGGGTCGCTCCTGCTGTCTTCTTTGGACAAGCTGTTGGCAAAGTGTCCTGGCTGCGTTGCGATTGTAGCGTCTCATGTTCCTTCTTTGGCTGCCTGGGGTAGCGTTTCTAGCGAAGTGAAGTGCAGTAGTTTTGATTGGCAGGTCTTGGTGCTTTGGGGATGGTGTCCTTGTTGCATTACGTGGTTGGAATCTGAAGAATTGATTTGGTGCAACTCTCGGTATTTGTTGCGTTCACGGCGTGATCCTTCTTTGTTGCATCCTGCGCTTCTGTTCTCATCCAGTTCCTTGCGCTTGTCCTCAAGAATAAGCGCCTTATTCACCAACTCTTGGAAATCTGGAAAGGTGTGGGTGATCAATCCTACTTGCAATCTGAGTTAAGTCCCTTCATGAAGCAGGTATGCGGATTTATCTGTCGCTACATCCTCGGTGCGTAGCGTGCTAGGCTGTGTGAACTTGTTCGGAGTAGTCGACCCTTTGGTGATTACCTTGCTTGATGCTCTGAACTCCTCCTTCTTAAGGTCCATAATTCCTTGAGGCACGTGATCTTTGTCGAATGCATTTGTGAACTCCTCCCAAGTGATATCTTGAGGGTTCTCTGCGTGTACGAAGTTCTCCCACCATTCGTAATTTGTTCCTTCCAAGCGATGAGAAGCGTAAAGTACCTTCTCATTCCCTATGCATTGAGCTATGTGTAGCTTCCTCTCAATTGATCTTAACCAATCGTCGGCCTCCAGCGGATTGGCATTCCCGAAGAAAGTGGGTGGGTGAGTCCTCATGAACTCACGACGACCTTGTATTACAGCGTGGTCACTGATTAACTTGATTAGCGATGGCCTGGCGATGACGTGCTGCATTTGTTGCATCATAGCATGCATCAAGCTGAGTCTGGCGACAAGAAATGCTCCAAAATTCTGCACATCCGATGGCGGTCTTTGGTGCTCCATCATTGGGGTTTTACATTTGGCGAGATCCACTCCCATTGCTTCCAAAGTTCCCACGGGTGTTCACCATCTGTTGATTGCTCTAGGTTTAGAGATGAGAGGGAAACAAGAATAGACAAGTAATATGGAACTTATGCGGGCGAAAGGGGTAACTTTAAGGTCCATCTTTATTATTAATAACTTGGTATGGCTGCTTACAATGCCTAAGGGCCTTGCAACACATCTGCACACTCGACAAACAAAGCAAATCCAAATCGAACTAACTCTGGAGTCTAACGCCTAAAGGGTGACTCTTTATTTTATGTGTGACTCGGCGAAGGAGTCTCACTATAGAACCTAAGCTCACTCATCGAGAAAACCTCCACGGCACTGGAGTGCGGGTCTTTGCGGCATAGGCGCGAAACAATCGCCATGTCCAGCGACTATGTCATCTGTGGTAGTCGAAGAAGCGATGTCCTCATCGAGATCGACTCCTCTGGATCTGGCTCGTGTAGCTCAATCTTGGCTCTGAGTGCAGTCAGTACAAAGTCATCTCCAACTCGTCAATCCTTCGTAGAAGGTGTGCCACATACTCTTGAGCTTCCCGCCATCTGTTCTTCTCTGTCGTGATCTCCTTGCGGGCCTTACGTAGCTCCTTGCTTGTATTATCTAGTACATCTTCTGGGCGGCGACGAATCGTGCCAAGCTGTATGTGTGGCATTCTCATCACAGAATCGTCTTGGTCAAGAAGGTTATCGCTGCGCGGATGATAACGGAACACCGTGCTTTCCAACTCTCTGGCGTGAATCTTGGTAATGTGCCGCATTGCTCGTCGTGATACTTCTTGGATACCCATCTGCATTGTAGATCTCCTGGCGGTCTTGTGTATCGAGGCGATTGCACAGGCCCTCTTCCTAGCGGTACCTCAATCCTCACGTCACAAGCCTTGATCAATCACCTGCTTGCGATCACTTCCACTTGGTATTGGGGCTTCTCAAAATCTCAGAGTTTGTAGCATGTGCCAAAGTTCAGCGGCGTGACCAACTCCTAGATCAGCGTAGTTGAACTCTTCCTCCATCTGTCACAAGAGTGCTTTTCGTAAGAACTCGGAATTTTGAATTGTGACAAGGTAAGGAAAAATTTTAGCAAGAGACAAGAAAAGAGAGAAGGGGATAAGTCGAGAGGTCATTTCTTGTCTTCACAAATTTTTAGCTTTAGAAAATAGGTTTTATCCTCACTCGACCATTCTAGCTTAGGGTTGAGCCTCACAGTCAAGTATGGCTCTGATACCACCTCTGTCGGGACCCGAATTTGCAAATCCGGACCCTCTGTGTATTCAGCACTAGTCGAGGAGCAGCGCTAGTGCACCTGATCTTAACATCGGTATATATCACAATCATACCAAGCGATACTATCAAAGTACTTTATTTAAATAATCAAAGGTTACTCGACCTTATGGCCAAGTTACAAATATATGCCTTGCAAAGCGAGAACTTATTAAAGAGAAATAATAGCGGCGGAAAATCAAATAAACTTAGTGGCGCCATCCAGTATACCACAGGCAATGGCGGGCTCGCATCCCCTAAGTAGGCGGGTCCTCTTGGAGTTCCTCCTCCGGCTGGCGTAGTCTCCTCTTCAAGCGGTATTGTGTTGAGGCAAGGGTGAGTACTTGGTACTCGACAAGTCATGCCTGAGAATGCAAGCTAATATACTATATGCATGGCTTGGTACAAAGGAATAGCTTAAGGTATATTTGCGGTAAATGACATTTGACAAGTAATATAGGTAGATTCGAAAGCGGTAAAAACAAGTAAAGCATAAATAACTTTTCAAAAGTTTAAATAACATTTTTCCCCATCCTAAACCATATTTCCATCATCTTCTTTGTTAAACCAACCCAACTTCTCAAATCCAAGTTATTTTGAAAATCTAACCCTTGACTGTAATTCCCGAGCATTGTCGATCACAGTGGACTCGGCTATTCAAATAGATTCTACACTCTGCAGAGGTTATGCACTTTACCCACAAGATACAATCCACTCACCACGTCGGTAGTGAATCGCCATACAAGAGTATGCGAATGAGCGATCATAACAAAGCCTTTGGAAGCCTCAAACAACACGAGGTGGTCCTCTCCGGTTCGTGCTCTACACCATCCCTTCCCTTAGCCAAGGCGAAGTATGGGACCAACACACCGTTAGATGGGTACCTGGCCACGACCACGATCGCTCCCCGTACAATCACACAAAAGGTGTAATCGACACCCTGAGGCTCCACAAGTGAGTCCTTAGCGACTTAGTCAACTAGGGCCGTCCCATTCCGACCATGTGGTTGCAAGTATGACCCAGTTCAAAGGCTTGCAAGGTTAAGTCCTTAGAGTGACCAGGGCAAGACTACCCGAAAAACCAAATCAACACTCCCAATGCCACCTTTGGCCCACTGATTACTCTTGCCACATGCCCGGTCAGCGTTTATCAAACCCGATTGATTACCATGCACCACGTGCCATCAACATCACATGATACTTTTCCAAAACAGGTTCAATATATCATTAAGTCAATATTAACATTTAATTATCCAAAATCATGTCATGAGCACGTAGCGAGGTCTAAGCGTTATACTACAACGATCTAAACCCATGTTGGCAATTTAATAATGTCCAACTAGTAAACCACAACTAGGGTGACAAAGGGTCATGGCACATACTTAAGTAATCAAGGTGTCATATATCAAATTGGTATTTATCTAACCCCAGGTTTAAACAAAGTATCTTTCTAATTGAACTAGCATGCAATAGTTTAAATCAAAATAGATTTGAAATAGGATCAATATGGTCAAAGCACAACTTGCCTTCAAAAGTACTTGCTCTTGGTCTTGAGTTGGATCCTGAGTCAACACTTCTCCTCGAATCCTTAGGCACTTCAACGTCTACTCGTAAAAGCGTGCAAATAGCAAATACCCAAATAAACACTATGCAAAAAGATCCCAAAACTCCAAATAAAATCCATAAACAGAGAGAACATAATTTTCTGGATTTTTAGAAACTGGAATAAATCAAATTTGGAGTTAAAAGCATAAAAGTTATGATTATTTAAAGTTTAAATAATCAATTAAATAATTTTACAGAGAAAAACTTTAGTCAAAATTAAATAAAATTCATATTTAGGTAGATCTTAATTTTATACAAATTTAGAAATTTGAATCGCTCAAATCGGAGTTGAAGCATAAAAGTTATAAGCGTTTGAAGTTTGAATCTAAATTTGAAATCATTATTCGAATTAATAAATCATTTTCTTTTGAAATTAATTATTGCGTCGGCATGGACACGTGTCGACCTCTGATTGGCTGGCTGGCGTCGGCCGGTCCATGGGCTTGGTCCATGCTCGGCTCGGAGTCCACGGTGGACTCGGTCCACGGCTCACGTGGCCCGACATGTGGGCCCGCTCGGGTGGCGTCATCGGCGTCGGCGTCGCTCGACCAGGCCCGGCGAGTGGGACCTTTGTGGCGTCATGGGTGGCGTCGGCGCTTAGGCTGGGTTAGCCAGCGACATGCGGGCCCTCGACGCGGGCCCGCGTGTCGGCGTCCTGCACACTGCCAGCGTGCGTGGGCCGGCCCGACGCGTCGGTCCAACTTCCCGACACGTGGCGCCAATCTCGTCCGTTGGTTTGAAAATCAGCGGCGCGGATTAGATCCAGGGTTAACACGTTGAAACTACTCGATGCTCGTGGGCGTTCGATCTAGATCGGGCGGTCGAGATCTAATCCTATAATCGCCTTTGCTACGACGCGTGGCGATTGTGAACCGTTGGATCTTGATCCAGCGGTCCGGATCTGTCGGGTTTCTAGGGTTTGGGAAACACGTGAACTCACCGTTGCCGTCCGATCTGGATCAGCGGTGCACGGCTTCGAGGGCGGCGATAGCGCGGCGGCGCGGCTTGGCCGGAAGCGAGGGCGGCGACCTTGCCGTCGGCGTTTACGGCGCGCTCGGCGAAGTGAGGTACTCGAGCAGCGTCTCGTCTTGGGGAATCCGGATCTGGGCTTGATGGCGGCGGAGGGCGGCGGGCGGCGGCAATATCGGCGTTGTCGCGTGAGCAGACTTCCAACTCCGGCGAGCAATAACGGCGAGGCGGTGAGATCCTAGCGGCGCGAGCTAGGTTCGGAACGGCGTGGGATGGCGATCCTCGGGGTATGCCGGGCATTAAATAGCCTCGGCGTCCGTCTGCGACGGAGACCTAGCTCTCCCGCGGCGGCGGACCGCGGCGGAGTCGGCTTCGGACTCGGGCGAGAGCGATGAAATCGTGGCCGTCCACGTGGCACAACCAACGACCCACGATCGCGGCGCGGCCGGTCGATCGGACCACGGCTTCGGTGCAGGTCGGCGGATCTCGGCCGTTGGATCTTGATCCAACGGTTGGGATTGATTAGGGTTAGGAGTGGGTTCGGTCGAGTCAAGCGGCTTGGATCGGACTCGAGTCCGACTTCGATCGGATGAAACGATGCTTGACCGAGTTGGATTTTCCAGCGAATTAATATTTAAAATAATTCCCGATAATTCATTTAATTCATTAAAAATAGCAAATGACTCGGAAAAATTCGGAAAAATTCTGGAAAATATTTTGGATCATTTTGGACTCAAATAAAATATTTCCAACAAAAATTTATTTGCAAATTTAAATTCTTTAATTATTTCAAAATGGAATAAATTCAAATAAATTCCAAATAAATCCAAATAAATTCCAGAAAATTCCAAAAATTCACCAAAGTGCCAAATCACACATGAATTTAAGAAAAGCAAAATTTTGGGGTGTTACACTGTCCTTAGTCGGTGTTGCGAAGGTGTTATTAAAGTGTCATGCAAGTTGAGAGGTGTCGTGTGTTCCCGATTGAAATGCTTAGGAATATGCTTGGGGTCTTTACGCTTTTATTCGTGGGGTTGGTACCAAATAAGAAACTTAGTGGGTGATGAGCAATTAAACCACTAGCTATAAAGCTTCTGATCTAAATAGTGTTGAGCCAATCCTAGTGTTGTTTAGCCTTTATTGTGGAGTTTCGCAATTGTATTCCTTTTTGGTTGTGAATGCTTGCTTATTGTTTTCAATTCTCATTACATGTCATCGGCATAGCATGCATCTCATTTCATACATATGTGTCGTGTAGAGAACGATCACGCGGAGGATCGAGTGGCCGCGATCGAGGGTGATCACGGTGAGCAGGTTGTCACTGAGACTCCAGCAGAAGCATCAGGCAAGCACCTAAGCATATTTACCCCATTATATGATTTTATCTTTGAGAATTAAATTGCTTATTTAGACGATTAGGTATGCATTAGGAGTTAAATGGTGGTAATAGTTTTTAGAACCTACTTGCTGCACATACACTCCTTGATACTTGTAGAACACTTCCTTTGGAGCAGTATATGGGTAATTATAACGTGTCCACGCTTAGAAAGGCTTAGATGTCGGGTTCGGGCCAAGTGACGGAGGGTTCCGTCACTTGCGGTTGTTATTATTACGCACACACTACATTATTTCGGACTTGGAATTGGGAAAGGTTTGGAAAGAAAAAAATTGTGGACCGGGCGGGGAGTTGGTTCATTTGGGTACGGAGACTCAAATGTGTAGCCCCGCCTGTGTCAGTTAAGGACCGATCCGTAAGTGGAATAAGATCGAGCACACCCCGGTTGGTCGCATGCCCGATTATGGTACGATAAGCCACTCTTTCTCTCATACGGAATTGATGGACCGTAACTTCCTGTGGTTGGACGTGGTTGAGGGCGAGGCTTAGGCCGACTCTCGAGCGCCAAGCCGGGCTTGGGGCTGCTTGAGGGGGTGCTAGGTTTTAGGACCACGCAGGAGGGCCTTCAGCGATTGGGTATGATTGGGAGGGGGTTGACACGAGGCCCTTCGTGGTACGTGTCGTGCGATCAATGCTTCCCTGCAGGGTTAATTAAGCGATTCGAATTGCCGCGCTCTCGGATATGAGCAAGCTTGATCCGAACTTCTTCTGCGTAGTAAATAACTTGAACTTGTGGTTCGCCGTTGGGCTTGAGCTTTAAAATGGTTATGTATTGCTCTACCTTAATTGTTGTTAATTTCAATCTCACACTAGAAGTAAGTGCGGTCTATAAGCGCTTTAAACTTGTAATCGGTTCGATTATCGCATTTATACTACAAATGTTAATGCTTTTCCGCACTTTTACCTTAAAGCTTAATCCTTGCTACAACTAAATGCATAATCCTTTGGAGTCGGTCATATATGGACCCCGGGTAAGTCTTGCAGTACCTTTTGTACTCATGCTTCGCTTTGTGGTTTTTCGGTGAGGATCGGGTTGAGTGCTGAGTTCTGCCGTCTTGCCTCTCGGTATTTGGGTGAGGCACCGAGTAGAGGCTTCTTAGGCGCCGTTTGCGCCTGGGAGTGTTCAGGGGCAGAACACTTCCGGGATTTGTCTTACTTTTGCTAAATGCATTCTTTTGTTGTATAGATAGATGCGGTTCGTTGGTCTTTTGGATTTGGCAATAGGCGCTTAAGTGTATGTCGGGCTCCGTTTGCGTTTTCTTTAACTGCTGATATTGCTGTGGTGCTGTGGATGTCGCATTTACTTTCGTTATATATATATGTACTAAACTGTGTTTTCTTGTCTGCTGAGTGGATGTCCATAGGTTCTAGGTGGGTCATGCCGAAATTTTCCGTTTTTCGGAGTCTTGGTCTTTTTCCCCGTTCTTGCTTAGTTTAGAGTTTTGGAGTTGTTTTAATCTTGGTGCGGTGGTTGTCGGGTTCGTCCTTGTGCCGTGTGTTTCTGCTTGCGTGTGGTTTGGAAGGTTTCGGGTTCGTTGCCCCCTTTATGCAAATTGAATTGATATCGTATTGGTTTCCGGTATGCAGGGATCCTGGGCGCGTTTCGGGTCGCATACCGGGGGAATACCGGGGTTGTTGTCGAGTCGTTTGGATGTTCGTAGGGTTGTCTCTGTTGGGCTTGGGTATTAGCATCAGGATCACCTCCGGTGATTGGTTGCTAGGATCCAAATCCGATGGGAACAACTGTTCATCCAACAACTCGAGGACGATCTGGGCGGCTCCTGACATATATATATATATATATATATATATATATATATATATTTTCTACTAAGTTTATTTTATTTTTGGATTATAATTATCGTAGAGTTTTCAAGTTTATACTGAGAATCCTCAAGAAATCCAATTGATAATATCCATTTCGTATTTATTTTAAATTTTGCATTGGAGTTCATAGCATGAGATGGATGTGCCCGGTTCACATGGTTAATTGCATCGGATGTTTGGCCGTGGTAGATGGTACAGATTGTATTACATTAAAAGGAAATATATAGAAAAACGTGATTAGCCTTTACCATGATTTTTTATATCTACATGCATGTTCAAAGGAGAGCCTAAAGGTGTCTCTTAGCACAATCACTCAAACAAAAAGACAGTATTAAATATGCCTCATACAATGGATTATCTCTAACCATTATCTCTCAATAATGAGATGCTATTTAAGTTCTTGTATATGCTATTTGATCAAGTGTGCACACATCCATGTTGCTTTTTTATATATATAATGCACATGCTATTGCTCATACATATAATTGTTGGTCAAATAAAGAAATAAATCATTACTTTTTAGATAACACACATATATTCATGCTAGAACTAAAAATTACAAATTTCATATTCACTGCCATATTAATTTGTTGCCAAAATGCCACCATATTTTTCATATCTAGATAAAACATATATATATCGTGCTTTGCCTATTTTCTACCGAAATGCTGCCATATATGCTCAACTAAATCATTCTTCAATTCAGCATGCGTAGATCGAGACCGAATTGCCGAATTTTTATGAAGTACCTCTGCGAAGCAGTGGTTACTGTTGTTGCTCACTTCAGGTGGTAGAATGATCGATGCCCCTAGATTCTCGTTCAAATCCAAAGGGAGTGCGGCCATTTCCTTTTCGTCTTCAACTATCATATTATGTAGAATAACATAAGTGAGCATTATGTTGACAACATCTCCCTTTCTCCATAAGCGTGCTGGACGCCGAACGATATTCCATTGATATTGTAACACACCAAAGGCACACTCTACATCCTTCCTTGCCCATTCTTGATGGCGTGCAAATAACTTGTCTTTCTCTGTTTGAGGACTCGGTACTGTCTTCATGAATGTTGCCCACTCCGGATATATTCCATCGGCAAGGTAGTACCATGTGTTATAATGCTTTCCATTAAAAGTATATTGTACCCAAGGAGCCTCACCTCTCAAAGTTTCGATGAATAACGGTGACATGTTTAAGATGTTGATGTCATTATTGGACCCTGCAGTTCCGAAGAAAGCATGCCATATTCTTAGATCTTGTGATGCTACCGCCTCGAGAATCATGGTGGGGACACCCTTATCGCCATGAGTGAATTGGCCCCGCCATGCAATAGGACAATTCTCCCATCGCCAATCCATACAATCTATACTTCCAAGTATTCCAGGAAAACCATGATTTTTGTTAACTTGCAGTATATTTTCCACCCCATCGCTTCTAAGAGGGCGCAATGTCGGGACCCGAATCTGCAAATTCGGACCCTCTGTGTATTCTGCACTAGTCCAGGATCATGCTAGCGCACACAGTAATAACAGGGATGAAGTACCACAATCATACACAACGGAATTAATAATAAAGTACTTCGAACATTATATAAACTGGTTACAAGACCTTAAGGTCACCTTACAATATTCAGCCACGCAGGGCTTACAATAACAAATGTAAACAATTAGCAGCGGAACGAAGAACGTCGGTGACTCCCATCAATATGCCACAGGCAACTGACAAGGTTCAACTCCTAGATAACTGCCTCCTCGCAGAACTTCTCCTCCGAAGTTGAAGTCTTCTCCTCAACTGATGATTATGTTGGAAGCAAGGGTGATTATACAACATACTCAGCAAGTCATGCACAGAAATGCAGTTCTAATACTATATGCATGGCATATTCCAAAGGAATGGCTTAAGGGGTTATTTTGCATCAAGCAGCATTTTGTTTCTATCAAATAATCTTAATAGATTCAAAAACAGTAAAACCATATTATCTAATAAGTTATCAATCTCTTTTCAAACAGTTTGGCACAAAGCCCTAAATCACTTTAGCAATTATCTCTGGCATACAGCCACCCATTCCCACGTTTTATTTTGGAAAATCTAACCCTTGACTGTAATCCCTGAGCTTTGTCCAGTACTGTGGACTCGGCTATTCGAATAGTTTTGACACACTCTGCAGAGGTTGTACACTTTACCCACAAGATATAATCAACTCACCACGTCAGCCGTGAATCGCCATACAAGAGTATGCGAATGAGTGATCCTAACAAAGCTTTTCGGAAACCTCGATCTCCACCTATGACCCTCTCCGGTATTGCCTTCATTACCACTTCCCCCACGAAGGATCGAAGTGTAGGACCGACAATCACCCTTGGATAGGGTACCAAGCCGTAGCTCCGGTACGCTCCCCCAAACAGTTACCCCGACGTAACTGTCACCCTGAGGTATCAAAGGTACAATTTCAGAATCCTACTAAACTAAGACCGTCCCACTCCAGTCATGTGGTTGTACGAAAGGCCCAGTTCAAAGGCTTGCAATAGGGCTTCAAAAGGCGACATTTGCAAACTGGCTTGGTAGCTATTGTTATAGCTAAATTCTGCATATGGTAAGTACTTGTCCCATGATTTTACATAAGATAATGCACAGGCTCTAAACATGTCCTCAAGAATCTGATTGACTTGCTCAGTCTGACCATTTGTTTGAGGATGATAAGCTGTACCGAAGTTTAATCGGATTTCCAAAGCCTCATGCAGCTTGTTCCATAAGCCTGAGGTAAATTGGGTACTTTTGTCCGATATATCTTCTTGGGCACTCCATGCAGGCAAACAATTCTGGACACCACTTCAGTTTCATCTTCTGACAACCTTTGCATATCTCGTCCTGATTCTCCTTGATCAGTATATTCACGTTGTGACTCTCCCAGCTCAAGGCATCGGCTACCACGTTAGCCTTGCTGGGATGGTGATGGATTCCTATACTATAATCCTTGATTAATTTCAACCATCTCCTCGCTCTGTTCCTTCATCTCTATCCACTTATCGCTAGCCCTCTAATAGGGTTTCTTGGCTACTGGGAAAATATCGGCACCCATTTGATCATAAACTCGCTATCTCTACCTGGTGGAATACCAAGTAAGTCTTATGGATGCACTTCTGAGTATTTGCCGATCATTGGTACTTCTTCTCGACTAACAGCTTTTGCACTATTGACCATCAACTGGCCATCCCAAACTACAGTTACTTGAGATTCCTCACACTTCTGTGATCGCAAACCAAAACTGTCTTGCACACTCATCACTAATTTAGTTCCAGTGATAATATGACAAACATGGGTTTCCAATATGATAAGCTTTATTAAAAACTTAATCTTAACGAAAGACAATTTAACCCTCAACATCCTTTATTACATATGATTTTTGATAAGTACACCATCTGATGCTTCTAAGCATCATCAGTCTTAATGTGGTTGACTTGCTCTTTCACTAGCGCTTGCGGCAAGGCTTCATTTGAACTTCTTCACCGTTCACTTTTTGGCATAGGTGTCTCGGTAGGTGAAGGACTAGGGTTGAAGTGGACATGTATAAAACCTTTTCTCCTAGGACAATTGTTGACAAAGTGTCCTGGCTCTTTGCATCTGAAGCAGCGCTTGACTGACGTCTGCTAGCTTCTTCTTGGCCTGGCACCAATCTTTGTAGGGGCAGAGCTAAAATTCACACGGTCCAGAATGATCACTTCCTTCTGAGGGCATTGATTAGCAAAATGTCCTAGCTGGCGACAACCAAACACTACGTCAGGATGGGCCTATAGTAACACGCATATATGCTACTGTAGCTCGAAAAAAGTGTTACTGAGTCCTATTGCAACATATTTGTTTAGTGTTACTATAGCCTACGTTGCTATAGAAGGGTCTACTGTAACATGTAACAAGTGTTCTTGTATTAAAAAAAGATGTTGCAACTATGCTACAGCAACATGCATCAAATGTGTTGCTATAGACTGCAGTAACACCTTTTCTAGCAAGAGCAACATATTAGTGTGTGTTGCCATAGACCCTAGTAACACCTTATTTTTGCTAAAGCAACATAGTAGCATGTGTTTCCATAGACCCTAGTAACACATTTTTAGATACAATAATTGAACTTAGTAACACCTTTTTTGAACAACAACAACACAATGTTGAGCTCCTAAAATAAATTTAAATATCTTTATTATTTTCTTATTTTTTTGTGATGTACAAATTAAAATTGATTCATAGAATATCCTTTGATAAGCATATATAACACACTGTACATCAATACAAAACACAAATGACCATAAATGGAACAATCATAACATATTGCATTGCATCAAACAAATAAAATATCAAGTACTTCACACCATTCGATAGAATACATAACGATTTGATTTCCAGAGAAGACAAATCTTTAGTCTATGAATCTAAAATACATTGTTCTAAATAAAAAGAATATAAAATATATCTAGTGTTGCCTAATCTTCATGAAATTCTTTGCTTCTAGATCCCTTCATGTGGTAAGCAACCAAATGTTTGAATTTCAACCATTAATTTTTTCAACTTTGCACAAAAGAAAGTATAAACCTTTATGGTTGCAATTACAATATATAATATATGCCATTATTTACAATTGAAGAAAGAAACAATTAACATACACAAATCCTTCTATCCTCCATCTATCATTATTCTAGGATTTTGAAGCTAAAAGAAATCAACCAACCTCAAAAATCAAGGGATAGACAAAAATGAGACCATGAAACTATGAAGATAGACAAAACCAATCTATTGGTTTTCCTAACGAATGCATTTATAGAAGCTCTATCAAGTGGTCTAATTGACCAGAAGGTTGATCATCTGTTGACAAATATCAGTAGAAAATAAGGAAATATTGATGGCATGTACCATTTAAAGGAAAGAAGATATCATGTTGATTAGTTATAATGAACATATATTGTACAAAAGAAATTACCTCCATATCGATTCCTTCCTTGGACAATATCTGAGCGACTGAAAACAAGCTAAGCATGAGAATACAACAAAACAATAGTGTAATATCACACAAGGTGAAAGACTACTTAAACCCATCTGTTCAACAAACCATCCCTCTCTTAGAACAAAATGGAAAAGAAAATACAAGTTTCAATAGGGGCAGCTTATGAATAAGTTTGACTTAGCGACAAAGGGGTATTGATGCACTAAATTACACTCCTTAGACAAACAAGATATATGACATCATACATAATTGGAAATTCTTGATGTGTCAAATCCTCTGAGTTAATGATTTAAAATCCTCAGTCCTCCTCCACATTGTTTACCAAATATAGCATGACACACACGAAGAGCATAACCGACCATCTTGGAGAATGCATTAATTGTAACATCTTTTCCCTCACGTTCTATCTCTGAAAGAAGATATCCACTAGTAAGTGCATAGAATTTCAGAAAGTATATTCCAAAAATAAATATATAAGATTATGCATCTAGTCTCTAGAAAACCGTGTATTCATCGAAAGAAAAGTCTTCCTGTCAAACCATCATATTTGTATGCAACAATGTATAACTACTTTCCTTCCAACACATGCACATAAAAACATACCTTAGCTTTGCCAATCAGCAGACAGAAACTAGAATCAAGCAACTGCAGCGAGAAGCAGGAATGATTCTCCATATCATAGAAAACAACATAATAACGTATCTATCAATGAAATGCTACCTGCATGTAGCATCCAATTGAAGTATCATCATACTCTGAAGAACAAAAAAATTTTGCAATCAGTTTTAGGAGTTACTTACATGCATAATTTTTTGCAATCAGTTTTAGGTTCACAAAAATTGCAATAAATAGTAAATTACTCACCTTAACAGGATATACGCCATCCAAAAATGTCTTTAGGAATGTCTGCCATCTAGAATATGATATCCCCTACATAGGCTACAAAACATACAATGGACCACAAATCCAACCTCAGCATCATGCATCATAGACCCAAAACAAAACTAACACACGAGTCCTTAGTCCTTCACTTGTCGAATCACACACAAAGAGAGGTTGAATCGGATACATCGGTGGAGGCGTGCTTGCGCCCATGTGAGCATAGCCTTCTCAAGGCTAGAAGGGGATGGAGTGCAGGTAGCGACAATGGAGTGTAACACCCGGCACCCTTGTGCCCCGAATGTTACACCCTAAGGCTCCCATAAACACATCGATGTTCTCTATAAATATATCGGTGGCTGTGAATAGGGAAGTACTTATCAAATTCATTTTATGCGTCATCATCTAAAAGTAATCACAGTAGCTTATATTGATGTACACTTGTAGGAGATGCAAGTGCAGCCCAAAACTTAAATCCCAATGAAGAAACAATATACTTAACTAGCGGCAATAGTAACAATGTTTAGCCATCAAGTTCAAGTACACATCAACAACAATAATAGCACTTGTCAATAGTATTACTACTAGGATAGGGCATGCGAGTTCGATACCTCGGATCGGGCGCCCGGACGAGGAGGCCGCCCGATCTTTGAGTGGCGATGCCGTCGGGAGGAGGCCGACCAGAGAGCGGGCGCCACCAGCAACTGCAGGGAGGCGCGGCCATGGAGGAGGAGCTGGGAGGCGAGCTCGGCCCGGGCGTCGCAGCCGGAGGAGAGGAGCAGCGGCGCTCGGCCGAGAAGGGGGAGCCGGGAGGCGGCGGCGCAGCCACAGATCTGTTATTCTTCTTTGGAGGGCATCGGCTAGGAGTTAGCGGAGGAGGCGCAAGGGCCGGAGAGGAAGAAACCGGGCGGCGGCGCTTGCTCGGCCGAGGAGGAGCGGGGCGAGCCAGGGGGGCGTCGGGCATGAGTGGGGAAGAGAAGCGGCAGCTCAAGCTGGTTTGGGGAGAAGGGAGGCGTCGTGTTTTCTTGGGCTGGAGAAGCTTGATCTGCAAAAAAGATGGAGAGGGAGTGAGGAGAGACAGTTAGATTAGTGGGAGGAAGAAAATTTTTTGAGGAAAAAAGGAAGGGTTTTGATAAGTTTTATCCGGATGTTTTCTTTAATAACTATCATCCAAATTCTGATTATTGGATTTGCTTTCAGATCAATGCACGTCCCCCACAGATTCGAGGTGGGTTGATCCTCTGAGATGTATGTTTTGATCGTGCGGTCCAAAGTTTGGATGTTTTTGGGACAAAAACATCCGGATGATGCCTATATTTTGGGATTCACTCCACCTGCTCTTTGACCTCCCACAAACACAAGCCACGAAAACCAAGCGTCCAGGACTAGGAAGCCCTAAATCTAGGATAACCACTCGCGAGTATTACAATTAAGTCATGTGCTACAATCTGCCTCTAAATGTGTTACTGTAGTATTATTATTCACATCTTACTACCATGTGTTACAATGTTCCTCTGTAACATATATTATGTGTTGCAGATGTAGTTTCCAGTAACACTTTTAGCATCTCATTAAGTATGTGTTACAACATGCCTTTGTAACACAAATTATATGTTACTGCAATATCTCTTTGTAACACATTGTTCAATATGTTACAGAAATGTGTTACAGAAGATATGTTTTGTTGTAGTGAAAGCAAACTCTAGGCAATAAGCTCCCTCCTTGAGAACTTTTCACCGGGGTGGTGATTTGGAAACTCTGTCTATCGGGGTGAGGCACAGGTGAAAGTGTCTCGAACAAGGTCTGAGCGGTATGGCAACTTAGTTGTTGAGGTGCACTCTTCATTCGTCGTTGCGGTGGTCCATCCTAACAAGCTTTCTGATGCTTGCGGTTGTCTTCCAAATCCTTGCGCTCATTTTCTGGATCAAGAGTCCTGTTAGCCCATTCTGCTTGTCAATCTTTGCTTTATCATTAGCAACGGTAGCACCAACTGAATTGACTTGAATTGCTTCAGAAACACTGGTGTGACGGTCCCTTCCATATATTGACACACCAAGGTTTAGTTAAGAGGGAACAACAAAGATAAGGTTCAAGAATCCTAGTGCAGGGAAGCAAGTTTAACCCAAAAACTTATACAAACATGATTAATGACTTAGTATGGTTGCTTACACAAGCCTAAAAGCTATGCAACGTATACTGCACACCTAGCAAACAATGAAGAACCAAACTAACCTAAGCACACAATAATAGACGCGACTCTCACACATGAGTCTCAACTGACCACTAAAGCACTGGTTCTTCAAGCTTCAGGAAGACTTCATCGATCTACTTCTCTTCGAGCTTGATGATCCCTCGCTCCATGATCTATAGGGTTGACAGCCGCACCAGTACCTTCTCCTTAAGTGTGAAGCGTCGTGGACTATTAAGAATGACTCAGGTAAGATTTCCATTTAAACTCGTGGGAACGATAGAAATTTCAGCAAAGGGGAAAGAATAGGAGAATAAGATAAGTCAAGAACTTATTATTTTTTCAAGTTAAATCTTCTCTTTAGAAAATAATTTTGAAGCTCCTAAAGATGGCCAATCTATCTAAGGTCAAGACCTACAGTTAGTATGGCCCTGATACCATCTCTGTCGGGACCCGAATTTGCAAATCAGGACCCTCTGTGTATTCTGCACTAGTCCAGGATCATGCTAGCGCACACAGTAATAACAGGGATGAAGTACCACAATCATACACAGCGGAATTAATAATAAAGTACTTCGAACATTAAATAAACTGGTTACAAGACCTTAAGGTCACCTTACAATATTCAGCCACGCAGGGCTTACAATAACAAAAGTAAACAATCAGCAACAGAACGAAGAACATCGGTGACTCCCATCAATATGCCACAGGCAACTGACAAGGTTCAACTCCTAGATAACTGCCTCCTCGCAGAACTTCTCCTCCGAAGTTGAAGTCTTCTCCTCAACTAATGATTATGTTGGAAGCAAGGGTGAGTATACAACATACTCAGCAAGTCATGCACAGAAATGCAGTTCTAATACTATATGCATGTCTTATTCCAAAGGAATGGCTTAAGGGGTTATTTTGCATCAAGCAGCATTTTGTTTCTATCAAATAATCTTAATAGATTCAAAAACAGAAAACCATATTATCTAATAAGTTATCAATCTCTTTTCAAACAGTTTGGCACAAAGCCCTAAATCACTTTAGCAATTATCTCTGACATACAGCCACCCATTCCCACGTTTTATTTTGGAAAATCTAACCCTTGACTGTAATCCCTAAGTTTTTGTCCAGTACCGTGGACTCGGCTATTCGAATAGTTTTGACACACTTTGCAGAGGCTGCACACTTTACCCACAAGATATAATCAACTCACTACGTCAGCCGTGAATCGCCATACAAGAGTATGCGAATGAGTGATCCTAATAAAGCTTTTCAGAAACCTTGATCTCCACCTATGACCCTCTCCGGTATTGCCTTCACTACCACTTCCCCCATGAAGGATCGAAGTGTAGGACTGACAATCACCGTTGGATAGGATACCAAGCCGTAGCTCCGGTACGCTCCCCCAAACAGTTACCCTGACGTAACTGTCACCCTGAGGTATCAAAGGTAAGATTTTAGAATCCTACTAAACTAAGACCGTCCCACTCCAGTCATGTGGTTGTACGAAAGGCCTAGTTCAAAGGCTTGCAAGGTGAAGTCCTTAACTGTCTAGGGTAAGACATCCTTCTCTCAGAACCCTGGCACAAGACCCCTCACATCACTCATCCCGTTGCCATGAAGGCTGTTGCCACGAAGGCTGTTATCCCAAAGACTATTGCCATGAGGGCCCACCTGGCGCGAAGCCTCTTACCACTTGCCCAGACTAAATATTTTCCCACCCCAGTTTGATTATTGTGCAACACATGCCAACAATAATATCAATTACCACGTAGAACCACAAAGGTACCTACACTTCACATCATCACGTGGCAAGATTACACCATTTCCAAAATTCATTCCATATATCATTAGTCAATATTATTTTGCCACCTGAAACATATTTCCACGTAAGCATGGCTGAGCAACTATTCACGGTCTAGCCTCCCATGTTGGCATAATAGTACATCCAACTAATTAAACCAAACTAAAGGTGACAAGGAATTCATGGCATACAAATATTAATCTTCGAGGGTGGAATTAACAATTCAATTTATTATCTATTTTACCCAAATTAATCTAAATTCATTTTAATCAACATAGCATGCATAATTTAAATAAAAATATTTTTCAAAATTTAGGAGCAACATGGTCAAAAGCACAACTTGCCTTCAAAGATCAGCTGGTTGTGGTCTAGATCTTGATATTGGTCCTGATCTTCACTTTCGACAGCGTCACACAACTCGACGTCTACGCGTAGCAAATAAAGAACCAAATAAACACTCGGAACTTCATATAAACACATATTCGAAAACAATGCTACAAATCAAACTAGCTTATAATCCCCATGCAAATTTCTAGATAATTATTTCAGCATTTTCTAAGATTTATAAAATTTATTTTGGAATTTTTGAACGTATAGTTTAAGAGATACAAAATTCGTAAGTTTGGACATTTCGCAAATGAGTTAGTAGTATAAACTTATTTATAAAATTCCAGTAAAATTTATCGTAGGAATGTAGTCATTTTTATGAATTAACAAAATTTATCGCAAGCGATTCAAACTTAGAACAAATTTGTAGCGAAAAGGACAAAATTCGCAAATCTAGGAAATCAACATGTACACTAATCTATCATTCCTTCCTATGCATGGCACTGTTCCAGGCGAGAGCACACTTCACGTATGCGCACCAGAACAAATCGTTTCATGTAAAAAATATATATTTATACACGCGGATCATCTGAATAGTATACGTATACATGTATTCACGTGTACCGCCGAGTATATTTTTGCATACATGCAAGCCGCTGTCTAATATATACGTATATACACACTAGCACATATATAAAAACACACATACGTCTAACACGCTTACGTATATTCTTGCGTATAGTACTATTTCTTCCCTGCATGCAAGACTACAAACTAACACATACGTGGGTAGGCTTACATACTAATATTTATACACGCGTAAATACACGACGCGATCCACCGATCAGTAAAGATAGAGCACGCGCGAAAGAAAAGAAATACTACCGATCGGCAGTAGCAACGATGGCGGCGACGCAGGGAGGCGACGGCGACGACAGCGGCGATGATGGCGGCGGCGACAGCAACGACGACGTAGAAGACGGCGTACACGACGGCAACGACGTAGACGATAGTGGCGACGACGATGATGACGGCGACGGCAGCGGCGGCGACAACGGTGACAAGACGGCAGCAGCGGCGACGACGTAGATGACGGCGGCGTACACGGCGACAACGACGTAGACGACGGCGGAAGAGACGGCGACGGCGACAGTGGCAACGGTAGCGGTGACGACAGTGGCGGCGACGACGATGGATGCGGAGACGGCGACAACAGGATGACAACGGCGATGTCAATGACGGCGTCGACGGAGGCGGCGTCAACGGCGACGGCGACAGCGGCAACGACGAGCACAGCCCGAACAGGAAAGGATACAATGCAACTTGAAGAGGGTAGTAAAGGGTTGTGGCTCTGTTGGTTTGTGTGTTGTGCTGTCCTTAGAGAGATCTCAGGTTCAAGGCTTCACGACAACGTTTTGAGAGAAGGGATGATGAATGGGGTGTGGACGCTCAGGACAAAAGGAAAATAGCTGGGAACGGAGTAACGTACAGGAATAAAGGAAAGGATTCATGCTGCCAGAAAAAGGAAACGGCTGAAGGAATGGAAACGTTACGATGTGAATTAACGAAGAAACGGCCTCCATGCACTCACGCATTGGAAATGGCTGGAACAAATCCAACGCCCATGTAGACATGCATACAGCGTATACGCATATACTTCACAAAAACATGTTGAGGAAAAAAATAGAGAGATTCCAAAAATTTGGAAAATTCCTCTAAAATACTAGAAACTATTTGGAACTTAAGAAAGTTGGTTTCGCGATTTTTCGACCTGTAGATTTTTCGTAAAAAATTATTTTAATGAATCAGACACCTGTACAGATTTTTGTAAAATCAACGACCGAAGTTATATAACATGTTTTTCAAAAATATTTGAAAGGAACACTCTCGTCTTCTAATTATCTTTATTATAAATAAAATTTTAGATTTTATGCTTTATACAAAAATGCATGATCTTTATTTAATGCAATTAGTCCAGTAAACTTGAATTCAAATTACTCACGAGGATTCCAAATAAATTTTGAAAAATTCCAAATAATCCCATAAACACACTAAATATATTAAAAGAAAATTTTGGGGTGCTACACGCAAGTACTCACCACCAAACTTTTTAATAACTCCTTCAGCAAACTTACCCAAGCACTCCAAACCCGTGTTCACACCAATCTTTAATACCTCATCAAGTTAGTCAGCAGGAGTGCCATACACTAGCATACGAATGGCCGTTGTACAATTCTGTAGTGGTGAGAGCCCTTCCCTTTCGATGGCATCTAATCTGTTAGAGAAATATGGTGACCAATCGCCAAGTGCACTCATGATTCGTAGAAAGAGCGGCTTTCTCTTCTGAAACCTCCTACGGAACATCTCGTCCGTGTAAATAGGATTTTCGGAGAAATAGTTGGCAACTAGATCATTGTGGCCAGCTTCGCGATTTCTTGGAATATACCTCCTACGGATGAATCGACGTCGACAGCGGTGAGGTTGTTCTTGTAACATGGCCTTGAGCTTCTCTCCAATCCGTTCAAGATAGCCATCAACAAACTCTTGCTCGGCGAGGAAATCATCCACCATATACACATCACTTGGATCAAAGTCGTCGAGGTTCCCGTCGAAGCATTCTTCTTTGTCGGACATAGCGAGAGTGGTGAGGTGAGAGTGGTGAGACAAGAGTGGTGAGGTATCTTGTGCTAGCTGCGATTTTTATAGGAGAGGATGTTGTTTGTGTTCCGATTAGGCACACGGTGGACTAGTTTATATTCAGATTAGTCTACACTACGCTAGTCATTTCCTTTTCATATTCTTTGATTGATACTAAATTCAGTCCACACTACACTAGAGATTTCCTTTTCATATTCAGTGAAACATGCCAAGAATTCTGCACGTTAATTCTTTGATTGATACTAAATTTAGCTTTAATTCAGTCCACACTACACTAGAGATTTCCTTTTCATATTCAGTGAAACATGCCAAGAATTCTACACGTTAATTCTTTCATTGATACTAAATTTAGCTTTAATTCAGTCCACACTAGATACTAAATTCACACTAGAGCAAAACAACAACACATGACCTTTGATAGCAAAAAATCACACTAGAAATTCACTTAAACCAGCAGCACGAAATTTTGTAAGTTAGCAGCAAGAAATTCTGTAAGAAATTCTTTTAGACCAAAAGTATAGACATTTCAACAAGAGTCTAACATTTCATAAACCATAAGTGAAATTAACTTATAAGTTTAGAAGCTACAGCACAATTCACAAGCCATTATGACAAGAGTCTAATACAAAATAGAGAGCAGATAGGTCAAGGTAATTCAGGAAAGAGCTTAATCCTCAAATACTTTAGTGAAGCTACATGTTCCGGTCTAATGTCGTCGGCCATCCATGATGTGTCTTGTGTGAGTAAACATCTATAGGTTTCCAACATCTTAGATTCTTTTTCA
The DNA here is from genome assembly GCA_036346355.1 of Rhipidocladum racemiflorum. Classification (NCBI taxonomy): domain Eukaryota; kingdom Viridiplantae; phylum Streptophyta; class Magnoliopsida; order Poales; family Poaceae; genus Rhipidocladum; species Rhipidocladum racemiflorum. Next base: position 27,439,217 of record CM070589.1, read on the forward strand.
TACAATTTTGCATCCTTCTGGTCCTTTGCTGCTATAAGAGCAATCTTGGATGACTCAAGCTTGTCTGTGTGTGTTAAGTCTAATATTACATATATCTATTAATTAAAGCACATATAATCAATCATGCATGTCAGCGTACTTGGCGCCAGGGTACCCTCTCCACTGTAGGAAAGTACAAGCAGCCTATGTGGCGGTCTGGCGAGCTGGCAAGCGGCAACGCCCCTCCTGCCGGGCGAGTAGCCCACATGGCGGCCTGGTGAGTAGGCGGGCGGCAACGCCCCTCTTGCCAGGCGAGCGGCCCACATGGCGGCCTGGCGAGCAGGCGGGCAGCAACGCCCCTCTTGCCGGGCGAGCGATCCATGTGGCGGCCTGGCGACCAAAGGGGAAGAAAGGAGGCTTCGCTCCGAAGCCTCCGCCCCCTCCTGACATCTCGTGTCAGGAGCATTGAATGCAAAAGGAACGAGCTAACACACCAACAGTCCTCCTCACTGGCGCCTCACACCTGCCCCATCATGGGAAGGTAACATCCCAGGTGGACCACGCGAGGCCATGCAAATGGCACAGAGACTGAGGCGCTGGACGAGACAACGGTAATGGGTGTAATAAATGAGGCATGTAGCAGTAAAGGATGTAATAAATGATGGTGAATTGTCATGATGTCACCCCCTCACCTGCCCCATCTATATAAGGAAGCTTTGGTGCATGGGAGGAGGGGGCCGATCCGAGCATAAGAGCAAGAACGCTAGAACTCCACAAACGTGAAAAAGGAGAAGAATATTGTAATCCCTTTGAAGTACACTACAATAAGGAAATTCTTGTAGGAGGTAGGGCTATTACCCACCCTGGGGGCCAGAACCTGGGTAAAATCCACGTGTGTTTCTCCTATTCTCGGTAGTTAGTTTTGGGCGACCAGACCGGGATCCCCCGTCGAGGACCTTTAGGGCTTCCACCCACAAAGATGCACCCCTTACCTAACTAAAACCTCCGTTCTGGAGGATCCTACCGGTAGAAAACGCCGACAGGGGCGAGTCAGGTAGGGGGCTAGCGGTTGGCTTGCCCCGACATCTCTCCAGCAGGTCCCGGTCGCTCGTCTTGAAGGTCCGCACATCATGAGGATGGCGGGTTTGCATTTGCCGTCGCAAGGGGTGGCGGAGGCTAGCAATGTCCCGGAGGCGTCCCGGCACTCCCGCCGGACGAGGGATCGCCCCACGCTGCCCCTGGAGGGAGGCGATGGTGCCTCCCGGGTGGCGGCAGAGCATCCGGTCCGGCGTCGGCTGGCCATGAAGGAGGCCACCCCGGCCCAGAATCTGCATGCAGCTCATCTCCTCCTAAACCACCCTCCGGTGGAACTCGCAGGAGACACCCCGGCTGCGCCGTGGTTACGGGACGTCTCTCGTCTCGTGGATGCAGCCAAGCTTCGGGTAGGGGCATCCGGCCTATCATTGACCGGCGGGACTCCTCCCTCAAGGGGGCATGCACACCACACCCAAGCTTCAAGCTGCTTGAATGAGAAGCGCTCTGCCAGGAGGGCCAGAGTAAAAACAAGGGCATCCGAGACACGGGTCCCGGCCCCGCAAGGGGCCGCGAGGACCTAAGGGTTCATCTGGAGGGGCGTCATCGGCGGCACGACGATGATCTGCATCATCATCTGCAGCGCCATCATCCCCAGGAGCACGGATGCGACCATTGGATGGCTCTTGGGGGCGGGAGCTCCTCCCATGACCCTCACCTTCAGAGCACGGATGAGGTCCACTCCTCCGACTCTCTGGGGAATCGCGATCAGCAGTCCCCGGCGCGATCCCCGCGCCGGGATCTAGGTGGGCGCTACGACTCCCCCTATGGCATCGGGTGCCAACCTTTTTCCCGACTGCTGCGTCGCATGGCATGGTCCGAGAGATTTTGTTCGGCATCCCTCGAGAAGTACGATGACACCACCAACCCGGAGGAGTTCTTGCAAATCTACACCACGGTGGTGCGTGCCACGGGTGGTTCCAACAAGGTCATGGCGAAATATTTTCCCATGGCCTTGGCGGGATCCGCCCGGTCCTGGTTGTTGAACCTTACGCGAGGATCGGTTCCCTCGTGGGAGAAGCTATGTGACCTCTTTGTCGCCAACTTTTAGGGCTCATATGTACAACCGGCAGTGGAGGACAATCTCCATTCCCTCGAGCAGGAAAGAGGGGAGTCGTTGCGTGACTTCGTCCGACAGTTCAGCCACTATCGCAATACGATTCCCCGGATTTTTGAGCAGTCGGTTGTCATCGCCTTCCGGAGAGGCGTGTGGGACCATAGGATGTGGGAGAAGATGGCTACCCGCGACATTACCACCACCTCCGAGCTTTTCTCCCTTGCCTTGCGCACAAGTGCGCAAGGGCTGAGGAGGCTCTAGGGCCAATGTCTGGTCCTATCGCCGCCCGAGGCGGAGACGAAGCTGGACCCTCATGGGGCTCCGGCCCCACGAGCAAGAAGACGAAGAGGCGCGAGGCGGGTGAGACCAGGCAGGTCTTGACCATCGAGCACGGGCATCGGGATGTCAGGCCGCGAGGGTGCGACCACCCCAAACGGTGGGATGACCGCCGCGGTCGGTGTCCCGACCGCCGTGAAGACAAGGGGGGCAAGCCTTTCTGCCCGATCCACCAGACCCATTCCCACAACCTGGCTAGATGCCAGATCGTGAGTGACCTTGTGGAGCAGCGGGTTAAGGAGCGCCGCCCCCGCGATGATGATGACGACAAGGACCCCACCCTGCTGGCATTTCAGCGGGCGGATCACGTTGTGGTGTACATCAATGGTGGCTCGGCCACCTACCCCTCCAACACGACATACAAACGTCTGATGAGGGAAGTCTGCACCACGGCATCGAGTTCAGGGTCGAATCGGATGTTGAGATGGTCGGAGGAGCTGATCACCTTCAGCTAGGCCAACCACCTTGAGAGCACTGCCGGCCTAGGTCACCTACCCATCATGGTTTCACCCACCATCCGGAACGTGAAGCTAGGATGAGTGCTGGTAGACGAGGGGAGTTCCATCAATCTCCTGTCCTCCCAGGCATTCCGGGCGCTTCAAATCCCTCTCCAGGATCTACTCCCGGCCTTGCCCATTTTCGGCATCGCCTCGGGGGCTGGCTTGATGCCCCTGGGTCGGGTGTGCCTTCCCATTACCTTTGGGAGGGAAAGCAACTACCACACGGAGATGGTCGACCTCGAAGTTGTCGACTTTGACCTCTCGTACAACGCCCTGTTTGGCTGACCTGCACTGGCCAAGTTCATGGTGGCAACCCACTATGACTACATGATGGTGAAGATTCCAGGACCCGCTGGCCCCATCACCATCCAGGTGGACAAGCCGAAAGCCTTGCGCTGCCACAAGCACGCACTGGACCTGGCCGGCGCCACCTGCGTTTGGCAGGGTGATGCCGCCTCCCCTAGAGCCCCTCAGGCGGTGAACCGTGCCTCGTCCGGCTCGGCCGACGATGTACGGGTGGTCTCCTTGAGGGAGGGCGAGCCCGGGAAGAGCGTCTCCATCGACGCCAGCCTCAGCGCCAAATAGGAAGATGCACTCGTCACCTTCCTCCGGTCTAATTTTGATGTGTTTGCTTGGCACCCTTCCGATATGCTAGGGTCCCCAGGGAGGTGATCGAGCACCGATTAGTGACACTGCCCGGAGCGCGCCCGGTCCGACAAAAGGTTCGGAGATAGGCCCCCGAGCGGTAGGACGCCATTCGGCAGGAGGTAGAGAAGCTGCTGCACGTAGGGATCATCTGGGAAGTATCTCACCCCGAGTGGCTTGCCTACCCTGTGCTCTTCAAGAAATCCAATGGGAAGTGGCAAATGTGCGTTGATTTCACCGACCTCAACAAGGCCTACCCGAAGGATCCTTACACACTGCTGCGCGTTGACCTTATTATCGACTCGACGGTAGTCTACGAGCTACTGTGCTTTCTGGATGCGTATTCCGGGTACAACTAGATTAGCATGGCGGTGGAAGGCAAAGAGAAGACCGCTTTTGTAACCCCGATGGGTGTTTATTGTTATATAAAAATGCCATTTGGGTTAAAAAAATATGGGTTCGACTTATCAGCTCACCATGCATGCCTCGTTCCGCCCTCAAATAGGGCATAACTTGGAGGTGTACGTCGATGACCTGGTAGTGAAGATTAAGAAGAGCGAAGAAATGATTGAGGACCTGGAGGAAACCTTCGCCAATCTCCAGAAGAACGGTTTGAAGCTCAACCCCGAGAAGTGTGTGTTCGGTGTGCCTTCCGGGAAGCTACTGGGGTTCCTTGTGTCCAGTCGGGGCATTGAGGTCAATCCTAATAAGATAGCGGCGATTGAGCATATGAAGCCACCGACACGACTCAAGCAGGTGCAGTGCCTAGCTGGTCGCCTGGCGTCCCTCGGACGATTTAAAGTCCGATTGGGGGAAAGAAGCTTGCCTCTGTTCAAGCTGCTGAAGAAGACCAACCATTTCAAATGGACCGAGGAGGCTCAGCGAGCCTTTGAGGACTTCAAGCAGTACCTCTCCTCCTCGCCAGTGCTGGTCGCCCCCGGGCCGGGCGGGCAGTTACTCCTCTATATTGCTGCTACCCCTGCGGTGGTGAGCACAGTGCTGGTGGCAGAGAGGGAAGGCGCTCAGAAGTTGGTCTACTACATCAGCAAGGTGCTACACGACGCGGAGACCCGGTATCCGAAGGCACAAAAGATGCTGTATGCTGTCCTAGTGGTGTCTAGGAAGCTGCGACACTACTTTCAAGGACGAGATATCACGGTGGTCACGGCCTACCCTCTGCAAGAGGTTCTTCACAACCGGGAAGCTGAAGGCTATGTCGCCAAGTGGTCAGTCGAGCTGGGGGAATTTTGCCTCAAGTTCGTCCCCTGCACCGCCATCAAGAGTCAAAAGATGGAGGAGTTTGTTGCCAAATGGACTCCTGCCGCTCTCGAAGATGAACAAACCCCTGCGCCATCCCCCTGGACGTTATTCTTCTATGGCTCATTCAGGCTCGAAGGCGCGAGGGCCAGAGTGGTCCTGGTCTCCCCGACCGGCGACATCCTCTGGTACGTGGTCGCCCTCGACTTCAAGGCTACCAACAACATCACCGAATACGAAGGTCTACTGGCCGGGCTGCGCGCCACCTCGGCTTTGGGCATCCGGCATCTCTAAGTCAAAGGCGATTCCCTACTAGTCATCAATCAAGTGCGGAAGGAGTTCAAATGTTCTGACTCCACTATGGCGGTTGGGGTACACTCATATCCCTCATTGCGACAACCATATGGCGGATGAGCTGTCGCAGCTCGCCTCGTCCAGATCGTCCATACTGACCAGGGTCTTTGAAGAAAGACTACCGCGACCGTCCGTTGCAATCCCCGGTGAGGGAGGGAACGACGGTGCGAGTCCGGTCGGGGCCTTCGAAGGGAGCTCCCTGCGACCATCTACTGCAGCCCCTGAACAAGGAAGGAGGGGCGGAACGAGTACGGCAGGGGCCTTCGAAGGAGGACTATCGCGAGCCACCGCCATAGCTCCTGAACAAGCAATGCGCTGCGGTGTAGCTCCGGTCTGGGTCCTCGGAAGAGGACTATCATGACCGTCTGTTGCAGCCCCTGAAGAAGGAAGGAGCAACAGTGCGCCGTCGGCCGGTACCCTTGTAGGAGGGCTACTGCGTCTGTCCGTTGTGATCCCTGAAGAAGGAAAGCACAACGGTGATGCAACGGTGAGGGCCCTCGAGAGAGGGCTATCGCAACCATCCATCGTCGCAACCCCTAAAGAAGGTAGAAGCGGTGGTGCCGTACCAATCGGGGCCTTTGGAAGAAGGCTACCACGACCGCCCGTCGCCGCCCTTGCCCCCGAGGGCTACGGCGATGGTGCCATCCCGGTCGGGGTCCTCGAAAGAAGACTTACGCGACCATCCGTTGTTGCCCCCGGGCTTGACAGGGACAACGGTGCAGGTGGCTCAGACTCCGATGCTGGTGTGGAAGGCGGTGTGCTCATCTCAGCTGCTGATTGTGGTAGGGAGGACAGCATGCCAACCGTTGTCCCCGGCTCCAAGAGGGAGGACACCGGCCTCTCCGAGGCGGGGCCAGGGGAAAAGCTTGGCCAAGCGGAGTACCCGGGCGATCACCGCATGATCGCCACACTTGGCTGGGAAGATCAGTGGATGGACCCCATCCTAGCCTTCCTGCAAGACCAAGTGATCCCCGATGATGATGCCACAGCTGAGAAAATTGCACGAAAGGCCAAGTGCTATTGTAACATCCGTGTTTTGTAATTAAGCTTAATGAAGCTAATTAAGCGTTAATTAGTGCTCTGATTTGTTTTTGAACCTTAATTTGGAGTTAATCGCCTTTGGATTCCTTTTGTCGTTTTGTTCGATCGATTTTCCCCGATCGGAGCCTCTAAATTCGATTCCGGGTGAATTCTTGAATAGTGTAGGTTGAAGCCCGAACCCAAGTTTCTAAACCTTCATTAGGTTTCCCCGAACCTATTCCAAAAGTCCCTAAAGCAATTGGTCAAGCACCATTACGAAAGCCGTAAAGTTCAGAGTTCTCACTGGAGGCGGCAAGATCGGCGAGCATAAGCCCTGATCGCTGGGCCAGAGCGACAAGACGGCCTGCCCGGCGGCGATCTGCTTACCGAAAGGCCAAAGCAGGGGACAAGCCCCTGTTCCCACACGTCACCGGCCATGCCCCTCCACCTCGATCCTTGCGCCGCTGCTGGTTGCCAAAAGCAAGGGGAGGACCTCCTCTACCCCTCCCTCTCTCTCATTTCCTTCCCCATCCCCTCTCCTTCTTCCTCTCCTCTTCCTCCTCCCTCCTGTGCACATGAGCCTCCCCTCCACCAGCCGGCTTGGGCAAGGTTGGAGCAAGAAGAACAAGTATCTAGGGTGGTGGACCATCCCCAAGACCCTAGCTAGCTGCTCAAGAGGTGGATTCAAGGTTTGAGCTCAATCCATAAAGTTAATCTCAAACCCTAGCCCCTCCTCCTCCTTCCTCTTCTTTTTTCCCTCTTGTTAAACCCTAGGAAGCATAGATCGGGTGCTAGATCGTTGATCCATTAAGTTGCTAGACATATGTTAGGGTTAGAGAGTTGTTTTTGCCCGATTGATTCGTTCTGAAAACCCCGATCTATCTCCCGTTGGATCTACTCGCTCCAAAAAGTTGTTTCCCAAAGTTTTGGAGATTTTCCTTTGGAACCCTAGCTCCAGACAAGTCGAGGTGATGACCCGCGAATATATTCCCCGCCTCGAAGGTCGATTACCGCGGGAGAATCGAGTTTGAACTCAATTCGGGACGAGAATCAAACTCGGGGCTTAATCAGGGTTTTTGAGATTTAGAAGTTCGATCATCGTGCTTCAAGGATTGTAGTCAATCTCTCAATCAGGTAGGACCTTAGTGCGCTAACGGAACCAATACGCATGTTGCAAATCCGCTGCTTTGGCAGATTTGCAAAAAGATGCATTTTGGGCATTCGAGACAATTTCGTGTTCTGAAGTTCCAAAATCCTCGAAATCAATGCATATGGGTCCTTAGCACCATAGAGGTCCTATTGCCGTGACAAGAATTGGATTAGGACCTATTTTGAGTCAAAATCCATTTTTGTGTCGCTTTCGGGGATTAGAAAAGGTAAAAAGCGAGATTTCGAGCAATCGAGCATGGAACTCGATAGGGATGATGTGAATGAGTCCCTGGTGTCGTTAGGAACTTATCCACACCCTTGCCGCGAAGTTTCGAACTCAATCGCGAAATTTCTTATTTTTGCAAATATTGAAATCCCCGTAGGCCGGCACTACCAATGGTGTGAGGCCGGTACTGCCGCCCTCGCCAACACTACCGCCCGCACACCACCGGCAGTTAAATTCCAGAGAAGTCCATTTTTGATCTCAGGCCACCGGCACTACCGAAATTAGGGGCCGGTACTGCTGCCCGACCGGCAGTACCGTGCGCGCAACGCCAGCAGTTAAATTCCAGAGAAGACCATTTTTGATCTCAGGCCACCGGCACTACCAAAATTAGGGGTCGGTACTGCTGCCCGATCAGCAGTACTGTGCACAACGCCGGTAGTTAAATAACAGAGAGCACCCATTTTGGTCCTCGATCGGCGGCAAGCAGAAAATGAAGCGATTCGACGTTATCATTGCACGGCGGCTCTGGAAGGAGAACCGCCAAAGAGAGAGAAGCAGTGGAGATGGCTATTTATCAAGGCACTAACAGGCGATTTTTGGGACATGACACATATCCCAAAAATGGGGGGCATATGTTAGCACCCAAATTTGGCCAACCGAAGCAGGTTCGGTCGTGGCACGCACCCAGAAAGATGGTGCGAACCAGTTGACTATGGGCGACGAAACAAGCTATAATCAGAAGGATGTGATCAGGCGAAAAATAGAGGGAAAGAGGCCGAGGCTAATTCGGTTGCAATTAGGAAAGAAGAACGAGCCCGGTGCCGATACGATCCAGGAGTCCATGACGGCCACGATCCAAGCCACCCGAACTATAAGAAGAGGCGGCGTGCTACAGAAGAAGGGACACACATCCAAACAACCAATCAGTCTACCACTTACCTTTACTTTCCTGCACTAGGAGTAGTTCCCATAGTATTATAATCTTTCCTCTGTAATACATGTTGATCAATACAAGTTGCGCATCGCCGGTTGTTGATCTCTGCTGCATTTTGCCCTACGAAGCTCTCATTTCTTCCGATCTTGATGCGCATCGCCTTTTTTGGAGAAGCAGGCTTTTACCCCATCTAATCGGCTCGCAAGAGTTGATTAGATCTGTTTACCTGGTCCGCGCTGGTTCGTACCGAGCTAGCGAGGATCGTATCGATACCAAAACTCGGATCGTTCTCCCTGGGACGATCACATTCGAGTACACATCTCTTGCTGATTGCGTGATCAAATCGGCTGGCACGCTCGCAACCCTTGAACCCGGCGTTCTCGTGTGTTGGTGGCGATCGACCCGACATCGCGTTTTTCGGTGCCAACAGGACCGAACTTGATGTTATCACTAAGTCATATCGTGCAACCACATGTGCCAGTATGGGATGGCCTTAGCCTAGTACAGTGAGAAGGATCCGATCTTGCATTTGTGGAGGGCAAGGGGTACAGACGCATCTGTGGTGTCGGTGCATTCTTGGTACTCTCTCGTCGAGGTGTCGAGGAAGAGTTTACTCAATACAATGGTAATGCCTACTACGGGGAGGTTATGGGCTAGTGAGAGCCCGTAGGGACCACTAGCAGCCTCTGTGGCCATAGTTAGGGACGCACGTTACCGGGCCGGTGTAAGATTCGAATCTCGATCTATCGAAAGGTTTCGTCAGTGTCTAACAAAACGGATACGATAAGTATCACGTGGCATGGATGACATCATTGCTAGAATGTGTCATGTGGGTACAGTGTACAGTCTCTGCAGAGATAATTAAACTGATCGATTAGTCGTGCTCACGGTCATGAGCAACTTGGGAAGTATTGTCAAGTATAGACTTTGGGTTGGTGTTGGTTTCGTTCTGGTTTGGGTTTGGTTTGGAGAATGGTTTTGGATGGAGGAATGGGGAAAGGTTTGGTTAAGGCTTGAAATTCGGAATGGTTGGTGATTTCGGAAGGGGTGGATTTTGGTTGGACTTTGGTTATGGTTTAAATGTAGATCATTGTTACTTTAAATGTCTTGAAAATCACTTCATAAATTGTGATTGTTGAATCTATTACTCTATTGCAAATAAATCTAGCTTTGTGCTCGAATAGACTTAGTGTAGAAACCTGATTCTATTGTTTAGCCTGCATCTATATGTTTATTTCCATACACTAAAGTCTTGCGAGTACATACGTGTACTCATGGTTTGCTCTAACAAATTTTGGCTAGAAGGAGAAGAAGGTAATGTTGAAGACGATCCCGACGAGTCGCAGTTCGAGCCGGAGTTCGACGAGTTCGTTTAGGGTTAACTGGAGTTCCTTTCTAGTCAGTTGCCTGAGGGTGGAAGGCACACTACGCATCATTCTTTTGGATTTCTGCTGTATTTATTTCGATCTTTTGGATTTGTGTAGGCCATAAGGCCGTAACCTGTAATATTAAATAGTTGTAATAACTTTACCTTTCAGATGTAAGTTATTTACTTTTGCATGGATGTGATCCTGTCTCAAGTGACAATGTGTGGGTACTGGGCTACTGATCCAGGGAACCAGTACTAGACACACGGTTGTGGGAAGCTCGGGTCGGGATCAATCGGTTGGCAAGGGCCCTCATTCCGGGTGTTGCCTATCAGTTGGCCTCAATCCGAGTACAGAATCAGTTTAGCGGTCGGAAGTTATTACGGGTTGCGTTATTCACCAGTCCGATACAACAGTAATGACCCGGTTCGCTAATCAGACTCCGGAGCCCCCACAAGAGGTGGTATCAGAGCTACGCAAGACTGAAAGGAAACTCTAGGTAGTTGATCGACAGGGCTAGGAATGAGTCTTTTTCCTAAAAACTTATTTTAATTGTAAATCCCTATTTGTGAAAATGAAGAATGCTATTCTTTCCCATCTATAGCCCCTTGTCTAATTTCTAATCTTCAAAATGAACTTCAGCTTACCCTAGTCTTCAACTTCTGATTTCTTTGTTTTCCCTTCCTCGTTCAAAAGGTAGAGTTAGAATTTGGGAAGTCTTACCTACTTCTAAATTAGTTAATTGTCAAGTAATGATAGGGTTAAGGCTTTAGGCTGTGGTTTATGGTTGGTCTGTTTGTCTATTTCATTTCCCTCACCTATTTTGATTCCTGTCCATTTAAGGTCTTTGCTAACCGGTTTCTCTTCTTGATCTTAGATGTCGGGACGCTGGGAGCCTTGATACTTCATGCGCGCGATCCTGGAGGGCACCGTCCAGGCGACCCTTTGGGACATGATGCGCCGTGCTGGCTTCACTTAGACATCGGGGTATCTGATCTGCGTGCTGGAGTCAGCCCAGCTTCCTCTCTCTACGTGGCGGAGGTCTCCATCCGCGGTCGCCAAGATGGGGAGTAGACTTGCCTCTACCACGGCAGCTCAGGTCAGAATCAATCGGTTGGCAAGGGCCCTCATTCCGGGTGTTGCCGATCAATTGGCCTCAATCCGAGTACGGAATCAGTTTAGCAGTCGGAAGTTATTACGGGTTGCATTATTCGCCAGTCCGATACAACAATAATGACCCGGTTCGCTAATCAGACTCCGGAGCCCCCACAGCTATACTCTGGTAGGTGGGGACCTATATCACCAGAGTAGAAACGGGCTTCTACTGAAATGCATCACTCGGGAAGAGGGGAGCCGACTGCTCTCTGATATCCATGGAGGCATGTGTGGGAGCCATCTGTCTGGCCGGACGCTCGTTGGTAAAGCTTTCCACCAAGAATTCTTGGTTACACATACTCTGATTCAGAGAACACTATGCACTTTTTGACAGCACTTGATTTGAGGGTTTGGGAGATAAAGGTGACCACCATCAAGGACTCCACTGATTTGTTGACCTTGACTCTTGATGGGTTGTATTCCCGTCTCAAGACTCATGAGATCGACGTCGTCTCTCATAGGATGAAATCTCAGTCGATGGCGTTGGTCACTGATCCCATTGGGTCTTCCTCCGGACCCTCTCTTGATTTTTCTTCTGGTTTTTCTCTCTCCGCTCTTTGCGATGTAAGCGATGAAATTCTGAAGTGAGTTCTAGAAAATGAGCTTGCTCTTGTCGCTCACAAATTTTCCAACATCTACAAGAGAGTGAGAGAGAGGAAGAGAAGTGGCACCGTGACCTACTTCGAGTGTGGTGGCCCCAACCACATTCGAGCAAACTGCCCCAAACTAGATAAGGGCAAGAACGAGCATGGCGGTTCGAGCAAGAACAATTACACCAATAAGAACCGCAACAAGAAGCCTCCAGTTCGCGAGCCAACGCGAGAAAAGAAGTCCCACAACTTCGCCAAGAACAAGAAGCTCTTCCATCGCGTTCTCGCCGCACTCGACGACCTTGACTTCTCCGACATGGAGACATGGAGCAACGAGGGTGAGGATGAACTGCAAGAGAAGATGAAGGCTGGCGATGACTTCTCTGACATGTGCTTCATGGCGGACGCCAACGGGGTAGGCGACTCCGAGCTGTACCGCAACACTGATGAAGTACCCTCCTATGACCAGCTCAATGATGCCTTCTGTAAGCTAGGAAAGATTCATGCTAGATCTAGAGTTAGGTGTATGGAGCTAGAGAAGGAAGTAGGTACCTTGTCTCAGGAGTTAGCTTCACTTAAATTATATTCCTCCCGAGACTCTGATAGCTATACTCTTTGTGATGCTTTGCTTGTGGAGTTGGAGAACCTAAGGACCCTGCATGATAGTGTGGTTTCTGATCTTGAGGCCCTTAGGTTGAAGGATGCTAGCACATGTTCTATTGATCCTATTCCTGTTGATGCCAGTTTTCTTCATGCTCACACAACCGCATCTTGTGAAAATTGCCCTAAGCTACTTGCTGAAATTGATGCCATGAGTTATCACCTTAGGAAGCTTTCTGCTAGAAATGATGAACTTGAATTGCATGCTTCTAAGGATCTAGTCAGCTCATGTGAGGGTTGTAAGCAACTAAAACTTGATAATGAAACTTTGAATGTCAAGTGTGCTCGACTTGTTAAGGACTTACTAGTTAAGTCATATAATGGTTGCTTGCTGTGTATTGGGGTTAAGGATGACGTGGATAAGGTTCACGCAAGCTTATGAAGAAGTTAGAGGCCCAGGTTGGTAGAATTAGATATGCTCCTTGTGTTTCATATGAGTCTCTCAAAATTGAGACAGCTGTAATAGGGAGAGATATGCACGCGCTGTTCGATCCTCTTCTTTTGGCTTTTCTTCTACTCCTTCCCCTTGTTCTTCATGCACCTCACTTTTTTGAGAGTGTCAATATCTTATGAGCACTATCGAGAAATTTGTTGGAGGTAAGAAGCTCAATCTCATTCTAGACCAGTCCAAGATTAGCAGATTCAATCAAGGTCTAGGATTTGATTACTTGGAGCACACACAGGTGCATCCGCCAACAGTTGTACGTGCCTCCAAGAGTGGAGAGATTGTGGTTGCTCCATAGACGAGCAACACAGTGTTTAGATCAGTTGGGATTGTCCACGTGACTTCTGATGAGAAGGGTGCTTCTCCTACTACTTCGGCCTCCAAGGCGAAGTATACCTGCACCTTCTGTTAGAAGGATGGATATATTGCTGATTTCTGCTTCAGACGCGCCAAGATCACTCGGTGTGAGCGTGTTCATGCCCTTAGGGGTATCCAGGGTCATCCCCAAACTCTGAGTGTTCCTAAAGTACACACTGCTTCTAGACAGGTTAGAGAGCTGCCTGTTTTTGGACAGCGTATGGGGCTTGGTTTTCATGTCATATGACCGGAGACTCCCATTAGTTTTCTTCCCTAGTTTGAGCTCTCGGTGATGAGGCGATCACCTTTAGGGATGCTTCGTCAGGTAGAGTCATCGCTAAAGGTAACGTCTGCATTAATGATAATTTTATTCTTAAGGACATTGCCTTAGTTAGTAAGCTGCAGTATAATTTGCCTTTTGTTTTTCAGCTTATCAATGACGATTCGAGGTAAGCTTTAAGAGAAGCACTTGTAGGATCATCGATTCTTCTGGAGGGTTAGTTTGCGGGATTTCTGGTTTTGGTAGAGTCTTTCATACTGATTTTTCTTCTTCTTCTAGAGACTCTCTTTCATACTGATTTTTCTTCTTCTTCTGGAGATCTCTACTTCTAGCATAGGAGACTTGGTGACATTGGCTTTGATCATTTGACCCGAGTTAGCGGCCATGATCTCATTCGTGGTTTGCCCAAACTCAAGATGGTCAAAGATATTGTGTGTTCTCCTTGCCGACATGGTAAGATGGTTGTAGCTTCTCATCCCCCAGTCACTTTAACACCCCAAAATTTTGCTTTCTTAAATTTCATGTGTGATTTTGCACTTTGGTGAATTTTTGGAATTTTCTGGAATTCATTTGGATTTATTTGGAATTTATTTGAATTTATTCCATATTGAAATAATTAAAGAATTAAACTTTGCAAATAAAATTTTGTTGGTAATATTTTATTTGAGTCCTAAATACCCTAAAATATTTTCCAGAATTTTTCTGGAATTTTTCTGAGTATTTTGCTATTTTTAATGAATTAAATGAATTACTGGGAATTATTTTAAATATTAAATCGCTGGAAAATCCAAACCGGGTTTGCACTGTTCATCCGACCGAGCCCGAGTCAGACTCGAGTTCACCTTGCCCTGGTCACCCTAAGGACTTCACCTTGCAAGCCTTTGAACTGGGTCTAACGTGCAACCACATGTCTGTAATGGGACGGACCTAGTTGATTAAGTTGCTAATAACGTACCTGTGGGACCTCAGGAGGTCAACTACACCCTTTGTGTAAGTTGTACGGGTGTCGGGACCCCGAATTTGCAAATCCGGACCCTCTGTGTATTCAGCACTAGTCCAGGAACGCGCTAGTGCACACAGTCTTAACATATATCGGTAAATATCACAATCATACCATTCGATATTATCAAGGTACTTTATTTAAATAACCAAACTGGTTACTTGACCTTATGGTCAAGTTACAAATGTATGCCTTGCAAGGCGAAACTTATTAAAAGAGAAATAATAGCAGCGGAAAATAAGATAACTTCGTGGCGCCATCCAAAGATACCACAGTAAATCGACCGGGCTCGCATCCCTAAGTAGACGGATCCTCTTGGAGTTCCTCCTCTGGTAGCTTAGTCTCCTCTTCAATCGGTGTTGTATTGAGGCAAGGGTGAGTACTTGGTACTCAAAGAAGTCATGCATGTAATGCAGGCTAATATACTATATGCATGGCTTGGTACAAAGGAATAGCTCAAGGTATATTTGCGAAATGTTTTGACAAGTAATATAAGTAGATTCGAAGCGGTAGAAATAAGTAAAGCGTAAATAACTTTTCAAGAAGTTTAGTAAACATTTTTCCCATCCTAAACCACATTTTCATCATCTTCATTATTAAACCAAACCAACCTTTCAAATCCAAATTATTTTCGAAAGTCTAACCCTTGATCAGTAATCCCGGCGATGTCGATGCAGTGGACTCGGCTATTTAAATAGATTCTAAACTCTGCAGAGGTTATGCACTTTACCCACAAGATACAGTCAAACACCACAAAGGCGAGTTCCAGTAACAAAGTCTTTCTGAAACCTCTAACAATACAAGTGGTCCTCCCGGTTATTGCAAGACTAACCCTTCCCTTCGCTTAAGGCGAAGTCTAGGCCAATCAACCGTTAGATGGGTACCTGGCCTCGGCCCGACGCTCCCGCATAACTTACACAAAGGGTGTAGTTGACCTCCCGAGGTCCCACAGTGCGTTATTAGCAACTTAGTCAACTAGGTCCGTCCCATTACTGGACATGTGGTTGCACGTTAGACCCGAGTTCAAAGGCTTGCAAGGTTAAGTCCTTAGGGTGACCAGGGCAAGACTACCCAAGAACCAAATCAACATCCCGATTGCCACCTTTGGCCCACCCGATCATTCTTGCCACATGCCCGGTGAAAACTATTTATCAAAACCCGCTTGATTACCAAGCACCACGTGCTATCAACATCACATGATACCTTTCCAAAACAGGTTCAATATATCATTAAGTCAATATTAACATTTGATTGTCCAAATTCATGTCATGAGCACGTAGCGTGTCTAAGCAATACACTACAACGGTCTAAAACCCATGTTGGCAATTTGATTATGTCCAACTAGTAAACCACAACTAGGGTGACAAGGGTCATGGCACATATTTAATCAATCAAGGTGTCATACAAAGAATTTGGTATTTATCTAATCTCCCATATTTAAGTAAAGTATTTTCTAATTGAACTAGCATGCAATAATTTGAACCAAAATAGATTTCAAAATGGGATCAACATGATCAAAGCATAACTTGCCTTCAAAGAGTACTTGTTCTTGGTCTTGAGTTGGATCCTGAGTCAACACTTCTCCTTCGAATCCTTAGGCACTTCAACGTCTACTCGTAAAAGCGTGCAAATAGCAATACACAAATAAACAATAGGCAAAAACATCCCAAAACTCCAAATAAAATCCATAAGCAGAGAGAACATAATTTTCTGGATTTTTAGGAACTGAATCGTTCAAATCGGAGTTAAAATGCAAAAGTTATGATTTATTAAAGTTTAAATAATCAATTAAATAATATTACAGAGAAAAACTTTAGTCCAAAAATTAAATAAAATTCATATTTGAGTAGATCTGAATTTTATACAAATTTAGAAATTTGAATCACTCAAATCGGAGTTGAAGCATAAAAGTTATAAG
This sequence comes from Rhipidocladum racemiflorum, assembly GCA_036346355.1. Taxonomy (NCBI): domain Eukaryota; kingdom Viridiplantae; phylum Streptophyta; class Magnoliopsida; order Poales; family Poaceae; genus Rhipidocladum; species Rhipidocladum racemiflorum. The sequence goes on from CM070589.1 coordinate 27,455,538, forward strand.
CGTTTGAAATTTGGAACAAAATCAAATCATTATTCGAATTAATAAATCATTTTCTTTTCGGAAATTAATTATTGCGCCACCTAGACACGTGGCAGCCTTCGATTGGGCGGTGGCGTCGGCCGTCCATGGGCGTGGTCCACGGTTTGGCTCGGTCCATCGTGGACTCGGTCCACGACTCTACGTGTCGCCGACATGTGGGCCCACTTTCGGGTAGCGTCATCGGCCCAGCGTCGGCGGAGGACTCACGGTCTTTGACATCATGGGACCCACTTGTGGCGTCATGGGTGGCGTCGGTGCTAACTGGATTAGCCAGCGACATGCGGCCCTCGACACGCGGGCCGCGTGTCGGCGTCCTACACGCACGCTGCGTGGGGCGGCCGACCGCGTCGGTCCAACTTCCGACACGTGGCGCAATCCCGCCGTTGATTTGAAATTCGACGGCGCGATTAGATCCAGGGTTAACGCGTTGAATCTACTCGATGATCGTGGGCGTTCGATCTAGATCGGACGGTCGAGATCTAATCCTATAATAATCACTACTACCAAGACGCGTGGCGATTGTGAACCGTTGGATCTTGATCCAACGATCCAGATCTAACCGGGTTTGGAACACGTGAACTCACCTCAACCGCACGATCAAGATCGGACGGTCCACAAAGCTCGCGAGGGTGATGGCGACGCGGCGGAGCTGCAGCCACCGGAGACGAGAACGACGACGAGCCCGATGGCGTTTCGGGGTTGCTCCGGCAAGATGAGTCCTCCCTTCGGGTGCGTCTCATCACGGGGATTCTGGATCTGGGCTCCTTCTCGGCGGAAGACGACGGACGGCGGCGGAATCGAGCAAAAACCGCGGCGGAGTGGCGCTCAACTACGGCGAGCTCGCACGGGCAAACGGCGGCAGCTCAGGCGAGATGGCTCGGGGGAACTGTAACATCCCAAAATTTTGCTTTTCTTAAATTCATGTGTGATTTGGCACTTTGGTGAATTTTTGGAATTTTCTGGAATTTATTTGGATTTATTTGGAATTTATTTGAATTTATTCCATTTTGAAATAATTAAAGAATTTAATTTTGCAAATAAAATTTTATTGGAAATATTTTATTTGAGTCCAAAATGATCCAAAATATTTTCCAGAATTTTTCTGGAATTTTTCTGAGTCTTTTGCTATTTTTAATGAATTAAATGAATTACTGGGAATTATTTTAAATATTAATTATTGAAAAGGACCGATCGGTTTCTATCGCTCATCCGACCGAGCCCGAAGTCGACTCGAGTTCGAGTCCGACCCGAGCCACGTGACTCGACCAAACCCACTCCTAACCCTAATCAATCCCAACCGTTGGATCAAGATCCAACGGCTGAGATCAGCCCGGACCGGTTCGAGCCGTATCCGGCCCGGATCCGATCGCGCCCGTCGATCGTGGCCGTCGATCGTGCCACGTGGGACGGCCACGATTTCGTCGTCTTCGCCGAGTCCGAGCCGGACTCACGCCGCCGCGCCGGGCCAGTAACGAACTAGGTTTCCGTCTAGGGCACGACGCCGAGGCTATTTAAAGCATGAGACGTCCCGAGGTTGCCCTCATCCTTGCGCACCGTTTCCCGAGCCATCTCGCTGAGCCGCCGCCGTTGAGCCGCAATCGCCGCCGGAGTTGTCTCTTCCCTCCGCCGCGGTTTGCGCCGTTTTCCGCCGTCGTCAGTCGTCTTCGCCGAGAAGGAGCCCGGATCCGAGTCCGCGACGAGGCGCACTCGAAGGAGGTTTCATCTCGCCGAGAAGCCCGTGGCGCCGTAGCCGTGGTCATCGTCCGTCTCCTGGTCAAGCCAGCGCCGCCGTAGAAACCATCGCCGTCATGAAGCTCGGAGGACCGTCGAGATCGGATCGAGCGGTTGAGGTGAGATCACGTGTTCCAAACCCGATTAGATCTCGACCGTTGGATCAAGATCCAGCGGTTCCTAATCGCCACGCGTCGTAGCGGTGCGATTATAGGATTAGATCTGGACCGTCCGATCTAGATCGAGCGGCCCATGAGCATCGAGTAGTTTCAACGCGTTAACCACTGGATCCAATCGCGCCGTTGATTTTCAAACCAACGGCCGAGATTGCGCCACGTGTCGGGAAGTTGGACCGACGCCGGCAATGCCCACGCACGCTGGCAGTGGCGACGCCGACACGCTGAGGCCCGCGTGTCGAGGGCCCGCATGTCGCTGGCTAACCCAGCCAAGCGCCGACGTCACCCATGACGCCGCTGATGGACCCCACCTGCCGCCACCATGGGCCGAGCCGCCGACGTCGGCCGATGACGTCACCCGAAAGTGGGCCCACATGTCGGGCCTTCACGTGGAGCCGTGGACCGAGTCCACCGTGGACCCGAGCCGAGCGTGGACCGAGCCCATGGACCGGCTGACGTCAGCAAGCCAATCAGGAGCTGCCACGTGTCCATGCTGACGCAATAATTAATTTCCGAAAAAGAAAATGATTTATTAATTCGAATAATGATTTCAAATTTAGATTCAAACTTCAAACGCTTATAACTTTTGCGTTTCAACTCCGATTTGAGTGATTCAAATTTCTAAATTTGTATAAAATTAAGATCTACCTAAATATGAATTTTATCTAATTTTTGGACTAAAGTTTTTCTCTGTAATATTATTTAATTGATTATTTAAACTTTAATAAATCATAACTTTTGCATTTTAACTCCGATTTGAACGATTCCAGTTTCTAAAAATCCAGAAAATTATGTTCTCTCTGTTTATGGATTTTATTTGGAGTTTTGGGATCTTTTGCATAGTGTTCATTTGTGTATTTGCTATTTGCACGCTTTTACGAGTAGACGTTGAAGTGCCTAAGGATTCGAAGTAGAAGTATTTACTCATGATCCAACTCAAGACCAAGAGCAAGTGCTTTTTTAAGGCAATTTTTGCTTTGACCATGTTGATCACATTTAGAAATATATTTTGATTTAAACTATTGCATGCTAGTTCAATTAGAAAGATAATTTGGTTTAAACAAGGGGGTTAGATAAATACCAATTTGCTATATGACACCTTGATTACCTAAGTATGTGCCATGACCTTTTGTCACCCTAGTTGTGGTTTACTAGTTGGACATTACTAAATTGCCAACATGGGTTTAGATCGTTGTAGTATCTTTGCTTAGACCTCACGTGCTCATAACATGATTTTGGATAATCAAATGCTAATATGGACTTAATGATATATTGAACCTGTTTTGGAAAAGTATCATGTGAAGTTGATGGCACGTGGTGCATGGTAATCAAGCGGGGTTTGATAAACGATTTTAGTAGGGCATGTGGCAAGAGTAATCAGGTGGGCCAGTTGTGGCATTGGGAGTGTTGATTTGGTTTTTCGGGTAGTCTTGCCCTGGTCACTCTAAGGACTTAACCTTGCAAGCCTTTGAACTGGGTCATACTTGCAACCACATGGCTGGAATGGGACGGCCCTAGTTGACTAAGTCGCTAAGGACTCACTTGTGGAGCCTCGGGTGTCGATTACACCGTTTGTGTGATTGTACGGGGGAGCGTATCGTGGCTGTGGCCAGGTACCCATCTAACGGTGTGTTGGTCCCATACTTCGCCTTGGCTAAGGGAAGGGATGGTGTAGAGCACGTACTGGAGAGGACCACCTGTGTTGTTTGAGGCTTCCGAAAGGCTTTGTTACGGGAACTCGCCTTTGTGGTGTTTGACTGTATCTTGTGGGTAAAGTGCATAACCTCTACAGAGTGTAGAATCTATTTGAATAGCCGAGTCCACTGTGATCGACAATGCTCGGGAATTACAATCAAGGGTTAGATTTTCTCAAAATAACTTGGTTTTGAAAAAGATGGGTTGGTTTAACAAGGAAGATGATGGAAATATGGTTTAGGATGGGAAAAATGTTTATTAAACTTCTTGAAAAGTTATTTATGCTTTACTTATTTCTCCGCTTCGAATCTACTTATATTACTTGTCAAAAGTCAAGCATTTCGCAAATATACCTGAGCTATTCCTTTGTACTAAGCCATGCATATAGTATATTAGCTTGCATTCTCAGGCATGACTTGTTGAGTACCAAGTACTCACCCTTGCCTCAACACAATACCAGTTGAAGAGGAGACTACGCCGATTCGGAAGAGGAGTTCCAAGAGGACCCGTCTACTTAGGGATGCGAGCCGGTCGGTTGCACTGTGGTATACTTTGGATGGCGCCCACAGTTTATTTGATTTTTCCGCTTTGTTATTTCTCTTTCAATAAGTTTTGCCTTGCAAGGCATATATTTGTAACTTGGCCATAAGGTCGAGTAACCCTTTGATTATTTAAATAAAGTACTTTGATAGTATCGTTTGGTATGATTGTGATATATACCGATGTTAAGACTGTGTGAACTAGCGCGTTCTGGACTAGTGCTTTGAATACACAGAGGGTCCGGATTTGCAAATTCGGGTCCCGGCAGAGGTGGTATCGAGCCATACTTGACCAGAGGCTCAACCCTAGCTAGAATGGTCGTAGTGAGGATAAAACCTATTTTCTAAAGCTAAAAATTTGTGAAGATAAGAAATGACATCTTGACTTATCCCCTTCACTCTTTTCTTGTCTCTTGCTGAAATTTTCCCTTACCTTGTCACAATTCGAAAATTCCGAGTTCTTACGTAAAGCACTCTTGTGACAGATGGAGGAAGAGTTCAACTACGTTGATCTGGGAGTTGGTCACGCCCTTGAGAACTTTGGCATATGCTCTGAGACTCTCGGAGATTTTGAGAAGCCCCAATATCAAGTGGAAGTGATCGGACAAGCGGGATTGATCAAGGCTTGTGACGTGAGGATTGAGGTACCTGCTAGGAAAAGGGCCAGTGCAATCGCTCGATACACCTTTGACCGCTAGAAGGTCTACAATGCAGATGGGTATCCAAGAAGTTTCACGACGAGCAATGCGGCACATTACCAGTATCTACGCCAGAGAGTTGGAAAGCACGGTGTTCCGTTATCATCCGCGCAGCGATAACCTTCTTGACCAAGACGATTCAGATGAGAATGCCACGGTTACACGATTGGCACGATTAAATGCGTCGCCAGGAGGATGTACTAGATAATACAAGCAAGGAGCTGCGTAAGGCCCGCAAGGAGATCACGGCAGAGAAGAACAGATGGCGGGAAGCTCAAGAGTATGTGGCACACCTTCTACGAAGGATTGACGAGTTGGAGATGACTTTGTACGGACTGCACTCCAGAGCCAAGATTTGAGCTACACGAGCCAGATCCGTGAGGAGTCGATCTCGATGAGGACACCGCTTCTTCGACTACCATAGAGGACACGATTCTTTGGACATGGCGATCGTTTCGCGCCTATGCCGCAGCATCCGCACCCAGGCCGTGGAGGTTTTCTCGATGAGTGAGCATAGGTTCTATAGTGAGACTCCTTCGCCGAGTCGCGTCATAGAATAAAGAGTTACCCTTTAGGCGTTATATTCCAGAGTTAGTTCGATTTGGATTTGCTTTGTTTCTTTGAGTGTGCAAGATGTGTTGCAAGGCCCTTAGGCATTGTAAGCAGCCATACCAAGTTATTAATAATAAAGATGGACCTTAAAGTTACCCCTTTCGCCCGCATAAGTTCCATATTACTTGTCTATTCTTGTTTCCCTCTCATCTCTAAACCTAGAGCAATCAACAGATGGTGAACACCCGTGGGAACTTTGGAAGCAATGGGAGTGGATCTCGCCCAACAGAAAACCCCAATGATGGAGCACCAAAGACCGCCATCGGATGTGCAGAATTTTGGAGCATTTCTTGCTGCTCAGACCCAGTTGATGCATGCTATGATGCAACAAATGCAGCACGTCGCCGCTCAGGCCACTGCTAATCAAGTTAATCAGGGACCACGCCAGAATACAAGGCTGTCAGAGTTCATGAGGACTCACCCACCCACTTTCTCTGGGAATGCCAATCCGTTGGAGGCCGACGATTGGTTAAGATCAATTGAGAGGAAGCTACACATAGCTCAATGCATAGGGAATGAGAAGGTACTTTACGCTTCTCATCGATTTGGAAGGAACAATTACGAATGGTGGGAGAACTTCTGTGCCACGCAGGAGAACCCTCAAGATATCACTTGGGAGGAGTTCACAGCTGCATTCCGACAGTATCACGTGCCTGAAGGAATTATGGACCTTAAGAAGGAGGAGTTCAGAGCACTGAAGCAAGGTAATCAGCCAGTGGCCGACTACCTGAACAAGTTCACACAGCTAGCACGCTACGCACTGAGGATGTAGCGACAGATAAATCCAGGCAGTCTCGCTTATGAAGGGACTTAACTCGGGATTGCAAGTAGGGTTGATCAGCCAAACCTTTCCAGATGTCCAAGAGTTTGTTAATAAGTCGATTATTCTTGAGGACAAGCGCAAGGAACTGGATGAGAACAGAAGCGCAGGATGCAACAAAGAAGGATCACGCCAGTGGAACGCATAGCGCTTGAGAGTTGCACCAAATCAATTCTTCAGATTCCAACCACGTAATGCAACAAGGACACCATCCCGGCACTCAAGACCTGCCAATCGTAACTACCAAACCCCAGCCCCGCTAGAAACACTACTCTGTGCAAACAAGAAGGAAACAAGTGAGACGCATACAATCGCAACGAGCCAGACACTTTGCCAACAGCTTGTCCAAGAAGACAGCGAGAGCGACCCGGGCCGCTTCAATCTAGGAACCACCCAGCTAGGACGCCAAAGACCAGGAGCCACACCCCCAGGCGTGGTGAGAGGCCGAGTCAACCATGTCACCGCAGATGCACCGCAGAATGCTACTGACGTCGATCTTGGGTAAGTTACTTGTTAACTCAAGACTGCAGCTTTTGTTTGACTCGAGCTTCGCATTCGCTTGTTTCGCAAGGCTTTGCTACTAGAAATGACTTAAGGATTGCAAGACTTAAGTGCATGCTTTTAGTTCAAACCCACAGTTCCGAACTCCGAACGGAAGTAGGATGTTCCGGTGAGAATACTAATAGATGGAATAGAGTTCCTAGCAAACCTTATAATTTTGGAGACCCAGACCTTAGATGTTATATTGGGAATGGATTGGTTATACAAGCACAAGGTCAGTATTGGATTGTGGACGAAGGACTATCTCGATGAGAGCCCGTGTGGGAAGAAAGTGGAATTTCAAGCCACTGCAGTTAGAGATGGACAGCTTGATGGTTAACAGTACCAAGGCAATCAGCATAGAGGATGTCCCAAAGAGTGAATGAGTACCCAGATGTTTTTCCCGAGGATCTACCTGGTATGCCGCTGCAGTGGACATAGAGTTTGTGATAGAGCTTGTACTGTGCACAAAGACCGAGTAGCAAAGAGACCCTATCGGATGTCTACCGAGGAGTTGGTAGAGATGAAGAAACACTGGAAGAGCTAATGGATAAAGGATTTATCGCACCAAGTTTCGCCGTGGGGAGCACCAGCTTTGTTTGTCAAGAAGAAGGACGGAGTTTCAGGATGTGCATTGACTACCGTGCACTCAATGAAGTCACCGTGAAGAATAAGTATCCGCTACCCAGGATTGATGATTTGTTTGATCAGTTAAGAGGAGCCGGAGTTTTCTCCAAGATTGATCTGAGATCGGATACCATCGATTGAAGATCCGATCGTAAGATATTCAAGACTGCATTCTCGTCAAGATAAGGACATTACGAGTTCTGATTATGTCCTTTGACTCGATTTAATGCGCCAAATTTTATTTCATGAATATGATGAATAAGGTGTTCATGGAATATTTGGACAAGTTTGTCGTCGTGTTCATAGACGATATCCTAATCTACTCCAAGACAGGAGGATGAACATGCCGAACACTTAAGGCGAAGTTTTGGAAAAGCCGAGGAACAAAGAACTTTTCGCCAAGTTCAGCAAGTGTGACTTTTGGAAGGACAAAGTGGAGTTTCTTGGACATGTAATGACCGCATGAAGGAGTCGCCGTGGATCCAAGCAAAGTAGAAGCGGTGTTACATTGGGAACAACCAAAGATCGTGACCCGGATTCGGAGTTTCCTTGGAATGGCAGGATACTACCGCCGTTTCATCGAAGGCTTTTCGACGATTGCGAAACCCCTTACGCAATTGCTGAAGAAGGAAAAGAAGTTTGCATGGACGCCAGAATGTGAGAAAGGGTTTCAGGAGCTGAAGAAGCGATTGACATCGCACCGTGTTAGTACTACCGGATGTTGCTCAAAGCTTCGATATTTATTGTGACGACGCATCGCGCCAAGGACTTGGATGTGTGCTGATGCAGAATGGAAAGGTAAATCAGCGTATGCATCAAGGCGATTGAGGCCGCATGAGGAAAATTATCCGACACATGACCTAGAGTTAGCTGCCGTAGTGCATGCTTTGAAGATATGGCGTCACTATCGATTGGAAACAGATGTGAAGTATATACGGATCATAAGAGCCTTAAGTACATATTCACCCAATGGATCTGAATATGAGGCAGAGGAGATGGTTAGAGTTAATCAAGGACTACAATGTTGGAATCCATTACCATCCCGAAGGCCAACGTAGTAGCCGATGCTCGAGTCGGAAAAGCCATACCGTGAGTACGTTGCTAGCCACAAGTCGTGATGAGTTATGTAAGGATTTTCTAGAAGATGAAGATTGAGGTTGTACCTAAGCGGATTCTTGGCCGCATTAGAAGTAAAGCCTACCTTAGAGGATCAGATCCGAGAAGGACAGAAGGATGATGACAAGATCCGCAGGATTAAGTCCATCAAGGAGGAAGGCAAGGCGAGGACTTCAAGTTGGATGAGCAAGGCACGTTGTGGATGAAGGATCGCATTTGTGTGCCTAACAAAAAGGAGTTAAAGCAATCTGATTCTCGAAGAAGCCCATGACTCCAAGTACTCGATTCATCCTGGAGCGCCAAGATGTATCAGATCTCAAGGAGAGATTCGTGGCCGAGTATGAAACGTGAAGTTGCCGAGCATGTTGCATTGTGCGACGTATGCCGAGAGTCAAGGCAATGCATCGAGAGACCAGCAGGATTGCTACAAATTGAAAATACCTGAGTGGAAGTGGGAGGAAATCGGAATGGATTTCATTACCGGTTTGTCAAGACTCAAGGAGGTTATGACTCCATATGGGTTGTAGTGGATCGCTTGACTAAAGTAGCCCATTTTATCCCGTGAAGACCACTTATTCTGAGATAAATTAGCGAGTTATACATGATCGATTGTTTGTTTGCACGGAGTGCCAAAGAGGATTGTATGTCGGACCGAGGTACCCAATTTACCTCAAGATTCTCGAATAAGTTGCATGAAGCTCTGGGACCCGCTTGAACTTCAAGATACCTTATCATCCACAGACGGATGGACAGACCGAAAAGAGTCAACCAGATTCGAAGATATGTTAAGAGCTTGTGCATTGGCTTGTGCTACCTCTTGGGATAAGAGTTTGCCGTATGCCGAGTTCGATTACAACAATAGTTATCGAGGCTAGTTTACGATGTCACCTTTGAGGCATCAGATGGTCGACCCTCGCCGGACGCCGTTGAATTGGAATGAGACCGTGGCGCCGTGTCTTTGGGCCTGATATTCTTCAAGAGGCCGAGGAACAGATCGCTATGATTAGGGAAAGGTTGAAGGTAGCCCAATCACGACAAAAGAGTTATCTTGACAATCGTCGCCGAGATTTGAGTTTTGAACCGTAAGACTTTGTATACCTCGAGTTACGCCTCTCGGGGGAGTTAAGAGGTTCCATGCCAAAGGGAAACTTGCACCCTGCTATGTTGGACCATTTAAGATTTTGAGCCGCAGAGGCGAAGTTGCTTATCACCTAGAGTTGCCACAATCGTTAGCGAGGAGTACATGATGTATTCCATGTGTCCCGATTGAAGAAGTGTCTCCGAGTTCCTCGAGGAAATGCATAATCGCTGAGTCAATTGAGTTGCAAGAGGATTTGACTTATAAGGAGTATCCCGTGGGGATTCTAGACACAATGGATCGAGAAACTAGAAAGAAGTCAACCCGTTCTAGCAGAGTTCTGGAGCAACCATGCAGAGAGCGAAGCGACTTGGGAGCGCGAAGAGGATTTGAAGAAAGAATTTCCAAACCTATTCCTTTAGTAAGCCCTGAATCTCGGGGACGAGATTCTATTAAGGGGGGGAGGTTTGTAACATCCCAAAATTTTGCTTTTCTTAAATTCATGTGTGATTTGGCACTTTGGTGAATTTTTGGAATTTTCTGGAATTTATTTGGATTTATTTGGAATTTATTTGAATTTATTCCATTTTGAAATAATTAAAGAATTTAATTTTGCAAATAAAATTTTATTGGAAATATTTTATTTGAGTCCAAAATGATCCAAAATATTTTCCAGAATTTTTCTGGAATTTTTCTGAGTCTTTTGCTATTTTTAATGAATTAAATGAATTACTGGGAATTATTTTAAATATTAATTACTGAAAAGGACCGACCAAGGTCGGTTATCGCTCATCCGATCGAGCCCGAGTCGACTCGAAGTTCGAGTCCGACCGAGCCACGTGACTCGACCAAACCCACTCCTAACCCTAATCAATCCCAACCGTTGGATCAAGATCCAACTACCGAGATCACCAGACGGTTCGAGCCAGATCCGGCCGGATCCGATCGCGCCCGTCGCGATCGTGGCCGCCGATCGTGCCACGTGGACGGCCACGATTTCGTCGTTTTCGCCGAGTCCGAAGCCGGACTCAGCCGCCGCCGCCGCCAGAATTTAACGAACTAGGTTTCCGTCTAGAGGCACTAACGCCGAGGCTATTTAAAGCATGAGACGTCCGAGGTTGCCCTCATCCTTGCGCACTGCTTTCTCGAGCCATCTCGCCGAAGCCGCCGCCGTTGAGCCGCAATCGCCGCCGGAGTTGTCTCTTCCTCCGCCGCGGTTTTGCGCCGTTTTCGCCGTCGTCCGTCGTCTTCCGCCGAGAAGGAGCCAGATCCGAGTCCGCGACGCAGACGCACCGAAGGAGGTTTCATCTCGCCGGAGAAGCCCGTGGCGCCCGTAGCCGTGGTCATCGTCCTCGCCTCAGTCAAGCCAGCGCCCGCCGTGAAACCATCGCCGTCAGCTGAAGCTCGGAGGACCGCCGATCCAGATCGAGCGGTTGAGGTGAGATCACGTGTTCCAAACCCGATTAGATCTGGACCGTTGGATCAAGATCCAGCAGTTCACACCGCCACGCGTCGTAGCAAAGGCGATTATAGGATTAGATCTGGACCGTCCGATCTAGATCGAACGGCCCATGAGCATCGAGTAGTTTCAACGCGTTAACCCTGGATCCAATCCGCGCCGTTGATTTTCAAACCAACGGCCGAGATTGGCGCCACGTGTCCGAAGTTGGACCGACGCGGTCAGCTGGCCCACGCCGCGCTGGCAGTGTGGACGCCGACACGCAGCCCGCGTGTCGAAGGGCCCGCATGTCGCTGGCTAACCCAGCCAGCGCCGACGCCACCCATGACGCCACGATGGACCCCACTGCCGCCACCATGGCCGAGCCCGCCGACGTCGCCGATGACGCTACCCGAGTGGGCCCACATGTCGGGCCTCACGTGGAGCCGTGGGACCGAGTCCACCGTGGACCCGGAGCCGAGCGTGGACCGAGCCCATGGACCACCGCCGTCGCCAAGCCAATCAGGAGCTGCCACGTGTCCATCTTGACGCAATAATTACCGAAAAAGAAAATGATTTATAAAAACGAATAATGATTTCAAAATTAGAATCAAACATAAAACGCTTATAAATTATTCGATTCAACTCCGATTTGAGTGATTCAAATTTCTAAATTTGTATAAAATTAAGATCTACCTAAATATGAATTTTATCTAATTTTTGGACTAAAGTTTTTCTCTGTAATATTATTTAATTGATTATTTAAACTTTAATAAATCATAACTTTTGCATTTTAACTCCGATTTGAACGATTCCAGTTTCTAAAAATCCAGAAAATTATGTTCTCTCTGTTTATGGATTTTATTTGGAGTTTTGGGATCTTTTTGCATAGTGTTCATTTGTGTATTTGCTATTTGCACGCTTTACGAGTAGACGTTGAAGTGCCGGAAGGATTCGAAGGAGAAGTATTGACTCAGGATCCAACTCAAGACCAAGAGCAAGTGCTTTTTGAAGGCAAGTTGTGCTTTGACCATGTTGATCCTATTTCGAAATCTATTTTGATTTAAACTATTGCATGCTAGTTTAATTAGAAAGATACTTTGGTTTAAACCTGGGGGTTAGATAAATACCAATTTGCTATATGACACCTTGATTACCTAAGTATGTGCCATGACCTTTGTCACCCTAGTTGTGGTTTACTAGTTGGACATTACTAAATTGCCAACATGGGTTTAGATCGTTGTAGTATGTCGCTTAGACTCGCTACGTGCTCATAACATGATTTTGGATAATCAAATGCTAATATGGACTTAATGATATATTGAACCTGCTTTTGGAAAAGTATCATGTGAAGTTGATGGCACGTGGTGCATGGTAATCAACTGGGTTTGATAAATGATTTTCGATCGGGGCATGTGGCAAGAGTAATCAGGTGGGCCGATTGTGGCATTGGGAGTGTTGATTTGGTTTTTGGGTAGTCTTGCCTGGTCACTCTAAGGACTTAACCTTGCAAGCCTTTGAACTGGTCATACTTGCAACCACATGGGTGGAATGGGACGGCCCTAGTTGACTAAGTCGCTAAGGACTCACTTGTGGAGCCTCAGGGTGTCGATTACACCGCTTGTGTGATTGTACGGGGAGCGTATCGTGGGCGTGGCAGTACCCATCTAACGGTGTGTTGGTCCCATACTTCGCCTTGGCTAAGGGAAGGGATGGTGTAGAGCACGTCTGGAGAGGACCACCTCGTGTTGTTTGAGGCTTCCGAAAGGCTTTGTTACTGAACTCGCCTTTGTGGTGTTTGACTGTATATTGTGGGTAAAGTGCATAACCTCTTCAGAGTGTAGAATCTATTTGAATAGCCGAGTCCAAGGTTCTGGACAATGCTCTGGAATTACAGTAAAGGGTTAGACTTTCTTAAAATAACTTGGTTTTGAAAAGATGGGTTGGTTTAACAAGGAAGATGATGGAAATATGGTTTAGGATGGGAAAATGTTTATTAAACTTCTTGAAAAGTTATTTATGCTTTACTTATTTCTCGCTTTGAATCTACTTATATTACTTGTCAAAAGTCGTTTCTTTCGCAAATATACCACTGAGCTATTCCTTTGTACTAAGCCATGCATATAGTATATTAGCTTGCATTCAGGCATGACTTGTCGAGTACCAAGTACTCACCCTTGCCTCAACACAATACCAGTTGAAGAGGAGACTACGCCAGGCCAAGAGGAGTTCCAAGAGGACCCGTCTACTTAGGGATGCGAGCCCGATCGATTGCCTGTGGTATCTTTGGATGGCGCCACTAAGTTTATTTGATTTTCATTTCGCTGTTATTTCTCTTTCAATAAGTTTTGCCTTGCAAGGCATATATTTGTAACTTGGCCATAAGGTCGAGTAACCCTTTGATTATTTAAATAAAGTACTTTGATAGTATCGTTTGGTATGATTGTGATATATACAGATGTTAAGACTGTGTGCACTAGCTGCGTTCTCGACTAGTGCTGAATACACAGAGGGTCCGGATTTGCAAATTCGGGGTCCCGGATGCAGGTGGTATCAGAGCCATACTTGACTGTAGGCTCAACCCTAGCTAGAATGGTCGTAGTGAGGATAAAACCTATTTTCTAAAGCTAAAAATTTGTGAAGATAAGAAATGACATCTTGACTTATCCCCTTCACTCTTTTCTTGTCTCTTGCTGAAATTTTCCCTTACCTTGTCACAATTCGAAAATTCCGAGTTCTTACGTAAAGCACTCTTGTGACAGATGGAGGAAGAGTTCAACCACGCTGATCTCGGGAGTTGGTCACGCCGCAGAACTTTGGCATATGCTACAGACTCTCGGAGATTTTGAGAAGCCCCAATATCAAGTGGAAGTGATCAGACAAGCGGGATTGATCAAGGCTTGTGACGTGAGGATTGAGGTACCTGCTAGGAAAAAGGGCCCAGGCAATCGCTTCGATACACCGTGACCGCTAGAAGGTCTACAATGCGGATGGGTATCCAAGAAGTTTCACGACGAGCAATGCGGCACATTACCGATATCCACGCCAGAGTTGGAAAGCACGGTGTTCCGTTATCATCCGCCAGCGATAACCTTCTTGACCCGAAGACGATTCAGATGAGAATGCCACGGTTACACGATTGGCACGATTAAATGCGTCGCCAGGAGGATGTACTAGATAATACAAGCAAGGAGCTACGGAAGGCCCGCAAGGAGATCACGGCAGAGAAGAACAGATGGCGGGAAGCTCAAGAGTATGTGGCACACCTTCTACGAAGGATTGACGAGTTGGAGATGACTTTGTACGGACTGCACTCCGTGAGCCAAGATTTGAGCCACACGAGCCGCATCCGGAGGAGTCGGATCTCGATGAGGACACCGCTTCTTCGACTACCATAGAGGACACGATTCTTTGGACATGGCGATCGTTTCGCGCCTATGCCGCAGCATCCGCACCCAGGCCGTGGAGGTTTTCTCGATGAGTGAGCATAGGTTCTATAGTGAGACTCCTTCGCCGAGTCGCGTCATAGAATAAAGAGTTACCCTTTAGGCGTTATATTCCAGAGTTAGTTCGATTTGGATTTGCTTTGTTTTCTGAGTGTGCTTTATGTGTTGCAAGGCCCTTAGGCATTGTAAGCAGCCATACCAAGTTATTAATAATAAAGATGGACCTTAAAGTTACCCCTTTCGCCCCGCATAAGTTCCATATTACTTGTCTATTCTTGTTTCCCTCTCATCTCTAAACCTAGAGCAATCAACAGATGGTGAACACCCGTGGGAACTTTGGAAGCAATGGGAGTGGATCTCGCCAACAGAAAACCCCAATGATGGAGCACCAAAGACCGCCACTGGATGTGCAGAATTTTGGAGCATTTCTTGTCGCTGCAGACTCCGATTGATGCATGCTATGATGCAACAAATGCAGCACGTCATCGCTCGAGGCCATCGCTAATCAAGTTAATCAGTGACCACGCCTTAATACAAGGCTCAGTCGAGTTCATGAGGACTCACCCACCCACTTTCTCTGGGAATGCCAATCCGTTGGAGGCCGACGATTGGTTAAGATCAATTGAGAGGAAGCTACACATAGCTCAATGCATAGGGAATGAGAAGGTACTTTACGCTTCTCATCGCTTGGAAGGAACATTACGAATGGTGGGAGAACTTCGTGCCACGCAGAGAACCCTCAAGATATCACTTGGGAGGAGTTCACACCGCATTCGACAGATATCACGTGCCTGAAGGAATTATGGACCTTAAGAAGGAGGAGTTCAGAGCATCAAGCAAGGTAATCACCAGGGCCGACTACTCGAACAAGTTCACACAGCCTAGCACGCTACGCACTGAGGATGTAGCGACAGATAAATCCAGCATACCTCGCTTTTATGAAGGGACTTAACTCAGATTGCAAGTAGGGTTGATCACCCACACCTTTCCAGATTTCCAAGAGTTGGTGAATAAGGCGCTTATTCTTGAGGACAAGCGCAAGGAACTGGATGAGAACAGAAGCGCAGGATGCAACAAAGAAGGATCACGCCAGGGAACGCAATAAAGCTTGAGAGTTGCACCAAATCAATTCTTCGTATTCCAACCACGAGAATGCAACAAGGACACCATCCCCAAAGACCAAGACTCGCCAATCGTAACTACCAAACCCCAATTTCGCTAGAAACACTACTGTGCAACAAGAAGGAATAGGAGACGTGCTAACCGTAACGAATGTTACACTCTGGCCGGATGAACAAGATTTCTAATTCGAGTTGGATTTCCAGCGATTTAATATTTAAAATAATTCCCAGAAATTCATTTAATTCATTAAAAATAGCAAATGACTCAAAAAAATTCCAGAAAAATTCGGGAAAATATTTTGGATCATTTTGGACTCAAATAAAATATTTCCAACAAAATTTTATTTGCAAAATTAAATTCTTTAATTATTTCAAAATGGAATAAATTCAAATAAATTCCAAATAAATCCAAATAAATTCCAGAAAATCCCAAAAATTCACCAAAGTGCCAAATCACACATGAATTTAAGGAAAGCAAATTTTTGGGGTGTTACAAACCTCCCCCCCTTAATAGAATCTCGTCCCCGAGATTCAGGGCTTACTATGGAATAGGTTTGGAAACTCTTTCTTCAGATCCTCTTCGCGCTCCCAAGTCGCTTCGCTCTCTGCATGGTTGCTCCACTGAATTCTACAGAAACGGGTTGACTTGTTTCTAGTCTCTCGATCCATGGTGTCTAAAATCTTCACGGGATGCTCCTTGTAAGTCAAATCTTCTTGCAACTCGATTGACTCTAGCGGCGTCTGTTCCTCAGGTACTCGGAGACACTTCTTCAACTGGGACACATGGAATACGTCATGTACTCCTCGCTAACGCATCAGGGCAACTCCGGTGATAAGCAACTTCGCCTCTGCGGCTCAAAATCTTAAATGGTCCAACATAACGGGTGCGAAGTTTCCCTTTGGCATGGAACCTCTTAACTCCCCGAGAGGCGTAACTCTCGAGGTATACAAAGTCTTCCTCGTTCAAAACTCAAATCCCAGCGACGGTTGTCGGATAACTCTTCTGTCGTGATTGGGCTATTTTCAACCTTTCCCTAATCATGGCGACCGCTTCTTCGGCCTCTTGAAGAATATCAGGCCCAAAGACACGGCGCTGCCGGTCTCATTCCAATTCAATGGCGTCCGATGGTCGACCATACAAAGGCCTCAAAAGGTGACATCTCGTAAACTAGCCTCGATAACTATTGTTGTAATCGAACTCGGCATACGGTAAACTCTTATCCCAAGAGGTAGCATAAGCTAATGCACAAGCTCTCAACATATCCTCCGAGACCGTTGACTCTTTCGGTCTGTCCATCCGTCTGTGGATGATAAGTCGATCAAGTTCAAACGGGTTCCCATGGCTTCATGCAACTTATTCCGAACCTTGAGGTAAATTGGGTTCCTCTCGTCTGATACAATCCTCTTTGGCACTCCGTGCAAACAGACAATCCTGATCATGTACAATTCGCTAATTTATCTCCGAGTAAGTGGTCTTCACGGGGATAAAATGGGCTACTTTAGTCAAGCGATCCACTATAACCCATATGGAGTCATAACCTCCTTGAGTCTTCGGCAAACCGGTAATGAAATCCATTCCGATTTCCTCCCACTTCCACTCGTATTTTCAAATGTAGCAATCCTGTGGTCTCGATGCATTGCCTTGACTCTCTCGGCATACGCCTCACAATGCAACATGCTCGGCAACTTCACGCTTCATACTCGGCCACCGTAATCTCTCCTTGAGATCCTCGATACATCTTGGCGCTTCCAGGATGAATTGAGTACTTGAGTCATGGGCTTCTTCCGTAATCGCTTGCTTTAACTCCTTTTGTTAGGCACACAAATGCGATCCTTCATCCACAACGTGCCTTGCTCATCCAACTTGAAGTCCTCTCGCCTTGCCTTCCTCCTTGATGGACTTAATCCTCGCGGATCTTGTCATCATCCTTCCGCCCTTCTCGGATCTGATCCTCTAGGGTAGGCTTTACTTCTAATGTGGCCAAGAATCCGCTAGGTACTACCTCAATCTTCATTTTCTGGAAATCCTCACATAACTCATCCTGACTTGTGGCTAGCAACGTACTCACGGTATGGCTTTTCCGACTCAGGGCATCGGCTACTACGTTGGCCTTCCCGGGATGGTAATGGATTCCAACATTATAGTCTTTGATCAACTCTAACCATCTCCTCTGCCTCATATTCAGATCCGACTGGGTGAATATGTACTTAAGGCTCTTATGATCCGTATATACTTCACATCTGTTTCCAATCAGATAGTGACGCCATATCTTCAAAGCATGCACTACGGCAGCCTAACTCTAGGTCATGCGTCGGATAATTTTCCTCATGCGGCCTCAATCGCCTTGATGCATAAGCGATTTACCTTTCCATCCTGCATCGGCACACATCCAAGTCCTTGGCGCGATGCGTCACAATAAATATCGAAGCTTTGAGCAACGTCGGTAGAACTAACACCGGTCTTGATGTCAATCGCTTCTTCAGCTCTGAAATCCTTTCTCACATTCAAGGCCCATGCAAACTTCTTTTCCTTCTTCAAAGAAGCCATGCGTAAGAGGTTTCGCAATTGTCGAAAAGCCTTCGATGAAAGCAGCGGTAGTATCCTGCCATTCCAAGAAAACTCGAATCTGGGTCACGGTCTTGGTGCTCCCAATGTAACACGCCTTCTAGTTTGCTTGGATCTACGGGCGACTCCTTCTCAAGGGGTCATCACATGTCCAAGAAACTCCACCTTGTCCTTCCAAAAATCACACTTGCTGAACTTGGCGAAAAGTTGCTGTTCCTCGGCTTTTCCAAAACTCGCCTTAAGTGTTCGGCATGTTCGCTCTCTCTGCCTTGGAGTAGATTAGGATATCGTCTATGAACACGACGACAAACTTGTCCAAATATTCCATGAACACCTTATTCATCATATTCATGAAATAAGTGGCGCGATTCGTTATCCAAAGGACATAATCAGAACTTGTAATGTCCATATCTTGACGAATGCGATCTTGAATATCTTCTCGATCGGATCTTCAATCGATGGTATCCCGATCTCAGATCGATCTTGGAGAAAACTCGGCTCCTCTCGGTGATCGAACAAATCATCAATCCTGGGTAGCGGATACTTATTCTTCATCGTGACTTCGTTGAGTGCACGGTAGTCAATGCACATCCTGAAACTCCGCCCTTCTTCTTGACAAACAAAACTGGTGCTCCCTACGGCGACGAACTCGGTCCTGATAAATCCTTTCTCCATTAACTCTTCTAGCTGTTTCTTCATTTCTACCAACTCCTCGGTGGACATCCGATAGGGTCTCTTTGCTATCGGTCTTTGTACTGTACAAGCTCTATCACAAACTCTATGTCCTCGTCTGGCGGCATACCGTAGATCTTCAGAAAACATCCGGGTACTCATTCACTCTGAGACATCCTCTATGCAGATTGCCTTGGTACTGTTAACCATCAACCGCCCATCTCTAATCTGCAAGTGGCTTGAAATTCCACTTTCTTCCCACACGGGCTCTCAACCGAGATAGTCCTTCATCCACAATCCAATACAGACCTTGTGCTTGGATAACCACCATTCCCAAAATAACGTCTAAGGTCCGGGTCTCCAAAATTATAAGGTTTGCTAGGAACTCTATTCCATCTATTAGTATTCTCACCCCGAACATCCTACTTTCATTCTGAGTTCGGAACTGTGGGTTTGAACTAAAAGCATGCACTTAAGTCTTGCAATCCCCAAATCATTTCTAGTAGCAAAGCCTTCATAAACAAACGAATGCGAAGCTCCAGAGTCAAACAAAATCAAGGTGTACTGAAGTTAACAAATAACTTACCCAGACGACGTGCCTCAGAGCATTCTGCGGTGCATCTGCGGTGACATGGTTGACTCGGCCTCTCACCACGATGCAGGGTGTGACTCACGTGTTTGGCGCCCTAGCTGGGTGGTTCTTGATTGAAGCGAATCGGGTCACTCGCTGTCTTCTTTGGACAATCATGGCAAAGTGTCCTGGCTCACAGTGCGCTGTAGCGCTGCCTCACCGTCCTTCTGGCCGATCGCTCGAGTAGTGTTTCTAGCGGGGCTGGGGTCTCGTAGTTACGATTGGCGTGTCTTGGTGCCGGGATGGTGTCCTTGTTGCATTCTCGTGGTTGGAATCAAGAATTGATTTGGTGCAACTCTCGGCGCTATGCGTTCCTGGCGTGATCCTTGCTTTGTTGCATCCTGCGCTTCTGTTCTCATCCGGCCTTGCGCTTGTCCTCAAGAATAAGCGCCTTATTCACCAACTCTTGGAAATCTGGAAAGGTGTGGGTGATCAACCCTACTTGCAATCCTGAGTTAAGTCCCTTCATAAAGCGAGACTGCCTCAGATTTATCTGTCGCTACATCCTCAAAGCGTAGCGTGCTAGCTGTGTGAATTTGTTCGTAGTCGGCCACCGGCCGATTACCTTGCTTGATGCTCAACTCCTCCTTCTTAAGGTCCATGATTCCTTCAGCACGTGATCTTTGTCGGAATGCAATGTGAACTCTTCCCAAGTGATATCTTGAGGGTTCTCTTGCGTGGCATGTAGTTCTCCCACCATTCGTAATGTTCCTTCCAAATTGATGAGAAGCGTAGAGTACCTTCTCATTTCCTATGCATTGAGCTATGTGTAGCTTCCTCTCGATTGATCTTAACCAATCATCGGCCTCCAATGGATTGGCATTCCCGCAGAAAGTGGGTGGGTGAGTTCTCATGAACTCTCGACACCTTGTATTCTCGGGCGTGGTCCCCGATTAACTTGATTAGCAAAGTGGCCTGAGCAAAGGACGTGCTGCATTTGTTGCATCATAGCATGCATCAATCGAGTCCGGGCAGCAAGAAAAGCTCCAAATTCTGCACATCCGATGGCGGTGCTGGTGCTCCATCATTGGGGTTTTCTGCTTTGGCGAGAACCACTCCCATTGCTTCCAAAGTTTCCACTGTATTCACCATCATCGATTTGCTCTAGGTTTAGAGATGAGAGGGAAACAAGAATAGACAAGTAATATGGAACTTATGCGGGCGAAAGGTGTAGCCTTAAGGTCCAACTTTATTATTAGTAACTTGGTATGGCTGCTTACAATGCCTAAGGGCCTTGCAACACATAATGCACACTCAAGAAACAAAGCAAATCCAAATCGAACTAACTCCGGGTCTAACGCCTAAGGGTGACTCTTTATTCTATGACGCGACTCGGCGAAGGAGTCTCACTATAGAACCTATGCTCACTCATCGAGAAAACCTCCACGGCACAGTGCAGGTCGTGGCATAGGCGCTAAACGATTGCCATGTCCAAAGAATCGTGTCCTTCTGTGGTAGTCGAAGAAGCGATGTCCTCATCGAGATCCGACTCCTCCGATCTCGCTCGTGTAGCTCGAGTAATCTTGCTCGGGTCCGTCCGTACAAAGTCATCTCCAACTCGTCAATCCTTCGCAGAAGGTGTGCCACATACTCTTGAGCTTCCCGCCATCTGTTCTTCTCTGTCGTGATCTCCTTGCGGGCCTTCGTAGCTCCTTGCTTGTATTATCTAGTACATCCTCCTGGCGGACGACAAATCGCGCCAAGCTGTATGTAACCGTGGCATCCTCATCCTGAATCGCCGGGTCAAGAAGGTTATCGCTGCGCGGATGGTAGCAGAACACCGCACTTTCCAATTCTCTGGCGTGATACGGGTAATGTGCCGCATTGCTCGTCGTGATACTTCTTGGATACCCATCTGCATTGTAGATCTCCTGGCAAAGTGTAGTGTATCGGCGATTGCCTGGGCCCTTTTCCTAGCAGTACCTCAATCCTCACGTCGAAGCCTTGATCAATCCCACTTGTCCGATCACTTCCACTTGGTATTGGGGCTTCTCAAAATCTCCGAGAGTCTCAGTAGCATATGCCAAAGTTCTGCAGCGTGACCAACTCCCCGGATCAACGTAGTTGAACTCTTCCTCCATCTGTCACAAGAGTGCTTTACGTAAGAACTCGGAATTTTTAAATTGTGACAAGGTAAGGGAAAATTTCAGCAAGAGACAAGAAAAGAGAGAAGGGGATAAGTCGAGATGTCATTTCTTATCTTGACAAATTTTTTTTTTTTTAGCTTTTAGAAAATAGGTTTTATCCTCACTACGACCATTCTAGCTAGGAGTTGAGCCTACAGTCAAGTATGGCTCGATACCACCTCTGTCGGGACCCGAATTTGCAAATCCGGACCCTCTGTGTATTCAAAGACTAGTCCAGAACGCCGCTTAGTGCACACAGTCTTAACATCGGTAAATATCACAATCATACCATTCGATATTATCAAGGTACTTTATTTAAATAACCAAACTGGTTACTTGACCTTATGGTCAAGTTACAAATGTATGCCTTGCAAGGCGAAACTTATTAAAAGAGAAATAATAGCAGCGGAAAATAAGATAACTTCGTGGCGCCATCCAGTATACCACAGGCAACTGACTGGGCTCGCATCCCTAAGTAGACGGATCCTCTTGGAGTTCCTCCTCTGAAGCTGGCATAGTCTCCTCTTCAACTGGTGTTGTATTGAGGCAAGGGTGAGTACTTGGTACTCAGCAAGTCATGCACAGAATGCAGGCTAATATACTATATGCATGGCTTGGTACAAAGGAATAGCTCAAGGTATATTTGCAGTAAACAGCTTTTGACAAGTAATATAAGTAGATTCGAAAGCAGTAGAAATAAGTAAAGCGTAAATAACTTTTCAAGAAGTTTAGTAAACATTTTTCCCCATCCTAAACCACATTTTCATCATCTTCATTATTAAACCAAACCAACCTTTCAAATCCAAATTATTTTCAGAAAGTCTAACCCTTGACTGTAATCCCCGAGCGATGTCCAGTACCGTGGACTCGGCTATTTAAATAGATTCTAAACTCTGCAGAGGTTATGCACTTTACCCACAAGATACAACAAACACCACAAAGGCGAGTTCCCGTAACAAAGTCTTTCGAAACCTCTAACAATACAAGTGGTCCTCCCTGCTATTGCGCACAAACCCTTCCCTTCGCTTAAGGCGAAGTCTAGGCCAATCAACCGTTAGATGGGTACCCGGCCTCACCAGACGCCCCCCGCATAACTTACACAAAGGGTGTAGTTGACCTCACGAGGTCCCACAGTGCGTTATTAGCAACTTAGTCAACTAGGTCCGTCCCATTACGGACATGTGGTTGCACGTTAGACCCGATTCAAAGGCTTGCAAGGTTAAGTCCTTAGGGTGACCAGGCAAGACTACCCAAGAACCAAATCAACATCCCCGATTGCCACACCGCCCACCCGATCATTCTTGCCACATGCCCCGGCCGAAAACTATTTATCAAAACCCCGCTTGATTACCAAGCACCACGTGCTATCAACATCACATGATACCTTTCCAAAACAGGTTCAATATATCATTAAGTCAATATTAACATTTGATTGTCCAAATTCATGTCATGAGCACGTAAAGTGTGTCTAAGCAATACACTACAAATCTGCCTAAAACCCATGTTGGCAATTTGATTATGTCCAACTAGTAAACCACAACTAGGGTGACAAGGGGTCATGGCACATATTTAATCAATCAAGGTGTCATCTGACAATTTGGTATTTATCTAATCTCCCATATTTAAGTAAAGTATTTTCTAATTGAACTAGCATGCAATAATTTGAACCAAAATAGATTTCAAAATGGGATCAACATGATCAAAGCATAACTTGCCTTCAAAGAGTACTTGTTCTTGGTCTTGAGTTGGATCCTGAGTCAACACTTCTCCTTCGAATCCTTCCCAAGCACTTCAACGTCTACTCGTAAAGCGTGCAAATAGCAATACACAAATAAACAATAGGCAAAAACATCCCAAAACTCCAAATAAAATCCATAAACAGAGAGAACATAATTTTCTGGATTTTTAGGAACTGGAATCGTTCAAATCGGAGTTAAAATGCAAAAGTTATGATTTATTAAAGTTTAAATAATCAATTAAATAATATTACAGAGAAAAACTTTAGTCCAAAAATTAAATAAAATTCATATTTGAGTAGATCTGAATTTTATACAAATTTAGAAATTTGAATCACTCAAATCGGAGTTGAAACGCAAAAGTTATAAGCGTTTGAAATTTGGAACAAAATCTGAAATCATTATTCGAATTAATAAATCATTTTCTTTTTCGAAAATTAATTATTACGTCGGCCTAGACACGTGGCAGCCTTCTCGATTGGGCGGTGGCGTCAGCCGGTCCATGGACGTGGTCCACGGTTTGGCTCGGTCCATCGTGGACTCGGCCCACGACTTCACGTGTCGCCGACATGTGGGCTCACTCGGTGACGTCATCGCCGACGTCGCTGAGGACTCAGCCACGGTGCCGACATGTGGGACCCATCGTGACGCCATGGGTGACGCTCGGCTGCCAGGCTGGATTAGCCAGCGACATGCGGCCTCGACACGCGGGCCTCGCTGCGGTCGGGCTCACACGCACGCTGCGGATCGGCCGCCACCGGGCTTGGCCCAACTTCCCGACACGTGGCGCAATCCCGCCGTTGATTTGAAATTCGGCGGCGCGATTAGATCCAGGGTTAACGCGTTGAATCTACTCGATGATCGTGGGCCGCTCGATCTAGATCGGACGGTCGCATCTAATCCTATAATAATCACTACTACGACGCGTGGCGATTGTGAACCGTTGGATCTTGATCCAACGATCCAGATCTAACCGGTTTGGAACACGTGAACTCACCTCAACCGCACGATCAAGATCGGACGGTCCACAGAGCTTCGCGAGGTGATGGCGGCAGCGGAGCTGCAGCCACCGGAGACGAAACGACGGCAGCCCGATGGCGTTTGGGGTTGCTCGGCGAGATGAGTCCTCCTTCGTGCGTCTCGTCACGGGGATTCCGGATCTGGGCTCCTTCTGGCGGAAGGCACGACCACGGCGCGGAATCGAGCAAAAACCGCGGCGGAGTGGCGCTCAACTCTGGCCCGAGCTCGACGGGCAATAAGCGGCGGCTCGGGCGAGATGGCTCTGGGAACGCAGTGCGCAAGGATGAGGGCAACCTCGGCGTGACCAGGGCTTTAAATAGCCTCGGCGTTACGTGCCGATGTAAACCTAATTCTACACGCGCGGCGCGGCGCGGCGGAGTCCGGCCGGACTGGCGGAGACGATGACGCCACCGCCCACGTGGCACGATCAACGGCCACGATCGCGACGGCGCGATCGGATCCGGGCGGATCTGGCTCGAACCGATGCAGGCGGATCTCGGTAGTTGGATCTTGATCCAACGGTTGGGATTGATTAGGGTTTTGAGCCGGTTTGATCGAGTCAATCGCTCGGTCGGACTTCGAGTCCGACTCGGGTTCCGACTTCGATCGGATGAACAGATACTCGACCGAGTTGGATTTCCAACAATTTAATATTTAAAATAATTCCCAAGAATTCATTTAATTCATTAAAATAGCAAATGACTCGTAAAAATTCCAGAAAAATTCTGGAAAATATTTTGGATCATTTTGGACTCAAATAAAATATTTCGAACAAAATTTTATTTGCAAAATTAAATTCTTTAATTATTTCAAAATGGAATAAATTCAAATAAATTCCAAATAAATCCAAATAAATTCCAGAAAATCCCAAAAATTCACCAAAGTGCCAAATCACACATGAATTTAAGGAAAGCAAATTTTTGGGGTGTTACAACGGGGGAGCGTACCGGGGCTGAGGCCAGGTACCCATCTAACGGTTGATTGGCCTAGACTTCGCCTTAGCTAAGGGAAGGGTTAGTGTGCAATAACCGGGGAGGACCACTTGTATTGTTAGAAGTTTCCGAAAGACTTTGTTACGGGAACTCGCCTTTGTGGTGTTTGACTGTATCTTGTGGGTAAAGTGCATAACCTCTGCAGAGTGTACAATCTATTCGAATAGCCGTGTCCGCGGTATTGGACATCGCCTGAATTACAAATAAGGTTAGATTTTCTCAAAAATAACTTGGACTTGACAGGTTGGGTTGGATTAATAATGATGTTGATGGAAATGTGGATTAGGATGGGAAAGATGTTTATTAAACTCCTTGAAAAGTTAGTTATGCTTTATTTGCTTCTACTGCTTTCGAATCTACTTATGTTACTTGTCAAATGTCAAGTTTCGCAAATATACCTTGAGCTATTCCTTTGTACCAAGCCATGCATATAGTATATTAGCTTGCATTCTGTGCATGACTTGCTGAGTACCAAGTACTCACCCTTGCCACAATACAACACCAGTTGAAGAGGAGACTACACCAGCTTTGGAGGAGGAGCTCCACGAGGAACCGTCTACTTAGGGAGCGAGCCCAGTCAGTTGCCTGTGGTATACTGGATGGCGCCACGAAGTTATCTTATTTTTCCGCTGCTACTATTTCTCTCTTAATAAGTTTCGCCCTGCGTGGCGTATATTTGTAACTTGACCATAACGTCGAGTAACCAGTTTGACTATTTAATTAAAGTACTCTATTAGTATCGAGTGGTATGATTGTGATATTTACCGATGTTAAGACTGTGTGCACTAGCGCGTTCCTGGACTAGTGCTGAATACACAGAGGGTCCGGATTTGCAAATTCGGGGTCCCGACAGTCACCCGAGTGATGACTGATGCACCAGGACAACTTTTACATATGGACACTATTGGTCTAGATAGAGTGCAATCAACGGGAGGGAAGTGGTACATTCTTGTCATAGTCGATGATTTCTCGAGGTATTCTTGGGTGTTCTTCATGACCTCGAAGGATGAGTCCTTTTCTCACTTTAGGGGTTTGGTCCGTAGGTTGTCCATTGAGCTCCCAGGTGCCTTACGAGCAATTCGCAGTGGCAATGGCACAGAGTTCAAGAACTCCTACTTTAGCAGCTTTTGTGAGGAGTTTGGCATAGAGCATCAGTTCTCTTCTCCATATATCCCTCAGCAGAATGGCGTAGTGGAGAGGAAGAATAGGACACTGGTTGAGATGTGCAGGACAATGCTAGATGAGTACAATACTCCTAGGAAGTTTTGGGCTGAGGCTGTAGCTACAGCATGCCATGTTGCCAACAGAGTTTTTCTAAGGGCACACTTGCACCGCATTTCTTATGAGTTGAGATATGGGCGAAAGCCCAGTGTGTCTCATTTTTGTGTTTTCAGTTGCAAATGCTTCTTCTTGAAGTCTGGGAACATAGACAAGTTCGAGTCACGCTCTGTTGATGGGATCTTCCTGGGTTACTCGACTTCTTCCCGTAGCTATAGGATTTGGGATGTAGACTTGGGTAGGATGATAGAACCTTGTAAGCTGACCTTTGTTGAGGCTAGTTCTGGTGCCAGACCAAACATTTCAGGCTCTTCTTCTCTTTCCCAGTCTATTTTCACAGAGGATGATGATGATGGAGATGAAGGCGTTCTACCTGATTCTGTCTCCATTCCTGCTCCCGAGGTGCCTCCAGTTTCCATCTCTGCACCTCAGAGAGACCAGCCCTTACCCTTAAACTCTTCGGCAGCTAGTGACTCTGTTCCTACTTCTCCCACGCGAGGAGTAGAGGTCATACCTTCTCGACCTCCCGCCACATTCAACAGGCTCATCCACCTGACCAGATCATTGGAGATCTGTTTGAGCGAGTTACTCGCTCTAAGTCAGGCTTGTCCATTTTTTGCCTTCACACTGCCTTTGTTGCCTTTTTTGAGCCGAAGGATGTTTCTCATGCATTATCCGATGAATTTTGGATTAATGCTATGCATGAGGAACTTGAAAACTTCGAGAGGAACAAAGTTTGGAAGCTTGTCAAGCCTCCTTCTGGTCACAACATCATGGGGACCAAATGGGTGCTCAAAAACAAGCAGAGTGAGGATGGGGTTATAGTTCGAAACAAGGCTAGACTACGTCGATCTGGAGGGAAGCTCAAGAGTATGTGTCACACCTTCTGCAAAGGATTGGAGAGTTAGAGACGGCATTGTACGGACCAGAACCAGAGCCGATGCATTTGAGAGCACGAGCCGTGATCCGGAGGAGTCGGATCTCGATGAGGACATCGCTTCTTCGACTACCACAGATGACACAGCTTGCTAGACATGGCAATCGTTTCGGCGCCTATGCCGCAAAGATCCGTACCCAGGCCGTGGAGTTTTTCTCGATGAGTGAGCGTAGGTTCTATAGTGAGACTCCTTCGCCGAGTCGCGTCATAGAATAAAGAGTCACCCTTTAGGCGTTAGACTCCAGTGTTAGATCGATTTGGATTTTCATTGCTTGCTGAGTGTGCAGTATGTGTTGCAAGGCCCCTAGGCATTGTAAGCAACCATACCAAGTTACTATTGATTAAAATAATAAAGTTAGACCTTAAAGTTACACCTTTCGCCCCGCATAAGTTCCATATTACTTGTCTATTCTTGTTCCCTCTCATCTCTAAAACCTAGAGTAAATCGACAGATGGTGAACACCCGCGGAAACCTTGGAGGCAATGGGAGTGGTTCTCGCCCAACGTAAAACCCCAATGATGGAGCACCAAAGACCGCCACTCGATATGCAGAATTTTGGAGCATTTCTTGCTGCTCAGACTCGGTTGATGCATGCTATGATGCAACAGATGCAGCACGTCCTTTGCTAGGCCAATGCTAATCAAGTTAATCAGGACAACGCCCGAATACAAGACCTGTCGAGTTCATGAGAACTCATCCACCCACTTTTTCTGGGAATGCCAATCCATTGGAGGCTGATGATTGGTTAAGATCAATTGAGAGGAAGCTACACATCGCTCAATGCATGGGAAATGAGAAGGTACTCTCGCTTCTCATCGCTTGGAAGGGAACACGAATGGTGGGAGAACTTCATGCCACGCAAGAGAACCCTCGTGACATCACTTGGGAATAGTTCACACGGTGCATTCCGTCGGTATCACGTGCCTGAAGGAATCATGGATCTTAAGAAGGAGGAGTTCGAGCATCGAAGCAAGGTAATCGGCCATGGTCGACTACGAACAAGTTCACACACTTGCTCGCTACGCACTGAGGATGTAGCGACAGATAAAGCCGCAGTACCTCGCTTCATGAAGGGACTTAACTCAGACTACAAGTAGGACTGATCACCCACACCTTTCCAGATTTCCTAAAGTTGGTGAATAAGGCGCTTATTCTTGAGGACAAGCGCAAGGAACCGGATGAGAACAGAAGCGCAGGATGCAACAAACAGGGATCACGCCAGTGGAACGCATAGCAGCGTCGAGAGTTGCACCAAATCAGCTTTTCGGGATTCCAGCCACAGAATGCTACAAGGACACCGTCACCAACACCAAGACCCGTCAATCGTAACTACGAGACCCGGCCCCGCTTAGAAACGCCGCTCGAGCGATCGGCGAAGGAACAATGAGACGTTGCTACAAGCGCAACGAGCCAGGACACTTTGCCATGATTGCCCAAAGAAGACAAAGCAGGAGTGACCCCAGCCGCTTCAATCTAGGATCCACCCAGCTAGGGCGCCCGGCACCAGGAGTCACACCCTGCATCGTGGTGAGAGGCCGAGTCAACCATGTCACCGCAGATGCCGCGAGAATGCTACGGACGTCGTCTTGGGTAAGTTACTTGTTAACTCGATACACCTGCTTGATTTTGTTTGATTCTGGAGCTTCGCATTCGTTTGTTTCACAAGGCTTTGCTGCTAGAAATGATTTGGGGATTGCAAGACTTAAATGCATGCTTTTAGTTCAAACCCCTGGTTCCGAACTCCGAACGAAAGTAGGATGTTCCGGGGTGAGAATACTAATAGATGGGATAGAGTTCCTAGCGAACCTTATTATTTTGGAGACCCAGACCTTAGACGTCATTTTGGGAATGGATTGGTTATCCAAGCACAAGGCCGTATTGGATTGTGGACGAAGAACTATCTCAGTTGAGAGCCCGTGTGGAAAGAAAGTGGAATTTCAAGCTACTGCCGTTAGAGATGGACAGTTGATGGTAAACAGTACCAAGGCAATCAGCATAGAAGATGTCTCAGTAGTGAATGAGTACCCAGATGTTTTCCCTGAAGATCTACCTAGTATGCCGCCAGACAGGGACATAGAGTTTGTGATAGAGCTTGTACTGCACAAATACCGATAGCAAAGAGACCTTATCGGATGTCCACCGAGGAATTGGTAGAGATGAAAAGCAGCTTGAAGAGTTAATGGAGAAAGGATTTATCGAGGCCAAGAGTTCATGCCATGGGGAGCACCAGTTTTGTTTGTCAAGAAGAAGGACGAGAGTTTCAGGATGTGCATTGACTACCGTGCACTCAATGAAGTCACCGTGAAGAATAAGTATCCGCTACCCAGGATTGATGATTTGTTTGACCAGCTGAGAGGAGCCGGAGTTTTCTCCAAGATTGATCTGAGATCTGGATACCATCGATTGAAGATCCGATCGAGAGGATATTCAAGATCGCATTCTCGTCGAGATATGGACATTCTGAGTTTCTTGTTATGTCCTTTGAGTGCAACGAATGCGCCAGCATATTTCATGAATATGATGAATAAGGTGTTCATGGAATATTTGGACAAGTTTGTTGTTTTGTTCATTGATGATATCCTAATCTACTCCAAAACAGAGGAAGAACATGCCGAACACTTGAGGCGAGTTTTGGAAAAGCTGAGGGAACGACAACTCTTCGCCAAGTTCAAGTAAGTGTGATTTTTGGAAGGACAAGGTAGAATTCCTCGGACATGTAATGACCGCGGAAGAGTCGCCCAGTAGATCCAAGCAAGGTAGAAGGCTGTGTTACATTGGGAGCAAATTAAAGCGTGACCCGGATCCTGAGTTTCCTTGGAATGGCGAGGATACTATCGCCGTTTCATTGAAGGCTTTTCGACAATTCTGAGACCTCTTACGCAATTGCTGAAAAAGGAGAAGAAGTTTGCATGGACGTCGAGAATGTGAGAAAGGTTTTCGTGAGTTGAAGAAGCGATTGACATCGGCCGACGGTGTTAGTTCTACCTGATGTTAATCAAAGCTTTCATATTTATTGTGACGCATCGCGCCAAGGACTTGGATGTGTCTTTGTCGATGAATGGAAAGTTAAGCCGCTTATGCATCAAGGCGATTGAGGCCGCATGAGGAAAATTATCCGACGCGCATGACCTAGAGTTAGGCTAGTAGTGCATGCCTTGAAGATATGGCGTCACTATCTGATCGGGAACAGATGTGAAGTGTATACGGACCATAAGAGCCTTAAATACATATTCACCCAGTCGGATCTGAATATGAGGCAGAGGAGGTGGTTAGAGTTGATCAAGGACTACAATGTTGGAATCCATTACCATCCCGGGAAGGCCAACGTAGTTGCCGATGCCTTGAGACGGAAAAGCCATACCGTGAACATGTTGATAGCCACGAATCAGGATGAGCTATGCCAGGAATTTCAGAGAATGGAGATTGAAGTGGTACCTAGCGGATTCTTGGCCGCACTGGAAGTAAAGCCTACCCTAGAGGACCAGATCCAGGAAGGATAGAAGGATGATGACAAGATCCGCAGGATTAAGTCCATCAAGGAGGAAGGCAAGGCAGAGGACTTCAAGTTGGATGAGCAAGGCACGTTATGGATGAAGGATCGCATTTGTGTGCCGAACAAAAGGAGTGAAGCAATTGATTCTAGAAGAAGCCCATGACTCCAAGTATTCAATTCATCCTGGAAGCACCAAAATGTATCAGATTTGAAGGAAAGATTCAGTGGCCGAGCATGAAGCGTGAAGTTGCCGAGCATGTTGCATTGTGCGACGTATGCCGAGAGTCAAGGCAATGCATCGAGAGACCAGCGGGATTGCTACAAATTACCAAAATACGAGTGGAAGTGGGAGGAAATCGGAATGGATTTCATTACCGGTTTGCCTAAGACTCAAGGAGGTTATGACTCCATATGGGTTATAGTGGATCGCTTGACCAAGGTCGCCCATTTTATCCCTCGTGAAGACCACTTACTCGGGAGATAAGTTAGCGAGTTGTACATGATCAGATCGTCTGCTTGCACGAGTGCCAAAGAGGATTGTATCGGACGAGAGGTACCCAATTTACCTCAAGGTTCTCGAATAAGTTGCATGAAGCCATGGGAACCCGCTTGAACTTCAAGATGCCTCTATCATCCACAGACGGATGGAGCCAGGCCGAAAGAGTCAACCAGATTCTGGAGGATATGTTAAGAGCATGTGCATTGGCTTATGCTACCTCTTGGGATAAGAGTTTGCCGTATGCCGAGTTCGATTACAACAATAGTTACCAGGCTAGTTTACGATGTCACCTTTTGAGGCATCAGATGGTCGACCACTGCCGGACGCCATTGAATTGGAATGAGACCGGCGAGCCGTGTCTTCGGGCCTGATATTCTTCAAGAGGTGAAGAGCGATTGCCATGATTAGGGAAAGGTTGAAGATAGCCCAATCACGACAGAAGAGTTATCTTGACAATCGTCGCTGGACTTGAGTTTTGAACCAGAAGACTTTGTATACCTCAGAGTTACGCCTCTCAGGGGAGTTAAGAGGTTCCATGCTAAAGGGAAACTCGCACCCCATTATGTTGGACCATTTAAGATTTTGAGCCGCAGAGGCGAAGTTGCTTACCAGCTAGAGCTACCGCAGTCGTTAGCAGGAGTACATGACGTGTTCCACGTGTCCCAGTTGAAGAAGTGTCTCCGAGTACCTGAGGAACAGACACCGCTAGAGTCAATTGAGTTGCAAGAAGATTTGACTTACAAGGAGCATCCCGTGAAGATTTTGGATACCATGGATCGAGAGACGAGAAACAAGTCAACCCGTTTCTGCAGAATTCAATGGAGCAACCACGCGGAGAGTGAAGCAACTTGGGAGCGCGAAGAGGATTTGAGAAAAGAGTTTCCGAACCTATTCCTTAGTTAGCCTTAAATCTCAGGGACGGGATTCTATTAAGGGGGGAGGTTTTAACACCCCAAAATTTTGCTTTCTTAAATTTCATGTGTGATTTTGCACTTTGGTGAATTTTTGGAATTTTCTGGAATTCATTTGGATTTATTTGGAATTTATTTGAATTTATTCCATATTGAAATAATTAAAGAATTAAACTTTGCAAATAAAATTTTGTTGGAAATATTTTATTTGAGTCCTAAATACCCTAAAATATTTTCCAGAATTTTTCGAATTTTTTCCAGTATTTTGCTATTTTTAATGAATTAAATGAATTATCGAATTATTTTAAATATTAAATCATGGAAAATCCAAACCGGGTTTGCAATCGCTCATCCGACCGAGCCCGAGTCGACTCGAGTTCGAGTCCGACCGAACCGAACCCGAGCCCGTGGTTGAGCCGAACCCACTCGCCGAACCCTCAGCGTGTGGCCGCTTGGATCAAGATCCAACGGCCACGATTGAGCCACGCCACGGACCGAGCCCGACCGAGTCAGCCAGCTCACCCGAAGTCCGACCAACCCAAACTCACGCACCGTTGGATCTCGATCCAACGCCGTGCGCGTTGCACGCCATCCAATCCGAAGTCGCCCGGACTCGGGCCGCGGCCAGATCGGGCGTGTCTCGCTTTCCGTGGCGTTTACTGACGCCGAGGACTCTATTTATTGCGCCGTCGCCACTCATCGTGACCGCCACTTCATTGCGCACCAGAGCCCTAGACAACGCCGCTCGAGCCGCCGCCGTTGAGCCGCAATCGCCGCCGGAGTTGCCTCTTCCCTCCGCCGTGGTTCTTTGCCGATTGCGGCCATCTCCGTCGTCCTCCGCCGCCGTTGTGCCCAGATCTGGAACCGGGAGGCCACGACGCGTCCAGGCGTCCAACTCACCTCGCCGGAGGAGCCTGCAATGCCGTGCCTAGGTCGTTGCCCCAAGATCGGCCACCGCGCCACAGACGCCATCACCGTCCCCGCGAGCACCGCCAGCTGTCCGATCAACATCCGACGCCCCAGATCTCGCCACGTCACCCGCCGGTGAGATCTCGTTCCAAATCCCAGATCCAATCTCAACCGTTGGATCTAAATCCAATGGTCCAGATCAAACGCGTTAACCTAAACGCGTGAGTCCAGATCTAATCTGGGCCGTCGATTTTCAAATCAACGGCCGAGATTGCGCCACGTGTCGGGAAGCCTGACCGCCGCGCTGGCCGCGGTAACCGCAGCGTCGTGTGACGTTGACACGCCGGGCCCGCGTGTCAGCGACGTGACCAAACTGCACCATGACGTCACGCTGACGTCATGGCGGGCCCGCACGTCAGAGGCCACCCCAGCTGTGCGGTGACGTCACCAATGACGCCACAAATGGTCCCACTGCCAAGACCATGGGCCGAGCCCCGCCGACGCCAAAGAATGACGTCACCCGAGTGGTCCCACCTATCAGCGACACGTAGAGCCGTGGACCGGGTCCACAGTAGACCCGAGCCGAGCGTGGACCGAGTCCATGGACCGGCTGACGTCAGCCAACCAATCAGAGGTTGACACGTGTCCAGGCTGACGCAATAATTAATTTCCGAAAAAGAAAATGATTTATTAATTCGAAATAATGATTTAAGATTTTGTTTCAAACTTCAAACGCTTATAACTTTTGCGTTTCAACTCCGATTTGAGTGATTCAAATTTCTAAATTTGTATAAAATTGAGATCTACCTAATTATGAATTTTATTTAATTTTTGGACTAAAGTTTTCCTCTGTAATATTATTTAATTGATTATTTAAACTTTAAATAATCATAACTTTTGCATTTTAACTCCAAATTTGACGATTCCAGTTTCTAAAAATTCATAAAATTATGTTCTCTCTGTTTATGGATTTTATTTGGATGTTTGGACACTTTTTGCCTATTGTTTATTCGTGTATTGCTATTTGCACGCTTTACGAGTAGACGTTGAAGTGCCGGAAGGATTCGAAGGAGAAGTATTGACTCAGGATCCAACTCAAGACCAAGAACAAGTACTTTTTGAAGGCAAGTTGTGCTTTGACCATGTTGATCCTATTTTGAAATCTATTTTGACTTAACTTATTGCATGCTAGTTCAATTAGAAAATACTTTATTTAAATATGGGGAATTAGATAAATGCCAAATTGCTGTATGACACCTTGATTACTTAAGTATGTGCCATGACCCCTTGTCACCCTAGTTGTGGTTTACTAGTTGGACATTATTAAATTGCCAACATGGGTTTTAGACCGTTGTAGTATATGGCTTAGACACACTTTCGTGCTCATGACATGATTTTGGACAATCAAAGCGTTAATATTGACTTAATGATATATTGAACCTGTTTTGGAAAGGTATCATGTGATGTTGATGGCACGTGGTGCATGGTAATCAACTAGGAGTTTGATAAATAGTTTTTCGGCCAGGGCATGTGGCAAGAATGATCAGGTGGGCCGGTTGTGGTAATCGGGATGTTGATTTGGTTCTTCTGTAGTCTTGCCTGGTCACCCTAAGGACTTCACCTTGCAAGCCTTTGAACTGGGTCTAACGTGCAACCACATGTCCGTAATGGGACGGACCTAGTTGATTAAGTTGCTAATAACGCACTGTGGGACCTCGGAGGTCAACTACACCCTTTGTGTAAGTTGTGCGGGGAGCGTCTGGCCGAGTGAGGCCAGGTACCCATCTAACGGTTGATTGGCCTAGACTTCGCCTTAGCTAAGGGAAGGGTTAGTGTGCAATAACCGGGGAGGACCACTTGTATTGTTAGAAGTTTCCGAAAGACTTTGTTACGGGAACTCGCCTTTGTGGTGTTTGACTGTATCTTGTGGGTAAAGTGCATAACCTCTGCAGAGTGTACAATCTATTCGAATAGCCGTGTCCGCGGTATTGGACATCGCTCGGGAATTACAGTCAAGGGTTAGATTTTCTCAAAAATAACTTGGACTTGACAGGTTGGGTTGGATTAATAATGATGTTGATGGAAATGTGGATTAGGATGGGAAAGATGTTTATTAAACTCCTTGAAAAGTTAGTTATGCTTTATTTGCTTCTACTGCTTTCGAATCTACTTATGTTACTTGTCAAATGCTGTTTACTGCAAATATACCTTGAGCTATTCCTTTGTACCAAGCCATGCATATAGTATATTAGCTTGCATTCTGTGCATGACTTGCTGAGTACCAAGTACTCACCCTTGCCACAATACAACACCAGTTGAAGAGGAGACTACACCAGCTTTGGAGGAGGAGCTCCACGAGGAACCGTCTACTTAGGGAGCGAGCCCGATCGATTGCCTGTGGTATCTTTGGATGGCGCCACGAGTTATCTTATTTTTCCGCTGCTACTATTTCTCTCTTAATAAGTTTCGCCTGCGTGCGTATATTTGTAACTTGACCATAACGTCGAGTAACCGGTTTGACTATTTAATTAAAGTACTCTATTAGTATCGAGTGGTATGATTGTGATATTTACCGATGTTAAGACTGTGTGCACTAAGCGCGTTCTGGACTAGTGCTTTGAATACACAGAGAGGGTCCGGATTTGCAAATTCGGGGTCCCGACAGTCACCCGAGTGATGACTGATGCACCAGGACAACTTTTACATATGGACACTATTGGTCTAGATAGAGTGCAATCAACGGGAGGGAAGTGGTACATTCTTGTCATAGTCGATGATTTCTCAAGGTATTCTTGGGTGTTCTTCATGACCTCGAAGGATGAGTCCTTTTCTCACTTTAGGGGTTTGGTCCGTAGGTTGTCCATTGAGCTCCCAGGTGCCTTACGAGCAATTCGCAGTGGCAATGGCACAGAGTTCAAGAACTCCTACTTTAGCAGCTTTTGTGAGGAGTTTGGCATAGAGCATCAGTTCTCTTCTCCATATATCCCTCAGCAGAATGGCGTAGTGGAGAGGAAGAATAGGACACTGGTTGAGATGTGCAGGACAATGCTAGATGAGTACAATACTCCTAGGAAGTTTTGGGCTGAGGCTGTAGCTATAGCATGCCATGTTGCCAACAGAGTTTTTCTAAGGGCACACTTGCACCGCATTTCTTATGAGTTGAGATATGGGCGAAAGCCTAGTGTGTCTCATTTTTGTGTTTTCAGTTGCAAATGCTTCTTCTTGAAGTCTGGGAACATAGACAAGTTCGAGTCACGCTCTGTTGATGGGATCTTCCTGGGTTACTCGACTTCTTCCCGTAGCTATAGGATTTGGGCTGTAGACTTGGGTAGGATGATAGAACCTTGTGAGCTGACCTTTGTTGAGGCTAGTTCTGGTGCCAGACCAAACATTTCAGGCTCTTCTTCTCTTTCCCAGTCTATTTTCACAGAGGATGATGATGATGGAGATGAAGGCGTTCTACCTGATTCTGTCTCCATTCCTGCTCCCGAGGTGCCTCCAGTTTCCATCTCTGCACCTCAGAGAGAACAACCCTTACCCTTAAACTCTTCGGCAGCTAGTGACTCTGTTCCTACTTCTCCCACGCGAGGAGTAGAGGTCACTTCTGCTTCTGGACCTCCCCGCCACATTCAACAGGCTCATCCACCTGACCAGATCATTGGAGATCTGTTTGAGCGAGTTACTCGCTCTAAGTCAGGCTTGTCCATTTTTTGCCTTCACACTGCCTTTGTTGCCTTTTTTGAGCCGAAGGATGTTTCTCATGCATTATCCGATGAATTTTGGATTAATGCTATGCATGAGGAACTTGAAAACTTCGAGAGGAACAAAGTTTGGAAGCTTGTCGAGCCTCTTTCTGGTCACAACATCATGGGTACCAAATGGGTGCTCAAAAACAAGCAGAGTGAGGATGGGGTTATAGTTCGAAACAAGGCTAGGCTAGTCACTCAGGGTTTAACTCAGGTCGAGGGTCTCGACTTCGAGGAGACTTTTGCCCCTGTAGCTAGACTAGAGGCCATTAGGATCCTGCTCGAATTTGCGGCATCCAAGTGCTTCATGCTTTATCAGATGGATGTCAAGAGTGCATTCCTCAATTGCTTTATTGAGGAAGAGGTGCATGTCAGACAGACTCCAGGATTTGAGAACCCCAAGTACCCTAACCATGTATTCAAGATTTCCAAAGCTTTGTATGGACTTAAGCAAGCTCCATGAGCTTGGTATGAGAGGCTTAAGTCCTACTTCTTGAGTCATGGTTTTCATATGGGTCATGTGGACAAGACTCTGTTCGTTAGACATTCCGATTCGGACTTTCTCCTAGTCTAAATCTATGTCGACGACATCATTTTCGGTGGTTCCTCACATTCGCTCGTTACTCAGTTCTTAGATGTGATGAGTATTGAGTTTGAGATGAGCATGATGGGCGAGTTGAGCTACTTCCTTGGCTTCCAGATTAAGCAGAATTGGGAGGGTACATTCTTGCATCAAGGAAAGTACACTCGAGACCTCCTGAAGTGCTTTGACATGTCTGACGGGAAGCCAGTTATGACTCCTATGGCCACCACTGCTGTCCTCAAGCCTGACGAGGATGGTGAGCTAGTTGATCAGAAGAAGGAGTTCCGGAGCATAATTGGCTCCCTCTTGTATCTCACTGCCTTGAGACCT
The DNA here is from genome assembly GCA_036346355.1 of Rhipidocladum racemiflorum. Taxonomy (NCBI): domain Eukaryota; kingdom Viridiplantae; phylum Streptophyta; class Magnoliopsida; order Poales; family Poaceae; genus Rhipidocladum; species Rhipidocladum racemiflorum. Next base: position 27,493,644 of record CM070589.1, read on the forward strand.
AACATGCATTTCTCAGTATGTCTTTGTGCTCGATTTCAGGCTTCTCCCAGCGTCTCTCACCGCCAGGCGGTGAAGCGCATCTTCAGATACCTTTGAGCTACCATTGATTATGGTATCTGGTACTCTTCCTCCTCCTGTCTATCCCTTCAGCCTTTTCTGATGCAGACTTTGCTGGATGTAGGATAGATAGGAAGAGCACATCTAACACTTGTCAATTCATTGGCACTTCTCTTGTTTCTTGGTCCTCTAGGAAGTAGTCCGGTGTTGCACAGTCCACCGCTGAGGCCGAATATGTTGCTGCAGCCAGTTGTTGTAGCCAGATTCTTTGGATGAGGTCGACCTTGCGGGATTTTGGGTTAGAAGCATATTGTGTTCCACTTTTCTGTGCTAACACGTCTGCTATTCATATTGCTAAGAACTCAGTGCAGCATTCTCGGAGCAAGCACATTGATATTCGATATCACTTCCTTAGAGACCATGTCGAGAAGGGTGACATAGTGCTCCAGTTTGTGGAGAGTGACCACCAGTTGGCTAACATTTTCACCAAACCTTTGGATAGCTCTAGGTTTGTTGCCTTGAGAGGGGAGCTTGGGATTATGAGCTCATATGGCATATCTTGAGGGGGAACTGATGTATATTATATGTCTATATGTATATATTCAGCATTTCCTTCTGTTCCTTCCGGGTATCTCTGGGCTTTTTTTCATTCTGTTGAGTCCACTTCACCTAGACTTCTAGCATGCTTCGTCATGGACCTCTCATCTTATGCTTTAGGATGCTATTCTCTTCTTCTTCTCGGTTGAGCTCACTCACAGTCTTGTAAGTATAGCAGGTGTTGGGCACCCTAGGTAGACAGGGTCTGTGTTTGCTCCTGAGCTGGAGTTTGAGAATTAGTTCTCCTTTGTAAATCATACGGGGAAGGTGAGAGCGAATCTGAACCTAGGGGTCTCTACCATCTCTTCTATGCTTTTAGATCACCCAGTTGTCAGTTTCTCCTTTTCCTCTTCTCATTTTGGTTTCTGGTTTCAGTTGAGTTCAATTCTTTTTCTTGGAATTCAAAATTGCTAATGACTCAACTCGAATCAGGATTGTGCTTAAAATTGACTCACTAGTTGAGGGGGACTTTGGAACTGACTTTCTTGCATTGAGTATGACCACAACCACTCTTTTAAGCTTCTTTCTTGAGATGGTTGAATATGGCTTGAGTCAATAAAATTGAAAAATGCAAAATAGACTATAGGAAGAGAGTGATGCCTAGGAGACCTATGTCGATGGCTCCTAGTCGAGGTTGTGTTTCACTAGTATAAACTCTCTACACCTCAAAGGTTTGCATAGGAGAGTGAAACTTAGGAGGTCTTTGTCGATGGCTCCTAGTCAAGGATGTGCTTCACTAGGCCTAACTCTTTGAACCGCTTTGTGAGCATTAATCTACAAAATTTGCATTTAAAAGAGATGTTTGAGCATGAGGGTTCTCTAATGGTCTTGTAGCTTCCCAAAGTGTTGACTAGGTTGAACTATAGTATATCCATTTGCTCGTTAGGATGGTTTTGCTTCTAGTCTTGAAGTTATGCTAAGTGTTGCTATTGTTGAAATCATGCAAAAGTAATATAACTTTTTTTGCGCTAGTTAGCAAAAATTGAAATGTGCCATTGGATATGACTTAGGATGACATAATCTGAATTTGAGTAGCTTGGTGTCATACTTTGTCTAAGTGGTCACTTGCATAATCCTCAAAGCTCTTCTAGGTTGCATTTCATCCAAAAATTGCTCTCTTGATGCCCATATTGCCAAAATGGGGAGAAAACGTAGAAAAGACATCTTAGAGGGAAGAAAATTTATTAAAAAATACTTTCTCGTGATCATGTTGAATAATTGTCCTTGCATTTAGATCATGAGTAATATTGAGCTTTTTAAGAAATTTCTTGGTTTTTGGAGCTCTTGTCGAAACATTGTTCTTTTCTTTGGTTGAGCTTTGAAAAAAAAATTATATATTTGGTCGTGAGCTTTCTTTCTCTTTTAATTGGACCAAATATGATTTTTGCAATCAAATTGCTTTTCTTCCATATTTTCAAAATCAAATTTATGCCTTTTGTGTGATTTGTTAATATACTCATCAAAGGGGAGATTGAAGGACCATGTGGAGACCCATCCATATTTGTGATGAGTATTTGACTTTATTTGAGCAAGGTATGCTCAGGTTTGAGTTTGATTTGATTTGGAATTGCATGAATATATATTTGAATTCATAATTAATGTGGACTAATATGCAGGAAGAAAAATGTAAGATTGCATTTTGGAATGTGCAAAATGGTTTGGTCCTTGTGGTACAAGTTATTGAGGCAGCTATGGTCGTTGGTGAGTACCAGAACTAGGTTGGGAGAACCGAGGTCCAGAACGGTCGAGGATGCCGACGAGATGGTTAGGCTCAAATCGGGATTACTTGGACGTCATGGGAATGGACTTGAGGTGGCTCAAGGTTTCCAGTTCAGGTTGGAGGCTCGAATAGGCGGAAACGGAGCGGTCAAGTCTGACGGTTGCATTGGGTTGATCGGGTTTTGTTCAAAACCCATGTATGGCCTATGTGGCCCATGTAAAGCCCATGTGTGGGGGTGGAATGAATGGGTAAATTCTAACCCTTGGTGGAGTGCTCTGGGGTTTGGAACTCATCCAAGGGTGGTAGGTGGCCCGAGAGTAGTATAAATAGAGGGGGAGGGGTGCCCTCCCTCACTTGAAGGTTTGAGTTGCTCCTTTGAGCTTTGCCCACATGAAGTGAGGCTTTGTAAACCTTCCAACCAGAAAATACAAAGATTTTCTTTACATTCTTGTGAATTTAAATTCTGCATTTACATTATGTCTTTACTTTACGCAATTTAAATTCAGCATTTACTTTCCCGCATTTAAATTCCCGCAATTTACTTTTTCGCAGCATTTACTTTCCCGCATTTAAATTCCCGTAGTTTACTTTTTCGCAATTTGGGTTTGCCTCCTCTCCTTCTAAATTCTGTTGATCAAGGAAGTCTTTAGGGTGTTCATTTGGTTTTACATCTCTCTTGCACCCTAGGATGGACTAGAGATCAAGTTTATATCAAGATTGCAAATCTGTTCTGAACTTATTCTTCGCGCAGCAGTCAATCTTTGATTTTTAGAAAAATCCTTTTTGAGTGATTCTTGTTGGAGAAGGTGTGCGACTCATATATCCATTTGTGAAAAAATTTGTAGTCCACTGGTTGCACCGTTTCGGCGCTATGAGGTGAAAACCGAGCCCCAAATTTTATGGTTGGAGTTCCTGACTGTCTGTAGTTCTTGATTTTTCCTGACTGTTCTAAAATGATGTTTGAGGTGGTTTCTGGAGGAGTGCTTCACGACTCAATTTCTCACAGGGAGAAATATTCCCAAAAATTTGAGAACAACATAAGTCCACCAACCACCAGCTCCAAGTGAGGACAATTCCTGAAAAATCTGCTTTTGCTTTTCTAAAAGAGACTTTTGTGATTTGGCATGATCTCTTTTAGAAAAGAAGTATTTGAATTGATTCCTCTTTGTTAGGACACTTGACAACAAGGATTGTGATCCAAAAATCCCTCACATGTTTCATGATTGTCATCCATGCAAGATAGTGGTACACATAGTTGTCTAGTCGTTCTGATTTTTGCGGGTTTGCGAATTTGAGGAGCACCGGTTTTCTTGCAAGAGTGTTTGGATTACTTTGAGTGGGGAAAAATTTTATTTGAGGATCATTCACCCCCCTCTGATCACCATCTCGATTCTTCAAGGTCCATGCCAATGCCCTCCGAGTGCAAACTTGGGCGGTTCATGGCGATGCGCCCCGAATGCAAACTTGGGCTGGTTCAACAATTTGGGTTGTAGGTGATCTTGTAGTGGTTCGTGGCCGACGAGCTAGTGCTTCATGGGTTCCTACAGTGGTAAAAATGGCTTCGAGTACGTGACTACTCGGTGAGAGGCCTTTACTAGGAGTGGCTCAGCGTACGGGCCGTTCTTAGTTGGCTGTGGCATTGAACCAAAGGAGTTCTGGTGTTGTGCACTTAGGGGTAGGCTGGACGAACAACCTGTTTTAGCAGCATCTGTGTAAGCGTGGTATTGCCTGACCTCACTCGTCCCGAGTTCCCTAGGCAAGATTATGGTCGGCTGTGATGGTGCAGGCGTCGCGATTGTAGCCGGTAGTTTTCTCTCGACCGCCGGCTTCATGCCTTGAGTGCTTTGTTCGATCGAAAAGACTGGATACATGGGAAGAGGCTGCGACGGCACGAACATAGAACTGGCCGTTACAAGTTTTTGTGCTACCTCCTTCACACTATTTGATATCAACGGTCTAAGCGTAGTTACCACGGCCGATGATTGATTCAACAATGCGCAATTTATAGATTGATTAATCATATCCGATAATTCTCTTTGTGTAGGTAAATATCGGCTTACCGTGGCTCCGTTGGTGGCGTCGGCGATATTCACGCCGAAGGAATTAATCGTCGGCAATGCCGTCTTCTCCCAGAGCCGCACGGCCTCTTGAGTTCCCTGAGACGGGCCACCCCCTCACGCCCTGAGCCGCGCCGCCTCCTCACCAAGTTCAGGCACCTGGGTTCGAGGCCGCTCCAAAGGAGGGCACCTAGGTGGTCGAGGTCATCCCGGCGGAAGCGGCGTGGCCGCTGTGGGGGCGCCACCCTGTCGTGCCTAGGCTAATACTCCTTCCCTCTCCCGCCAGACACACTCCACAAGAAGGTAGTGCCCTTCAAGTACGAGCCCTTCCCCGACGACCTCCACGCCATCTCCAACTAGAGCACCACCCACGAGGTCCACACCCACGTCTTCCTCTAGCCAGACTCCCTTCCCGCCCCCCAGGACACCCAGCCAGCGCTCCCCCCGGCGGCCAGGCTCCCAGTTCCCCTGGCCAGCTTCCCTATTTGCGGGAGTACTTCCCCTCCCTATATTACCGAGACTGAATCAACAACATTTACTGATTGTGTAGTGTGAACTATCTTATTGCATTTACTAATAGTAGGTTTGACAAGGATATAGGCCTTAATGCAATTGGCTTTCTTCGATTCTGTGCGGCAAAGCTGGCAGAAGGTGACATTGCATCCTCTTCGTTCCAACATTTTTATTTCAAACATTTTTCAATATCAAGCTTCCTGAACTTTAATTTAATAAGAAATACCAGCAAAGACAACAGAAACAATCACTGTGACTCTCATCATCTCATGTACAATGTAGCTTAGATGTTTAACAGAAGATCTGCTAACCTATCATGATATCATTTCTAGTTGTTCAACAAAGAGAACTGTATTCTCTCTCTTGTTTTCCCTTTCTCTTGTAGGCACTACAATATGAACCGCATTAGGCTTGTCTGGTCAAGCATATGGCATGTCTTATCTGAATTTTTTGTTTCCATTGGCTGCTCAGAAAATCTTTCAATTGCAATATTTGCTATGGACTCATTGCGGCAGCTGGCAATGAAGTTCCTGCAGAGTGAAGAGCTTACTAACTACAATTTCCAAAATGAATTTATGAAGCCTTTTGTTGTTGTAATGAGGAATAGTTGGGCTGTTGAGATCGCAGAACTAATCATCAGGTGTGTGCCTCAAATGGTCTTGGCCCGTACGTGTTGGCCATGTGGAGTCGGGGTGGAAGAGCATGTTTATGGTATGGTATCTCTACTCACACTAATGTACCTTGGTTTTGAATTTTTTTTAAATAATCATATTTTAATTCAAAAATTCAAAAATATACCGCCGATTTTCTTTTTACAAAAGTAGCCTTCTGTCGCGCCACGTGGCAGCGACTGGGGCCAATCGCGTCATCGTGGCACGACAGAGCCCAGTCGCGCCACGTGGCAGCGACTGGCTGGCCTATCACGCCAGCGTGGCACAACTGACCTGGGACATGTGGCAGCACAATGTATTTTCTATTTAATTCATTCCATTTAATTGCAATAATTCATATCGGATGCTAGGAACCTCCAAATAGAATGAAAAAAATTTGTAATTTTTTATTACACTGTAAGCATTCATAATATATGATAAAAAGTAGCATGTTCCATGGAAATTTAAAATGTTAAAATCAAGTTTAGTAAAAGACCATTTTATGGATTATGAAGAATCTATGTAAACCAGGGCTCCAAAAATTATGAAAGCAATTGTGAATTTTTATTAAGGCATAAGGATTCAGAATATCTCACAAAAAGTACTATGTTCCATGCAAATATAAATAGTTGAAATCAAGTTTAGATGAAGACCCTTTTATGTATTATGAAGAAACTATATAAACCATGGCTCTAGAAATCGTGAAATAAATAGCACTTGTTCTTAGGGTCTTAAATGTTCTATTTTTGCAAAAATATATAGGAATTAACTCAGTTGACAAAACCAAATGGCTATAAGAAGCCTCGCTTTCATGAAACGCTGAAGCTTTTTCGGCAGTCCTTAAAATATCTTGTTCGAATGTATTTATTGGGAAGAATGGGGCAGATTTGCTGTTTGATATATGGACTACCATGTTCTGAAAAAATAATTTATTTACACCTTACTCTGAAGCTAAATTCTAGTAGCGCAATAACCCTAACAATTATAGTCGACGAAAAACGATAACGCTTAAGCCTTTTCGGCAGCCCGTAAAATATCATGTTTGAATGTATTTTTTTTTGAAAGAATGTGGCAGATTTGATGTTTGATGTATGGACTACCATATTCCAGAAAAATATTTTATTTACGTCTTTCTTTACATGTAAAATGTATTGGCGCAATAACCCTAAGTATTATAGTCGGAAACAAACCATAGCTCTGCAATGCGAGTACTCCCAATTCCGCATCCTCTCCATCTCAGGAGTTTGCTCCGCGTCGTAGAATTTGATGAACTCGCACAATGGAGGCTGCAATTGGTGACAGCAGATGGTATTACAATATTAAGGTTTGCACGGTTTGATGTAATATCAAATGCGAGTACGAACATACCGGGCTTTTCCACCGCATTCGCATCTCCAGCGTTGGCTCGGAGTCGTAGTTACGGCAGCTCCAGTACCTCATACCATAAGTATGAGTTGTCTAGAGACTTCTGGAATCGGCAAGGATCCCCGCATAGGCACATGGAGACCTGCGTGCCTTCGGGGATGTCTTCGAGAAGGCTGTGCCTTGAGGGCGAGGGGAACTCCATTGGGACTGGTTGGTTGGCTGGCGAACTTGTGCTCCGTGTTTCGTCTTCCCTCGTTTTGGCCCGAAGCTTGCTTGCTTGCTGTGATTATTGGGAGGCGACCACTGGGGCTTAAATAGCCAGCTATAGTAGAGAGTGGCGGACTTAAGAGAAGTTGAAATCCGCGAGCATCGGATTCCTCTGCAGCTTTGCATGTGATGGGACATGAGCATGGCTATGGCCACAACTTTAGACAGGATGTCTCTCCCATAGTCAGCTAGAATGCTTTGCATATGACATCGACAGGCCATGACAGACATGATAAGATAGCACACAGAAATGTATAAGGTAGAACATAACATTACAACGCAGAAAAAACAACGTAGGAATACAATGCTCAATCGACGCCCTCCAGCGCCTACTCTCCCTGCTGACCCCTCTCCCTGCTGACCTCCCCCGCCCTGTGCACGAGGTTTGGTCCGCCTCGCTGGTTGACGTGCAGCGGCAGGGCGACGTCTGGTACCTGAAGGGGTCCACCAGTCTGGTGCGTGGCAGATCCAGGGTCTGAGGGACTCGGCTGCTGCAGGGGTATGGCATGAAGAACTCGGGTCCGTCGGCTGTGTAGGAGTGGGGGCGCTTGGCTGGCACCCATACACGAAGTCCGGGTGCGACGGCACGGAATATGGCGTGTTGAAGTCCTCCGCACACGTGTACGACTAAGTGGGGCCCTCTGGGAAGTAACCTCAAAGCATGTACAACATGTTGAAATAAAGCATGTATTTCAAAGTAAAGTTTAAAGCAATGTTAGTTCATGATGGGTATTGAACACACCTGGGGTCGGCACCATGACAAGAGGAGGAGGGTACCAGAACGACGCACTGGTAGGGTATTCGAACGAGTTCATACACAAGTATTAGGTACCACGAAATGCATTACATATTTAAGTGAGCAAGTAAGTAAATACCTGTCGCGCCATACGAGGGCACCTACCACTGGGAGCTCACTGGCTGGTCCTGTGGTGGCACTGGAGGGTTCGGCAAGGTGGGAGGTCCGAACGGGAAGGTGGGAGGTCCGAGCGGCCGGACAGCGGGGTCGTCCGACGGTGGTGTCGGAGGTGGTGGTCGTGTACTGCTTCCGACCCCCTGTTGTCGTCGGCTCGCCGACCGCGAGGGCGCACCACCGGCGTTGATCCTCTGCCGGCAAGAGTAGGCCCGCGCAATCCTCCTCACCTTCATGGACAATCGCTCGAGGAACCCCATCAAGTCCTCATGGGAGACCTCCGAACCCCCGCCCAAACACCCTATCAAGGATTGTGCATCCTCATCAATCTCTGTCGCCATGTCGCCCTGAAAGTGTTAACATGTGGTGAGATATATGTATACTTGCATTTCAATACAAATCTAAGTATAGTGTGTAGTAAACGTACCGCGAAGTGGATCACCGATGCAACCCATGTGCCATATGTGTCGTGGGCAATAGCTAGAAGGATATCCTACTGGTCGTCAGCGGGCAAAAGGCGTACCCATGTAAGTCCAAGGTACCACTGCAGGTACCCCTGGTATCCCTGTATGTCGTACGCGACATCCGCTGCAGCCACGTCCTCCAGTGCATGAGTCCACTGCTCCACCCAAGGGTCCATCTTCGCAGCCTTGTTACTTCGGCGGCCCTGCATACCCTTCCTCGAATGCCTGCATAAGTTATCAACCCATTAGCATGTTTAGTCGGTGCCATTTAAAATGTTAAGACATGAATAGTTACTTACATGTGAGCCTCTACCGGGACTGAGACGACTCGCAGGATAGGCACCTCCTGTCGCAGTCTGAGCTGCCTCATTACCCGATGAGCCGGGTAATCCTCGACGTAGACGTCGAACATCAGCTTCCGCCATGTCAGCACGTACGAAATATCTCGGGTGCAGAGGACAGACAAACCGTGGGGTGCGCGCTCCTGTACCTCCTGAGGGGCGTAAGGCTCCACCGGACTCGCTCTGGCTGCAGGAGGTCTAACGCCTCTGTGAAGTGTGTGTACACAATCTGTACCTACAGATCAGCCCATTGTGGCTGCAGACGTTACCGGCAAAAAGTTAATACAATAGAGGTAGGAATGCGATATTGGAAAGGGGAAAAAATTCATGTACCCGCCTGCGGCACCAAAAGGGACCCCATCATAGGGGCGTCCACCTTGGTGTCGCCGTAGAACTCTGGCTCGTACGTTGCCCCTCCAATCCATGGTCGTCCGATGTGGAAGCGCTCGAATGACTACAACATGAGCAGGAGTGGGCACCCAGAGAGTATCGAACCATCACGCTGTCAGAGGCACGCATCGCACAGCCCCCGGTAGGTGGCACAAATTAGTGCAGACCCCAGATGTACTTAGGGACCTCGCCGGGTGCAACGTCAGCAATGGCCCGGGCGATCAGAACGAGCCTGGCGTCGACGTTGTCTCCATGGGTGGTGGTGAACATCACCCACCCAAACAGCCACAAAAGGTAAACCTCTAGGTGCCTGCTTACCTGGTACGCCTCGGCGTCCCCAGCCATCCTACTAATCTGCAAGAAGAAAAGTTAGTTGGTTAGAGGAGTAAATTAATTCGTACCAACTATGAACCACAACAACACGTACCTCAAATTGGCGTAGCCAAGACAGAGTAGGACCGTGCTTCTGTCGTGGGTGTAGCAGGGCGTGCTGCGCCTGGCCTACGGGTCCAGGGGGGAGCACTGCCGCGAACCTACCAACAAGGTCATCGCACCAGTCGTCATCCACCTCCTATGGGACAACCGCCTCGCCAGCGATCGAGAGGCCGGTGAGGAACAAAACATCCTGCAGAGTCGGTGTCATCTCTCCGCAGGGCAAGTGGAACGTATGCGTCTCCGAGCGCCAGCGGTCCACGAGGGAAGTAAGGAGGGATCGGTCAAACGGAAAGCGTTGGGATCTCTCGTTAAAGATGGCAGCACCATCCGACCATCGATGAGGTCCTCCTGTGTCGCCTCGACCATCCGCGCTAGGGGGAGCAATCCCGCCACCTCCAACCTGCAACAAACCATTACAAGTAAGGTCACAACGTGTCACGACCAACTAAGTGGTACGAAAAACTTTGTACTCTTACATACCTGGGAAACCAGCATCTGTCGAGGCCCCAAGCATTTGCTGGAGTCCGTGTGGACAAGACACCTGGATCAACGGTAGTAGCGTGTAACCGTCCACGAGGACGTGCGTCCAAGTGGCGATCTAGAAGGTCGTACCCATTTCATCTCGTACTTCGGCTTGTGGGCATGAACCCGCCAGCCGTATTCGGCATTTTCACACTTCACGGTGTAACAATCTTTACTGAATTTGACCACTCTCACCAGCCACTGCAAGCTCATCGCCCATACCCTTATAGCATCTTGCAAAGTGGACTTCTCCGTGAACATTGCGTGCACGCGTACCTCATTTGGTCGGTACTCACATGTCGAGTCATAGGCATCGTTCACTGCTAGGGCTCCCGTTTCGCCCCTATTCCAAGCATCGGGCACCTCTGTGGACGTATTTCCATCATCGTCCGACAAAGATTTATCATGTTCCTCCATGGCCAGTGCCTCTTCTTCCTCCGCCGCTCGTTGATCATCCTGCTCCATCACATCAACTAACCCCTCCAACTCCTCCCCTTAATCTGCTTGTCCCGTAGGTGCAGCACATGACCGAACATTCTTATGAACTTCCGCCACAATTTCTGCCTACACCGTGATAAGGGTTTCATCACTAGGCAAGTTTGTTTTGATCGTCGCCTACACAAAGAGGATGAAACCCCAACCACGCTGCCTTGATGCATTGATGTAGTTCCTCCAAGACTGAGACCGTTCTAATGGTCTAAGTACCCATACCAAGTCCTGTGTACCTCTCGGCCACAAGCATTTGACGCTGACATCAAACTCTGCAGAATTCAATGAAAGACCGTCACAAAGCCACCCACACAGATTTTCAAAATTCATGTCCTCTGGATTCTGATGGTATAAAACATGGTGCTGAAAACCATTCAAATTAACCCCATATGGGCCCTCCCGAACTTCTCTTTCACCGTAATGCACTCTGAATGCATCCATAGCAGACATACCTTTTGTAATACGAAAAAAATATTGTATAACATACGCAAAGAATTATATAATGCACTCAGTTTCTACATTTTTTGAGCTACCCTAGTATTTTTCGACTAGTTATATTTTTTCTAACTATATACCAATTATATTGATGAAAAAATAATTATAGAAATAGCTTGCAAGGGGGTGTACGGCCCGGCAAGCCTACTGCAATACGAAAACAATATTGTATAACATGCGCAAGGAATTATATAAATACGAAAAATAAAATTACTCAGTTTCTACATTTTTGAGCTACCCTAGTATTTTTCTAAGACTAGTTATATTTTTTCTAACTACATACCAATTATATTGACAAAAAAATAATTATATAAATTACTAATCGATGAACGACGAATGAACGATCTATGTTTTTGTACTACCCTAATATTTTCTGAGACTATCTATGTTTTTTCTAACTACAAATCAATTATACTAACAAAAAATAATTATATAAATACATAAAACAAAATTAATCGATTATTACATTTTTTGGACTAACCTAATATTTTTCCGACCCTAACTATATTTTAACTAACTACGTATCAATTATGCCGAGGAAAAATTATTTATATAAATTACTCACCGACGAACAACGAACGAACGATGAATGAACGAATGATGAACATAGAACGATGAACGGCTGATGAACTCTCTCTCTTTTCCTCTCCTTTTCTTTTTATTTCTCTTTCTCTTTTTCTTTTTCCTCTCCTTCTCTTCTTCTTCGTCTTCCTCTTTTTGCTCTTCTTTTCTTCTTTTTCCTCTGATCTTCTTCTTTCTTTCTCTTCTTCCTTTCTCTTCTTCTTGCTTTCTTCCCTTTTGTTTTCTGGCCGCCCGAAGCTCCCCCGATCCCTCCTCCCCCCACGCCGATCCACGCCGGGCAATGCCCGCGCGGCACGTGGCATTGCCCCCCTTCAGTCACGCCACCGTGGCGCGACTAGCCCGTCACTGCCACGTGGTGCGATTGGAAGCTACTTTTGTAATTTTTTCGGCGGTATATGTTTGAATTTTTGAATTAAAATATGATTATTTAAAAAAAAATCCCATGGTTTTGGTATGGAGACTGTTTGATGCAGTTTATTGTTGTTCCTGAGTATTGTTGTCGGGTGCTAATTTTCCAGGTCTTTGCAACGGCATCATATGAAGATCATAAATATAGTATATCGAGACTAAAAACGCTGAGTCTATGCTATTTGCTGTCTTTTGATGGACAGAACTATGTGGCATATGTGTTCGTAATGCCTGTTGGCTCATCGAGTTGTATGACTTACAGTAAATGTGTAAGCTCATCGAATTCTACGATGTCTATTGGGTTTTATTGATATATAACTTGCTACTATAGTCATGTACTCGTATGGTTTTAATTTAACATATATTACTTTATATGTGCTAATTATCTGTATATCTATACCCGTTTCTAACTCAAATGTCGAATCCGTTACATAATCTATCCCAAATAACTCGAATTTGTATCCGTATCCAGTTAGTATGCATCGGTTTCGAGTTAAAAAAAAAAATTAAAATACAGTTGACTGATCTAACGGCCCGCTCCTGACTTTCCGAGCAGCACTTCAGTCCAGTCCAGTCCACGGTCCGCCACTCCACGCTCCAAAGTGCAAACCCTCAAACCACCCGACTCAGTCCACCCTAATACTGGCCGCCACCGCGGCATGCTTGGCGGTGAGGGGCACGGCAACCTCGAGCCCGGGCCGCCGGGATCGGCGACGAGAGGGCGTGGCGGCAGCGAGAACGACGTCGGGCTCGGCTCGGCGGCTCGCGACGACCTAGCTGCACGGGATCGGCGGGTGGCGGCGACGTGAGAGACGGCGGGACACTGAGCTACCCTACTGCCCCTCCCTCCCCGCTCCTGGTCAACCTCCACTCTCCATTCCTGTTACCACCAACAGAGCGCCCCGGCGTATCGATTTCACTTTCCCCCCCTGATTCATTCTATTCTGTTCTGTGCTGCGAGCAATCCAATTGGAATCTTGCAGCGAGCTCCCACCCTGTTCGTGTAAATGCATCTTCTTTTGGTATGCTCCGGTTGCGTTCCTTAGTTGGCTTAGTTTACTTACATGTTCCAGTGTGCACAACTTGGTTTCGCGAGCCCATTGTTCTGGTCTAGATTTCTTTTCTTTTGCCTTCCTAGCTGTGGACAGTGACAAAATTAGCCCTTTCGCTGTCAAGATCTTCGATTCCTGCATTTTTCTTTGTTTGACATGCATGATGCATTAACTCAGTCTCCTGGCCTCGTGCATCTTAATTAAATTGGGCTAGTAGTCATGATATGTTATGGCTATTCGGCTACCACCTGATGGTGTAATTTTAATGCTTATGCGTTAGTCAACTTAGTATGCTCATTGGCATTTGCTAGTTTGCCTATGTCTTGTAAAAAATTCCATTAACTTTTACTCACCTTTCCATTTAGGCGCCTAGCAATCTTCATGATTAACTTTGGATGGTGAAGGGATTCAGGAAGTAGAGCACAATAGGATGGCTGCTATATGCTACTATTCAACTCTTGCCCACATTTTTTTCTGCTTTCTGCTTTGTCCACTATGCTATGGTGGTGTAAGTGACATGGAATGTCTGAAGCGACTGAAGGCATCGGTTGATCCAAACAATAAGTTAGGCTGGTCATTTGGCAACAACACCGAGGGAGCCATATGTGTATTTAACGGTGTGGAGTGCTGGTATCCTAATGAAAACAGGGTACTTTCTCTTCATCTTGGCAGCATGGGTCTTAAGGGCCAATTCCCTGAGGGGATTGAGAATTGTAGTAGCATGACTTTGCTGGATCTCTCAAGCAACAGCCTCTCTGGGCCAATCCCGGTTGATATCTCGAAACGACTGCCATTCATTACAAGCCTTGATCTATCGTATAATAGCTTCTCAGGGGAGATTCCAGAATCACTAGCAAATTGTACATATCTCAATGCTCTCAATTTGCAAAACAACAAATTGACTGGTACAATCCCAGGGCAGCTTGGTGGTCTTACTCGCCTAAAGCAGTTTAACGTTGCTGACAATCAGTTGTCGGGGCAGATTCCGTCATCTTTCAGCAAATTTCCATCATCCAATTTTGCAAACCAAGACCTCTGTGGGAAACCTCTAAGCATTGATTGCATTGCCACTTCAAGCAGTCGTACAGGGGTAATAGTTGGCTCTGCTGTTGCTGGTGCAGTTGCCACTTTAATAATTGTCGGTGTTATTTTATTCGTTTTCTTATGGAAAATGCCTGCTAAGACGAAGAAAAAGGATGTGGAAGAAAATAAGTGGGCAAAGACTATTAAGGGAGCAAAAGGAGTGAAGGTATGTTTCCCCCCAGAATTTTTAGTTAGTCTTTTTGTTTGTGTTTTGTTTTTCTTTTTTTCTAATTGATGCAACTTGGTCCCTTGCTTGCTGGTTGGTATTTGGTAAGCTCAAGAGATTGCAACACTGTTCTAGGCTTCTAGCTGTTTTAGAATTGAGGATATTGGGTTAACGAGATTCAGATTGCCAACTTTGCATGCTACAAAAGCAGAATTCCATTTTCTTATCCAGCCATATCTTCCCCCTCAAAGAAGGCATATCATCTCTAACTACTAGTGGGGCTCAGACATTTATTTTAAGCAGCATACACGTAAAAAATATCATTTGTCAGCTTAGGCCTTTAGAGAAACCTTTTGGTTTGCTGCATTGTGTCACATTTGTTTTTGTCATTTAGGTCTCAATGTTTGAGAAATCGGTTTCGAAGATGAAGTTGAATGATCTCATGAAGGCAACAGAAGATTTTACTAAGGAAAATATTATTGGAACTGGTCGATCAGGAACTATGTACAAAGCTACACTTCCTGATGGTTCATTCCTTGCTATCAAGAGGTTGCAAGATACGCAGCATTCGGAGAGCCAATTCACATCTGAGATGTCAACACTGGGAAACGTAAGGCAACACAACTTAGTTCCTCTTTTAGGCTACTGCATTGCTAAGAAAGAGAAACTCTTGGTATACAAGTACATGCCCAAGGGTTCTCTCTATGATCAACTGCACCAACAAAGCAGTGAAAGAAAGGCACTGGAATGGCCAGTGAGGCTAAAAATTGCCATTGGGGCTGCTAGAGGGTTGGCATGGCTTCATCACAGTTGCAACCCCCGCATTCTTCATCGCAACATTAGTTCTAAGTGCATATTACTGGATGATGACTATGAGCCTAAGATTTCTGATTTTGGGTTGGCAAGACTTATGAATCCCATTGACACCCACCTGAGCACATTCGTCAATGGTGAGTTTGGTGACTTGGGGTATGTAGCTCCTGAGTATACACGTACCCTTGTGGCCACTCCAAAAGGTGATGTTTATAGCTTTGGAGTTGTCTTGCTTGAACTTGTCACCGGTGAAGAGCCCACACGTGTGCCAAATGCCCCAGAAAACTTCAAAGGGAGTTTGGTGGATTGGATAACATACCTATCAAATAACTCTATACTTCAGGATGCAGTTGATAAGTCCTTGATTGGAAAGGACAATGATGCTGAGCTGCTTCAATTTATGAAAGTTGCGTGTTCCTGTGTGCTTTCTACTGCCAAGGAAAGACCTACAATGTTTGAAGTTTTCCAGCTTCTTAGAGCTATTGGAGAGAAATACCATTTTAGCGCTGCTGCTGATGTATTGACAATGCAACCACAGAATGCTGATGCTGAAAAGCTGGATGAGCTTATTGTAGCAAACTAGACGAGTCTGTATGATGAGTGGGTGCTTATTGTAACTTGGGAATGATCAGGTTGACCTGAAACTGAAAACAACCCTAATCTTTTTGGCATCCTGCCCTAGTGAACCATCGTAGGCAAGCTTCAAGATATGTCATTTGGTTGTATCATCTGTATCAAATTGTGGTGTTAATGTTCTGTACATCCTCGACTTGTTGTGTATCTTCAGGATTGATATCCCCTAGTGTTGCAAGATGGATTAATTGTATGAAGGGTTTTGATAAGTTTCATCCGGATGTTTTTTTTAGCAACCATCATCCAAATTCCTGGCCATTAGATTTGCTTTTAGATCAATGCACGCCCCCCTGAATTCGAGGTGGATTGATCCTACGGATGTATGTTTTGATCGTACGGTCTAAAGTTTGGATGTTTTTTATGACAAAAACATCCGGATGATACCTATACACTCCCTTGTATGAATATCCAAAATTTTAGCTGTAGTACTTCGTAGATTTAGTAATGCTGAACTATATTGAGTTATCGATTGACTGCAGTTTTCTGGTGCTTTGATTTTGTATTTTTGGTGTTGGTTTCGAACCAATGGTGATTAGTATTGGAGAGGGCATGAATCATCTCCACTTCCCCAGTTTGATGGGAGCACTGCATTTGACTTGGTTTGGCAGGTGTCAGGATGGGTAGAAATGATTTCCAATTTTAGTCTTGTCTGTAAGAATACATGTTGTCACAATGGTTATGCCTATGCCTCGACGTCTGGTCAAGTATGCAATTGAGATTCATTCCTTTTCTGAAGTGCATGTATGGTGCTTGCATATAATCATATGACATTGCCAACCGATCATTGTTTTTCTATAAAGTCGTCCTCGACTCAAGCTCATCCTCTTCTCCCACGTACGACTTTAAATCTAAAATGTTAAACATGGGACTAACCCCCAAAATCTATAGGTAACTCAAGCTTATATAGGGCTGGAAAATAAGCTCGTGGCTCGTGGCTCGGCTCGGGCTTGCCCGAGCCTGGCTCGGCTCGCACAGGCTCGCAAAAACACCGAGTCGAGCCTACTTTTCAGGCTCGCAAAAACACCGAGCCGGCTCGCGAGCCAAATTGGCTCGGTGGCCCAAATCTGATGAATTTAGTATGATTAATGACTTATATTTTTAGGAAAAAGATGATGTTGAGACAATTCCATGTCCTACAAGTGTGATATAGAGCAACTAAGCAACTACTATTATTTAGTAGTAACTAGTAAGTTAATATTATTCACTGCAAATATATGAATTATTGTATAAATACTTAATTTTACGATAAAATGTTACGCTCGGCGAGCAAGCGAGCCGGCTCATGGCCGACCAGAAGCCGAGCCGAGTAGCCAGTTTTGGGCTCGCCTCGGGCGAGTGAGCCTGGCTCGGCTTCGCCACTAAACAGACCGAGAAGCGAGGCCGAGCCAGCTCGGCTCGGCTCGTTTCCAGCCCTAAGCTTATATGCATTATCATTAATCTTTTCAAGTATTTTAAAAGGACCATCAGCTCGAGGTATTAATTTAGACTTTCTCAAATCTAGAAACCTCTTTTTTTTTCAAAAAGGATAAAATTTTTCTACACTAGCTACCAGCAATTCTATACTTTTTAGTCATCTTTTCTTTGTTCTTCATAGCGGTTTCATGTATTTTCAAAATAAATTCAGCATACTTCTTAGCATCTAAATTCACCTTTTTAGAAGTAGGCAATGGCAAAAGATCAATTGGAGCACGAGGATCAAACCCATACACTAACTGAAATGGACTTACATTGGTGGTGGAGTGTATCGATCTGTTATAAACAAACTCAACATGCGGTAAACACTCTTCCCACAATTTCAAATTCTTATTTAAAATAGTCCGCAACATGGTTGATAACGTACGGTTGATGACCTCCATTTGTCCGTCAGTTTGGGGATGGATGTATTAGAATGTAGCAGCTTTGTCCCCAATTTATTCCATAAGCTTCTCCAAAAGTGACTCAAGAACTTAGCGTCACGATCTGAAACAATTGTGTTTGGCACTTCATGTAGGCGTACAATCTCCCTGAAAAACAAATCAGTCACTTTTGTAGCATCATCACTCTTATAACAAGGTATAAAGTGTGCCCTTTTAGAAAATCGGTCCACAACTACAAATATACTATCCCTCCCCCTCTTGTCTTAGGCAACCCTAAAACAAAGTCCACAAAAATGTCCTCCCATGGAACGCTAGGAACAGGAAGAGGCATATAAAAACCATGTGGATTTGAGTGAGACTTAGCTTTATTGCACGTAGTGCAGCATGCCATGTAGCGCTCAACGTCACGTCTCATCTTTGGCCAAAAGAAATGTGCGGCCATCACATCTTCAGTCTTCTTCACTCCAAAATGGCCCATCAAACCACCTTCATGTGCTTCATGCAGAAACAAAAGGCGAATAGAGCTAGCTGGAACACATAGCTTGTTAGCACGATATAACAACCCATCATTTAGCACATATTTATTCCATGTTCTTCCTACTCTACAGTTTTCAAATGCATCTTTAAAGTCCAAATCAGTAGTATATAACTCTTTTATTGTTTCTAAACCAAAAATTTTATGATCAAGTTGAGACAACATAGTATATCGCCTAGATAATGCATCAGCAATTACATTGTCTTTGCCCCTCTTATGTTTAATAACATATGGAAACAATTATATGAATTCAACCCATTTAACATGTCGTTTATTAAGTTTCGCTTGACTTCTAATATGCTTCAAAGATTCATGATCAGAATGAATAACGAACTCTTTAGGCCAAAGATAGTGTTGCCATGTTTCTAATACTCACACTAAAGCATACAATTCTTTATTATGGGTGGAGTAATTCAAAGTTGGCCCATTCAATTTCTCACTAAAGTAAGCAATAGGTTTACCTTCTTGTAGTAGCACACCTCCTATTCCAAATTCGCTAGCATCACATTTTAATTCAAAAGTCTTACCAAAATCTGGAAGTTGGAGTAGAGGTGCATGTCTAAGCTTCTCTTTCAACATGTTAACAACTTGTTCTTGTGCTGGTCCCCATTGGAAAGGTACGTCTTTCTTTGTCAACTCATTCCATGGGGCAACAATGGTGCTAAAATCTTTCACGAAATGTCTATATAACCCTGCAAGATCATGAAAACTTCTCACCTGCGTGACTGTCTCAAGAGTTGGCCAGCTATTGATGGCTTCAATTTTTTGCTTTGTCCACTTCAATGCCCTATGGAGTAATAACATAGCCAAGAAAAGAGACTCGATCCATGAAAAGGTACACTTCTCAAGATGTAACATCCTCATTTTTGCCTTCTGGAGAAAAACTTAATTTAAATAAGTTAAATTCAAAATTTGGAGTTTCCTTGGTGTTTGTATTAACCTGGCATCCTTTCCCCTCCAAAATCGGGATTTAATTCCCCTCCGAGCGAAAAATCGGATTTTCCAGCTCCCGCCGGTACCCAAAATTTCACCCGAGTCCAAAAATGCTCCAAAAATCCCCAAACCACTTCAATTGTGTTCCAAATATTCCAAAATGATTTTAGGAATTATTCCCCGGATTTTTGGACCTCCGTTCCTATTTTATCTCGTGCGGCTTTTGTTTAATGCCTGCGATCCGCACCCGAATATTTAATTCCACAAAAATCATTCAAATTCCACGAAACCAATTTTATTGGGTCCCAAATATTCTAAAATGGCTCTAGGAATTTTTCCGGAATTTTTAGACCATTTTTCCTAATTTTTCTTTAGGGCGAATCATTTACACAAAGGAGGACCAATGGGAGAGTGCCACGTGGCAAGGGAATAGTGCACCTTCTTCTACCTCCAGCCCAAGCCAAATGACAGAGGAAGCTTCAAGTGCATCAATGGCTAAGGTTCCACTTCATTTGCTCATAACTCCATCAATTCAACTCCAAAACGCGAACGATCGGTTGCGTTGGGTCCGCAACGACGATCTCTTGCCATTCCCCACCTTGATGAGCCGTCAATCTCGCCGGAAACGGTCCCATTCAAGAAAAACCGAAATTGACTTAAACACCATTATCTCGGCCGTTTCACCTCCAAACGCCGCACCACCACCTCCATTCTCTTCGTATAAGAGTCCTCGTTCCGGGAGTGTGCTCCTCCTTTCATCTACTCCACTCTTGTGCCCGTGAGATCAAGAAAACCGACGTCGTGTTGAACTTTTTCGGTGTTCTTCGAGTTCGTGCTTGTAGATCCTTCTCCGGTGAGCCATTCTTCGTGCCACTTGATTCCTTGTGACCGTGGATGAGTCTAGAGTCTAACCCAACCATAAATTTTAGGTTGCATCAAGGATTGGCGGCGAATTTCTCGGTTTTCTCGGTTCGGCCGAAGCTCCGTTCGTCGTCGATTTCATCGTCTCCGGTGAGAATCAACTCAATTCCTTTCTCCTAGGTGTCCCTAAGGATGTTATCTTCGTGATCCATGCTTTTGTTTGGGTCAATTCCGTGCAAAATTGAGGTAAAAATCGGATTTTTAGGAGGTAGTATGTTCTTAGTGAGTTGGTTTTTGCTCTCTGTTAATGGCCATGGGGTGTGTGCATGTTTGGGCTTGGGCCCATGGGCCGCCGCCCGCGCCGCCCGTCCCGCGCCGCGCCCTTGGTCACACCGGCTGGCGCCGCCACTCAGCCGCTCACAAGGCCAGCCAGCTCTGGTCGCCGCCACCCCCTCCTCAAGCTCCTCTCACTTCCCACCCTGACCATGGTTCTATCCAAGGTTGAAGACAACCCCTTAGACAATGACATGGTGACCCCACTTGTAAGAGACACTAACTATTTCCAGTCAAAGTCAAGTCAAAGTCCAACTTCAAAACCAGTCAACAGTGGAATATTCCAGGAATATTCCCGGTTTTCCAATTTTTCGAAATTCAAACTTCGGAAGCTCATAACTTCTCCGTCCGAACTCCGTTTGACCCCATTCAAATTTCTAAATTCATCTAAAATCAAGATATACCTTCCAGTATTATTTTTGTAATTTTTAGATTTTATTTATTTTCTTTTATTTATTTATTGCCTCGATTTGCGTGTAGTCGACGATCCCGCCGCGACCGCCAATTCCGCCGCCGAGCTTCCCATGTACGAAGACCTACTCGCGACTGAAGGCAAGTCTCCTTGACGCATTTTGATCCTATGATTGTGAAATGATTTAATTTGTTTACAAAGTTGCATGGCTATGTTTAATGAAATATGTCAAATATAAGTGCTAGTTATTCCGAAATTGTTGATTCCTCCTTGGCATTGTTAATCATATCCATTATAACCCTAGGACATTGTTTATACCATGCTTATGCTTATATGGTTTCTTTTGCTACGTAGTACGGTAGAATGGCTTAGGACCTTTACCGATAAAAACAACCCATGGGTGGGAGTATTCCAAAAAGAATGATTTCAAATGTGATTTGAAAGTTATTATTATGGTTTTAGTACTGTTTTTCTAAAATAAAAAAGAAAAGGAAAATGGTTTGGACTTCGGCGGATTGGATTGTCGGGTGGGTGCGGATGGAGCACTAGCTGTCTTGTGCAAGTACCGCCCCAAGTCAATTAAGGACCGACGCTTGTGACTGTCCATTCTAAGCATAACCGTACTACCACATGTCTATAATGTAGGACCTGGCCAACTAATTTGTATAAGCCTAGCTTAAACTCACCACTCGGTTGAATGTGAGTGCAGGATAGAGGCATTGTTGTTTTTCTCACAGCGCAGAGGGGCTTCAGATCGCGGATGGAGCCCCTAAGCAATGATGAAACCTCAGCAGGTGGGTCGAGTTAGGTAGATACATTGTAACGGCCTTGTCATGATCTCTCTGCCGGCACACCAAAGGAAGTGTGTTAATAACTTGGCATTAAGAGTTGATCGTGTCTTGTGGGTAAAGTTGTACACCTCTGCAGAGTTAAAACTATTCGAATAGCCGTGCCTACGGTCAAAGGCAAAGCGAAGAATGCTTTCATATTGGTAGACTTTGAATTTGGTTTTAAAAACTGAAAAGTGTTTTGGTTTTGGGATTCGGGAGTGGTTAGAACTCTCGGATGTTGTTGGGTGGATGGAGCCAACCAGGTGGAAAGAACCTGTTTTTCACTTGACGGATGGAGTCGCATGATTAACCTTGATCTTTTCAAAATTGGCGGATAGAGCCTTTATATTAAGTGATTGTGGATAGAACCTCACTACAATATTAAATAATTCAATTGTTACAAAGAATTGTTAAAAGATGCTTTGTGAAAATTATTACTTAAGTATGGTTTAATAAAATGTGGCTTTATGCAAATAACCCTATTAAGCTTCCTTTGGAAAGCCCCACATGATCATACTTTCCCCGACTTGCTGAGTACCTTTGTACTCACGTGCTACATCAACATTATCATCATCAGAAATTTATCAAGACGCAGCCGAGGAAGGCGAGTTCTTCCAGGAGGAGTACGAGGAGGATTGCCAGGAGAACTAGTTGCGTTCCTAGTCGTTGCCTATGGCGTTTTGGTGTTCGCTTGTTCTTCCTTTCGTTTTCTGCTGCTTTGTCTCCGGTCGTTGGACCGAGTATTGTAATAAGTGGCCATGTGGCCCTTACTGGAGTATTGTAATTTGGTTACTAATCCCCTCTTATTTCAAAATTTGTAGATGCCGACTTTCACCACCTTTGCCGCTCAGGCTGGAGGCTTTTGCTAGGAGCTGTCACTGATGCTCCAGGAGTTGGGGTTTCCCCATCGCCCTGAGTATCGCTACCAGTCGGTCCCTGGTTTTCCCCATGACTTGTGGCAGGTTCGCTTGCTAGTCTTCGCGAGGAGCCGAGTTCGCGATGGGGATCGACCGTTCTACTTCACGGCCGAGAGGCCGATTCTGGCGTACGCGCTTCAGGACGCAGCCAGAAAGGCTATCGTCATGTTGGGGCAGAGCTACCACGATCTGCTGGAGGACTCCCCGTACCGTGTGTTTCTTAGGAACCAAAAGAATAGGAACTGCACATGGCCTAAGACTATCTCCAGCAATTTCTCTTCGTTCCATTCCCTTCCCTATTCCCTTCCCCACTTTCATTCCCTTTATTTCCTATCATCTCCAACAGCATCCCCTCGAAGGGATTTCTCTCTGGGATTGGAGAGAGAATCCCTTTCTATAGGGATTCACTGTACAAATCTCTTCTGAAGGGAATCGTGAAGGGAATCCGCTGGAGCACTTGGGATCTGTTCGCGAAGAGATTTAGAGGGGACGGGAAGCCACTGGAGATAGTCTAAGGCTTTCCCGTACGTACCCTCAGTCCAAAAGCTCTTGGACTTGTCACTAAATTTCCTTAGTCTCCTCCGGATTGTTCCTATACAAAGCACGGTTTGGCAAAATCGCTCCCGGGATCAAATCAATTTGGTGCTCAATACCTCTAATAGGTGGCAGCCCCAGGGGTACTCAGTTGAAAACACATCCTTATACTCCTACAAAAGGTTAATGATAGCAGGAGGCAAAGAGCTAGGCATATCATTTAGTGAAAATAGAGCCTCTTTGCACATTAAAGCATAGCATGGTGCATCATTCTCATGAATTTCAGCAATATCATATTTGGTAGCAAGCATAACACCACCTTTCAATTTAATTCCCTCAGAACCAGAACTAGGTGCTTTCTTGTCTTTCTTAGGTGAAAAAATATTTTTAGCTACTTGCTGATTTCAGATTATAGCGCACTCTCTTTCTTCTCATTTTCACCTCTCTCTTTACCACATTGCACAACTTTAGCAGGTGTCATAGGAAGCAAAGTGATTTTCTTTCCTTTATGCAAAAGGGTGTATTTATTACTTCTACCATGATGTGTTACATCAGTATCAAATTCCCATGTATGAACTAATAAAAGTGAACACGCTTGCATAACACTACATCGAAATCAGCAAAATCATGGTATGTTCCAATGAAAAAATGCACTCTCAAAGTTTGTGTTACCTTCACCTTACCACTATTATTTAACCATTGAATATGGTATGTATGAGGATGCACACGTGTAGTCAAGCAAAGCTTCTTAACTAGATCTGAACTCACTAAGTTATTGCAGGTCTCACCATCAATTATGACTCGAACAAGATGGTCCTTGATGATGAGATAAATCTTAAACAAATTATGGTGTTGTAGCTTATCCGCTTGCTTCATTTGAGTGCTCAACACTCATTGCATAATTATGGTCCTGTAATTCTGTGGTAGTGATCCCTAATATCTACTCATCATCGTTGTTCATCTCATGGTCTTCTTTATTATCTGCAAGGTTAGCGGCAATAGCATATTTATCATCAATATCACTAGCACTAATGTACCCACCTTCTTCAATTGTAATGTACGCTCGCTGACTTGGGCAATCCTTTATAACATGGCCCATTCCCTTGCAACAGTGGCAAACAATCCCAGTCGTATGACCCATGGAAGCAATCGATGAAGGGATCTTTGTTGGTGCCTGCACACTAATAGATTAAATCACCTCGGGTGCACGTGATGGTGGTGGCGGTGCTGCTGAATGCGCCCTACTCATGGAGGGGGCGGTAGACCGATAAGCAGGAGGCAGGGTTGATTTGGCTTGCCCCGGCGTCAATTTTGGTGTGGATATACTGCCAAGGTTGTTCCTTATCCTTTGTTGTCTTCCTTGCAATTCTTTTTCTGCCAACATAGCAAGCTAAAATAATATATTGATATCATTATATTCTTCATAATCAATTATATCCTGAATTTTATGATGTAAAACCCCATAAAAATGAGCCATCTTATCTACTTCAACCTCAAATACCTCACAATGCAACATGCCTATTTGTAGCTCTTGGAGGCACACATAACTATAGGCGAATGCACCCGTACATGCTCCAAGTAATCAAATCCTAGATCTTGATTAAATTTTCTAATCTTGGATTGATTTAGGATGAGATTGAACTTCTTCCATCCTACAAATTTTTTAAGAGTGCTCATGAGGTACTCACACTCCCGGAAAAGTGAGGCACATAAAAAGAACATGGAGAAGGAGTGGAAGAAGAGCCAAAAGAAGAAGAACGAATACCGCGTGCGTATTTCTCCCTATGCACGTTCACCTCAATCTTGAGGGCCTCACAAGAAATGCAAGGGCATTTCTAATTCTAACAACCTAGGCTTCTAACTTCTTTCTAAGCTCGACCTGGATTTTATCCAAGTCCCCCTCAATCTCAGCACATCGCATACAACTTTCTTGTGAATTAACTAGTAAGTCCTTAGCAAATTCAGGACACTGGACATTCAAAGCATCATTATCAAATTTTAGTTGTCTACAGTGTTCACATGAGCTGGCTGGGTCCTTACAGTGTTCATCATTTTTAATAGAAAGCTTCCTAAGGTGAGTGCTCATAGAATAAATTTCAGCAAGTAATTTAGGGCAATTATCACAAGAAGGGCTAGTATGAGCATGAAGAAAACTAGCATCTACAGGAATAGCATCAACAGAACAAGTGCTAGCATTCTTCAACCTAAGGCCCTCAAGCTCACAAAGCACACTATCATGCATGGTCCTTAGGTTCTCTAGCTCCACAAGCAAAGCGTCACAAAGAGTACACTCAGCATCATGGGAGGGAGAAGATCTAAGAGAAGCTAGCTCCCATGATAGACTATCTACTTCCTTCTCTAACTCCGAACACCTTGACCTAGCCTTAGCATGAAATTTGCCTAATTTACAGAAGGCATCATTAAGCTCGTCATAGGTGGGTACCTCATCGGAGTCGCTATAGAGGTCATCGTCGCTGATGCCGTTGGTGTCTGCTATGAAAGACATGCCGGTGAAGTCATCACCGCCTTTCTTCTCTTGTGGATCATCCTTGCCCTCGTCGCCCCAGGTCTCCATGTCCGAGATGTCGATGTCATCAAGTGTAGCGAGGAAAAAATGGAAGAGCTTTTTGTTCTTTGAGAAGTTGTGGTACTTCTTCTAACACATCGGTTAGCGAGCTAGAGGCTTCTTATTGCGGTTCTTGTTGGTGTAGTCGTTCTTGATCGAACCGCCATGTTCATTCTTGCTCTTCTCCACCTTCGGTTAGTTTGCCCGAACGTGGTTGGGGTCACCACACTCGAAGCAGGTGATCGTGCCTCCTCTCTTCCTCTTCCTCACTCTCTTGTAAGCATGAGAAAATTTCTGGGCCAAAAGAGCAAGCTTATTTTCTGAAAACTTGTCTAGTTGTTCATCACTTAGCTTATAGTGCAGAGAGGGAAAAACTAGAAGAAAAATCAGAGAAGGATCCAATGGGATTGGTGACCAAAGCTATCAACTATGACTTCGTCTTACGAGAGACGACATCGATCTCATGAGTCCTGAGTGGGGAATAAAGCCCGTCAATAGTCAAGGTCGATAAATCTGTGGTATCTTAGATGGTGGTCACCTTCATCTCCACACATAAAGATCAAGTGCAGTAAAAAAATGACGAGCATTCTCTAAGTCAGAGTATGTGCAACCAACTGCACAACGGCCGCTCAAGATCTTTGTAAATTGACAAAAGTACTCATCGAGGGTCTCACCAGCATGATGTTCAAACTTGTTGTAGTCACTCTTGTACTGATCCTGCCTCACCATCTTGATCTGAGTGGTGGCTCCATGGTAAGCATCGATGGTCACCTAGATCTAGTGAGCAGATCATAAGTGAGAGATTCTATCGTACTCACTGCAACTGAGTCCCTGTATGAGGATATTCCTTGACTTAGCATTCGCCTCAACGTCAACCATATTCGTGCCATTGACATTCTTATCAGTAGGAGCCTCATATGGGAGTTTCACCTTCTGCCATATTAGGACCGAAGCGGTGATCAGAGGGGGTGAATGATCCTAAGTAAAATTTCCTCCATCTACTGGACAAATAAATTCCAACAAAAAACATTCCACCTCGAGAAATAGCAAAAATCCACAAACTCGGTTGAGGGAGGCATTACTGGCCTTTGAGGGCAGTAGTGCCGGATTTGTGGTACTATCACTCCTCAGGGGCGGTAGTGCTAGATTTCTCAGGCAGACAGAAAAACAGTATGATCTTTGAACAAAAATCAATGGATCATTTGATCGCCTTGTCCAAATCCCATGAAATTTTGTATGCACTTCCTTATAGAGGTTAAGGACTTATTCCAACATTCAAACAAATGGATTAATGTCAAAGTTTTGACCTTTTTTCCATTTAGAAGGAGAGTGCACCAAAACCGAGCAAAAACTCAAATCCAAAAGAAGTTAGAAGCCTAGGTTTGTATTAGCTTACTTGTGGCATTTTGGTGGACTTATTCCAACCTTCAAACAAATTTTGTGTTCTTAGCTTACTCATGGCATTTTGGTGGTCATGATGATCTTGGATATACTCCCACTTGTCACAACGAGCTAAACCACCAGAAGAACATGTCTTGAACACGATCTACACAAGTTTAACAAAGATTGAGCAAAAGATTTGTTCTACAGAGAAATCCAAAATAAGTGTTGCCTAGATGATTGATATATGATCTAAGAAAGATTCATTCATCAATCATTCATCCTTGACACAAAATCCACAAACATTTAGGAGTGGAGGCAAATCCAACTGTGCAGAATTTAAATTGCTAAAATGTAAATATTGAATTAAAATTGTGAAATTTAAAGATATAATGTAAATGTAGGATTTAAATTCAGAAGTAAGAAAAATGAATTTTCATTTTTGTGGATGGAAGGTTTACAAAGCCTCACAACAAGATGCACAAAGCTCAAAGGAGCACCAAAATCTTCAAGAGGGGAAAGCTACCCCTACTCCTCTATTTATAGCCTTCATAGATCATCCTACACCCTTGGATAAGTTGCTTCAATCCTAAGCAGCCTCTCCAAGGGATAGGATGAATCCACTCTCTCATACATGAGATAACCCGAAACCCACTAGCTTAATGGGTTTTGCACACTTCTCAAAGTGAGCTAACTTGATTGCTATTCTATCCTCTAAACCACGATCCAACGGCTCTCCTTGATCCGAGCAGCTTCAAGCTAGCATATTAACCATTCCCTTTTCTTGTAGGCTCTCAGCAACTCCGTCTCCGATCATCCTCCGATGATCTCGGACTATCTAGACCTCTGGTGCACCTCGCATAGTCCCGGTCATCATCTGCCTCACTATGACCTAGCATCGTTGTCCTACAACCATCAGAGATAAAGAAACACATCACATAGCAATGTCTAAAATGATATACAATAATATCAAATTGCTAAAAAATAACTCAACTTCGCAGATGAAGTCAGCACTACCGCCCATTTGGAGCCGGTAGTACCGCTCGGCCAGCATTACCGCTCCCTAGAGGCCGGTAGTGCTGCTCCCGCTAGCACCTATGGGAAGTCCCTCGCTGGAAAATAATTGCAGTGCCTTTGGACCAGTAGTGCTGCTCGGTCGGCACTAACGCTCCCAAAGGCTGGTACTACCGCTCCGCTCAAACTAGAGGAAAACCCGATACAACCACAGGCCGGCACTACAGTCGCTTCGGTCCGATTGTACCGTAGGTCGGTACTACCGCTTCCTAGGGCTGGTAGTGCTGCCTGAGATAAACACAACTCAAATTTCTTTATTTTGAAAATTCAACTCAAAATCAAACTCAAACCTAAGCACACCTTGCTCAAATATGATCAAATACTCATCACAAACATGGATAGACCTCCACATGGTCTTTCACATATCTTATTAGCAAAGCTTAGCAAGCAAAAATAAGGTTATGCTGTTTTTACATGATTTCAACAAGAGCAACACTTAGCATAATCTCAAGACTAGAAGTAAAATCATGTCATAGCTCAAATGGAAAATCTGGAGTTCAACCTAGTCAACACTTCGGAAAGCTACAAATGCATAAAAGAAACCTCATGCTCAAACATCTATTCTTAATACAAATTTTAGATTTTAACGCACACGATGCAGTTTAGAGAGCTTATGCTAGCAAAGCACATCCTCGACTTGGAGCCATCGATAAAGGCCTCCTAGGCTTCACTCTCCTCCACACATTCTGAGGTTGTAGAGAGTTTATCCTAGTAAAACACATCCTCGATTAGAAGCCATCGACAAAGGTTCCATATGCTTCACTTTCTTCCTTATTTTTTTTATTTGCATTACTCAATTTTTGATTAACTCATGCCATAATTGACCATCTCAAGAATGACACTTAAAAAATGATCTTGGTGATACACAATACATTCCAAATTCATTATAAGTGCAATGGGAAGCAATCTCGTGAATGTATAGTGTTGAGATCACACACAAGTCAATACTTGGTCATTTTTAGCAATTAGACACATGAGCAAATAGAGGATTATAGTATGAAACAATCTAGCTTCACCTAAGTTGCTCTAGGGGCTCTAGTAGAAATCTAATATAATATTTCATAAAACAACACACACACCTAGTTAGAAAATATAGTAAGTAAAAGCTGCAAATTTCATCAAGTTTTTATTGAAGCTCAAATTTTAATTTTCAACAAGCTTAGCATAAGATAATTATGAAATTAAATATGACTAAGCTAGCATGAGCCTCAGAAAAATAATAAGGTGCATAACATGATTAATTCATTTGCAGAATAGACAAAGCTCATTTGACACAAAAAAATGAAGTCTATATGCAATGCATGAAGAAAGAAAAGCTTCTCGAAACTCCCCCTCGACAAGTGAATCAATTTTAAGCACAAATCTGGTTAAAGTTAAGGAAAAATTAAGTTAAAAAAATCTCCAAATGAACTTCACTAAAACCTTAAACATAGATTGAGAAGAGAACATCGAGAAACTAAAAACTGAGTGGATTAAAGAGCATAGAAAAGATGATAGAGAACAATATGTGTCTCAGACTCGCTCTCATCTTCCCCATATGACTTACATAGGAAAACTAACTTTACAAACCCTAGATAGGGAGTACACATAGAATCTATCTACCCAGGGAGGCCCAACACCTGCTAAACCTATAAAATTGTAAGGGAACTAAATATAGAGAAAAGAGACCAGCTAATTAAGTATGATAGCATGCAAACTGTAGCATAAGATGAGAGGTCTATGCAAAGCATGTTATAAGTCTAAGTGAAGTGAACTCAACATTTTAGAAAGACTAAGACCAAATACACCCAGAAGATGCAAAGGAAAGAAGTGCTAGAAGTAAACATATATATTACATAATATACAAAACCAGCTCACCCTCAAGAAATATTGTAAGAACATATGACTCCAAGTTCTCCCCTCAATGACACAAACCTATAGCTATTCAAAGGTGTGGTAACCAGCTTTCTATTAGTTACTCTTCACAAATTGGAGTACTATGTTACCTTTCTCTACATAGTCTCTCAGAAAGTGATATCAAATATCTATATGCTTGGTCCTGGAGTGCAGCACAAGTTTTTTTGTCAATGTGAATAGCATAATTGTTGTTACATAAGAGTGGAACACTATATATGTCTAACACAAAATCCCGTAAGGTCGATCTCATCCAAAGCACCTAACTACATCAACTAGCGGCTGTAATATACTCGGCCTCAGCGGTGGACTGTGCAACTCTAAACTGCTTCTTAGAAGACCAAGAGACAAGAGAAGTGACAATAAATTGGTAAGTACCTGAAGTGCTCTTCCTATCTATCCTACAATCAAGAAACTATGTGTCTGAAAAGGCTCTAAGGGATAGACAAAAAGAGAAAGAGTACCAAATACCACAATCAATGGTAGCTCGAAAGTACCTGAAGATGTGCTTCACTGTCTGGCGGTGAGAGACATGAGGAGATGGCTGAAATCGAGCACACAGACATACAACAAAGTGTATGTTCGGCCTCGAAGAGTGAGGTACAAAAGAGTCAATCATGCTCCTAAATTCCTTCTGATGAACTGCCTCACCATCCTCATCAGGATCAAGGATAGCCATGGTGGCCATAAAAGTCATCACCAGCTTCTCATCAGGATCAATATTTGTTGAAGTATATGTAGTACCAATATTTGTTCAATCATATTTAGTAGCAATGGACGACACTTAAAAATGGTACTATTTAATCAAGTAGTGATATTTGTATGCACAAAAATTATCGTGCTATGATATATTTTAATGTATTAATGTTATTCAACATTGAAAAGCTTACTTCTCGTTGTATGCATGCATGAACTACCAAAAATTTAGTACGGAAGTTGTACTCTATACCACTAGTTATATACTATATTTATTTTGTTGTACATTGCGTAATTTGACACAAGCAATTTCTTGAAAATTATTTACACAAGCAATTTCTATAAGGTATTGAATGTAAATGGTGTTGATATGTGAATGGTATTGGTATGTCATTATGTGAATGCCTATTTTTGCACTTGTTGGAATGCTATGGGAGTAGTATTGAAATGAAAGATTATTTGTTGATATATTATTGATAAATGCCTAATTTACAACTTTCAATTGTCTAAAATATAGCAAAGGTTATGTCAAAAATTTTCCATATTTAGGAAAGATTATACCGGAATTTTTTCGTGGTTCTTCATATTTTTATATATTTCTTACATTTTCCCATTTTTTGGCCTTTAATGGATTTTTTTACAAATTTTACCATTTTTTGTAATTTTTCCTGATTTTTTTACAATTTTTTTTTGCCATTTTTCAACTGTCATCGGTTTTTCACCACCTTTTTGAGTTGTTTTCGTCCAAAAACTACGAAAATTGCTCGGCAGTTTGACCAAATTTCAAATTCATTTGAATTTTGAACCGTTCAGATTTGAGATGATTTTGACCATTTTTCACGAATTTTGAAACGGTATTGTTAATCCTGGTGCAGGGAGCACCATCTATGTTATGGGGAGAGATCATATACAAATAGGCACTTTTGTGATAATTATGCAAATACCAATAAAATCTAATGTAAAATTTCTCCATGATTCTAAAAAATTTGTCAGATAGGCAAATTTACTTGTTATCAAATGTCAAAAATCTTTTACAAATTTTGCTTGCAATCTACTATTCGTTATTGTGAAATAAAGCTTGCTTTGTACAAAATTTGAGAGCATGGTAAGATAACTATTCATTTGGCATAGCCTTGCATATTGTATATATTTGTTTAAAAGTCTTACGGAGTATGATTTTCGTACTCAATCGTTGCTTATTGAACTACATTAAAAGGGACGCTCCTGGAGGAATATGACTTTGGCAACATTGACGTATTAGGGTCACGACCGTACTGAGGCCATTCCTATGGATTTTCAATTATTGGTGTTTATAAGTTAAACGATGGGCTGATGGTCTACAATGGTCTTTACAATTACAACCAATAGGCTATATTTTACTTTACCTAACCTTCTTCTGCTCTCGTAAGCAGATGGGATACATTCCTGTGCAACTTGTGCAAAAATGATGAACTTGCTGAGTTTCAGGTTGTCACATCCAAACATTATGAAAATTTTTGGAGAGGTTCCTAAGATTAACTAAAATTCAAATAAATTATTTCCAAGCTCTGAGCAAGTTTTAAATAATTTTTAAAATTTGAGGATAGCACTGATGGTATGAAGATAATTTTCTTAACACTGTTAAATCCTAAAAAAAAGAAAGAAGACACAAATGAGAAGCTTTCGGAACATAATATATCTTTTAGAAGTTTTTGGGATGTTACAAATGATAGTATTTTTATTCTAAAAATATGAAAATCGGTCTCTTTTGAGCTTCAGGTTTTGCATATGCCGGGCAAGGCTTGGGCTTGGCCATTTCACATTGGCCTTTTCTAGACCCCCGTCAAACTTGGACCGACATAGCGCAATTGCTGCATTTGCCGATACTTGATTCAACAAATTGGGAACCGACGTTGACAATTGAGGATTGGTGGCTCAAACGAGTGTCCCCTCTCTCGGCACTCATTAAGGCTGTAAGCACAGTGATCATCCTCGTAACTTGGCAATGGTGGAAGGAGAGGAACAGACGTGTTTTTCAAGACAAGATAATGACGCACCGCGAGATCCTAAGCCTCATCAAGGAAGAGGCAAAGCTCTGGGAGCTTGTTGGAGCAAAACGCTTAAAAAAGCTAACTGTAAGGGCAAATTTGCTCTATACTACTGGGTGACCCCTAGGTTTTTTCTCTATTGTAAACACCTTCATCCTCATACATGTAACATAAACTTGTATCTCTCCTTCTAATATATGCCCAGCATTTTGCTGGTTTCAAAAAAAAAAAAAAAAACTGACGTTTGAACAGGTCTGTGCCGTACCCTTTCCTATATCTGACAAATTTATTTAGAACGGTGGAGAACTTTTACGTTCGATTTTATTGATATTTGCATAATTTTCACAAGGGCCCGACTAATTTACGTCGGTCTCACCTTCCATGCGCACTCGAGGTGAGCGCTCCTTGTGGAGCTCCACCAGCCATAGAGCAATCCAAGTGAGCTACAAGCATGTAGAGCAATCCGCTAGCTACTTACGGTCAGACATGAACAATTCCTTGCATTTTGTATTTGAAAAAAAGTAGACAAGTTCAATTCAGAATTTTAAACTAAAAAATTCAACTAAAAAATTTAAATCAAAAAATTTTAAATTAGAAAGTTTCAACTAAAAAATGTTTTAAATTAGAAAGTTTCAACTTGAAAATTTTTAATTTACAAAATTTCAAATTAGAAAGCTTTAAGTTGAAAAGTTTCAACTCAAAAAGTTTAAATGGAAAATTTTAATTTAGAAAGTTTCAACTAAAAAAAAATTCAAATAAAAATCTTTCAACTCAAACAATTTCAAATAAAAAAGTTTCAACTCTAAAAACTTTCAGTTTGAAGAGTTTTGATTTAAATTCAACTCAAAAAAATGTAAATCAAAAAATTTCAAATAAGAAAGAGTTGACTCAAAACATTTAAATAAAAAATTAGAAATTAGAAAATTTCATCATAGAAAGTTTCAACTCGAAAAAAAATCAAAACAAAAAAGTTTCAACTCAAAAAAATTCAAATAAAAAAGTTTTGACGCTGAAATCTTTCAATTTAAAAACTTTTGGTTAAAAAAATTTCTATTCAAAAAACTTTTGGTTCGAAAAATTTCGCTTAAAAAACTTTCAAAAGTAGATAAAAAACACTTGTTTTAAAAAACTCATATGATATATAGAGAGAAAAAAGACACAGAAATATTGCAGATCCCACCACCTGGAATTCCTTTCCCGTCTCTAGCACATAACGTGTGACATGTGACGGACCGCCTTTTCAGGGGCAGTACGAAACTCACAACAGTTACCCAGGAAGACTAACTGTTGTAAAACAAGAGTACAATTGCCTGACAAAAGCAACTTCAACACTTTTTATTCAATATAGTTGGTCTAACGACCGGTTTTTACAGGAGAAGCATCCAAGCTTCTAGACTTACACTACCAAAAGAGAGAAACCACAGGCAGGGCCTGAGCGAAGACAAGACCTAAAACCAGACTAAATCGCCATCTACGACCTCCTGGTAGGCTCCAGCATCTTCGAACTCTGAAAGGGCGGGGGTTTGCAAGGGTGAGTACAGAGTACTCAACAAGTCGTACGAAACCACTGAATACTATATGTAGGGGTAATCAAGGGATGGTAGTAGGGTTAAGTATCTGGATGCAGTTTTATTTCATAATTCATTTTACATTTGAAGCACAAACCAATAAATAAGTAATTTGAATTTCACAAGGTTCAACAACACCAATCACTTTTATCCAAATTCCAACAGTAACTTGAGCTTAGTTACGGGTATCAACCCCGATTCCAACTTAACTTCATTAGCAGATGCAGCGTAATCGATTACAATTAAGATTAACTATGCAGAGCGGCTTAGCTTTACCCACAAGATATCTATAACCTTTATGCCAATCTCGAGTTTTCATGCAACTTAAATGCATGTGGCCCAGTTTTAGATTATCACAGCTTTTCGTTTAATCATTCCTGTCCTTTAGTTGTTTACCGATAGAGACCGCTACCTTGGACCCAGGGTCCCCATTAGCGTCTACCGTTGTGAGAACCAAGAATGTCACTCCGGACCATTCCCGTTCCACCCCTCCGGTCCACTTCCCTGCCGGGAAGGCCCGGTCCCCATTCTCTCCTGAGAATGGTAGCCACCAAGACAGTCCAGTTATTATCTCAGGAATGACTAACGTACTGAGCCATGTCGGATACGGGTCCACCGACCAGTCCGACCTGTGGTTGAGCGGGAACTAAGTTATTTACTTTGCTCAAGGGGATTAATAACCTTACACTTTTGCCAAAGACCAAGCCTTCATCCACAAACCCATTCCGGTACCCGAGGTACCGGCCACCAGACCAACCAAGGCATTAATCATCAGTCGGGGATCGGAATCTCATCCACTCCGGGATTAATCCGATACTGTCCCCCTGACTGTAGCACTTTTACAAACATCCGAACCGGAGATTCGGCAGCATTTTCTTTAAAAACCAAGTTCTGACTAACCTAGCTATATAGTCTAACCTATTCATGGCAATAAGCAATTAACTAGGGTTCCAAAGGATTAATAGGGTTCAAATATTTCAAGGAGGTTCCAAGAGTAGTTTCGGCATTACCTAATTATCATGTCATTCTAAAATACTGGATTTCATTAATTCAACATACTGTAAATAATGCGATATAAAATAATTACTACTATAGCATGGCATGATGGGATCAACATGATCAAAGGGTGTACGGCTTGCCTTGCGCGGCAGCTGGATCGGATGAGTCGTCGAGGAAGTAGTCGTACTGCGCTCCCGTCTGGTCCGACGTCTGCTCCGGGAACTGCTCCGACTCCGAGGGATCGCTCGGCTCCACCGGGCGTCTCAACGGTCGAATCTAGCGCGAAAAGACAACCAACATAAATAAACGACAAAACAACAACCGAAAAAGGAAACGGAAACTGAAACGGAAAACCGGAACCGAGTCGGAAGAGAACGGAGGAGCAAAGCGGGATTTGGGGATTTTACGGGTTTGGTTGGGAACGGACAGCATTTCTGGACTCAGGGGATCGAAACGGTTCGGGAAAAGTATTTGGTGGAGCTCTGGATTTTTCCGGGATTTTTCTGGATTTTTCGGGCTATTTTTGGAATCAAAACGAATTTTCGGAAATTAATAATTAAATTAAAAACCGAAAATCATTTCTTTGTTCGGCCGAGCAGGCCGAACTCGGCCAAGACCGGGCCACAGCCCGCAGGCGGCCAGCGTCTTGTGAGGAAGGCTGGTGGGCTCGGCCCGCAGCGGAGCGGGGAAAGAGGTGGGGCCACCGGCGAGGCTGGGAAGAGGGGCCGGCGGGGCCGCTTCGTCGATGCACGCTGGCGCGAGGAGGGTTAGAACCTGAGAACAGGGCGAGCGAGGCAGCGGGGCTCGGCGCGCTGTGGCGGCCGAGCCGGCGAAAGCGGAGGAGGAGAGGAGGAAGCTCACCTCAAGGCGGCGGGCGAGTTGGAGAGCGAGGGAGGCGGGGTTTTATAGAGGCGAGCGGCGAGGCGGAGGAGCAGGGCACTGGTGTGTGGCGGCAGCGGCAGCGCCATGGCAGCGGGCTGGCGCGGTCGAAGCGGCCGGAAGCCGAGGCGGCGAGCGGCGGCGAGGAGCGACGCGATCAGGCGACAATGGCAAGCGACCAGCCAGCGGCGAGCAGCCGGCAGGCGAGCGCGCCCGGAGGCGAAGCGGCGCAGGCGGGCAACAGCGAGCGGCCCGGCGGGCCGGGCCGGAGACAGGCCGGCGGGAGCAGGTTGGACCGGAAGGAGATGGGCCGGGAGGCCCACGAAGCAAGGAATTTGGCCCAAACACGGTAGGAAATTCAAACTCAGATTTCCAATTTCCAAATCCAAATCAACGCAAATTCAAACAAAAACCGAATAAATTCGTTTTGAAATTTTGAGGGTTGTTTCATGACATACCGAGAAGATGCTGCGTGGAAGTTAAAATGAACACTGTGTACACCATGTGACAATTAACTAGCGCGGCTCGAAATGATTTTCAGAGGGAAAAATACCAGAAGATCTAAAATTGGTGCATGTCTAGATAGCTAAATATACGTCGCAGATTTGCATATGCGTAGTCTGCATATCAGCTAGCAGCTATAGCACTGGTCGTTGCATGCAGTGTGTGTTGTGCAGTGTACGTGCAGCATTTTGAGATCGCCACATGCACGAGAAGCGGGACCGTACGAACCAATCTTTGTGTTAACCGTAAATTAGCATTTCTGTGTTCACAAAAGTGCCCATTTGTACCTGATATCTCTCCATAACATAGATGGTGCTCCCTGCACTCACAAATATATGTCGTTTTGGGTTTCGTGCAAGGTTCTAAATCTCGTTATGAGTGAAATCTCGGAGGTGCTCGAAATCCAAAATTTCGGCGAGATTTGGACATTTCAAACAAAATCCGGACGAATTACAAAAACCAAATTTCAAATCTGTTTTTTTTTTCAACCGAGAAATCCGAGATCTCGACCGAAATCACCGAGACCTTGGTCCACATTGAACCGACCCAAAAATGGTCCAAAACACACCAAAAAAATTTTAAATTTTTTTGGGTGGTCTTGACACATCACTAATGTTTCCATAAAATTTTCAGATGATAATCAAGTATGAGGAATTTTTTAAAAATCTAACAGTGCCATTGTCCTGATAAAAGGGTTGATCACCAAATTTCAACCGAATGGAAAATGGTGCAAACCACATTAGAAACTTCTAAAATTTTTTGTGAATGGTCCTAACATATTTATAATATTCTCATAAAATTTTTAGATGATGATCAAGCTTTAGAAATTTTAAAAAATTCAAATAGTGCTGCTAAAGACTAACCGAAAAAAATTCACCTGAATGAAAAATTATACAAATCACTTTAGAAAATTTTGAAAATTTTTGTGAATGGTCCTAATATATCCATAATATTCCCATAAAAT
The DNA here is from genome assembly GCA_036346355.1 of Rhipidocladum racemiflorum. Taxonomy (NCBI): domain Eukaryota; kingdom Viridiplantae; phylum Streptophyta; class Magnoliopsida; order Poales; family Poaceae; genus Rhipidocladum; species Rhipidocladum racemiflorum. The sequence continues at coordinate 27,531,414 of CM070589.1, forward strand.
TTTTAGATGATGACCAATCTTGAAAAATTTTAAAAAATTCGTACAGTCCTAACCGACAAATTGAACCGATCCAAAAATGATCAAAAACATATCAAAAAATTTTGATTTTTTTTGTGGATGATCTTGATCCTAAATCCAATCAAATCTGTCGGGACCCGAATTTGCAAATCCGGACCCTCTGTGTATTTAGCACTAGTCCAGGAACACGCTAGTGCACACAGTTTCAACATTGGTAAATATCACAATCATACTCAACGAAATAATAAGGTACTTTAATTAGTTAACCAAGCTGGTTGCTCGACCTTAAGGTCAAGTTACAAATATACGCCACGCAGGGCGAAACTTATTAAAAGGGAAATAACAGCAGCGGAAAAATAAGATAACTTCGTGGCACCATCCAGTATACCACAAGCAACTGACTGGGCTCGCTCCCTAGATAGACGGTTCCTCTTAGAGCTCCTCATCCAAAGCTGGTGTAAACTCTTCTTCAACTGATGTTGTATTGTGGTAAGGGTGAGTACTTGGTACTCAGCAAGTCATGCACAAAATGCAAACTAATATACTACATGCATGGCTTAGTACAAAGGAGTAGTTCATGGTATAATTGCAGTAAAACACTATTTGACAAGTAACATAAGTAGATTCGAAAGCAGTAAAAATGAGTATAAGATCAATAACTTTTCCTGTGGTTAAATAAACATCTCTCCCATTCCTAATCCACATTTCCATCAACGTCATTATTAAACCAGACCAAACCTTTCAAGTCCAAGTTATTTTCAAGAAAGTCTAACCCTTGACTGTAATTCCCGAGAAATGTCCAATGCCGCGGACACGGCTATTCGAATAGATTTTACGCTCTGCAGAGGTTATGCACTTTACCCACAAGATACAGTCAAACACTACAAAGGCGAGTGTCCGTAACAAAGTCTTTCGAAAACTTCTAACAGCACAAGTGGGCCTCTCCGGTTGTTGCACCCTAACCCTTCCCTTAGCAAAGGCGAAGTCTAGGCCAATCAACCGTTAGATAGGTACCTGGCCGCAGCCCCGGTACGCTCCCCCGTACAACTACATAAAAGGGTATAGTTGACACCCCGAGGTCCCACAGGTACGTCATTAGCAACTTAATCAACTAGGTCCGTCCCATTACGGACATGTGGTTGCACGTTTGACTCAGTTCAAAGGCTTGCAAGGTTAAGTCCTTAGGGTGACCAGGGCAAGACTACCGAAGAACCAAATCAACTTCCCCGGTGCCGTTCACGGCCCACCGTATCATTCTTGCCACATACCCCGGTCTAAATCTATTTATCAAATCCCAGTTAATTACTATGCACCATGTGCCATCGATAACAACATCAATAACACATGACACTTCTCAAAAACAGGTTCCATATCTCATTAAGTCAAGGTTGTCATGTATTTGTCAAAAACATGTTACGTGGCAAGGCTAAGCTTACTACATTGGTCTAATTACCCATGTTGGTAATTTAATAAAGCCCAACTAATAATCCACAACTAGTGTGACAAGGGGTCATGGCACATACATAATAATCAAGGTGTCATAGTGCAAAATTGGCATTTAACTAATCTCCCCAAACTTAATTAAAGCATTTGCTAATTAAGCTAGCATGCAATAAATTAAATCAAAATAATTTCAAAATGGGATCAACATGGTCAAAGCACAACTTGCCTTCAAAGAGTACTTGTTATTGGTCTTGAGCTGGCTCCTGAGTCAACACTTCACCTTCGAAGCCTTCGGGCACTTCAACGTCTACTCGTAACGCGTGAAAATAGTAATCAATAAATAAAACAGTACCCAAGAGTGTTCAAAAGTTCAAATAAACTTCATAAACATAGAAAGCACATTTTTATAAATTTTTAGAAACTGGAATCGTCCAAATCGGAGTTAAAATGCAAAAGTTATAATCGTTTAAAGTTTAAAGAAAACATTAATTAAATATAAACAGAGAAATATTCATAATCAAAGATTAATTAAAATTCATATTTGAGTAGGTCTCATTTTTATGAAAATTTAGAAATTTGAATCACCCAAATCGGAGTTGAAACGCAAAAGTTATAAGCGTTTGAAGTTTGAAACTATATTTAAAATCAATAAACCGAATTAAATAAATAATTTCTTTTTCGAAAAATGATTTATTGCGTCAGCATGACACGTGGACCAATCAGAAGCCGCCATGTCGCCTCGGGTCCATGGACCCGGCGCACGGTTCGGCTTGGTCCACCGTGGACCCGGTCTGATGCGTGTGCCTCGGCAATTGGACCCCACGGTGGCGTCATTGGCGTCGGCGTCGGCGGCCTGTCATGCAGGCCCCACCGGTGACGTCATGGGTGACGTCAAGGTGCGGAGTTAGCTTCGATCGGCCCGACCAGCGGGCCCGGTGTGTCGGATGACGCGTGCCTGTGGCGTGTGTCTGGCTAGGCACACGTGGCGCAATCTCGACCGTTGATTTGAAAATCGACGGTGTGGATTAGATCGAGGGTTTCACTCGTGGGTTTAACACGGTTGATCTGGGCCGTTCGATCTAGATCGGACGGTCCAGATCGTCTAGGGTCTCACCGCGCCACGGGACAACGTGGCATGTCCCGGTGCGTGACGCGTGCACGGATCTACGTTGTTGGATTTGGATCCAACGGCTGGGATTAGATTCAATTACCACAACGTGGATCTGATACGGCTGACGTGGACGAACGTGGGCCGTTGGATCTTGATCCAACGGTCCAGATCTAATCTGGTTTCTACGGGTTCAGGAAACGCGTGGACTCACCGTGGCCGTCTGATCTTGATCGGATGGCTGTCCGAGCTCGAGGCGACAATGGTGACGCGGCGGGGCTGCGGTGGTCGAAGACGGAGGCGATGACACGCCCAACGGCGTTTGGACGCGATTCCGGCGAGGTGAACTATCCCCACGGGTGCGCCTCGGTCTGGGGATCTCGGATCTGGGCTCAGCCGCGGCGGAGAACGACGGATGGTGGCGGGGCGAAGCAAAAAACCGTGGCGGAGGAGAAAGCAACTACGGTGAGCAATTGCGGGCGCGTCGGGGCACTTCGGGCGGCGGTGGCTAGGGCAACGGCTGCGCAGGGTCAAGGCGGTCTCTGGGTGCGACCCGGGCATTAAATACCCTCGGCGTCCGCGCGAAAGGCGGAACCCTAGGCCCACACGGAGGCGGAGTCCGGCGGCGATTCGGACGGGAAAGACGCAATCTGGGCCGTACACGTGGCGCATCCAACGGCCACGATCGCGCGGGCGGAACCGGATCCGGACCGGATACGGCTCGAACCGGTACTGGTTGATCTTGACCGTTGAATCTAAATCCAACGGTCCAGATCGGCTGGTCTCTGGGTTAGTGCGGTGCGGGCGCACGTGGGCTACGTGGCTCAATGTGGGCCGTTGGATCTTGATCCAACGGTCCACGAGTCACGGATCGGTCCGGCTCGGTTAGGCTCAGACGCGGCCGACTCGGGCTCGGTCACATGAACAGTGCAACCAACTCGATTTTTCAGCGATTAAATATTTAATTAATTTGCAGAAATTCATTTAATCGATTAAAAATAGCAAAACACTCAGAAAAATTCTAGAAAATATTTTGGAACATTTTGGACTCAAATAAATTATTTCCAGCAAAATTTTATTTGTAAAATTAAATTCTTCAATTATTTCAAAAGGGGATAAATTCAAATAAATCCCAGAAAATTCCAAAAATTCATAGAAGTGCCAAATTTCATTTAAACTCATGAAAAGCAAAAATTGGGGTGTTACAAAATCCAATGCACAAAATTTAAAATCCAGCAAAAATCACAAAATTTCGGCCGAAATCACCCAAATTTCGGCCGAAATCACCCAAATTTCGGCCGAAATTACCGAACTTTTGGCCGAAATCGCCGAGAAATCCGAAATTTATCTTTTAAAATTTTTTTGAATTTTTTTATTAGGACGGGATTTTGAATCTCGGAGTGGTCCGAAATCTCGGCCTTTGAATCCCTGGTTTCGTGTAGTGAATCATTCGAAACTTTGACAATCGATATCTTTATAAATATTTAAGCCATGTTTAGTACGGTTCCATATTCTAGTAGAAACAAAAACGGTTCTAGATTCTTGATAGAAACGTTTCAGGTAGGATTCTGTGAATCAGGTGGAACAGAGTTGAGACCGATTCGACCACAGAGTGGAAAAAAAAAGAAACGATCCGAGGAGAATCGTCCAGAGCTTTAGCCCGTTTGATTAGGTTTCTTTCAGAATCTAATAGAAACAGCATGGTTCTAAGTTGCCAAATGAGGCCTTAGATTGGATACATAAAAATCATACACACACACACACACACACACACACACACACACACACACAGGGCGGGCCCACCAGTGGGGCAGGTTGGGCTGCTGCCCCGCCTACAATTTACAAGGCCCAGGTATGTTGTATATACTGCATATGCATAGGCCCAACAAATTTGGAAGCTGGAACGTTGCACCAAGCAAGAAACGATCGGCACTTTGGCTTCTTGTCTGCCGGCTGCCGGCCCAGGAATGACTTAATGGTTTGCTACACGGAGAGAGAGATCTTCAAATCACTTAATGATGAAGCCATCATCCGACGATTTCAGCGCCACAAAACTAGGAGAATACAATTGCCTTGTCCCTCACCAATTGTTAACTGAGTGGTATGTTGCCTATTTGCTAATCTTCTTTGACCGTATTAGTTGAACCTTATATTTATGCTTCTTTAATAGTACTATTGTTGTTACGGTACCTTGAATTTTTTTTTCTTTTTAGCGTTTTAATACTACTTCAAGCCTGTCCCACCTATAATTTCTTTCTGGGTCCGCCACTGTATATATATATATATATATATATATATATATATATATATATATATATATATTGTTGAAGTAAAAGCGGTATTAGCAAAATGTTCATTAACTTAATTCTCAATATAAAGAGAACAGAGCTACAACCATATGTGGTGTTTAATAGAATGAACAATACTACAAAGGATTGATCATCTACCAACTTTGATAAACAGCATGACATGGCAAATAATACAATCAAAGCAATGATTGAATTGAGCATTTTATAACCAAACATATCCAGGTTACTCAATGAAATCATGTGTTCGGCCATAATAAATCAACTAGATAAAAACCTCAAGAAGATTTGAAGTATTATTTCTCTCAGATGTCGGGATGCTTAATCAAGAGATTACCCTTCCTCGCCACAAGGGCAATTAGATCATAGACTAGTTGTGACAGTCCTTCTAGCAAAGGATTTGAAATTAATTCTTAGCTTATCAATAGAGTTTACCTCCTGTTAGCAAGTTACTAGAACAGAAACATTCAATTCTAAGCCATGTACAACATTTACCACAAAGATGAACAAGATCAAAACAAGTCACAGGCTGACAGAAGATAACAAGCTAGAGAAGGAACAAGTAAACTGAATTAGATAAAACAATCTAACATCCAGTAAAGGAAATTGACAAGCAGGTAACAACAAACTAATTTCAGATTTTGCATATACTGTCACAACCTTGTCTCACTAAGCCGACTCCTCACATAGAAATTACCCACAGTACCGACAATTCATCCACAACATACAGGTTGACAAATGCAAGGATAAATTGAACAGTACCGGAATAACAGAATACTCACAGAGCCACTGGATTCAAACCAGCGAAGAAGAACAGACAAGGCACGTCGAAGACGCTGTCCCAGAAAACAATATTGCCGCTACAAAGTCGCAGTTACCGGCAAGTTTTCGGAGATACAATGCCGCTGATTCTTGAGTCAAAATTATCACCAAGAATCCCAAGATGCACCAGCGGATCTGCACAAAGCCACAAGCATAGCCCTTCGGCCAAAGGGGATCAAAGACACGGTCGGCACACGAAACAACCACAGCCAACTCCCAATCGCAAATCAACCCACTGGACGGCACAAGACCGGCGCAATCCCACCGGAATCAACCCGCGCAGCTGAGTACCCTCACCCTGGCCGAACCCTTGTCCCTAGCCACACCTCGGGTTCCACTCAAAGGAGGCTTCCACGAGGCAAGTTAGAACACAAGGGGGGCACGGGAAGGAAAGAGCAAGCACGCAAGTCGCCGGAGGAACACCAGAGAAGAGGATGTATACAGAGGGAGAGCTCACCAGTTTTTCCCTTACCCATGAGGAGGGCACCAATCAGGAATAAGAAGGGGAGGAGCCGCACCAGGGAAGGAGGCAACGAACGCCGAGAAGACCGGACGGGAGCTGGCTCCCTCGCGCCCCACGCGCCCGTGCAAAGCGCAGCCGCCGCCGCTGCTCTCTCCTCGCTCTCTCTCTAACTTTTCCGATCTGCTAGGGTTGCACCCTGGCTTTGTTGGCTGGCCGGAAGGGCCAAATAGGCCAAAGGCCCCCATGGGCAAAAGCCCAACATATATATATGTTTTGAAAGATACTTTTATAACATTATATTTTTGTGGGGTTTGTAAGTATATTATATTATAAATTAGTGGTAAAAGCTATGATTTAAGAAACGTATTGATGTTTATAATGATATGTATTTATGAGCGGAGGGAGTATAAAATACCAAGAAAAAAATAGAGCACGTGGCCTGTAGAGACACTTCTCATTTGAGTGCCTCCGTATCCATCTGCACAGATCCCCATGAGCAAAACCAACTTGTAAAAAATCTAAGTTTTTAAAAAGGGCCAAGGTCAAAGTACACATAGTTTAGGTTTTACATGAAATTTCAGAATTTAGAATATGGTTAAACATGAAGCAACATAAATAAATTCATGAAAAAATGTAGAACAGAAAGTTGGCAGAACTAACGAAACAAATTGACGTTGCTAGACCATACCGAGAAGCTCTGAGGTGAAACCACGACCCAACCAAAATCTAATCTTCCGAACAGGCCATCCGCCAAACCGAAATCTAAGCTTCAGAACAGGCCATCCGCCAAGCAGCTTAGTTACAACCGGCAACAAAACTGATAGGCAGCAAATTCCGTAGCCAACCACAGGATACGAGGGGCCACCACCGTGTATAAACCGGTTGCAAACGCCACGATGGTTGCCATGTACGCAAACCACATAAGTCTCTTGGTAGAGGACCTGTAATGGAGTAGGAACTCAAAATCCTCCCATGACCAGGTGACCTTGCTACGACGCACATGAAGGCAACAGCGAGTGAGGAGCACATTGCCAAGGTGTCAGAGATCAAGAATGCCTGGAATGCTAGCTTCCTAGCCATGATGGGGAGCCCCTCGCTTCCCGCATCGCTGCTGTATCCTTGTCTTCTTCTCTGACCAGCCAAGGACGTGCCTCCATGATTATTTTAGCAATAACTGCAAACAAATAAGGCATACACGTATGGTTAACAACAAAGGAGTGATGATAGCCTTTGGCATTGTAACACCCAGATTTCTGTGAAAAAAAAAAAATGAAATTACCTTCATCTTCAACCTCCCGCCGCGCTTCCCGCTCCTCTTCCCGCGCCGGCGAGCGCCGCCCCCGCCTCCCTCGCGCCGCGTCGCCTCCGCGCCCGCCACGGCTTCCCCTCCCTCCCGCCGCAACCGCCGCGCGCAACCGCCGCCAGCGCCCGCCCGCCCAAGCAAATCGCCAGCGGTTGAACTGCGCCACCCCTATAAAACTCCCACGGGACCCCTCTCTCCCGTGCCCTTCTCCTCTCTCTCCCTCCACTCTCCTCCGAAGGGCCGCCGCCGCCGCCGCCGCCCCCTTCCTCGGCTCCGGCGAGCCACGCCTGCCGCCCGTCTCGAGCTCGCCCGCCCCTCCGGCCGCGCCGTCCCGCCTCGGCCTCGCCCGCGTCCCGCCACCACCGGTGCGCCCGCCGCCCCTTCCTCGCTCCGGCGCCGGCCGCCAGCGCGCGCCGGCCTCGCTTCGGCTCGCCCAGCGCCGCTGGCGCGTCTGTGTAGCGTCACGCGCAGGCATATGCCCGGCGGTCCCGCTCATCCGAAGAGAGGAGAAAAGAAAAAGAAAAGAAAAAAAAAGAATTTATGACGTCAGCAATGACGTCATAAATCGAATTTTCGTTTTAAAGTAAATCTGAAAAACCGTTTTTGCTGCTGACGTCAGCATGACGCAGTAAATTCGGTTTTATTTTAAAAATGATTTAAAAATTCCAAAAATCCCAGAAAACCCGTTTTATTTGTTTTTAAACTTCCGGGAGCCCGTTTTCGTCCGTTCGAACTCTGATTGGCTCCGTTCTTCTTCCTAAATTCATTAGAAATCCCAAACTTCAGTTTAGAGCTAGTTTGAAGTTCAATTTGTGTTTATTCGAATTCGTTTGGATCTTATTTGAATTTGGTTGTTTTTCGCGCGTAGATTACGGAGAGTCCGAGGAGTTCCCGAACGACGATTTCGAGCAGCAACTCGTCGAACCAGGCAAGTCACACCCCCTTGACCATGTTGCTCCCAGTTTATGAACTTGTATGTTGAATTTAAATTATTGCATGCTTATTTATTATAGACATTAATTTCCGACCTAGTTTTAAATGATAGTTATATCCAAATTCAACATGCGACCTTTGACATTTGAATTCCGATTCCCTTGTAACCTTAGTAGAAATATGAGCTATGACTATGGTAATATTTAGACACTGCTTAGCCATGCATAGAACTGAACTTAGGAAATTTTGGGGAACTTTATGCCAAAATGATATCATGTTTATTGGAAACTTATAGTGATCAATGTTAGTATTAATGTGGAGATTAGTATGGTTAAAATGAAAATGACTTAGACCGGGCGAGAATTGGTTGGAAAGTGGTGAGGTCATGGTTCTGGGTTTGTGGACAGTCCCGCCTAGTCAATTAAGGACCGGTCTGAGCTTCGCTGAATGTAAAGCCTAACCGTACTACCACGAGTCTGGAATGGGACAGACCTGGCTATCCTTATTAAATCATTTCATGGATAGTCATGCCATATGGTGGTAGTGGTGTGGTGAAAGCGAGATGCTGCCACTCTGGCGCAAGAGGGGGCTTCTGATTAGAGGGAGTCTTTCAGCGGTGAAACCTTAGCGGGCATGACTACATGTATGATTTATTAATGGGGCCTTGTCATATTTTTCTCTGTCACTCCCCAAAGGAAGTGTGTTGACATAAAAGGGAAATATTATGTCTTGTGGGTAAAGTTGTACAACCTCTGCAGAGTGTCAAACTAATCGATTAGCCGCGCCCGCGGTTATGGGCATGCTGAGCAAGCCATTTTCAGATTAGACATTGGTAAATTAAAATTTGGTTTTCAGAAATGATGTTGGATGGAGGGAGTCCATCATGGGTATAACTTAGCCGATTCCAGGAGAGATTCCTGAGTTAAAATGTATAGATTTGGTTTTAGAATTAAAAGTATGCCTTTTAAAATTATTGAAAATGTTATTAAACTGTTGCTTTATGCTTAAATAAACCATATTGCCATCCTTTGACTACCCGTACATTTATATTGCATTTCCGGTGTGGTTTGCTGAGTACGTTTGTACTCACCCTTGCTTAATTTACCACTTCAGAGGAGGAGTACCACGATGGTGAGGAATAGTTGGACTAGGCCGCATCCCCAGTCGATTGCCTGTGGCAAATTAATTGGGCTCTATCTATTTGTCTTCATTTCCGCTGCTTTATTTATTCGTTTATTTATTTGTTGGCCTGCGCGCCATTTCCTATGTAACCTTGAATATTTATTATTAATAAAGAACGACGGATATGCTATGGTTTCATTTCTACTGTGTGTACTAGTATTTCCTGGACTAGTACAGAATACACAGAAGATTTCGGAGGTGTTATTCCGGGGTCCGACAGGCATGTAAAATTTTGTTTTGAAACGAAGGTATGTAATATGCTAGATAACCAATTTTTAACTAGATATAACCTTAAGTTTCACAATCCTGATGCCACTATACTCCATGGTTCTTACCTGAATTCCCATTTCTCACACCAGCATGCAGAGGATTGCGGCCATAGGCTCCCGCATCGGCAGAATCAGGGATTTCCAACAGCTTCTCGAAAACATCCGTGAAATGTCTCATCGCCGCGATGAACATGGGCGACTCATTGTATTTGTTCACAGCTTGTGACAAGGCGGGCTCTGCTTTTATGAACTCCAAAGCGAGGGCCCGGTGGCCGCTGCGAATGGCATGGTGCAACACATTACATCCATCGTTGTCTTGTTTCAAGACTGCCTCGCTCAATCGTGCTTCACAGCAGAATCTGAGCAAATCAGATGCCAAAGAGGCATGGCCACTTGCCACGGCGGTGAGCAGTGGTGTCTCCCCAGACGAGTTGACAGCGGCGACAAGAGACTGGTTTAGCACCAACACATCCTTACAGAATGCCACCTGACCATGAATGGAGGCTATGTGGAGGCAGGTGTTCCCCTGTGGAGTTGTTCCAAGCAGAACGCTTGGATTCTGTGAAGCCATCTCCTTCATTGATCTCGAATCACCGAATGTGGCTGCTTCCAGGAGCCTTCTATCCATCTGTGCTTCTCCTGATGAATTTTGTACAAGCTCATATAATTTGTAGAAGTTGTGGTCAACAGGTCGTTAACCCGTGCGATGCACTGGATATATTTTATTAATATCTTTCGTTGTATTTGTATGAAATTGAATTAAAAACTGGATCACAGAATATTGAATTTTGCTGAAAACAAAACAATTCCTTGAAAATTCCTATAAAATTATTTTATCTCAAACATGTCCTTAGTCATATGACTCTAAAACCGAATTACCATTGATAACTTATGTCTGATAAGGGGTAAGAAAGGGGCATACTTGAAAATTTTTGAGCAATATGAACCTATGTTGGATTAGGATAATTTTTTATGTCATGAATCTTAATTCAGGTCAGATTAGAAATAAAAAAAACTCTAAGTACAATCTTGAGCTCGGCGGAGGGGGGTAATTATAACGGTTATTACTGCAAATATCCCTCGCCTCCCACATGTTTTCTGCGTCCTTTATATACTGCGTCGCCGTCATCTGGGAGAAATAGAGTTTTCTGCGCCCTAGCGTTTTGCCAGTTTCCCTCGCTGCGCCGCCATCAAGTCTGCCCCGTCCCGTACGCCGGCGTGCACCAGCGAACGGGAAAGCAGGTCTCCGAAACCGTCCGTCCTCGCGTTCTTGCACCGGGAGAGGACGAATCAGGTTTTTGGGAAGCGCTCGGCGCGACTGCTTCCACGTCACCGTCACGGCTCGTCTTCCTCGACATTCAGGAGCGGCTGCTAGGCATCGCGCTCGACTGCGGCGCGCTTCCGTCCTCGGCACTGTACGCGCTACAACGTCTACTGCTCCATCTGCACACGAACAGTACGTTACAATGTCTCTACTGTTCATTTTCAACCTATTGATTGTGAGCACATTAGATGGATATATGTGTAGTCTTCTAGCATATGCGTCTATGGTATGCTCCTGTTATTCGTTACCGATAGTCAATCACATGTTGTTCATGATTTACTTTTGGATTAAATTAAACCTAAATGTGCCTTTATTTCTAACAGTCACGCTCTTCCTTTTCTTCGATCATTTGGTTTCCTCAAGGTGAGATTTCTGGCCGTCGTGTCGTGTGACGATTTTTGGGTTGCAATTTCAGTAGTTTGGCATGTTTAAGGTGAAGTTTAAAAATTACAACAAGAGTGAATTAAGTAGGTCTAAGTGTTCTCTTCCTTCTTTATACTTCAAATTTGCTTGATCCAGGTGTCATGGATGGGCAAAATCAATATCATGTTTAACAAAGATGTTAAATTACTTCTTTCTGAATTACTGGCAGTAACCCAACGTACTGAAGTTGATATTAGTGCTCCTGAGTCCTGATACTCATTTTTAATGTTATGGAGTAGGTCTTAAACAAACTTCCACACTTTCAAATATAAGGTTTCTAGTCAATGCGATCCTAAGTATTTAAGATCTGAGAGTTGGTATTCTAATTGACTTCCATACGATGACTACAGTTTTAAAGGAGGTGTGGTATAATGTGAGTGTTAATCCTATATAAATATAAACAACTAATGAGATTAAAGCACCTCCTTTGTTTTAAAGGCTGGAAATTCTCAAAATAATTTGTAAAAAAACCCTACAACTTCTTTCATTAATCAAGAGACTAGATTATAACGGTGTGGGATTAATCATACTAGTCATCAACCCATGCATCGCATGGGCTACATGTTTTGAACAGTGATTTTTTGTGCTAATAATTTTGAGGTTTTAACTCTTATTTAAATATGGATGAGAGCTCTTAGTATTGAAAATTTATTCATAAGTTTTGAAAACTCAAAATTTTGAAAAATCATTCTTTTCTCTCATTTCTCATGTTGTCAAAAATAAATTTTAATTTTTTACTTGAAACTTGTATATATAACTTCAAACATATCATGTAGACTATTTGCTACAATTCATATAAGACTTTTAATTAATGTTAGATCTTATTTCAAGCTATTATATTTAAAAAACTAAGCAAGCCATTGTAACTGGAGGGTGGATATATTAGTGATGGATCAGCAAATAAAATTCTAATTAATGTCTAAACTTTTTTCACTTAATATGTACTCTTCAAGATTAAGCACCAACTTTTGTTAGAAGTACATGACATAGGTGAATTATATATAAACTTCTTGTTCATCTATGTATTGTAGTTTTAAGCTGCATGCCATTAAGTTACCATTGTGAGACTCTTCAATTTTGCTTGTGCGATCCAAGTCTTGTTGTTTTATCTTTCAACATCGCTACTTAATTTGCATTTCTAATTTCCAAATCGAACTCTAAATTAAGTGACTTAGACATCTTGATGCATGGATTTGTTAAGAAGATTAGATTAATTACTAAGAGGTTTAATAGAAATCATAACTTTTTATTTATTTTCCTTTTATCTAGTTAATACAGGAATTGCTAGTATTTTTTTATTAATATGTAAACCAACATTCTAATCTTTTTTTTCTTATAAATATTATTTTTTGAGGGGATTTTCTCAACTTAATGGTGTGTTCAATTCACGCTTATATTATAGTGGTAACCGATATGAAACTTAAATAGTATCTATTTAAACCTAATTAATCTTGTCTATTATAATTTGGACCCACCATAATCTATGATATATAGTTCTTTCTCTTTTTTAGTCTATTAATGTGGTAAATTCTAGCACTAAATAATGAGTATAGTGGTTTTTTCCTTTCTACTTGAACCTAATAATTTATTATTTTATTTAATATTATGCTGAATAGAATAATATATGCTCATCCAGGGCAATTCGCCGTTGACCGGGAATAGAGAGAGAGAGAGGATCTCGGACTTACCGTGGAGTAGTTTTTTTCCTTCCACAATCCTAATCCTAAAATTATACACACCAAGCCTAGCCATAGTCAAATACACAAGCAAGCATATCAAGGCATCGATCTCTTACAGTACAGCCAGAAAATCAGACGAGATGCAACAGCAGACATCAAATCAATCAATGGACCAACGGGAGGGATTAATGAAGAACCTGAGAAATGGTTGTTGTCGATCGGTAGCCGGCGCTCAGAGTGTTAGTAAAACCCTGTTATTAATCGCCGCTCTTGCAGAGTTGCGCAGCATGCAGTTGATTATTCGGTATATATATATGGAGATCGAGGATATATTCCTTGACTGAAGAGTGTCGATCGTTACATTGGAAGATGAGGATAGGTGCTTACTTAATATGGAAAAAGGAGGGATTCCATGTGGACGTCGGGAGGAAACTGAGATTCCATTTGCAGTCAATCGGTGTAACATCTTCAGTATCGTTTTTTGGGAAAAAAATTAATTTAAATTAATTAAATTTAAAAATTGGAGTTTCCTTGATGTTTATGTTAACCTGGCATCCCTTCCCATCCAAAATCGGGATTCAATTCCCTTCCGTTCGAAAAATCGAATTTTTCGGTTCCCGCCGGTACCCGAAATTCCACCCGAGTCCAAAAATGCTCCAAAAATCCCGAAATCACTTCAATTACGTCCCAAATATTCCAACATGATTTTTGGAAGGATTCCACGGATTTTTGGAACTCCGCCCCTATTTTATCTCACGCGGCTTTTGTTTAATGCCCGCTACTCGCCCCAGAATATTCAAATTCACAAATTTCATCCAAATTCCGCGAAACCAATTTTATTGGGTTCCAAATATTCCAAAATGGTTCTAGGAATTTTTCCATAATTTTTAGACCATTTTTGCTAATTTTTCTCTAGGGTGGATCTTTCGCGTAAACCCCGGCCACTCACGAGCTGCCACGTGTCACGAACTATTCATCATCTTCCACCTCCTGCCATCGGAATGAACAGAAAAGCTCCAAGCCTTCCCATACTTGAGCTCATGAATTCAATCAACCATAACTTCCATAATAATGGTCCAAATTGCAAACGGCCGGATCCGTTGGAAGCACAACGACGATACCTTTCCGTTCCCCACCACCAATAGCCCAGGATCTCGCCGGAATTTGAACAATCGGCTAAAAACCGAAATGTGCTTTAATGATCATAACTCGGCCATTTCTTCATCAAATCACGAACTTCCACCTCCCATATCTCCGTGTTAACGTCCTCTTCCCCGGTGGTAGGACTCACTCATAGCCTCTCCACCTCGTTCATCCGGTAGATCGAGAAAACCGGCGCCGGATCACTATTTTCGGGTGTTCTTCGTGTTCATCGTTGTTCCTCCCTCTCCGGTGGGTCAATTCTCATTCCGGTTGTTTCCTTGTGATCGTGTGAGAGTCTAGTTTCTAATTCATCCATCAATTTTAGGTTCCATCAAGAATTGAAGACGAATTTCGAGTTTTTGTCACTTCGGCCGGAGCTCCGTTTTTTGCCAAATTCGTCGTCTCCGGTGAGAATTGATTCAATTCCTTAATTCTATAAGTTCTTTAGGATGTCCTCTAGATGATCCATCAATTTGTTTTGCAATATTACATGTTAATTGTTGCAAAAATTTGGATTTTTGGGCACTTTTGGGGTTCTCTATTTCTTGCCGTGCTTGCGCGCATGCCGCCGGCCGCCGTCGCCGCCGCGGCGTGGCGACCACCATGGCCCGCCGGCGAGACCGGGCAGCCACGCCATCGCGTCGCCGCCGCCCGTGCCACGCGTGCGCCGCGCCGCTCATGCCGGCTCACGCTCGGCCCGGCGTCGCCGCTCCGTGAACCGCCGTCGCATCCGCCCCTCGGCCAGCCCGCCCGGCCGTCTTGCCGCCAGCGCCTCGCGCCGTCGCGCCCGCCGCCAGTCCCGCCCGCTCGCTCTGCCGCTCGCCTTCGTTGCCCTCGCCAGCGCCCATGGAGCTTTGCTCCCCTGTTTTTTATGGCCATGGGAGCTATTGGGAAGAAGGCTTGAGTGGATGACACTAGGGCCCCACTTGCAAGTGACTAGCCCATTCAAGAAAATCAGAAAATTCAGCCCAAGGAATATTCCGAGCAATATTCCTTTGTTTTCTTATTTTCCAGATTTTCGAACTTCGGAAGCTAATATCTTTTTCGTCCGAACTCCGATTGACTCCATTCAAATTCCTAAATTCATCTAAAATCAAGACCTACCTGCCAGTACTACTTTTATAATTTTTGAATTTTATTTATTTTTTTGTATTTATTTGTTGTCTCGTTTTGCGCGTAGCCGAGGAGCCGTCCAAGTCCGCCGCCGCCGCCGCCGGACTTCAAGCGTTCGACGATCTCGCTGCGACCGAAGGCAAGTTTTCTTGATGCATGTTGAACCGATGTTTATAAATGTGTTTTTAAATATTTTATAAACTTGCATGCCATGTTTATCATCGTATGTCAAATATAAGTGAATAGTTACTCCGATTTGTGAATACCTCCTTTGTTATTGACATTCATGTTTACTTGTAACCCTAGGACATTTGATATGCCATGTTTACCTTATATGGTGACCTTTGTTGAATAGTACAGTAGATTTGCTTAGGACCAATATTGATGAAAATGACCCATGGGTGGGATTATTCAAAATGATGATTCAAAGTGTGATTTGGAAATGGTTATAGAGATTTTGGTACTGTGTTTATAAAATAAAAAGAAAAGGAAAAATGGTTTGGACTTGGGCGGAATGGAATGTCGGGTGGGTGCAGATAGAGCACTAGTTGCATTGTGCAAGTGCCGCCCCAAGTCAATTAAGGACCGACGCTTATGATTGTCCATTCTAAGCATAACCGTACTACCACATGTCTATAATGATACGACCTGGTTAAATAATCTGTAGAAACCTAACTTAGACTCACCAAATGGTGGAATGTGAGTGCCGGATAGAGGCAAAGCTGTTTTTTTCACACGGCGCAAGAGGGGGCTTATGTACTGGGTGGATAGAACCCTAACAGCGGTGAAACCTCAGCGTGTGGGTCGGGTTAGACGTATACATTGTAAAGGCCTTGTCATGATCTCTCTGCCGACACACCAAAGGAAGTGTGTTAATTGCATGGCATCAAGAGTTGATCATGTCTTGTGGGTAAAGTTGTACACCTCTGCAGAGTTAAAACTATTCGAATAGCCGTGCCTACGGTCAAGGGCAAAGCAAATACTGCTTTCATATTGGTAGACTTTGGTTTTGGTTTTAAACTTAAAATGATGCTTTGTTTTGGGATTCGGGAGTGGTTAGAACTCTCGGATGTTTAATGGCGGATTGAGCCAACAAGGTGGAAAGAACCTGTTTTATGCCTTGACGGAAAGAGTCATATGTGATTAAACTTAATCCTTTAAAAGTTGGCGGTTAGAGCCTTTATACTGGTGATGGTGGATAGAACCTTCACTGCATTATTACATAATTCAATTGTTAAAAAGAATTGCTAAAATATGCTTTATGAAACTTATTAGAAATTACAGTTTAATGAAATTTGGCTTTGTGCAAAAGAACCCTATTCAGCTTCCTTTGGAAAGCCCCACATATACATACTTCCCCCGACTTGCTGAATACTTTTGTACTCACGTGCTACACCTCTTGTCATCTTCAGAGAACTACCAGGACGCAGTTGAAGAAGGTGAGTTCTACACCGAAGACTTCGAGGAAGATTGCCAAGATAGCTAGTCGCATGTCTTGTCGTCGTCTGTGGTGTTTTTGGTGTTCGCTTGTTGTTGCTTTTGCTTCCGCGGTCGTGTCTCCGGTCTTGTGACTGAGTATTGTAATAAGTGGCCATGTGGCCCATACTTTATTATTTATGCTACAATTTCGTTATGTTCGGTAATGACGTATCACTGTTGATTGTGTGTACTAGCTACTGATCTGGGACTAGTAAAGAAATACACAGGAGATTTCGGATAGTTGATTCGGGGTCTCACAGCGGTGGTATCAGAGCCTGGACGACTGTAGGACGTGACCTAGTTAGAAGGGCAAAGCCTTAAGGACTAATATTTTTATAAAAACCTACTTACAAAGTTTAAGTTCCTTTGCTTCTATCTCTCCTATCTTAGTGTCTTGTGCTTATCCTATCCTTTATTTAAAATTTGCTTACTAAACCCAACCTGTTTCAAAATTTGTAGATGCCGACTGTCACCACTTTTGCCGCACAGGCTGGAGGTTTCTGTGAGGAGCTGTCGCTGATGCTTCAGGAGTTGGGGTTTCCCCATCGTCCTGAGTATCGCTACTCGTTTGTACCCGGCCGAGACCAGGACGTGTGGCATGTCCGCTTGCTAGTCTTCGCGAGGAGCCAAGTCCGCGCAGAGGACCGACCGTTCTACTTTACGGCCGAGAGGTCGATTTTGGCGCATGCACTTCAGGATGCTGCCAGAAAGGCTATCCTCAGTTGGGGGAAAGCTACCGCGATCGGCTTGAGGACTCCCCGTACCGCCTTTTTCCTCGCTTCCGGTCGGGATGATTTGCAGCCAGTTTGGGAGTCTGGAGCAGGAGGCCGACCCGACAGTTGTGCACATGGGGTCTCTCATCCAGGCTCAGGATGAGGCCTATGTGCGGATCACCGGCGAGCTGCAGGATTTGCGCCGGGATTTGATGGCAGTGAGAGAGGAGAATCGTCAGCTCCTGGAGGAGAGGAGAGCTGTACGTTCACTTTCGCCACCGGCTCCTGTGCAGGTGGCGCAGCCAGTAGCACCACCACCACCAGTACCTGTTCTGGAGGATCCGCCTACCCGCGACGTGCCGATCGACGCTCCGCCAGCCAAGCATCATCAAGGCCTGAAGCTTCGTACCACCGCGCGCAAGTCAGTTCGGCGCCAGTCACCTTTGGGAGTGTCTCTGAGCTTCTTGGCCTCCCCTGGAGGTGCAGGACCTTCGTCTTCAGCGACCCCTTCCCGCAGCAGGAGTGAGGAGGAGGAGGACCCGTCCCCGCGTGTCTACGAGAGTGACGCGAGCGTCTAGTTTTTCTAGTCTGAAGGACCTTAATTTTGTTTCGATTAGAACATTGAATAAGTGCTTGTTGGCTTGTATCGTGCCCTTAGGCATTTGTGATACAGCCATCCCTAAAACTATTTTGTTTTAATTGGAGTTCAGTTGGTTTTCCCGTCTGTGGTGTGCTTTTGTCGTTGTGGATGTTGCTAGTCCCCTGTTTCTTATCTTTGCTTTTCCTTTCTTCCTTGTGCTTTCCCCAGCAGTAGTTTCAGATGGAGAACCCAGGCAGTGGTCGTGGAAGAGGAAGAGGCCGTGGACGCGGTCGTGGACAGGTGCACTTTCAAGAGGAGGACTTTGTGGAGCCACAGCAACAATAGGGACAAGAGCATGCCCAACACCCGGCAGCCCAGCAAGAGCCGATACCACCTCCACCCCTGAATCAGCCGCCAAATCTGGAACAGATGATGGCAATACAACTTCAACTTCTTTAGGCGTTAGCCCAGAATGTTCTGAACCAACCGCAGGATGCACCAGCTCCAGCCGCCGCTGAGCCGCCCCAATCCAAATTTGGGGAGTTTATGAGGACGAGACCTCCCACCTTTGCGGGAGCAGTGGATCTGCTAGAAGCGGATGATTGGCTGAAGGAGGTGGAAAGAAAGCTCCACCTAGCTCAATGTGATGACCTTGAGAGTGTGCGGTTTGCTTCGCACCAGTTGAAGGGAACCGCAGCAAACTGGTGGGAGAATTACTGCTCTGCCCATGCTGATCCGCAGAATATTGCTTGGGATGAGTTCGTGGAAGCCTTCCGAGCCACCCACATCCCCAAGGGCATCATGGAGATGAAACGACGGGAGTTTGACAAGCTGCAACAGGGGAACTTGTCGGTGTTAAAGTATCTGAACCGTTTTACCAAGCTATCTCGCTATGCGACTGCTGATGTCGCAACTGATGAGGCCAAGATCTGGCGTTTTATGGAGGGCCTTGACCCTAACCTGAAGATCCAGCTGGTCTCGAACGACTTTCCGTCGTTCCAGCACATGATGAATAAGGCGCTGATTCAAGAGGATGCTCAATGCCAGCTGTTTGAATCGCGAAAGAGAAAGATGATGTTCCAGAGCCAGCGAGGTGCTAGCAGCTCTAAGCCCCGGACGTTCCAGTAGCAGCCCAGTAGGCCAGCAGCCTCCAACGCGCTAAGGACCCCAATGTCCACCCCTCGCCCAGTTGGTCAAGCTCCTGCCGGCAATGCAGGAGCCCAAGCCCAGAAGAGCAGTACTGCAATGGCAGGAGTTCAGTGTTTCAACTGCAGAGAGATGGGACACTATGCCAACAATTGCCTGCAGAAGCGTCAGCCCATCACCCCCGTGAGGTTTAATCTAGGATCAACACCCGCCCGTGCTCCTGCACCGACTCAAGGGAGAGGTACCCCAAAGACCCCGCGCACGCTAAGGACTGCTGGAAGAGGGCGTGTGAACCATATCACTGCTGAAGAGGCTCAAGATGCGCCAGATGTGGTTTATGGTAAGTTCTTCGTCAACTCAGTACCTGCTTCAGTTCTGTTTGATTCTGGTGCAACACATTCCTTCATATCAGAATACTTGGTTAAAAAGCATAATTGGGATACAGTACAGTGAAGGAACCCTTTATTAGTGCAATCCCCTGGTAAAGAATTAAGAACAACTGCTGTTTGTCCGAAAATGGATATAGAAATAAAAGGGGTAAAGTTCCTGTCGGGACCCCGAATTTGCAAATCCGGACCCTCTGTGTATTCAACACTAGTCCAGGAACGCGCTAGTGCACACAGTCTTAACATCGGTAAATATCACAATCATACCACTCGATACTAATAGAGTACTTTATTTAAATAGTCAAACTGGGTACTTGACCTTATGGTCAAGTCACAAATACTGCGCCTCGCATGATGAAACTTATTAAGAGAGAAATAGTAGCAGCGGAAAATCAAAGAAGGTAACATCGTGGCGCCATCCAGTATACCACAGGCAACTGACTGGGCTCGCTTCCCTAAGTCGACGGATCCTGTTGGAGTTCCTCCTCCAAAGCTGGTGTAGTATCCTCTTCAAGCGGTGTTGTGTTGAGGCAAGGGTGAGTACTTGGTACTCGAGAAGTCGTGCAATGAATGCAAGCTAATATACTATATGCATGGCTTGGTACAAAGGAATAGCTCAAGGTATATTTGCGATGTGACATTTGACAAGTAGCATAAGTAGATTCAAAGCGAGAAGCAAGTACAGCATAGATAACTTTTCAAGGAATTTAATAAACATCTTTCCCATCCTAATCCACATTTCCTTCAACATCATTATTAATCCAGCCCAACCTTTCAAACCAAAGTTATTTTTGAGAAAATCTAACCCTTGATCAGTAATTCCCGGCGATGTCCAATACCGTGGACACGACTATTCGAATAGATTCTAAACTCTGCAGAGGTTATGCACTTTACCCACAAGATACGATCAAACACCACAAAGGCGAGTTCTCGTAACAAAGTCTTTCTGAGACTTCTAACAATACAAGTGGTCCTCCCGGTTATTAAGACTAACCCTTCCCTTCGCTAAGGCGAAGTCTAGGCCAATCAACCGTTAGATGGGTACTGGCCTCGGCCCAGACGCCTCCCCGTACAACTTACACAAAGGGTGTAGTTGACCTCCTGAGGTCCCACAGTGCGTTATTAGCAACTTAGTCAACTAGGTCCGTCCCATTCTGAGACATGTGGTTGCACGTTAGACCCAGTTCAAAGGCTTGCAAGGTTAAGTCCTTAGGGTGACCAGGGCAAGACTACCCGAAGAACCAAATCAACATCCCCAATGCCACAACTGGCCCACCTGAATACTCTTGCCACATGCCCCGGTCGAAAACTGTTTATCAAACCCCAGTTGATTACCATGCACCACGTACCATCAACATCACATGATACTTTTCCAAAACAGGTTCAATATGTCATTAAGTCAATATTACCATTTGATTGTCCAAAATCATGTCATGAGCACGTGAGGTCTAAGCGATACTACAACGTTCTAAACCCATGTTGGCAATTTAATAATGTCCAACTAGTAATCCACAACTAGGGTGACAAAGGGTCATGGCACATACTTGATAATCAAGGTGTCATACAAAGAATTGGTATTTATCTAACCCCCATGTTTAAACAAAGTATCTTTCTAATTGAACTAGCATGCAATAGTTTAAATCAAAATAGATTTCGAAATAGGATCAACATGGTCAAAGCACAACTTGCCTTCAAAAAGTACTTGTTCTTGGTCTTGAGTTGGATCCTGAGTTAATACTTCTCCTTTGAATCCTTCCGGTACTTCAACGTCTACTCGTAAAGCGTGCAAATAGCAAATACACGAATAAACAATAGGCAAAAAGTGTCCAAACATCCAAATAAAATCCATAAACAGAGAGAACATAATTTTATGAATTTTTAGAAACTGGAATCGTCAAATTTGGAGTTAAAATGCAAAAGTTATGATTATTTAAAGTTCAAATAATCTCTTAAATAATTTTACAGAGAAAAACTTTAGTCCAAAAATTAAATAAAATTCATATTTAGGTAGATCTCAATTTTATACAAATTTAGAAATTTGAATCACTCAAATCGGAGTTGAAACGCAAAAGTTATAAGCGTTTGAAGTTTGAAACAAAATCTGAAATTATTATTTCAAATTAATAAATCATTTTCTTTTTCGGAAATTAATTATTGCGTCAGCAAGGACACGTGTCAGCCTCTGATTGGCCTGCTGACGTCAGCCGGTCCATGGACGTAGTCCACGCTCGGCTCGGGTCCACCGTGGACTCGGTCCACGACTCCACGTGTCGCTGACATGTGGGCCCTACCGTGACGTCAGCGGTGGCGTCATGGTGTGGTTCGGTTGTCCCGCTGACACGCGGGCCCCGCGTGTCAGAGACACGCGCTCACGCGCTCGTGGCGCGGCTTGGGTACACGTGGCACAATCTCGGCCGTTGATTTGAAAATCAACGGCCCAGATTGGATCTATGCTTCACGCGTTTGGGGTGAACGCAGTCAATCTGAGCCGTTGGATCTTGATCCAACGGTTGGAAACGATCCTAACCCGTAACGTTATCCACGATGCAGGCGACGTGGCGATCGTGGGCCGTTGGATCTTGATCCAACGGTCCGGATCTAATCTGAATTCTAGGGTTTGGGGAGAACGTGGGCTCACCGTGATGGTCGGATCTTGATCCAAGCGGTTGTGCGAGCTCGGGTGATTGATGGCAACGCCAGCGGCGCGGGCTCACCAGGACGGGGACGGTGACCAAGCCGACGGCGCTGCGAGACCTCTCGGCCGAGATGAGTCCTCCGCCAGTGCGTCTGCGTCGCGGGATTCCGGATCCAGGCTCCTTCTCGGCGGAAGACGGCCAGACGGCCGGCGGAATCGGCGTTAAAGCCGTGCGCAGCGGGATTCCAACTCCGGCGAGCTCAGACGGGCAAATGGCGACGGCTCGGGCGAGATGGCTTGGGGCATGGAGTGCGCCGCAGGCGAGGCAACCTCGGGCGATGTCTCACGCATTAAATACCCTCGGGATGCGGCGCACAAACCGAGAACCCTAGCGGACACCGCAGCGGCAGCGGAGGAGTCCGGCTCGGACTCGGCGAGGACGATGACGGACAGCCGCCCACGTGGCGCGATCAACGGCCATGATCGCCGCAGCGCGATCGGGTCGGTCGAACCGCGGCTTAGGTGAAGCGATCCAATCCGGACCGTTGGATCCCGATCCAACGGTCGGGATCGATTGGGGTTAAGAACGGGTTTGGTTTAGTCAACTGGCTCGGGTCGGGTTCGGGTCGGACTCGAACTCGAGTCTGATTCGGGCTCGGTCGGATGAACAGTACAAACCCATTCGCATTTTCCAGCGATTTTATAATTAAAATATTTCCCAGAAATTCATTTAATTCATTAAAAATAGCAAAATACTCAGAAAAATTCCAGAAAATATTTTGGAACATTTTGGACTCAAATAAAATATTTCCAACAAAATTTTATTTGCAAAATTAAATTCTTTAATTATTTCAAAATGGAATAAATTCAAATAAATTCCAAATAAATCCAAATAAATTCCAGAAAATTCCAAAAATTCACCAAAGTGCCAAATCACACATGAATTTAATAAAAGCAAAATTTTGGGGTGTTACAAACCTCCCCCCTTAATAGAATCTCGTCCCCGAGATTCAGGGCTCACTACAGAATAGGTTTGGAAACTCTTTCTTCAAATCCTCTTCGCGCTCCCAAGTCGCTTCGCTTTCTTCATGGTTGCTCCACTGAACTCTACAGAAACGGGTTGACTTATTCCAGATCTCTCGATCCCTTGTGTCCGGAATCCTCACGGGATGCTCCTTATAAGTCAAATCCTCTTGCAACTCAATTAACTCTAGCGGTGTCTGTTCCTCAGGAACTCGGAGACACTTCTTCAACTGGGACACATGGAATACATCATGTACTCCTGTTAACGACTGTGGCAACTCCAGCTGATAAGCCACTTCGCCTCTGCGGCTCAAAATCTTAAATGGTCCAACATAACGGGGTGCAAGTTTCCCTTTGGCATGGAACCTCTTAACTCCCCTGAGAGGCGTAACCCTGAGGTATACAAAGTCTTCTGGTTCAAAACTCAAATCCCTGCGACGATTGTCAGCATAACTCTTCTGTCGAGATTGGGCGATCTTCAACCTTTCCCTAATCATGGCGATCTGCTCTTCAGCTTCTTGAAGAATATCAGGCCCGAAGACACGGCGCTCGCCGGTCTCATTCCAATTCAATGGCGTCCGACAGGGTCGACCATACAGTGCCTCAAAAGGTGACATCTGTAAACTAGCTTGGTAACTATTGTTGTAGCTAAACTCAGCATACGGCAAACTCTTATCCCAAGAGGTAGCATAAGCCAATGCACACGCTCTTAGCATATCCTCCAGAATCTGGTTGACTCTTTCGGTCTGTCCATCCGTCTGTGGATGATAAGCTGTGCTGAAGTTCAAACGGGTTCCCATAGCTTCATGCAACTTATTCCAAAATCTTGAGGTAAATTGGGTACCTCTGTCCGATACAATCCTCTTTGGCACTCCGTACAAGCAGACGATCCTGATCATGTACAACTCTGCCAACTTGTCTCCCGAGTAAGTGGTCTTCACGGGGATAAAATGGGCTACCTTGGTCAAGCGATCCACTATAACCCATATGGAGTCATAACCTCCTTGAGTCTTCGGCAAACCGGTAATGAAATCCATTCCGATTTCCTCCCACTTCCACTCAGGTATTTTCAGCGGCTGTAGCAATCCTGCTGGTCTCTGATGCATTGCCTTGACTCTCTGGCATACGTCGCACAATGCAACATGCTCGGCAACTTCACGTTTCATACTCGGCCACCAGAATCTTTCCTTCAAATCCTGATACATTTTGGCGCTTCCAGGATGAATTGAGTACTTGGAGTCATGGGCTTCTTCCAGAATCAGTTGCTTTAGCTCCTTCCTGTTAGGCACACAAATCCGATCCTTCATCCACAACGTGCCTTGCTCATCCAACTTGAAGTCCTCTGCCTTGCCTTCTTCCTTGATGAACTTAATCCTGCGGATCTTGTCATCATCCTTCTGTCCTTCTCGGATCTGATCCTCTAGGGTAGGCTTTACTTCCAATGTGGCCAAGAATCCGCTAGGTACCACCTCAATCTTCATTTTCTGGAAATCCTCACATAACTCATCCTGACTTGTGGCTAGCAACGTACTCACGGTATGGCTTTTCCGACTCAGAGCATCGGCTACTACGTTGGCCTTCCCGGGATGGTAATGGATTCCAACATTGTAGTCCTTGATCAACTCTAACCATCTCCTCTGCCTCATATTCGTATCCGATCGGGTGAATATGTACTTAAGGCTCTTATGATCCGTATACACTTCACATCTGTTCCCGATCAGATAGTGACGCCATATCTTCAAGGCATGCACTACGGCAGCTAACTCTAGGTCATGTGTCGGATAATTTTCCTCATGCGGCCTCAACTGCCTTGATGCATAAGCGACGACCTTTCCATTCTGCATCAGCACACATCCAAGTCCTTGGCGCGTTGCGTCACAATAAATATCGAAGCTTTGAGCAACATCCGGTAGAACTAACACGGTCTTGATGTCAATCGCTTCTTCACTCCTGAAATCCTTTCTCACATTCTCAAGCGTCCATGCAAACTTCTTTTCCTTCTTGACAATTGCGTAAGAGGTTTCGCAATTATCGAGAAGCCTTCGATGAAAGCAGCGGTAGTATCCTGCCATTCCAAGGAAACTCCGAATCTGGGTCACGCGATCTTTGGCTGCTCCCAGTGTAACACAGCTTCTACTTTGCTTGGATCTACGGCGACTCCTTCTGCGGTCATTACATGTCCAAGAAACTCCACTTTGTCCTTCCAAAAATCACACTTGCTGAACTTGGCGAAAAGTTGTTGTTCCCTCAGCTTTTCCAAAACTCGCCTTAAGTGTTCGGCATGTTCATCCTCTGTCTTGGAGTAGATTAGGATATCATCTATGAACACGACGACAAACTTGTCCAAATATTCCATGAATACCTTATTCATCATATTCATGAAATAAGCTGGCGCGTTAAATCGATCCAAAGGACATAATCAGTAAACTCGTAATGTCCATATCTTGGCGAGAATGCGATCTTGAATATCTTACGATCGGATCTTCAAGCGATGGTATCCCAGATCTAAGATCAATCTTGGAGAAAACTCCGGCTCCTCTCACCGATCAAACAAATCATCAATCCTGGGTAGCGGATACTTATTCTTCACGGTGACTTCATTGAGTGCACGGTAGTCGATGCACATCCTGAAACTTCCGTCCTTTTTCTTGACAAACAAAGCGGTGCTCCCCACGGCGAACTTGGTCTCGATAAATCCTTTCTCCATTAACTCTTCTATTTGTTTCTTCATCTCAACCAACTCTTCGGTGGACATCCGATAGGGTCTCTTTGCTATCGGTCTTTGTGCAGTACAAGCTCTATCACAAACTCTATGTCCCTGTGCAGCGGCATACCGGGTAGATCTTCGGGAAAAACATCTGGTACTCATTCACCTTGGGACATCCTCTATGCCGATTGCCTTGGCATCTTGTTAACCATCAACTGTCCATCTCTAACTGCAGTGGCTTGAAATTCCACTTTCTTCCCACACGGGCTCTCAACTGAGATAGTCCTTCGTCCACAATCCAATACGGCCTTGTGCTTGGATAACCAATCCATTCCCAATATGACGTCTAAGGTCTGGGTTTCCAAAATAATAAGGTCTGCTAGGAATTCTATTCCATCTATTAGTATTCTCACCCCGGAACATCCTACTTTCGTTCGGAGTTCGGAACCAGGGGTTTGAACTAAAAGCATGCATCTAAGTCTTGCAATCCTCAAATCATTTCTAGTAGCAAAGCCTTGCGAAACAAACGAATCACGAAGCTCCAGAGTCAAACAAAGCTGTCACAGTATCGAAGTTAACAAGTAACTTACCCGATGCGACATCCGTAGCATTCTGCGGTGCATCTGCGGTGACATGGTTGACTCGGCCTCTCACCACGATGCAGGGTGTGGCTCACTGTCTTTGGCGTCCTAGGCGGGTGGTTCCTAGATTGAAGCGAATCGGGTCACTCCTGCTGTCTTCTTTGGACAAGCTGTTGGCAAAGTGTCCTGGCTCGTTGCGATTGTAGCTTGGTGTCTCACGTTTCCTTCTTTGTTGCACTGGGCGGCGTTTCTAGCGGTGGGGTGCAGTAGTTACGATTGTCAGGTCTTGGTGCTTTGGTAGCGGTGTCCTTGTTGCATTCTGTGGTTGGAATCAAGAATTGATTTGGTGCAACTCTCGGTATTTGTTGCGTTCCACTGGCGTGATCCTTGCTTTGTTGCATCCTGCGCTTCTGTTCTCATCCAGTTCCTTGCGCTTGTCCTCAAGAATAAGCGCCTTATTCACCAAACTCTTGGAAATCTGGAAAGGTGTGGGTGATCAATCCTACTTGCAATCTGAGTTAAGTCCCTTCATAAAGCGAGACTGTATGCGGCTTTATCTCTGGCCGCTACATCCTCGGTGCGTGGCGTGCTAGCTGTGTGAACTTGTTCGTAGTCGACCATGGCTGATTACCTTGCTTGATGCTCAACTCCTCCTTCTTAAGGTCCATGATTCCTTCAGCACGTGATCTTGTCGGAATGCACGGTGTGAACTCTTCCCAAGTGATATCTTGAGGGTTCTCTTGCGTGGCATGAAGTTCTCCCACCATTCGTGTTTGTTCCTTCCACCGGTGATGAAGCGTAAGTACCTTCTCATTTCCTATGCATTGAGCTATGTGTAGCTTCCTCTCGATTGACCTTAACCAATCATCGGCCTCAATGGATTGGCATTCCCGAGAGAAAGTGGGTGGGTGAGTTCTCATGAACTCGGCAGTCTTGTATTCTGGCGTGGTCACTCGATTGACTTGATTAGCGGTGGACTGCGCATGACATGTTGCATTTGTTGCATCATGGCATGCATCAAGCGAAGTCTGAGCGACAAGAAAAGCTCAGAATTCTGCATATCCGGTGGCGGTCTTGGTGCTCCATCATTGGGGTTTCTGTTTGGCGAGAACCATTCCCATTGCTTCCAAAGTTTCCTTGGTGTTCACCATCTGTCGATTTGCTCTAAGTTTTAGAGATGAGAGAAGCGAGAATAGACAAGTAATATGGAACTTATGCGGGGCGAAAGGTGTAACTGTAAGGTCCAACTTTATTATTAATAACTTGGTATGGCTGCTTACAATGCCTAAGGGCCTTGCAACACATACTGCACACTCAAAGAAACAATGAAAATCCAAATCGAACTAACTCTGGAGTCTAACGCCTAAAGGGTGACTCTTTATTCTATGATGCGACTCGGCGAAGGAGTCTCACTATAGAACCTATGCTCACTCATCGAGAAAACCTCCACGGCCTGGAGTGCGGATCTTTGCGGCATAGGCGCGAAAGCGATTGCCATGTCCAAAGAATCGTGTCCTCTGTGGTAGTCGAAGAAGCGATGTCCTCATCGAGATCGACTCCTCTGGATCCGCTCGTGTAGCTCAATCTTGGCTCTGGGTGCAGTCCGTACAAAGTCATCTCCAACTCGTCAATCCTTCGCGAAGGTGTGCCACATACTCTTGAGCTTCCCACCATCTGTTTCTTCTCTGTCGTGATCTTCTTGCGGGCCTTCGTAGCTCCTTGCTTGTATTATCTAGTACATCCTCTTGGCGACAACAAATCGTGCCAAGCTGTGTAACCGTGGCATCCTCATCCTGAATCGCCTTCGGTCAAGAAGGTTATCGCTCTTGCGGATGATAACGGAACACCGTGCTCTCAACTCTCTGGCGTGAATACGGGTAACGTGCCGCATTGCTCGTCGTGATACCTCTTGGATACCCATCTGCATTGTAGATCTCCTGGCGGTCTGAGTGTATCAGGCGATTGCACTGGCCCTTCTTCCTAGCAGGTACCTCAATCTTCACGTCACAAGCCTTGATCAATCCCGCTTGTCTGATCACTTCCACTTGGTATTGCGGCTTCTCAAAATCTCCGAGAGTTTGTAGCATATGCCAAAGTTCCGCGGCGTGACCAACTCCCAGATCAACGTAGTTGAACTCTTCCTCCATCTGTCACAAGAGTGCTTTACGTAAGAACTCGGAATTTTTGAATTGTGACAAGGTAAGGAAAAATTTCAGCAAGAGACAAGAAAAGAAAGAATGGGATAAGTCGAGATGTCATTTCTTATCTTGACAACTTTTTAGCTTTAGAAAATAGGTTTTATCCTCACTACGACCATTCTATCTTAGGGTTGAGCCTACGGTCAGTATGGCTCTGATACCACCTCTGTCGGGACCCCGAATTTGCAAATCCGGACCCTCTGTGTATTCAACACTAGTCCAGGAACACGCTAGTGCACACAGTCTTAACATCGATAAATATCACAATCATACCACTCGATACTAATAGAGTACTTTATTTAAATAGTCAAACTGGGTACTTGACCTTATGGTCAAGTCACAAATGCACGCCTCGCAGGGCGAAACTTATTAAGAGAGAAATAGTAGCAGCGGAAAATCAAAGAAGGTAACATCGTGGCGCCATCCAGTATACCACAGGCAACTGACTGGGCTCGCTTCCCTAAGTCGACGGATCCTGTTGGAGTTCCTCCTCCAAAGCTGGTGTAGTCTCCTCTTCAACTGGTGTTGTGTTGAGGCAAGGGTGAGTACTTGGTACTCAGCAAGTCGTGCACAGAATGCAAGCTAATATACTATATGCATGGCTTGGTACAAAGGAATAGCTCAAGGTATATTTGCAGTAAACAGCATTTGACAAGTAGCATAAGTAGATTCGAAAGCAGTAGAAGCAAGTACAGCATAGATAACTTTTCAAGGAATTTAATAAACATCTTTCCCATCCTAATCCACATTTCCTTCAACATCATTATTAATCCAGCCCAACCTTTCAAACCAAAGTTATTTTTGAGAAAATCTAACCCTTGACTGTAATTCCCGAGCGATGTCCAATACCGTGGACACGACTATTCGAATAGATTCTAAACTCTGCAGAGGTTATGCACTTTACCCACAAGATACAGTCAAACACCACAAAGGCGAGTTCCCGTAACAAAGTCTTTCGGAGACTTCTAACAATACAAGTGGTCCTCCCCGGTTATTGCGCACTAACCCTTCCCTTCGCTAAGGCGAAGTCTAGGCCAATCAACCGTTAGATGGGTACCTGGCCTCGGCCAGATGCGCTCCTCGCATAACTTACACAAAGGGTGTAGTTGACCTCCGAGGTCCCACAGTGCGTTATTAGCAACTTAGTCAACTAGGTCCGTCCCATTCTGAGACATGTGGTTGCACGTTAGACCCGAGTTCAAAGGCTTGCAAGGTTAAGTCCTTAGGGTGACCAGGGCAAGACTACCCGAAGAACCAAATCAACATCCCCAATGCCACAATCGCCCCACTGAATACTCTTGCCACATGCCCGGCCGAAATCAGCGTTTATCAAACCCCAGTTGAATACCATGCACAACGTACCATCAACATCACATGATACTGTTCCCAAACAGTTTCAATATGTCATTAAGTCATTATTAACATTTGATTGTCCAAAATCATGTCATGAGCACGTAGCAGGTCTAAGCGATATACTACAACGTTCTAAACCCATGTTGGCAATTTAATAATGTCCAACTAGTAATCCACAACGAGGGTGACAAAGGGTCATGGCACACACTTCAGTAATCAAGGTGTCATACACAAAATTGGTATTTATCTACCCCCCATGTTTAAACAAAGTATCTTTCTAATTGAACTAGCATGCAATAGTTTAAATCAAAATAGATTTGAAATAGGATCAACATGGTCAAAGCACAACTTGCCTTCAAAAGTACTTGTTCTTGGTCTTGAGTTGGATCCTGAGTTAATACTTCTCCTTTGAATCCTTAGGTACTTCAACGTCTACTCGTAAAGCGTGCAAATAGCAAATACACGAATAAACAATAGGCAAAAGTGTCCAAACATCCAAATAAAATCCATAAACAGAGAGAACATAATTTTATGAATTTTTAGAAACTAGAATCACAAATTTGGAGTTAAAATGCAAAAAGTTATGATTATTTAAAGTTCAAATAATCTCTTAAATAATTTTACAGAGAGAAAACTTTAGTCCAAAAATTAAATAAAATTCATATTTAGGTAGATCTCAATTTTATACAAATTTAGAAATTTGAATCACTCAAATCGGAGTTGAAACGCAAAGTTATAAGCGTTTGAAGTTTGAAACAAAATCAAATTATTATTTCAAATTAATAAATCATTTTCTTTTCGGAAATTAATTATTGGCGTCGGCAGGACACGTGTCAGCCTGATTGGCCTCATTGACGTCGGTGGTCCATGGGCGTAGTCCACGCTCGGCTCGGGTCCACCGTGGACTCGGTCCACGACTCCACGTGTCGCTGACAGGTGGGCCCTACCGTGACGTCGGCCGGTGGCGTCATGGTGTGGTTCGGTTGTGTCCCGGCCGACACGCCGGGCCCGCGTGTCGAGACACGCTCACGCGCCGTGGCGCGGCTTGGGTACGCGTGGCACAATCTCGGCCGTTGATTTGAAAATCAACGGCCCGGATTGGATCTATGCTTCACGCGCGTTTGGGGTGAACGCGATCAATGGCCGTTGGATCTTGATCCAGCGGTTGAAACGATCCTAACCCGTAACGTTATCCACAAAGACGGGCGACGTGGCGATCGTGGGCCGTTGGATCTTGATCCAGCGGTCGAGATCTAACTGAATTCTAGGGTTTGGGAGAACGTGGGCTCACCGTGATGGCTCGGATCTTGATCCAGCGGTTGTGCGAGCTCGGGTGACGATGGCAACGCGGCGCGCTGAGCTCACCAGGGACGCTGAGGGTGACCAAGCCGACGCGTGCGAGACCTCTCCGGCGAGATGAGTCCTCCTTCGGTGCGTCTCGTCGCGGGGATTCCTGGATCAGGCTCCTTCTCGGCGGAAGGCAGCTGACGGCGGCGGAATCGGCGTTAAACCGCTGCGCAACAGATTCCAACTCCGGCCGAGCTCGTGCGGGCAAAGCGGCGACGGCTCGGGCGAGATGGCTTGGGGCACGGTGCGCCGCAGGCGAGGCAACCTCGGGCGATGTCTCACGCATTAAATACCCTCGGGATCGCGCCTGGCGGAACCCTAGCGGAACCGCAGCGACTTAGCGGCCGGAGAGTCGGCCGGACTCAGTGAGGGGAACGATGACGGACAGCCGTCCGCGTGGCGCGATCAGCGGCCACGATCGCGCGGGCGCGATCGGTCCGGTCGACACGCTTGGGTGAGGCGATCCAATCCGGGCCGTTGGATCCCGATCCAGCGGTCGGGATCGATTGGGGTTAAGAACGGGTTTGGTTGAGTCAATCGGCTCAAGGTCGGGTTCGGTCGGACTCGAACTCGAGTCGACTCGAATTCGATCGGATGAACAGTACAAACCCATTCGCATTTTCCAGCGATTTTATAATTAAAATATTTCCCAGAAATTCATTTAATTTATTAAAAATAGCAAAATACTCAGAAAAATTCCAGAAAAATTCTGGAAAATATTTTGGAACATTTTGGACTCAAATAAAATATTTCCAATAAAATTTTATTTGCAAAATTAAATTCTTTAATTATTTCAAAATGGAATAAATTCAAATAAATTCCAAATAAATCCAAATAAATTCCAGAAAATTCCAAAAATTCACCAAAGTGCCAAATCACACATGAATTTAAGAAAAGCAAAATTTTGGGGTGTTACAGTTCCTAGCGAACTTAATACTATTGGATACTAAGGGTATAGAAGTAATCCTTGGAATGGATTGGTTAACCAAGTACAAGGGTCAGATAGATTGTGCTAGTAGAGCTATCTCCCTTACCAGCCCTGAGGGAATTAGAATGGAGTTCTTGTATAATCTTTCCTCTAAGGGGGTAGTACCCTGAACCGTCTGAAGGGGACGTCTTTGGAAAGTGTGCCGATAGTCAATGAGTACCCGGATGTGTTTCCAGAAGACTTGCCTGGTATGCCACCAGACCGGGATGTCGAGTTTGTGATTGAACTTGTACCTGGTACGGCTCCAATCTCAAAGAGACCTTACCGGCTACCTTCCAATGAGTTGGTAGAGATGAAGAAGCAGATTGAAGAGTTACAAGAGAAATGATTCATCAGGCCCAGTTCGTCGCCCTGGGGATCGCCCGTGATCTTCGTCACAAAGAAGGATGGTAGTCTGAGGATGTGCATAGACTACATATCGTTGAGTGAGGTCACAATAAAGAACAAGTATCCGTTACCTCGGATAGATGACTTATTTGACCAGCTGAAAAGAGCCCAAGTTTTCTCCAAAATAGATTTGAGATCAGGATATCATCAGCTGAAGATAAGGAAAGAAGATATTCCGAAGACAGCCTTCACTACCAGATATGGACTGTACGAGTTTACAGTAATGTCCTTCGGATTAACCAATGCCCCTTCCTATTTCATGAACTTGATGAATAAGGTATTCATGGAGTATTTAGACAAGTTTATTGTAGTCTTTATCGACGACATCCTTGTCTATTCCAAGAGCAGAAAAGAGCATGAAGACCATCTGAGGATAGTCTTGGAAACGTTAAGGGAACATCAGCTTTATGCTAAGTTTAGTAAGTGTGATTTTTGGTTGAAAGAAGTTTCTTTCTTGGGTCATATCATTTCTGCTGAAGGAGTAGCGGTGGATCCAGCGAAAGTGAGAGATGTTCTGGATTGGAAGCAGCCCAAGTCAGTCCCGGACATCATAAGTTTTCTTGGATTAACATGTTACTATCGGCGATTCATTGAGGGTTTCTCGAAGATAGCTAGACCTCTCACCCAGCTGTTGAAGAAAGAGAAGAAGTTTGAATGGATTAAATCTTGTGAGCAGAGTTTTCAGGAGTGGAAAAAGAGATTAACTTCAGCCCCAGTTCTTATTCTGCCTGATATCCATAAGGATTTCGAAGTGTACTGCGATGCGTCAAAGCAAGGTATTGGATGTGTTTTGATGCAAGAAGGAAAAGTTATAGCCTATGCTTCAAGACAACTGCGACCTCATGAAGAAAACTACTCAACTCATGACTTGGAGTTAGCCGCAGTTGTGCATGCACTCAAGATTTGGAGACATTACCTGATCGGCAATAGATGTGAGATCTATACGGATCATAAGAGTTTGAAGTATATCTTCACCCAGTCCGATCTCAATTTGAGGCAAAGAAGGTGGTTAGAGTTGGTGAAAGACTATAATGTTGGAATCCATTATCACCCCGGGAAAGCTAATGTTGTTGCTGATGCTTTGAGTAGGAAGGGTTACTGCAACAACGTTATGGTACAGGAAAGCCAACCAGCTCTTCGTGAAGAATTCCAACGTCTTAACTTGGAATTGGTGAATGAAGGTTGCATTTTAATGTTGAAGTAAAATCAACCTTGGAAGATCAGATTAGAGAGGCTCATAAGAATGATAAGGGTATTGCAGACCTAAAAGATGGCTTGAAGAAAGGAAAATACCCAGGATTTTCGAAAGATGAAAATGGTACAGTTTGGTTCGGGAAAAGAATAGTCGTCCCCAACCAAGAAGAAATCAAGGATGTGGTCTTGAAAGAGGCTCATGATTCAGTATATTCCGTTCATCCGGGAGGTACCAAGATGTATGCGGATTTGAAAGAAAAATATTGGTGGTCCAATATGAAGAAAGAAGTGGCTGAATTTGTAGCTCGGTGTGATGTTTGTTAGTTGGTGAAAGCAGAGCATCAAAGGCCAGCCAGTCTATTGCGGCCTTTACAAGTTCCTGTCTGGAAATGGGAAGAAATTGGAATGGATTTTATTACGGGATTACCCAAAACCAAATCTGGGTATGACTCTATCTGGGTCATTGTGGACAGATTAACTAAAGTGGCGCATTTCATTCCTGTAAAGACGACTTATTCGGGTGATAAGCTTGCAAAGTTGTATATGGCCAAGATTGTCTGTTTGCATGGTGTGCCGAAAAAGATCGTGTCCGATCGAGGATCTCAGTTTACCTCGAGGTTTTGGCAGAAATTGCATGAGGTTTTGGGCACGAATTTGAACTTCAGTACTGCTTATCATCCCCAAACAGATGGCCAGACCGAAAGAATAAATCAGATCCTAGAAAATATGTTGAGAGCTTGTGCTCTAACATACAAAGGTTCGTGGGATCAGAATTTGCCCTATGCTGAGTTTTCGTATAATAACAGTTATCAAGCCAGTCTGAAGATGGCACCATTTGAAACTCTGTACGGAAGGAAATGTAGAACTCCCTTGTATTGGAAAGAAACCGATGGTGGACAAATCCTTGGATCTGATATTCTGAAAGAAGCTGAAGAGCAAGTTCGGTAGATCCGCGTAAATCTAAACACCGCCCAGTCAAGGTAGAAAAGTTATGCAGATAATCGTCGCCGAGAGTTAAGCTTTTCACCTGGTGATCATGTGTATCTGAAAGTTTCACCTCTGAAGGGTATGCGCCGATTCAGAGTTAGTGGGAAGTTAGCGCCCCACTACATTGGACCATCCCCAGTGGTTGCCCGAAGAGAAGTGGCGTATAAGTTGGAGCTACCTCCCCAGCTGTCCGGAGTACATGATGTCTTTCATGTGTCTCAGTTGAAGAAATGTCTCAGAGTACCCGAGCATCAGATGCCTTTTGAGGAGATGGAATTGAAAGAAGACCTATCCTATCCGGAGTATCCAGTCAAAATTTTGGATAAAGTTGAGCGCCGAACCCGAAGTCGTGTGATAAAATTCTGCATAGTTCAATGGAGTAATCATTCGGAGAAGGAAGCTACCTGGGAGCGAGAATAAGATCTTCGAGCAGAGTTTCCCGATCTCTTTCTTTCTCTGTCCGAATCTCGGGGACGATATTCTCTCTAAGGGGGGTAGGTTTGTAACATCCTCAGTTTCGCTTTCTGGGAAAAATCTAATTTAAATTAATTAAATTCAAAAATTAGAGTTTCCTTGGTGTTTATGTTAACTTGGCATCCCTTCCCATCCAAAATCAGGATTCAATTCCCTTCCGTTTGAAAAATCGAATTTTTCGGTTCCCGCCGGTACCCGAAATTCCACCCGAGTCCAAACATGCTCCAAAAATCCTGAAATCACATCAATTAGGTCCTAAATATTCCAAAATGATTTTTGGAATGATTCCCCGGATTTTTGGAACCCCGCCCCTATTTTATCTCGCCCAGCTTTTGTTTAATGCCTACTACTCGCTCCAGAATATTCAAATTCACAAATTTCATCCAAATTCCGCGAAACCAATTTTATTGGGTTCCAAATATTCCAAAATGGTTCTAGGAATTTTTCTGGAATTTTTAGACCATTTTGCTAATTTTTCTCTAGGGTGGTTCTTTCGCGTAAACCCCGGCCACTCACGAGCTGCCACGTGTCACGCACTGTTCATCATCTTCCACCTCCTGCCATTGGAAAGACCAGAGAAGCTCCAAGCCTTCCCATACTTGAGCTCATGGATTCAATCAACCATAACTTCCATAATAATGGTCCAAATTGCGAACGGCCGGATCCGTTGGAAGCACAACGATGATAACTTTCCGTTCCCCACCATCAATAGCCCGGGATCTCGCCGGAATTTGAACAATCGGCCAAAAACCAAAATGCGCTTTAATGATCATAACTCGGCCGTTTCTTCATCAAATCGTGCACTACCACCTCCCATATCTCCGTGTTGACATCCTCTTCCCGGTGGTAGCACTCACTCATAGCCTCTCCACCTCGTTCATCCGGTAGATCGAGAAAATCGGCGCCGGGTTACTATTTTCGGGTGTTCTTCGTGTTTATCCTTGTTCCTCCCTCTCCGGCGGGTCAATTCTCATTCCGGTTGTTTCCTTGTGATCGTGTGAGAGTCTAGTTTCTAATTCATCCATCAATTTTAGGTTCCATCAAGAATTGAAGACGAATTTCGAGTTTTTGTCACTTCGGCCGGAGCTCCGTTTTTCACCAAATTCGTCGTCTCCGGTGAGAATTGATTCAATTCCTTAATTCTATATGTTCTTTAGGATGTCCTCTAGATGATCCATCAATTTGTTTTGCAATATTACATGTTAATTGTTGCAAAAAATTTGGATTTTTGTGCACTTTTGGGGTTCTCTGTTTCTTGCCGTGCTTGCGTATCTGCATGCCGCCGTCGCCGCCCCGCCGGCCGGCGACCACCCCCCGCCACCCGGTTCGCTCAACGCCGCCCGTCGCCGGCGAGGCCCGCAGCCAGCGTCGTCTGCCGCCGCCGCCGCGTGCCACTCGTGGCGCCGCCACTTTCAGCGGCGGCTTCGACGGCCGACTCGCGCCCGGCTCCACCATGCATCGCCGTCGCCTCGCCCCTCGGCCAGCCCCGCCACCGCTTGGCGCCGGCCAGTGCAGCCAGGCCGCCCCGCCCGCTTGCCGCCACGCGCTGCCGCTGTCTGCCGTCGCCTGCCGCCGCTCCCTGGTCGCTCGCCCGCCCGCGCCGTGCCCTCCCTTGGCCGGCCCCCATGGAGCTTTGCTCCCCTGTTTTTCATGGCCATGGGAGCTATGAGGAAGAAGGCTTGAGTGGATGACACTAGGGCCCCACTTGCAAGTGACTAGCCCATTCAAGAAAATCAAAAAATTCAGCCCAAGGAATATTCAGAACAATATTCCTTTGTTTTCTTATTTTCCAGATTTTCGAACTTCGGAAGCTCATATCTTTTCCGTCCGAACTCCGATTGACTCCGTTCAAATTCCTAAATTCATATAAAATCAAGACCTACTTGCCAGTACTACTTTTATAATTTTTGGATTTTATTTATTTTTTTGTATTTATTTGTTCTCATTTTGCGCATAGCCGAGGAGCCGTCCGAGTGCGCCGCCGCCGCCGGACTTCAAGCGTTCGACGATCTCGCTGCGACCAAAGGCAAGTCTCCTTGACGCATGTTGAACCGATGTTTATAAATGTGTTTTTAAATGTTTTATAAACTTGCATGCTATGTTTATCATCTTATGTCAAATATAAGTGAATAGTTACTCCGATTTGTGAATACCTCCTTTGTTATTGACATTCATGTTTACTTGTAACCCTAGGACATTTGATATGCCATGTTTACCTTATATGGTGACATTTGTTGAATAGTACGGTAGATTTGCTTAGGACCAATATTGATGAAAATGACCAATGGGTGGGATTATTCAAAATGATGATTCAAAGTGTGATTTGGAAATGATTATATAGATTTTGGTACTGTGTTTATAAAATAAAAAGAAAAGGAAAAATGGTTTGGACTTAGGCGGAATGGAATGTCGGGTGGGTGCGGATAGAGCACTAGTTGCATTGTGCAAGTGCCGCCCCAAGTCAATTAAGGACCGACGCTTATGATTGTCCATTCTAAGCATAACCGTACTACCACATGTCTATAATGGTACGACCTAGCTAAATAATTTGTAGAAACCTAACTTAGACTCATCAAATGGTGGAATGTGAGTGCCGGATAGAGGCAAAGCTGTTTTTCTCACACGGCGCAAGAGGGGGCTTCTGTACTAGGTGGATAGAACCCTAACAGCGGTGAAACCTCAGCGAGTGGGTCGGGTTAGGCGTATACATTGTAAAGGCCTTGTCATGATCTCTCTGCCGACACACCAAAGGAAGTGTGTTAATTGCATGGCATCAAGAGTTAATCATGTCTTGTGGGTAAAGTTGTACATCTCTGCAGAGTTAAAACTATTCGAATAGCCGTGCCTACGGTCAAGGGCAAAGCAAATAATGCTTTCATATTGGTAGACTTTCGTTTTGGTTTTAAACTTAAAATGGTGCTTTGTTTTGGGATTCGGAAGTTGTTAGAACTCTCGGATGTTTAATGGCGGATTGAGCCAACAAGGTGGAAAGAACCTGTTTTATGCCTTGACGGAAAGAGTCATTTGTGATTAAACTTAATCCTTTAAAAGTTGGCGGTTAGAGCCTTTATACTGGTGATGGTGGATAGAACCTTCACTGCATTATTACATAATTCAATTGTTAAAAAGAATTGCTAAAATATGCTTTATGAAACTTATTAGCAATTACAGTTTAATGAAATTTTGCTTTGTGCAAAAGAACCCTATTCAGTTTCCTTTGGAAAGCCCCACATATACATATTTTCCCCGACTTGCTGAGTACTTTTGTACTGACGTGCTACACCTCTTGTCATCATCAGAGAACTACTAGGACGCAGCTGAAGAAGGTGAGTTCTACACCGAAGACTTCGTGGAAGATTGCCAAATAGCTAGTCGCGTGTCTTGTCGTCGCCTGTGGTGTTTTTGGTGTTCGCTTGTTGTTGCTTTTGCTTCCACGGTCGTGTCTCCGGTCTTGTGACCGAGTATTACAATAAGTGGCCATGTAGCCCATACTTTATTATTTATGCTATAATTTCGTTATGTTCGGTAATGACGTATCACTGTTGACTGTGTGTACTAGCTACTGATCTGGGACTAGTACAGAAATACACAGGAGATTTCGGATAGCTGATCCGGGGTCTCACAATCGGAAGGAGGAGCCTGATTTTGCGTGACAAGCTAGGCTGCGCAGCTTCACTTCACTGTTTGCGTCTCAATTCTGGCATTCCCGTTTCGAACA
Organism: Rhipidocladum racemiflorum; assembly: GCA_036346355.1. NCBI lineage: Eukaryota > Viridiplantae > Streptophyta > Magnoliopsida > Poales > Poaceae > Rhipidocladum > Rhipidocladum racemiflorum. Next base: position 27,570,839 of record CM070589.1, read on the forward strand.
GGAAATGTAAGTATCCAGTGCCGATTAAGAGGAGGCACATAGGAGCTAATTAAGGCTAAGGCTAGTAAAAAAGCTCGTTAGCAAATTAAAATTGCTTCGATTACAATAGTTAAATTGAAATGAGTCTATTTCGAGAAGAAAAAAAAGTTAACGAGACTCGGCTTGATAGTAACTGGTTAGTTCGAATTTAAAATAATACTTTAAATGATAATTAAAATGATTTTATGTTCAACTATGTAAATTTTGAAAGAAACTCGATAGCCAGCACTAGCGAAGGCCAGGGTGGCCATGACACCGAAATATTTTCAGCCGTCCGATCAGAATTGAATGGATAGGATCAGCTGAGTGTGAGAATTGCCCTAGCTAAAAACACGAGTCCACGGTCCTTCTCTCCAACCTGATCCTGCCTCTCTGGTTCTCTCCTCTCCCTCGTCTCCTCTCACCGGCGCGTGTGGTGTCGGGGCTATAGTTTTAACTAGAAACTTTAGTCATTTCATGTACATTTCTAGCTTTAGACATTACAAAATTTGAAGCTTCATTAGTACCTGCGATGCTTGTTCATTCACCTAAACTCAAGCTCCAGATCATAGCCATGTTATTCAGTGCTGACATTTTTTGCTTTCCTTTGTGCAACAAGGGTTACATCTTGTCAGGTAACGAAGGGCATGACATCTATATGTTTGAAAGAATCAAAGAAGTATATCTAATTGAAGCGTAGGTTTTGTTCTGTTTTGTTTGTGAATACTATTTGCTGAGTGTCTGTTTATGAAGGAAGATAGCTTATTTATTGAGAAATTTTACGGTGGATCAAGGTTCCAAATCTCGTTTTGACTCAAATCCCGGACCTTCCCGAAATCCGAAATTTCGGCGAGATTCGGAAATTTCGGACGAATTGCAAAAACAGATTTTCAAATCCGGTTTTTATTCTACCAAGAAATCCGAGATTATACTTATAGTATAAAATGTGTAGTAGAAATCACATCTAACCGTTGATTTGTTAAAGATGTTTCTATTACTTTACTACTAGGTGTAATATAAGTAAACTCTGGTTAATCTGATCCGTTGGATCGAAAAGAATGAACGGTTCATATTCAATTTTGTGTACCGTAAAAGAGCTCTATTTATTACTTACATGGGTGCCCACCAGAGGAGTCCTTGCAAAAGATTGAAAGATATTTTTTTGTGAGTTCAACAAATTGTCTGTTCAGAGAAAATTACATCTATTATTTGAGCTCTAATAGCTTCGCTCTGTTTCATAAAAAAGAAATGTTGCATTTTCTGAGATCGCACAATTTCTTTCATGGTTTCATAGCTGGACAAATTGCTGCAGATTTGTACTCCTATCCAAATATATTATGTTTAATATGCTATTTGGTTTGATTAGGAAGGGATGTTCAAAGCAGGGCTGCTAAATAGGAATAGTTCATGCACAAAGGCCACAACTTTATTGTGTCAAAAACTTTGTCAAATACGTTACAAGCATTGAAACATCAGCACCTGCTGCTCTTTTTCTTAATCAGGCGAACATAGATATGGCAATCAAAATGTCAGATAGTTTTTTTGGTTCTCAGGCAAAGGCCACAACTTTCTTATGTAAAACACTTTGTCGAGTACGATTGCAAGCATTGAAACATCAACAGCAGCTGCTCTTTATTCTTAAGCAGGAGAACATGGAAGTGGGAATCAAAATGTCAGATAGTTTTTTAGGTCTCATATAACATGAGACCATTAGATGTAAACATAGTTACCAGATTCACTCTAAACCCTCATGAATCGCGAACCAGATTCATTGAATCCAAATCGATTTAGGGTACGGGGTTCATGTTCACAGTAGAAGTTGAAATAAAAAGTGACGAACCATGAATCCGAATGCTGTACTACAACTCGGACGAACCACTATCTCGAAAAAAAAAAGATGGAGATGTACCATGTGATGTTCGTTGGGGGAAGTCTAACCACCTTTTGCTTCTAGCTGTGAGACCATCCCTTTTATGCTACAGAGCAACATAAAAGACAGATTCTATAGTGCATTCTGTGCTAGTCCCATGATCAGTAGCTAGCACGTACCAACACAATTTGAGATCACAGCCATACAAAAGTTTACAAGTTTTATTGCAGCAGAAGTTTTTAATTTACATGACCTTAAACAAAAGTACTAAAAGCATAATAGTAGCGAAACTTCATCTTGCAGTGTGCCGGCTAGACCCATAACCGCACAGAATACTGACAAGGTGATCTTAGAAACAGTCATCACCATACAATACGAGTTCATCATTAGCATTGTCATCGACAAGATATTCTACTTCTTCACCTAAAAACCACATTTGAGCAAGATGAGTATAAAAATGCACTCACAAGACTTTTACAAATCCTAATTATATGCAAGCTGAATGAATAGTGGGTTTCTACGATTGAATTGCATAAAGCTAAAATTGAACTGTAGTACTGAATGATAATTGAAAGCATAAATGAAATTAAGATAGTTTGACAAATAATTTAAATTAACAAGTAAATAAATGAAATATAAAGCAACAATTCACTCACGTTCCTTTGTGAACGAGAAGCGATAAATTACTAACAGCACTTCGTGAGCAATAAAATCCATTATACCAAATTCCAAGAATGTATTCAAATGAGTTTAATCAAAATTTTAATCACATGTTCCTTTTTGATAAAACTAAATCATCTAACTAGTGTCAGTTCTCCAAGTTATCCATAACCGTGGATACGGCTAATCGATTAGTTTCAAACTTTGCAGAGTTGTACAGCTTTACCCATAAGGAATGATCGTCTCTTTGTGCAAAGCTTAATTAACATACTTCCTTTGGTGTGCCGCAAAGAGATCATACATAACCGTTACATTATTCAATTCCAACTTTGCACCAGCCCGGTGACATTAAACCCTTGTTATGATACAAGATTTCGCGTTACGGTTTTGGATCTAATATCAACCGTTGGATCTAGATCCAACGCACTAGATTGAGCCACGTAGCCCGTAACTGCACCGTGCTAGGATTAGATCTCTGCTGTTAGATCTAGATCGTATGGTTAGATTCGATCCACGTCGTAGCGTTAGATGCAATCCCATCCATTCGATCAAGATCGAACGGCGTAGATCGTGCCGCATGTCGCACGCCGGGACATGCCACGTCACCTCCAAGACGCGAAGAAAAACCGATCGGATCTCGACCATCCGATCTAAATCGTATGGTCCAGATCAACCGCATTTAATCCAAACGCGTGAAATTAGATCTGATCCGGACCGTCGGATTTCAAATTGACGGCCCAGATCGTGCCACGTGTCCGGTAGCCGAACTGACGCGGTCCACGCAGGCGCGCCCGGTCGCCGCTGATGTCACGCGTGACGTCATGGTGAGCCTCGCGTGTCAGCTGCTCAGCCCACCGTGCGGTGACGTCATTCGTGACGTCACACTGACGTCACGGTGGGGCCCGCATGTCAGAGCAGATCGGCCGAGCACGATGACGCCAGCAATGACATCATCTGAGTGGGTCCCACGTGTCAGCGACACGTGTACCCGTGGACCGGGTCCACGGTGGACCGAAACCGAAACGTGGACCGAGTCCATGGACCGGATGATGCAATGCTGACGTCATAATTCGATTTTCCTTTAGAAAAATAATTCGATGGAAATTCAAATTCCTCGCTGACGTCATAATTGGATTTTTCAATAGAAAAATAAATGAATTAATTTGGTTTATTCTTTTATTTGATTTTTTAAACTTCAAATGCTTACAACTTTTGCGTTTTAACTCCGATTTGGGTGATTCCAATTTTTAAATTTTTATAAAATCGAGCTCTACCTAGTGGTGAATTTTATTTAATTTTTGGACATAAATTTTCCTATGTTCATATTTAATTAATTGATTTTTCAAACCTTAAACGGTTATAACTTTTGCGTTTTAACTCCGATTTGGATGATTCAAATTTCTAAAAATTTATAAAATTATGCTCTTTCTGTTTATGAATTTTATTTGAATTATTAGACATTTTTGTCTACTTTTTAATTATGTATTGCTATTTGCACGCATTACGAGTAGACGTGGAAGTACCCGAAGGCTTCGAAGGTGAAGTTTTGACCCAGGAGCCAGCTCAAGACCAAGAATAAGTATTTTTTGAAGGCAACTTATGCTTTGATCATATTGTTCCCACTTTCAAAAATTATTTTGATTCAATTTATTGCATGCTAATTTATTTAGAAAATGCTTTAATTATTTCTGGGAATTAGTTAAATGCCAATTTTGCTGTATGATACCTTGACATAAATAATTGTATGCCATGAACTCTTTGTCACCCTAGTTGTGGATTATTTAGTTGGACATCATTAAATTGCCAACATGGGTAATTAGACCTCTATAGAACAATGCTTAGCCCTGCCACGTAGTCATGACATGATTTCGATAATCAAATATTAATGTTGACTTAATAAGATATGAAACATGATTTGAAAAAGTGTCATGTGTTATTAATGATGACGTTGATGGCACGTGGTGCATGGTAATCAATTGGGGTTTGATAAAATGTTTTAAACTGGGGCAAGTGGCAAGTCTGATCGGGTGGGCCAGAATTGGTATCGGGAAAGTCATTTTGGTTCTTCGGGTAGTCTTGCCCTAGTCAGTTAAGGACTTAACCTTGCAAGCCTTTGAACTGAGTCATTCATACAACCAGAAGTCTGGAGTGGGACAGACCTAGCTGATTAATTTGTTGATTCTAAACTTTAGTACTATTGTGGTTGTGTGAGGCCCGGGTAGTGGTAACCACTCCTCGCACGAGTTGGCTCACATGGCACAAGAGGGGGGCCCTGGATGTGGTAACCAGTCCCACCAGTGTTCAAACCTCAATGAGTAGTACTGGGTTTAGATAGGCATTGGAAAGGCTTTGTTACGGACACTGGCCTTTGTGGTGTTTGACTGTATCCTATGGATAAAGTGTATAACCTTTGCAGAGTGTAAAATCTATTCGAATAGCCAGGTCCGCGGCATTGGACATTGCTCGGGAATTACAGTCAAGGGTTAGGCTTCATGAAAATGAACTTGGCTTATGGATACGTGGGTTGGAAATGATAAACTTGCTTTAGGCTGATAAATGCTTTACTTGAGGAATTGTTTATGAAGTTATTATTGCTATTACGGTTTTTACTGCTTTGCAATCTATTACTGTATTTACACATGCCACATTACTGCAAATGAACCTGTTAGTCTATCCTTTGTAATAAGCCATGCATGTAGAGTATTAGCTTGCATTCTGTGCATGACTTGTTAAGTACCAAGTACTCACCCCTTGCAACAACACAACACCAGTTGAAGAGGAAGCGACGCCAGCATTGGAGGAGTACCAGGAGGAGCCGTCTAACTAGGGAGCGAGCCCAGTCAGTTGCCTGTGGTATATTCGATGGCGCCACGTTATTGATGTTTATTTTTTGCTGTTGTTATCTCTTTTAATAAGTCTTCGCCCTGCGAAGCGTACCCTTGTAACTTGACCATAAGGTCGAGCAACCAGTTTGATTAATTAATTAAAGTACCTTATTAATTTGCTGAGTATGATTGTGATATGTACTGATGTTGAGACTGTGTGCACTAGCGTGATCCTGGACTAGTACTGAATACACAAAGGGTCCGGATTTGCATATTCGGGTCCCGACATTGATGTAGTGGATCGTTCTCGGCGTGGATCGTCCTCGCCGCCAATCGTATTCTCTATGCCGTAGTAGCAGCAGCGTCACCACAGCAGTCCACACGTCCGGGGATGGAACACCGTGCATCGGCGTGCAAGCACCGTGTCGCTCGGCAGGGCAACGAGAGGTGGAGGCTAAGGTTCTAGACGAAAGAGATGTATGACGCCCACCCTTCTCCTCTCCTTATATAGCCACGCGACGAAACCCTAAGCCAGGGCCCATTAGCGCGTTAAGCCCACGAGGTCCATTAATTACGTATCCAATCCGAATTAATGCGTCCCAGCTCGTTAAGTGTGTGACCCTATAGGTTGATGCGCATTTGGACACAGATTCGGAAAACCCTTTTCTAATCCAATAGTTGGTAGCGACTCCATGCAGAGCATGCCAACTCCCAAACGCATATGATCAAAATACTGATGTAATAATCCCTTTGCCAAACTATATGAAAATCAAACTCAAGGCGAGAAGCATGTCATCCTTTGACAGTTCAATCCATTTGTAACACCCCAAAATTTTTGCTTTTATTGAATTCATGTGTGATTTGGCACTTTGGTGAATTTTTGGAATTTTCTGGAATTTATTTGGATTTATTTGGAATTTATTTGAATTTATTCCATTTTGAAATAATTAAAGAATTTAATTTTGCAAATAAAATTTTGTTGGAAATATTTTATTTGAGTCCAAAATGATCCAAAATATTTTCCAGAATTTTTAGAATTTTTCTCGAAGTCATTTGCTATTTTTAATGAATTAAATGAATTCTTGGGAATTATTTTAAATATTAAATCATTGGAAATCCAACTCGGGTCGAGTATCGTTCATCCGATCGAAAGTCGGAACCCGAGTCGGACTCGAGTCCACCCGAGCCGATTGACTCGATCAAACCAAATTTCAAAACCCTAATCAATCCCAACCGTTGGATCAAGATTCAACTACCGAGATCCGCCAGCATCTGCTCGAGCCGTGATCCGCCCAGATCCGATCAAGCGCCAGGCGATCGTGGCCGTTGATCGTGCCACGTGGGCGGCCGAGCGTCATCGTCTCCGCCGAGTCCGAGCCGGACTCCGCCGCCGCCGCCACCGTAGAATTAGGTTTCCGTCCTCGCACGACGCCGAGGCTATTTAAAGCCCTGGTCACGCCCGAGGTTGCCCTCATCCTTGCGCACCCGTTTCCCGAGCCATCTCGCCTGAAGCCGCTGCCGCTTGTTCGTATGCGAGCTCGCCAGAGTTGAGCGCCACTCCGCCGCGGTTTTGCTCGATTCGCCGCCGTCCGTCGTCTTCCGCCGAAGGAGCCCAGATCCGGAATCCGTGGACGCAGACGCACCGAAGGAGGACTCATCTCGCCGAGCAACCCCGAACGCCATCGGGCTCGTCGTCGTTCGTCTCCGGTGGCTCGCAGCACCGCGTCGCCATCACCCTCGCGAAGCTCGTGGACCGTCCGATCTTGATCGTGCGGTTGAGGTGAGTTCACGTGTTCCAAACCGGTTAGATGCGGACCGTTGGATCAAGATCCAACGGTTCACAATCGCCACGTCTTGTAGTAGTGATTATTATAGGATTAGATCGGGACCGTCCGATCTAGATCGAGCGGCCCACGATCATCGAGTAGATTCAACGCGTTAACCCTGGATCTAATCGCGACCGCTGAATTTCAAATCAACGGTGGGATTGCGCCACGTGTCGGGAAGCTCACCGTCGCGTCGCGATCGGCCCACGCCGCAGCGTCGCGTGTGGCCCGACACGCCGGCCCGCGTGTCGAGGGCCGCATGTCGCTGGCTAATCCAGCCAGCGCCGACGTCACCCATGACGTCACGGTGGGTCCCACATGTCGCCGACCGTGGCCGAGTCCCGTGACGTCGCCGATGACGTCACCCGAGTGAGCCCACATGTCGGGCCGACACGTGAGTCGTGGACCGAGTCCACTGTAGACCCGAGCGTAGCGTGGACCAAGTCCATGGACCGGTGACGTCGCCACCAACCAATCGAGGCTGCCACGTGTCCATGCTGACGCAATAATTAATTTCCGAAAAAGAAAATGATTTATTAATTCGAAATAATGATTTCAGATTTTGTTTCAAACTTCAAACGCTTATAACTTTTGCGTTTCAACTCCGATTTGAGTGATTCAAATTTCTAAATTTGTATAAAATTCGGATCTACTCAAATATGAATTTTATTTAATTTTTGGACTAAAGTTTTTCTCTGTAATATTATTTAATTGATTATTTAAACTTTAATAAATCGTAACTTTTGCGTTTTAACTCCGAATTTGACGATTCCAGCTTCTAAAAATCCATAAAATTATGTTCTCTCTGTTTATGGATTTTATTTGGAGTTTTGGGATGTTTTTGCCTATTGTTTATTTGTGTATTGCTATTTGCACGCTTTACGAGTAGACGTTGAAGTGCCGGAAGGATTCGAAGGAGAAGTGTTGACTCAGGATCCAACTCAAGACCAAGAGCAAGTACTTTTTGAAGGCAAGTTGTGCTTTGACCATGTTGATCCTATTTCGAAATCTATTTTGATTTAAACTATTGCATGCTAGTTCAATTAGAAAAATACTTTGTTTAAACATGGGGGTTAGATAAGTACCAATTTGCTGTATGACACCTTGATTATTTAAGTATGTGCCATGACCCTTGTCACCCTAGTTGTGGATTACTAGTTGGACATTATTAAATTGCCAACATGGGTTTAGACCGTTGTAGTATCTGCTTAGACACACTTACGTGCTCATAACATGATTTTGGACAATCAAATGTTAATATTGACTTAATGATATATTGAACCTGTTTTGGAAAGGTATCATGTGATGTTGATGGCACATGGTGCATGGTAATCAAGCGGGGTTTGATAAACGATTTCGGCCAGGGGCATGTGGCAAAGAGTAATCAGTGGGCCGATTGTGGCATCGGGAGTGTTGTTTTGGTTCTTGGGTAGTCTTGCCTGGTCACTCTAAGGACTTAACCTTGCAAGCCTTTGAACTGGTCATACTTGCAACCACATGGCTGGAATGGGACGGCCCTAGTTGACTAAGTCGCTAAGGACTCACTTGTGGAGCCTCAGGGTGTCAATTACACCGTTTGTGTGATTGTACGGGGGAGCGTATCGTGGCTGTGGCCAGATACCCATCTAACGGTGTGTTGGTCCCATACTTCGCCTTGGCTAAGGGAAGGGATGGTGTAGAGCACGAACCGGAGAGGACCACCTGTGTTGTTTGAGGCTTCCGAAAGGCTTTGTTACTGAACTCGCCTTTGTGGTGTTTGACTCAGATCTTGTGGGTAAAGTGCATAACCTCTGCAGAGTGTAGAATCTATTTAAATAGCCGAGTCCACGGCATCGACAATGCTCGGGATTACAAATAAGGGTTAGATTTTCTCAAAAATAACTTTGGTTTGAAAAGGTGGGTTGGTTTAATAATGAAGATGATGGAAATGTGGTTTAGGATGGGGAAAATGTTTATTAAACTTCTTGAAAAGTTATTTATGCTTTACTTATTTCTACTGCTTTCGAATCTACTTATATTACTTTTCAAATGCTGTTTACTGCAAATATACCTTGAGCTATTCCTTTGTACCAAGCCATGCATATAGTATATTAGCTTGCATTCTGTGCATGACTTGCGAGTACCAAGTACTCACCCTTGCCTCAACACAACATCAGTTGAAGAGGAAACTACGCCCGACTTTGGAGGAGGAACTCGGGAGGATCCGTCTACTTAGGGAAGCGAGCCCAGTCAGTTGCCTGTGGTATACTGGATGGCGCCACGAAGTTATTTGATTTTCCGCTGCTATTATTTTTCTCTGAATAAGTTTCGCCTTGCGAGGCATACATTTGTAACTTGACCCTAAGGTCGAGTAACCAGTTTGGTTATTTAAATAAAGTACTTTATTGGTATCGAGTGGTATGATTGTGATATTTACCGATGTTAAGACTGTGTGCACTAGCGCGTTCCTGGACTAGTGCTGAATACACAGAGGGTCCGGATTTGCAAATTCGGGGTCCCGACACCATCTCTCGTATCCGTTATATATTAATAAGTTGTGATTGACTTCTCAATCACGACATGGCCATGCACTTCCTTAATCATATCACACGAGTGGCCTAGACATATATCTCCGTTACATTGGAGTGGAAAATTCCATCTTGACTGCTTACTTCCCTTTTCATGTTTCATAGTAAACATGAAAGCTACTTTTATAACTATCGGGTTAGGAAATAGTGTTTGGTAACCCCAAGGTAAACTATTACATATGTAGGTATTGTGACAATCTCAGGTCTAAGGATCATACATCTACTATGTATGTGATACACTAATGACACACATGAATGTAACATTCTCGTAGTGTCTCATTGTGGGTCTATCTAACACATGTTTTTCAACATGTGTTCACAATGTATTGATGATATCTCCATATCCCATGATCTATGAAACATGATCATCGATCAGTACATGTGCTGATCTATTCATCATTGTCCACTACGATGATATCCGATCAAAGATACTTACAGAATTATATCAATGAGAAGAGAATTTCATAAGCAAGTCACATACTTACTAATCAATATAATGATATACATTCATTAGACCAATAATGATGCATCCCTCCCGGGTGCGCACCGTGCCCTTCGCGGCCCAGCTGTATGGCGCACGTGCCTCGCCCGGCGAGCGAACTACCCAATTGGCCAAGGGGTGTGGGCCTTGGACCACGAGAGAAATATACATCTTGGCTGCCATAGCCAGGCCATAAGAGTCCCATGTGGCCCCCAAAAGACTAGCCTGATGAGGGGAGGGTTACTCTCCCTTTTAAGGTGGTATTCTCTCCCCTCCACAAGCAAGGTGGTACTATCATTCTCACCCTCTTGTTTTGGGACCTAGCTTTGATACCAACTGATGCATCCCTCCCGGGTGCGCACCATGCCCTTCGAGGCCCAGCCGTATGGCGCACGTGCCTCGCCTGGTGAGAGGACTGCCCAACTGGCCCAGGGGTGTGGGCCTTGGACCACGAGAGAAATACACATCTTGGCTGCCATAGCCAAGCCATAAGAGTCCCATGTGGCCCCCAAAAGACTAGCCTGATGAGGGGAGGGTTGCTCTCCCTTTTAAGGTGGTATTCTCTCCCCTCCACAAGCAAGATGGTACTATCAAATAATCATATTATTATTCATAAACATAGTCATGTTACAATCATCTATATGACTATCTCAAGAGCATAACAATAACAAAAGAAAATCCCACCTTTAGTTGAATTTCCGAGTGAATATCTTGCCTTGACGTCGAGAATCTATTATATATTAAAAGCTCATGAGAGTCATTAAGAAAAAAGAAAAATAGACTAACAATTCTCACATAAAAGCAAAACTTCTAGCCCTTAATCTGGGCGAACCCAGATTATAACAGCTTTAAATTCTCATAATAAAGTAAAACATCTCGCGCTTAATTTGGACGGACCTAGATTATATCGGTTTAGATTAAAAGAGAGAGTCCAAGGATCTCCACCATCGGATGTCATTATTTAAAAGAAAATATCTAACCGTCTACCTAGCGGATCCAAGTTATAACTGCTTAGATTAAAAAAAAGAGTCCAATGATCTCATATAATCTATATAGATATTAGAGTTATATAAAAAATACACAATTATAGAAAATATAGTTATATATCAAAGATAATCGTATCATAATATCTAACCGCGTAGTTGCGTGGATAAATTTACTAGTTTAAACTAAAAACTTAGCCCATCTGCATAAATGAGTTAGGATTTGGACCCAACCAAACAAGATCTTGACGTAAAATACTTAATATCTTATTTACGTTAGAGTATTAGGATCGTGTTGCAAATAATCAATCACTAGGTAGGATTGCGCGTTACACCGCGCCGTATTTTTTGATGGAATGTTATTCATGGTTTGAGGAGAAAAAGAAAGTATTGTAACATGAAAGAATATTATTGTATCTTGATCTACTTTGCATTGGATATCAATAGGCAAAAAGATATTTAACTACACCGAAATAAGAAAGCAATGTCTACACAATATAAACATGATTGGATGCATGCTTTGCTATGTCGAAATATAAGCACATTGGTTTCCTTGATGTAGCATGTAATATTCTTTTCTATGATGGAAAAACTCCATATCTATAAGAAAGCCTACGCCTAATTCATTATATTCTTTTTATGCATACAAAGCAATATCAGGATACACGTGTACACATAAAAATGAATGCGTTACTATTTACTATTCTTAACACTGTTACTCTGAGACAAAGCAACAGGAACAAAAAAGATCATAGATGTTTGGTCTTTACTATTTGACCTATGAAAATGATGAAATCGAAAATTCAACACTGCCATGTCATACATGACAGCAAATTTCTTTCTTGAGTTATGCAAAATGGAGTAACATAAATCAGACCAGAGAGAAAGTAAGAAATTGTACTCGAGTGTCGATGTGAATTCTTAACTTGAAAGAAACAAACAATTTTAGCACCTTTGGTTTTGCTCAAATTGGCAAAGGATAGAGGTGCATACATATGGAAAATAGAAAATCAGTTGCATTCTAGAAAAGGAAGCATAGATAAACTACATGTCGGACATGAGGAAACATGAGGAATTTAACCACATGCACAAAAAATTTTGATCGGTATGTTGGGGGACAAATGGCTGGAGTTGACGTTGCAACGGTAGGCAGAGGTTGCAATAAAATGGCTCCCTAAATCAACCATTCTGCTCATCATTTTCTGGGACTATGCTTCCCCCCACTGGAGTTTCCTCATTCTTGAAGAAAATAAGGATGTAAACCATCAGGAATGTTTAATAGCCCATCATCATGATGTGAGGGCTTCAGTATGGAATGATGTTAAATCATTGAGATAGGAAACTCTAGAACAGGCATTGGCAGAACGACATCTACAAACATCCTATGAACCACAGCAACACTTGCTAGAGCATGCAATCATTATTTTTTTAAAAAAAAGCATAGGCATCATCATTATTATTAATTAATATGAATAACTCAAAATAGAACCTACGTATAAACCTAAAGGCAGGGCTACATAAGATTTATTTAATGGAACATCCATATTTTAAGACAAACTATTAAAACAAAACATTACATTAATTATGTAACAGATTTAACAGTTTTGCTTAACAAAATAGTTGGCTATTTGGGCACAGGAATAGGAAACATATACAAATAAAAGGAGATGAACTGGGTAATATAGCTACGCAAGGAAAAAAACACTTGCCTAATTCACATGAATCAACGAAGTTAAACCTTAGAAGGAGGATAGCCGGCAACACACTTGAGCTAAAAGCATATGCCACTAGTATTGTACTCCATGAAAAAGGATAACTTATTCGAACCCCCTCTGTGGAACAAAGCATCAATCAGCAAGCTAAGATAAGATTCTATGAGGTGGCATCATAAAAATCAATAAGGTCATTAGCAACCATAAGGAAGGTCAAAACTGTATATAGACACCTTTGTGGGAAGTTACGTGTCGGAGTGGCTGAGAAACATAGAACGAACTCATCATCTTAATTTGAGCAATCTAAAAATCCTTTTGCAGCTGATGTCTGCAAGTTGAAAACATGGAAAGATGAATGACATGGCCACCACTTCACTACTTCAACCTTGTAAAATCAAACAGTTACCGGAACTCCAGATGAGTAACATGCTCCAGAAAAGGAAACGAAAAAGGATGCCCTTTCGCCATCTCCACAAATAAGGAAAAAAAGATCCGATTGAGCAATAGAGGGAACTCCATCGGTGCCAGTTCTAGCATCATAATGAAACAAACAAACACTAAGTCACAACAAAGAATATTTCCATGGTAAAAAAAAATCAACGATGAACTATAGGATGATGGCTACCTAAACAAAAAAATATATAGCTAAGCATCATCTGGAACTAAACAATGGCAAAGAAAGCCAACCTAAACCTATAATGTTACCAACAATATAATTGTAACTATAAATTTGATGATATGCCCCCAACTGGCAAGGAAAATTAAATAAAGAATGCACAAAACAGCTAGAAGAATATAGATTTTATGACTCATCTATCAAAGAAGCTGCCGCGACAGAGAAAAATAACACACATGATCCAAGAATAGGCTAGATGGCTTCAGCTATGTAGAACAATTAATTCATCCAAAGGAATAAACTATGCATAATAATCCATCTATAATGGAGGCTTTCGATATAATAAGCTAAACAATAGGAGTCTAATGCATTAAAACTTGCACAACCTATATAGGAGAAGGCACCAAGCAAGAAAACCAGGAATCGACCTTGAAATCTAAATGTCCAACTTCAGAGAGAAGTAAACATGAACATGTTAACTTAGCATATGTGGGATAAGCAGTATCCACAAAAGAAAACTATAACTGTACAATGTGAGGACCTGAATATGTAGGAGAAACCGAGAAAATGGTTGATCAGACGCTACAACAGCAGAAATGTCAAGGAAATTACTCTGCTCTCTGTTTTTCATGGAGAAGCAGCAAATACGACACGTTAATAACATGCTAGCTATACCAACCAGGCATAATGGACAAATGAAAGAAATTTCAAAGAAAATTGAGTTCAGAAATTAATTCAATACGATTGTACCTGATGACAGCTGAGATGCCAAAGGCAAAGGTAGTATTCGCTACAACAACATGAATCCTCTTGCTACTTAAGTCCACCGAAGCACTCCTGCTTCCTAAAATGAGAACACAACACAACAGTGGCACCTTAGAAAGAACTCATCATAGCACTAAAAAATTGCAGCTCAGTCTATATGCAAGACCAAACCACACAGTCTTAGTAATAATGTATGTCTGCGCCTTTGACCTTGTGCTCCCATTATCCTTTGACCTTGTGCTCCCATTATCTTGTAAAAACATTCGACATCTGCTACCTGAGAAATTCTATCAATGATAGCAATCAATACATAAAGCAATTACCGAGCTCATCTCAGTATTGAATCAAAGATTCCAGCCTGCACCTTTCTACTAAACCAAGATTGAACACACACTTAAAAAATGTATACAATGTGCCTAGTGCTGAAACCTACATGTTTGCACAAGGGGAAGGATTAGCTGCAACAAAGCAAGGCTGCACTCGATCAAACCTGGTCTGCCTGCCGCTGCACTCCTTAATGACTATGTATCATCTTTCCGCCCTATGCAAGCTGACATACACCAGCAGCAGAAGGCAGCAGAGGGGATCAAATGAACTATGATGCACCGATACGGGATACGGATACGCCGATACGGATACGTCGACACGGCGATACGGATTCTTTGGAAAATAAGGATACGCCGATACGGCGAGTATATATATAATTTCATAAATAAAAATGGCAACACAGAGATAAAAAGATAGTAGTTTGATAACAAATTTTAGATAACTTAGCACTTTGTTCTTATGACAAAAGACTACAAGTTCTAACAGTGCAATATCTGATATGAGATGGCAAATAACATTTAGCTGCATGGTTAGACTACATGGCTTGAGGATTGAGGTTGCTCCAGCTCCATATCAAAGGATCCTCTTTCTTCACCTTGAAATACTTAAATGGGCTGCAAAACTGGGTTGTTCAGATGACAGGCTTCAAAATAAGGGGTCATACCTGCAAAGTATCGAAGAGGTATCGAAGTGTATCGAAGAGGTATCGAAGTGTATCGAAGAAGTATCGGAATTAATTATATTTATTTTTTTACCTGTATTTTCTGATACTTGGCCGATACGGTATCGAAGACGTATCGACGTATCGGAGTATCGGATACGTATCGGGATACGGGTACGGCAGTTAAGTGCCCTATCGGTGCTTCGTAGCAAATGAACCCAACAGAAAATAAAAAGCAAGAATGCAACGGGAAAAAATGGGAGAGAAATCTCAACCAATCTTGGAGGAAAAGAAGAAATTGGTGTTCATAGGGTAGTTCACCGGTCTGCGGCGGCTGCCGTTGTGGGTGAAGAAGGAGCGCACAATTGCCAGGTCTAGTGGCTGCCGCTCGAAGACCTTGGGATCGACGGGCCTACCATAGCCCTAGTCGCCATGGCACAAGAAGAGGCTCGAGGGCGATGTGAACGACATCGAGGTGAAAAGGGAGCAGACGTGGGCGAGGACTGTTGGATCGTAAGGGTCTTCTCAACCCCAAAAGCTAGCTTAAGAGGTGAGGGACTCCCCCATTTATAAGTTAGGTCCTTTGCCCTTCCACAATCAATGTGGGACTATTCTAACAATCCCCCCTTCACACATTGGTATCTCTCAGCCGTTCACCACTCCTTCACCGTACACTGACGGTCTCTCAGGGCCACAGTTCATCAGGCCTTCACACCCAAGTGTCCATCGGGCCAAAGATGTTAGAACCGGGCTCTGATACCAATTGTTAGACTTCCCAGGCGTACATACGCACTTAAACGCTCAAGAACAGAAATAGCGGGAGGAAGAAGATGATGAACAGTAGCACGAGAAAAACAATGCGCCCAAACGCTTGTAGCGCACACACGCTGCACTCTCTGTTGTATTCAAACTCACGGGTTACATGCCCTTATATAGTGGGCGGATCACCTAACTAACTTGGTAACCAAGGCAAATTCTAAACATAGAAAGCCTAACTAAGGAAACAAACCTATTGAATGATCTGATTGCCTATTGTATCATGATGACATAGGCTATCACCTTTTCACTGAAGGCGATGATGTGACCAACCAGCATAGCCCCAGCCGTTGCCATCCCCTTCGCCTCATCAAACAAAACACGGAGGCAGCCTCAGCCCGTGCCAAGTGAGGCGCGGAGGAGGTCACGGTGGGCGAGCAGAGGAGGCGTGAGCAAAAGAGGAACCAGAATGGGTTGGGCAAAAAAGGGGAAAGAAGAGGATGAAGGCTGGTGCCGCTCCATTGCCGCCTTCACCGCGGGTGCGGCCATCGCTAGGTGCGCCTGCGCTTGCATTGTCGTCGGCGACGCTCTGTGAGCTGCGCGGTTATGCTGCGAAATCCGCCGTACCCGGAGAGGCTAGAATCGATGGCCCCACGGGTTCTTCGATCGCACTCAGACGTGAGGCGTGCGGCGAAGCACTCGAGCGGATGCACTCGAGCTGGGAAGCCAACCAAGGAAGCGAGGGCGAGCGATGGATAGAGCGACGGCGGCGACGGCGGCGGTAAGCGCGGCGTGGGTGAAGGGGGCGCAAGAGAGGGCATGGTGATGGGAAAGGGGCGAACGGTAGAGACCACTGGAAGTCTCTCGAGCACCCCCATCTCGGTGGAGCGCCGGGTGGAGGACGCGAGGAGCCGACGAAGGCCGGGGGATCCGGCGCTCCTCGACGCTGGATTTCATGCCCTTTATCAGCCATCGAAAGGGCGGAGAGCGCGCCGTGCAGAGGGCGCGAGGAGGGCGGAGGACGCGAGAAGGAGGAACAGAGAGCACGGCGGGAGGAGGACGCGAGGTGGCCTGTTCGGGACCGGATCCCACGGGCTTTGAAGGAGAAGGCGTAGTACGAGCGGCGACACGGAAGACTGGGACGTGTGGCCGGCCGGATGTGCAGCAACCGGCAAGATGGACGGCCAGGACAGCAGGGACCCGCACGCAAATTCGTGAAAGCCGCGGGATTTGGACGCGAAAAGCGGTGACGTGGCTGGCCTGAGAACTCACGGATTCCACCGGCTATAAGATAGTTAATATATATATATATATATATATATATATATATATATATATATATATAGACACACACACACAAACAATATTAGACGAGCACACTAGTAGTCCGGATAACTTTCTTTATAAGTGTCTCTTTATTGATTGGTTGCCAATAGTTCCCAAAACTTATTCCTAAAATCATTTTTTAGGAATAAATAAAAAAATTATCGCTCCAACAGTTACCCTATCGAAATTTTAATCTCTCTGCACGTCCAAAAACTCCGACCGAAGTGGCCAGATATTTGACGCTCGTGTGCTTTCCCAATCACTATTTTTTGGGGGGAAATGGGAACTGTTGGAGAATAGCCTTTTTTTAAGGCTCAAAAACTTTAGGAAGCTCTCAATCCAGGGTTATTGGGAGTCAAATTATAGAAAACTGTTGGAGATGCTATAATACTCTTGTTTATAGGGAGAGGAGATCTTCCTTATGAACAAAATAGCGTATGCGAGACTAACTAAATAACTAACGAGCTTCATGGGTCGCAGCCCCTCGCTGGCCTAATTCCGGTAAATTGAAACCATGTAGAGTACCTAATTGCTAGGGATCAGACGTCTGATTTTTTTGCAATATTTTTTTTACGCGTGAAACATTTTTTTCTACTTAGTGAAATATTTTTTTCTACGTAGTGAAATATTTTTCTTCGATAAACAGTAAAAAAAATATTTCGTACGTTCAAAAATATGTTGCGCGGCGTCCGAAAAAAAAAACAAAAATCAGACGTCGGCTACTAGTTTCTCCCTTGCACAGTGGTATAGACTGCAGTTATCTATAATACATTTTTATATTATCTACAGACAATACTAAAAATAATTCATACAATAGATCGTCTATATAGTTATTGTAATGGTCTCTCATTCAATTAACAGACTGTCTATATAATGATAAACAAAAGTGAAGCTATCTATAAGACTATCTTATTAAATAGTAGACAGCAGCTGCATCGTCTATATAGTTATCTGTAATAGTCTCTCATTCAATTAACAGACTGTCTATATAATGATAAACAAAAGTGAAGCTATCTATAAGACTATCTTATTAAATAGTAGACAGCAGCTTTCTCTCTTATTTTTTTCTCTCCTCTCACCATTTAAAATATTATATTATATCTCTTGCAGATAGCACTACTACGGAAAAGGCTTTTAGTACCGGTTTAAAAGAGCCTTTGGTACCGGTTTTTGAACCTCAAGATAGTTATCCGGATCGATGCTCTTGAGCATCAGCCCCGTTTTTCACCCAGATCGATAGAGTATCAAGACGGTTGGTAGTCACACGTGGCGCATCGTGAGACCCTGGACCTTATCGCACTGGTTGGTGTCTCCAACCTGGTTCGATGAGGTTTCATCGCATACGGTTGTTTTATCTAACCTGATCGATGGGTTGTATATAATATATATGTAAATATGTGTGTGTCCAATATCGGCTATTATATATAATATACTACAATATATTATATCAAATCACGGTGACTTCATGTGTGTGTTAAATCACAACGAATTAAAACACATATAATCAATCATGCACATTTGCTCGATAATAAAATCATCATACATTCATTAACAAATTTAATTACATATAATGTACTACAATATGCACACAACTTTAATTACAACTCCAGATTTCTTTTCCTTCTGCTCATTGGGATTTTTTACGTGCATCGCTCTTGCTAGCCGTAGATGTCGAGAATGACAGTTCACCTGTCCTTATTGAAGGGCCCCACCTATTAAAATTTGGTTCGTGGAACTCGCTTTTGGATTTACAACCTCATCGTAAATGAAGCCAACGAAGTTGTTCTTGAATTGCTCTCACTGCGCCGAGAGTTCCGAACCTTGTTCCGCCAAATATTGAGGCACTGCCGTTAAGTCATTAACAAATCAATCCTTGAATTTGTACCGGATGTAAGGAGTAATATACATCGTTAAAGGTAGTAATTATATTTACTCACCCCTTGTCGCCTTTTAGCATGCGGTCACGCTCCGGTTTGGGTGTGCAAAAACTCACATACGTAGTAACCAAGATAAATTGTTACCCGCCGATCGACTCAAGATCTGCGGTTGAAAAAGTTGAAAGCGTGAAATGAATGCAAGGAAATTAACTTAACTAACCAAAAGCTAGCTTTATGATATACGCATTTCTGAGAGGCTGTTGTAATTTCGAATTTCTCCTTGAATGCGCCCCTATTTTTAGCACTAAACTGCGAATGCACTACACATGTGATTACCAATTGTACATGATTAGAATTTGTTTCAAATGGAAGGAAATAGAAGTAATACAATAATGAAAGGAACAAGAATTAATACCTGGCCGAGCAAATCGATGAAGGTTTGATACGCTTGAACTGGTTTCCTTCTCGAGTCCATAATTGTGATCCGACTATGATCTAGCTCGATCATAATAAGAATCCAAAGGAAAATCGTACATATGTCAACATAGATAACTAATTAGTTCTAACATAGTGTTATGAAAAAGGAGTAGAACAAGGCGATTTAAAACACATACTCATGTGCGTAGGGTAGATATATCCTTGACTTATATTGATGTCCCATTAGCGCATTGTATACGTTAGTCTGTGTTTCGCTTGGGTCAGTATCTAACGGTTGTCTCGTTGATAACTAATGGGTCCATGAATCCTATGTCAAAAATTTGATCCCTTCTAAGCATCTTTGTATCTCCATGCTACACAAGAAGAAATTAGTTAGGCTTGCAAGGTCCGTGACTCTACAAGGGCACGCACGATGGTTTTTTGTAAATAAGACACTTACAGAGTCCAAAGAACTCCACCAAGGACGCTACGAGGGCGCCTGTCTGGTATAGATCATACATGACGTGCCATTCCATAAAAATTCACCGTCACCGTGATAAAAATCTTGATCCTTGTACTTGACAAAGAAACAATCAGAGACCATGCTTGGTCGCGTCCAAGTACAATTCATGGAATTGCCGCATCTTTCTCGTTAGCTGGAGAAGCACCACACGCCTGACCAAAGATCCACACAAAGTAAATGGCCAACTTAATTGGGCATACTAAAACTCTGCAGAGCCTAATATTTGATTTGGTTCAAGCCCGGGCCATCAAAGAATTGTAGCATCGCCTTAGCCTTCTCCTTCTCCTTCTCCTCACCGCCCACTCCTTGTGGCATTCCTTTCGCAATGTGCGCCGTAGTTTGATTGGCGAGGCATTTCTTTTTATCCTTCAAATTTGTAATAGTCCTCAAGCCTTTGTGAAATTCTTTCGTGCCAAAGTTGAACCTTCTTCTTTGGTGACTTGGGTCTAAAAATTCAGTTACCTCACCTTGTACAATCTTATTGGTCTCCTCGTTGGTCATATCGCACGCCACTTTCAAAGTGGACGCAACTTCTTGGATTGGGTGGAGGACGCCTTCTTGGGAGCCGGCCGAGCTGGCTTGTTTCCTTTGGTCTGGCGCCTTCTTGGGAGGAGACGGTCTTCTTGTGGGGCTTAAGTGCACGGGAGGTGGTGTAGAAGTTGGCGCATTCTTGGGAGGAGACGGGCTTCTCGTAGGGCATATGTGCGCGGGAGGTGGTGTAGGAGTCGGCGCCTTCTTGGGAGGAGATGGGCTTCTCGTAGGGCTTATGTGCGCGGCAGGTGGTGTAGGAGTCGGGCTTCTTCTTGGGCTTAAAAGGGAAGTGGTGTAGGAGTCGGGCTTCTTCGCAGAGAGGACACATCCATGTTATCTCGAAAATTATGTGCCGCTTTGCGCCATAGGATGAAAGTGTGTACCGCCTCCTAGCTTCAGACTCCGTCACCTCCGGGAATTTCGAGCTCAAGGTCCTCGTACTGGGCAAACCTCCTCCACCGAGACCTTGGAGTAGTTTGACGGTATCTGTTGGCCATGGATGAGCTGCCTGGCTCCACTGGGTGAACCATGCCATGCGCCGCCTTCAAGGAGAGGTTTCGCGCCCGACATGCAGCTCACAAGGTGTCTCGCCGCTCGATGTCATCTACGGGTACCTGGCCCAAGTCCGCTGGCAACTCCACCTAAGCGCACTGCCCGCCACGGTGGGGTGATGATGTTAGGATTGCTGGGAGGTTCCCGGCACGCCTCCCGTTGTTGGCTCTGTGCCAATTGTTCCTCTATTTGAGTCATGCTCTTCAAGCGCACTAAGTTGTTGTGCATGTCGAGCCTTGCTTCTCATTCGACTCCTATAGGTCTCGGCCCCGAGCGAAACCAACCTTCCAAGGGACGACGCCAACGCCTCGTGTACGCCCAGGGTGCTCGGGTTTTGTAGAGCCCTTGTTAGCTCGTCATTCTCCCTGTTTGGCACGAAGCTACCTTGGGAAGTCTCCTCGATGGACTGCACAAGCCTTCCGCCACATCTCTCAAGACCTCCCCAAACACCGCATTGCCGTTATCATCGAGGCCACCGCGTGAGCATAGAACCAATGCTTTGCTCTGTCAGCCATTCCATTGTTGCGAGTGTGACACCCTTTGCTAGCGGTGTCATGCTCCCTCTTCTCCCATTTGGGTATTGCTTGGCGGTAACCACCAGGGCCGAAGTCGGTGGTGGTAATTCTTCTTCCGTGCATTCAGCTTGTTCTTCTCACTCAAACTTTGACCTTCCTCCTGTCTTGTAGTTCACTTAACGCTTCCTGCTGATCTTGCAACTTCGGGAACTTGTTGAAGCTCTGCGTTCGATTCTTCTTGATATACTCTATGTTCAACTTCTTTTTATAAGTTTGGAATGCGATGGCCATCTTCTTGAGAGTGTAACTCTTCACCTTCTCTTCGGTCCCTTGGGAAGGTGAATGTCTCTCCGACATCGCTCCAAAGCATGTTTTTCGTATCTTCAGAACCTGATCCCATTTTGCTATGCTAATGGGCACGTGGTCCCTAACGTGGACGCCGATGCCGAATTGAACGCCCAATCACCGCCAAGGGTTTCTCGAGGTTGGCCGCTCGTTGACTTCGTGACAACATATCTTGCCTTCGGCTTCTTGGTTGGACCTCGCTGTTGTGATTGCGCCGCTTGATTGATCGGTCTGAAAGCATGGTACAATCATGAACGGGTCAAAATGTTGGCTTAGCATGATAGTGACCTCGACAATCATTAACGTGATTGATTGTTACCTCCGCGCCTCATCGTGCTCGCGCCTCATAACCACCATCTCCCGCAATCAAATTTGTCATAAATTCTTCCTGATCAAATCCTTCGCCGTCCATCGTTGTTTCTTAGGCTAGAAGAAGGTACTAAAAAGTAACGGCGTGGAAGACGGCGAGGAACAAATGTTGATTAGACCAACTCCATACTCATGTGCGTAGGGTAGATATATCCTTGACTTATATGTCAATGTACTCCAAATGACAACTAGCTAGGGCTTGTTTTTCTTTGTACGTATTGCTAGTTGTATGATGAAGTATGTGATCCATATAAGAGCAAGTGGCACGAGTTGAGTGGTTCCCTCTTTAGATATTTTTGTCTCACTAATACTCTATGTTAACTCTTGTTTTACAAAATATGAGTTAGGGATTACAGTGTAAATGAACAATTAAGTAGTATCAAACCAAGCGTATGTGTAACATGAATACCCCACTATAAAAGACAAGTTTGCTTGGATTAGCCATGACATTATGTAGTTTGTGTTCCATTTATAAAGGAGAACACGTAATGTATGCACCATGCAAAATTGATAGCATCTCTCAATAAACTCAATATCATGTACAATAGAAAACGGAATTGTAGCTTGTGCTTCATTTATAAAATTGATAGCATCCAATCCGTGCTCTATCTCAACAAGCTCTATCTCAACAACTATCAAGTAGCGTAAATGAAAGAACTACCTTATTTGTTTATGCGATTACTATACCGGCAACATAGAATTATTTTTGACTCCACATAACCTATCACAGAGACACAGATTCATTCAATATTCGTGAACAAGATCACAACCTCCACGGACGGGCGGCGCGGGGCGAGCTCGGACGGCGCGCTCGGGCGAAGCTCCGACGGCGGCGCCGGCGGCGAAGCTCGGACGGGCGGCGCCGGGCGAAGCTCGAGGGCGGCGCTGCCGGAGGGGGCGAAGCCCGGACGGCGGCGCTGTCGGGCGAGCTCGGGAGGGCGGCGCTGCCGAGGGGGCACGAAGCCTCGGACGGCGGCGCTTGTCGGGCGAGCTCCGGACGGCGTCGTCGGGGCACGAGCCCGGACGGGCGGCGCTGATCGGGCGAGCTCCGACGGCGGCGCTGCCGGAGGGGGCACGAGCCCGGACGGCGGCGCTGGCGAAGCCCGGACGGCGCGTCGCCGGAGGGGGGGCGCTCGGAAATGGGAGTAAATCGGGCGGGAGGAGCACCAAAGTGGGGAAGAAATGGCGGCAGCGAGGTTTATAGGGCTCATCACCCGGTTGGTTTAACCAACCGGATTGATATACATATTAGTACCGTTAGATACACCAACCGGGACTGATCGTTCCACATATGACTCACGAAGGAAAACCTAGGTTGGCTATCAGTACCGGTGGGTGTATCCAACCGCATCGATATATCACATCAAGATCGTTAAATACACCAACCGGTACTGATTAGAATTAAATTCAAAATCTCTTTAGAATAAAATGAAAGAAAAATCAATTATTGCTTCTTTGCTTAATAAAAAGTAATAAATTATACTTATTCGGTTATTCCACACTAAAATGATTTTTTTTTAAAAAAAAGATTACTAGTCATTTATAAATTCCTTTTATAGTTTCTACAATTCAACAATAATATTGAAAATCTATATTTTCTTTAGAATATTAGTTTATGAATTAAAAATATAAAAATAAAATGAAGTAATTTTTTCACTCTTATAATTCCAATTCAAATTTTCACCTTGTTACATGCATATCACAAAGCATGGGAACACAGTAGACTAGATTTAACATGAAAAATGAAAACTAAGCATCCATCAGTGATAGACTATAACTTGTAACAACGGACTATACAACAAGGTTGGACTTATTTGCTAACATACTTTGTTTTTACAAGCGATCCTTCATTATGATCGCGGCGTACGTAAGGAGATTGCTCTGTATCATTCAGGGCACTAATGTCTACGTCCACTGTGAAAGGAGGCAGCTCGTCGAACTGATTATACTCTTCTTCGTCCGTGACGCCCTCAACTCCGACAATCCTTCTTTTACCTGAAAGAACCACGTGGCGCCTTGGTTGATCGCCACTGCTAGTATTCTCATTCTGATTTATGTTTTCGGTAGATTTGTCATGCTGCCTCTTCCTTTTAGTAGGCTTGTCCTTCTGCTTTTTCGGTTTGCTGTCCATGTCCATCACATAGAATACCTGTGTCACATCATTAGCAAGCACGAACGGTTCGTCCCTATAGGCCACTTGCTTGAGGTCCACAGTTGTCATACCGTACTCATCGATCTGCACGGCTGCTAGTTTGACCCATTGGCACCGAAACAGAGGGACTTTTAAAGGTCCGTACTCGAGCTCCCAGATCTCCTGTATGAAACCATAGTAGGTATCCAGCTTTCTATTTTTGTCCAAGGCATCTATACGGACGCCGCTGTTTTGGTTGGTGCTCTTGCTATCCTGGGCTATCGTGTAAAATGTGTACCCATTTATCTCATACCCTTGGAATGATACGATTGTCGTGGACGGTCCCCGAGCCAAGAGTTTCAACTGTTCATCATCTGTCTGGTTGGCCAGCAGTTGCTTTTGTAACCAACCGCCGAAATGATCCATTTGCTCGACTGCGATCCACTTATCTGACTTCTCTGGGTATTGGGCGCGTAGACTAATCTCGTGAGCATACATATACGGAGCCACTACAGTTGCTTGTTTCAATACTGTGAAATGTGCTTGTTTAAATGAAAGTAGATCGCCGCTATAGGATTCTTTTCTCCCTAAAGTCCCTTTTCCCCGGAGCCTCCCCTCATGGCGTGATACAGGAACGCCGATCGGATTCAGATCATCAATGTAATTAACACAAAACTCGATGACCTCCTCTGTACAACACCTGCGCAATGCAGCCTTCGGGCGAGACCGGTTACTTAACATACTTCTTTAGGATGCCCATGTACCTCTCGAAAGGGAACATATTGTGGAGGAACACGGTCCGAGAATTTCTATCTCTTTAACAATGTGGACCATGAGATGGACCATAATATCAAAAATGATGGAGGAAAGATCATCTCAAGGCTAACTGCACTATTGACCATGTCATCATGCATTAGATAACTTATTTGGCTCGATGACCTTCGCGACACCGCTGAAGAACGAGCATAACTTTATGATTGTCCTCGCACTCCAGTCCCGGCAGAATACCTCGCACCGCCACCGGAGCAACTGTGTCATCAACACGTGACAATCATGGGATTTTGTGTGTACAATTTTATTCTCTTTTATGTTTATGAGTCTCCTTATGTTCGAGGAGTATCCGTAAGGGACCTTCACACTGCTCAAGAACTTAATCATATTTTTTCTCTTCCTTGCTCGTGAGTGTAGCTAGCGGGGTGGAGGTAATGCCGCCCTTCCGCTCTCATTTCCTGATGTAGGTCGTTCTCGATTCCCAGCAGCTTGTAGGTCCTTTCGTGCTTGAAGTGTATCTTTTGATTTGCCATACATATCTAGGAAGCCTAGCAGGTTCACGCAGACATTCTTTGTGATATGCATGAAGTCTAGTGAGTGACGGACCTCTAAGTCTTTCCAAGAAGGTAAGTCCCAAAATATTGACTTCTTCTTCCAAATGGGCTTCAGTGTGACCTTGTTCTCTCGGGACAGTTTGCTACCTGCACCTTTTCCAAATACTACTTTCAGATCCTTTACCAAAGAAAATACAAGAGCCCCATCACGATGCAGGGGTTTCTTACGCTTCTCTTCTCGTCCCATCAAAATTCTCACCCTTCCTCCTTAACGGGTCCTTCGGATGGAGGAATCATGTGGCCCATGTACACAACCTTTCGAGAGTTTTTAGGTACTTGCTGTCCGTTTCCTCTAAGCTGTGGATGCAGGCTTTATATCCTTTGATAGACAGTCTCAAAGGTTGCCAAGTGCAGGCCACGTTGATGGTTACGAATAGCAATGCACGCAAAATGAAGTGCTCTCTTGTACTCATCCCATACACGTGCACCATCGCTCCACAATGTTAGCAGATCTTCAACCAACGGTTTGAGGTACACATCGATGTCGCTTTCCAGGTTGCTTCCGCCTTCGATAAGCAACGGCATCATAATGTATTTCCGCTTCATACACAACCAAGGAGGAAGGTTGTAGATACATAGGGTCACAGGCCAAGCATCGTGGATCGCTGCTCATCTCGCCATACGGGTTCATCCCATCTCAGACTCAACCCAAACCTTATGTTCCTTGCATCCTCAAGAAAGTCCGGTATGTTCTATTGACTTTCCTCCACCGGGAGCCATCAGCAGGTGTCTTAGCCTTCCGTCGTCCTTACGGTCTTCTTTGTGCCAAGCATCATCCGGGCATGCACTTTGTTCGCAAATAAACGCTTTCAACCGGGTATTATAGGGAAATACCACATGGCCTTAGCAGGGGCCTCTTCTTCTTACACCGCCTCTACCTCACCTCGGTCATCATGCCTGGTCTTATACCGAGAAGTTTTGCACACCGGACAAGCATCCAAATCCTCGTGACTCATTGCGATAAAGGATACAATCGTTACGACATGCATGTATCTTCTGTACTCTCCAACCCCAAAGGGCGTATAACTTGTTTGGCATCGCACGTAGTTTCGGCAAGTGTGTTCCTCTCGAAGTAACTTTTTCATGAGGCATAACAACTCGTCGAATCCCTTATCGCATAATCCATTGGTCGCCTTCCATTGCATCGCTTCTAGTGTAGTACGCAACTTTGTATGGCCCTCGTTGGCAGCTTGGATACAACAATGTTTTGTGGTCCTCCCATAGGCGCTGAAATTTTCCGTAATGTCTTTCATCGATGTATTCTCCCTCTCCATCAAGCAAAGATCTGGTCTAGGTCATCATTACCAAACTCCCCAAATGTATCTTCGTTAGAGCCGGGTTGGCCAGCGTCTAAGATATTGTTCTCCGCCTCTTCTTGTTCACCTTCTTCTTGTATAATCTCTTCTTCACCGTGCTTGGTCCAACAGTATAATTTGACATGAAACCTCTTGAGAGCAAATGGAAGTGAATGTGGACCGAGTTTGACCACTCCTTCTCATTCTTGCAGTCTATGCATGGACAACATATGTAGCCTGACGTCGTGTATTCATCGGTTGCACGAAGAAAATCTTGCAAACCCCGCAAGAACTCCGGAGCGCCGGTCCATGTACATCCATCGCCGGTCCATCTACATTATATTCGATCAAGGTAACTTTTAACTCATTTTTCGATAATGAATTATTGAACATTTCCCAAAATCCAAATCAAGACAACTATATTTTTAAAATGGCTTTATTTCATTAAATATTTTTAAAGGCACTATATTTCATTACATATTTTCCCATAAAATGATTATTTAATACTGTATTCATACCCGACAATTCGCACTTCTTCGCCACACATACAATTCGAGCTAAATAATAATGCAAGCAAAATATAAACTTACACAAGTTTTTTCAACCTACAAAAAAAATTGGTCAATCATAGTCTAGATTCAAAATTGTGAACAAATTTAACGACATCTTTGCTTAAATTTTGAAAACTTTTGTCAAATGCACTATTCTTAATTTCCCCAACTACGCAACCAATTTTATGAAAACTTTTCTCAAATGCACCATTTTTAATTTCCCCAACTACGTGCAACCTAATTTGAGCTAGATCGATGGAACTAAAACATAAAATTGAGCTAGATCCAAACCTTAAATGCGAGCTATATTATAATCCAAGCAAATTATAAGCTTACACAATAAGTTTTTGTATCTTACTTCAATTGATCGAGCTTGATTTATACATTTATAATCCTTCAACGATTAATGGAAAAGATCAAATTTTCTTTATAATTTAAGCAAAGAAGAGGCCCCATTTAACACCAAGTGTAGTGAGGAATGATATTACTAACCTTAGGTATCTTGGTTGCAGTAAAATGACAAAAATTCGAATTTTTGGCAGCACCTCCTCCTTCGAGCTCCTTGGCGATGAACTCCTGCTCATCTCTCGCGATCAAATGACTTCGCCCCAGAGAGCGGGAGGACGAAGAGTTTAAATTGGTCGGACACTAGTCCCGGTTCAAAGCACAAACCGTACTAATATCCACTTGCAACCGTAGCTGTTGTTGCTACTAGATAGTACCGGTTCAGAATACAAACCGGTACTGATGTGACTATCAGTACCGGTTGGTACCTTTAACCGGTACTGACGACCCCGAGATAAATGTACACAAATGATTTTCATGCATATAATATAAATATTTATAAAGATATTCATCTCGAAACATACATTCATAATTTTTCTTGCGATTTTCTCCTGATTTTCACCGCCCAATCGAATGTTTCTCGGCCATTGTTTTGAACGACAATGCATTGTGCCGTAATTTTTTTCAACGGTTTTTTATGTTTTATAATTTTTTTTAATATTTCAATTTAACGGTAAAGGCGGCGGAGCTTCAAGAAGGGGGAGGTAAAACATTATATATTATATTAATAATTCATTACATAAAACATTACATATCATATTAATAATTCATAATATAAAACATTACATATTATATTAATTAATTACAATATATATAATATGCATAGCGGCGCGCACGGGTGGTGGGTGGCGCGATCACCCATACCACCACTCGTCGCCGCCGCCGGGGCTGTCGCCGAGTCGCTGTCGAGCGGGGGCGTCGTCGCCGCTGCCGTGGATGACGTCTTCATCATCGCTATCCTCGTCCGACGACGCCGCGCTCCTCGAGCGGACTCCAACCCCAACCCTCCTCCTCCTCCTCCTCCTCCTCCTCCCGCTCCTCCTCCTCCTCCTCCTCCTCCTCCTCATTGTCCTCCTCCTCCTCCTCATCCTCCTCCTCCTCCCGCTCCTCCTCGTCCTTCTCCCGAGGTGGTGATGATGGCACGCCCGAGGGAGAAGAAGGAGAAGCTGCCATAGTTAAAAAATGGGCTTACTACTGATCATCAGTAAGTCTCCCTTTACAGTCGATCTGACGGTTTTATAGGAGGCTGGATCGGAAAACAAGAATCCGGATGAACACGAATTAAGAGTTTCATCGTAAAGGCGCGCGGGGGATTGATCGGCGCGCTGAGACGAAGCGCATTAGTACCGGTCAAATACAACAACCGGTGCTGATGCTCCATATCAGTATCGGTTGGTTACACCAACCCGTACTAAGCAGCCCAGGAGCCCACGAGGCTGCTTAGTACTTGTTGGGTTAACCAACCCGTTCTGCTAACACGAACATCAGTACTGGTTGGTTACATCAACCGGTGCTAAGAACCATCCACGGCCTCGTGTCGCTTTAGTACCGGTTGGTGTAACCAACCGGTACTGATGTGAGAGCATCAGCACCGGTTGGTAGTTACAACCGGTACTGATGATCCCCCCGGACCTGTAGACCGTTGAACCGGGACTGATGTAAATGTTAGTCCCGGTTCATGCATAACCGGTACTATTGGGCCGGTATGGAAGGCCGGATCTGTAGTAGTGTAGCTGACCATAAATTATTGAACACACTCGTTAGATCGAAGAAAAACTCTCCTTGATAACTCCGACTCACTCCCTTGCGATAACCACCAACTGTTTCCCCACATTCCTCCCCGAAAACAACCCGATCAGAGCTTCCGGTGCCCTCTCAATCCCCTCGACCGCGTCCTCCACGACGGCCACCTTCCCTTCCTTGATGTAGCCGGCCATCTCCTCCTCGAACCTCGCGTACACGCCGAGGTAGTCCATGACGCGGAACCCCTCCACCCTGGCGCGCTTCGCGATGAGGCACATCAGGTTGCGCACGCCGTCGGGCTCCGGCAGGTTGTACTGCGAGATCATACCGCAGACGACCACCCTGCCGTCAAGCCGCATGTTCAGCAGCGCCGCGTCCAGCGTCGCGCCGCCGACGTTGTCAAAGTAGATATCGATGCCTTCCGGGAGGCACCGTTTGAGCGCGGCGTCGAGGTCCTTCTCCTGCTTGTAGTTGAACGCGTCGTTGAAGCCAAACTTGCTCTTCAACATATTGACCTGAAGAGGCAATATGCACAGAGCTAAAAATAAAAAAATTGGACCTGCTATATGTGCACTGCACCGAAACATCAAGATGCAGTACATCGTTTCATCGTTTGGACGCACAAACCTTCTCATCAGAGCCGGCACTTCCAACCACGTAGCAACCGGCAATCTTGGCAAGCTGTCCGACGACTTGACCGACGGCGCCGGCCGCCGCCGACACGAAGACAAATTCTCCTCTCTTCGGTTTCCCAACCTCAAAAAGTCCAGCATATGCAGTGAGCCCTGTCATGCCTGCGTGGAAACATTGCCTCATCATCAGAGATTTAAGAGGGGGTGGGGAAGCAGCAGAACAGCACAAGCTAAGAATTCACTCACTCACCGAGAACACCTGTGTAGTAGGACAGTGGGAGCTCGGGATGGTTGATCTTGGTCAGAGACTCCGGCTGGGTGATGAGAGTGTACTCTTCCCACCCGCTTATTCCCCAGACGAGGTCGCCGTCGATGAACTCCGGGTGGGTAGAATCGATCACCTTGCCCACACCGTAATTTACCATGGCCTGATAGTTGACACGCAAGCTCGTACAAGATGATCAGTTCTGAAACTCTCGAGGAAATTTACGACTTGACCGATCAGTCGATGGAGATGAATCAAATTTTGATGCATGTTAATTTGTGTACCTCTCCGAGGGCGAAGTCTTCCCCCGGCACGTCAGCGCCGTCGTCGTGCTTGGTCATGCGGAGGCGCATCACGGGATCGCAGGATAGGTAGAGATTCTTGACCATCACGGCCGTCAGTCCCGGCGGCACGGCCAAGCGGACCCTGGAGGCGACGACCTCCATGTCGTCCGTCGTGACGTACCCTGTCAAGTACCTCCTCAGCACCACCTTCTTGTTCCTTACCGCTACACCGTGTTCCGCGCCCGCCATGTATCCTCCTTGATCTCTGATAAACTTATGAGCCAGCTAGCTGGGAGGTTAGGTCTGTGTGAGTGTCGATTAGCATGTGTCCTGCTACTGTTTATATAGACGAGGATGGGACAGCAATCGGATGGTGTCACTCATGACGGTATAACCTACCTGGCTACCTCTACCTACGTACGTCCTGACGACTGCTATGTGAGCAAGCGGGCACAAGTCTGACCTCCTTTCAAGTTTGATGACGTTCCTTCTCCAGTTAAAAAAGGAAAAATTTGCATTCTATACAACATGTGACTCATGTGACTCGTATTTACAAATCTACACAACATATTTGCATATTTACCAAAATCTCCATCATACCCGAAACCTCAAATTTCGTTTACCCATACCCGAAACCTCAAAATTTGTTTTAAGTGTATTTGAAACCTCAAATTTCGGTTTTGGCTTAAACGAAATACCAATTTTCGTGTATGGTAGGGCCCAGCCCATACCCGAATTATGAAATTTCGGGTATGAGGTGGCACCTCATACCCGAAACCTCAAAATTCGGGTATGGCTGCACTTTTTTTTTTGGCTGCATTGCTTTGGATCGACTGGACGTTTGGCTGTCGGCTGGTTTTGCTTTGTCAGGACGTTTGCATGCACCGAAAGCAAAGGCAGGGGAATCAATCTCTCCGTGATGTCCGGCATTTCATCATGCAGTCTTCCTTTGAGACGTTATAAGGCCATCCTCTTGCCTGTGCTCGTTCATTCGAGAGAGCGCTTCTTCATTCATTTCCAGAGAGCGTTTAGAGTTCATCTGAGCTTCATTCGGTCCCGAGAGCAGAGAGCTCCTCCGTGCAGGCGTTCGTTCCCAAGAGCAAAGAGCGTACAGACGAGAGATTTGTTTGTTTTTATTCACATTTTGTTGGATTAGTTGGAAAGTTTCATTTTTATAGACGATTTCATTTTGGATTTTTATTCTTCAGGTAATCGACAGGAAGATTGAAGGGAACATTGCTCAAGCGGTATTGATCCTTGGTTGCTTCGAGAAGGTTAGTAACAAATATTCATTAGTAAAAGTATATTAAGGACAGTGTAGTATTAGTGAGCATGCTGTTAGGTTAGAGATAAGTATTTACGTTTGTGCAATGTATTATTGTTGCAGACAGTGCAGTGTAGTGTTAGCTTAGGGTTAGCACAAAGTAGTAAAACTAATTAGCAAAAAAAATGAGTTCAATTAGTTTTGGTTAGCGTTAAATAACTACAAATGTTTTTTGTAGTACACGTGAGGAGAAGACAGTACGCCAGGAAACAACTTGCGGAAAGAAACGTCTTTGTGTGCTGCGTTTGAACTACATAAAAGGTATGTTTTTTGAAGAGCAGTAGCATGAAATATAAGATTAGGGGTAAACTTGTTAGCTTAGCAATAATTAGTATGTACATATCAGTAGAAAAAAGCACCGAGAAATTGAGTAGCACCCGATTGGGATGAAATAGGGTCGTGTGGTTCCATAATTTAGTTGGAAATTGGATGAGAAATGTTACAATGGTGTTAGTACGAATGTTATAACGATATTGAATTAAGTGTTGTGAAACAAATATTTTGTGTGTATTAGTGACCATCTTGTTAGGTTAGAGTGTAGTATTTACATTTGTGCTATTTATTATTTATGTGGACAGTGTAGGAAATATTAGTAGCATGCTATTAGAAAATATTAGTAAGATTGTGGTAGAAAAAATGCTAGAATGTTAAAATAGTACGTAATACAGTTGGAGAAATTAAAAATATGAACTGGTGTTGGTATGGGAATGTTGCATGAAATGTTTGTTATTTTACGTGTATTAGCATGAAATATAATATTAGAACATTTTCCCTTCCCTCACTTGAATGAAATGTTCGAACAGCGGTGGGAACAAGGTAAAAAGAGCTATGAAATCAAGTATAGATTTTTCAAAATTTTTACTACAAGTCGCCAACTGAGTTACCCAGATTGTGTAAAAATTTTAAATGAAATTACCCTATATTTGTTTCTACAAAATTCTAACAACAGCATAAGCTCCAATTTCATAATTTCGGTTTTCAATTTATCAGAGGGGTCAATAGGTCTTAATAATTTGTGAAATTTTTTGACAGAGGTCCTCAAGACAGCAATAAGTTCCAGTTAAATTTTGAAGTCAGAAGGATAAGTATTTTTCTTGTAGAAATTCTTTTAGTACAAATCTCAGATTTTTGAAAAACATTTCTTTTAATTTCTAAGGGTATTAAAACACATTATTATTTTCTGGAATTTTTACTAAAGGTAGATAGCATTAAGTAGAGTAACTAGTAAAATTTGTAGCTCTGGACAAGTTACCAAACTTTGTAATAAATTCTGACATTGCTGTCTTTTGACAGGATTTTAAAGAAATTTACTTTATGTAAATTTGTAAATTACTTTTAACTGAAGTATAATCTTTTCACTGGTCATAGTACGAGATGATGTGCATTAACACGAAATATGAAATATGACCTCAATGAAATGTTCGAATGATATTTCGTTAAATGTTGTCGGAGAAATATTTTGTGTGTAGTGACTTTGAATATTATTTGTGTGCGACAGACGGACATGCCTGTAAAAATTTATTTCGGAGAGCGTCCCACAGTGTTGCATGGGAGATTTGTGAGCATTGACAACTGCCTGCACGTAGATAGCAGAATAGCCACCCCGAATGAACTGTGGGAGCTGAAATCACATGTCGTCGCTCAGTTCGGTGCGAGCCTTGAGACGCACAGAGTTCGTCTAGATGGGAGTCGTCCACGGTTGGTCCCCAACACCTCGATGGTTGTGCACACGCTCTACCCGTTATGGAGCGAAAGCGCGTGGGCTTTGTATGTCCGCAAAGCAGATGAAGAGAATTTTGAGGTGGGAGTGTACGTGGAGATATTGCCACGGCACGATGCCGGAGCGATGGCATCTACCTCCGAAGCAGTAGAACATGAGATATCACATACACCACCCGAACCAGACATTGTGGAGGAGGGGACATCAGGGGGAGGGGAAGAAGAAGCCGAGGCGGCGGAAGTTGATGGGGAGTGCATGGATGATGAAGGCGGCGGAAGCGGGGATGAAGAAGCGGCGAACAATGATGACCCAAGACCGGCTATACAGTACTTCCGGGCCATGGGTCAGGTCAATTGTGTCATGGCAGATTACAGTAAGATATCCGCATCGGGGCACTCCCAGAACGATGTCCAAATTGGACAAGAGTTCGCTAACAAGTTGGAGGCCATTCACTTTCTTAGCAACTATGCCGTCGTGACAAGACGGGAGCACACTCTTCACCGTTCGGACAAGAAGGCGTATGAGGTTAGGTGCACGAAGTATCCGGGTTGTCACTTCTTTGTGCGAGCTCACAAGCCCAAGCACGAAGTCCACTTTAAGATAGCTACATACACGCCTCATACGTGCACAGAGGAGTCCATAAGGAACATGAGCGGACTTATGGTCGTGAGGTTCATAGCCCAACTCCTCTTGACCGTCGTTGGGAGCGACATAGAGATGACTCCCCGTAAAATTATGGAGGAGGTGCAGAGTAGAAATGGGATGGTCATCACGTACCATACGGCCTGGAGAGCGAAGCAGAAGGCATTAAAGATGCTGTTCGGGAGTTTCGAAGAGTCTTTCAACTATGCCCCTAGGTTGCTACGGAAGATAGCCATGACGAACCCGGGCACGCAGTTCGCAGTGGCCGATGAGCCCGTCATGCTGGAAGACGGGTCGTTCAGCTCGACGGACCGGTACCTCTTCAGGGTATTCTGGTCATTCGGGCAATGCATCGAAGCTTTCAGGTACTGCAGGCCAGTTCTATGCGTGGACGGGACATTCCTGAGTGGGAAGTTCCACGTGATGCTGCTAACTGCTCTCGCTGCAGATGCAAATAACCAAATCCTCCCGGTGGCGTTCGCTCTTGTGGAGAGCGAGAACAATGATAGTTGGTTGTGGTTTCTGGCTCTGGTGAAGAGCCGGGTCGTCGGTTCCCGGGAGCGCGTATGCGTTGTCTCGGACCGGAACAAAGGCCTTCTCCACGCGTTGGATGTCATGCACAACGACACTTCCTCCTCGACGAGCTGGCCCGATGTCGAGAGAAGATGGTGCATGCGCCACCTTGGCGCGAACCTGTACACAAGGTACAAGAACAAGGCGCTGGTGAAGAGATTCAAAGCTATGTGCCTGTAGAACCAACAACATAAGTTCAACGCGATATGGATGCGGCTGAACGAGGCCACAGAGAAGATGATGGAGGATGACCAATCCCAGCAACAGCAACTCCTTTCGCAAATGGTGGGAGGACAGACCGTGTCTTCTAGAACCCGGCCCACCTTCAGCCAGTGGATCGCGGGGAAGCCAGCGGAGCGGTGGGCGCTACTCCACGACACGAACGGAGCGAGGTATAGACGAACCATAGCTTAATGCAGATCATCTCACCTCCTTGTATTCATTTCCATACAAGCTAACATACACCACGACAGGTACAACGTCATGACAACGAACATAGCGGAGGCGTTCAACAACGTACTTAAGGGTGTGCGCGCCCTGCCGTTGTGTTCAATCATTGAGCTCACATTCTACCGGGCAGCTGATTACTTCCGAGATCGCGGAAATGCGGCCGAGGCATGCGTCACCACGTACGTAGCCAAAGTGGAGAAGATCCTCGCAGAGAGAAGGAGGAAGGCGCACTTCCACCGAACAAGGATTTATGACCTGGGGGCGAATAAATTTGAGGTCATGTGCAAGCGCAGACATGCATCTGGGTATCTCGCGGGGGATACCGTGCAGCAGTGCCAGCTAGGGGCCGAGGAAGTGGCGCGCACGTGCAACAAGCCAAAGCTTCAGCACATCCCGTGCTCCCATGTGTTGGCGGCATGTCGCGATATGGGTGGGAACGATGCATCACATTACATCTCGCCTTACTACACCGCGCATGCTTTGAAGAATACCTGGCATCCGAAGATGAGTTCGTTTTCAATCAGAGCGAACTACAAGCTCATGGAAGGCCCAACCTGGAAACCATATCCCGCGAGTAGGCGCACACAGCAAGGTAGGCCAAGGGCCAGACTGCAAGGTGACATGGATGCGGCTGATGCGGTGGACGGCTTGCGAAGGTGTAAAATATGCAGACAACCCGGACACGACCGTAGGAGGTGCCCCAATGCACCCAGTACCTAGTCATCTGCCTTTGATTATGTTTGAAATGTTCCACTGTCGGGACCCCGAATTTGCAAATCCGGACCCTCTGTGTATTCAACACTAGTCCAGGAACGCGCTAGTGCACACAGTCTTAACATCGGTAAATATCACAATCATACCATTCGATACTAATAAAGTACTTTTATTTAAATAACCAAACTGGTTACTTGACCTTATGGCCAAGCCACAAATGTACGCCTCGCAGGGCGAAACTTATTGAGAGAAATAGTAGCAGCGGAAAATCAAATAACTTCGTGGCGCCATCCAGTATACCACAGGCAACTGACTGGCTCGCTTCCCTAAGTAGACGGTTCCTCTTGGAGCTCCTCCTCCAAAGCTGGTGTAGTCTCCTCTTCAACTGGTGTTGTATTGTGGCAAGGGTGAGTACTTGGTACTCAGCAAGTCATGCACAGAATGCAGCTAATATACTAC
The DNA here is from genome assembly GCA_036346355.1 of Rhipidocladum racemiflorum. Taxonomy (NCBI): domain Eukaryota; kingdom Viridiplantae; phylum Streptophyta; class Magnoliopsida; order Poales; family Poaceae; genus Rhipidocladum; species Rhipidocladum racemiflorum. The sequence goes on from CM070589.1 coordinate 27,607,874, forward strand.
ATGCATGGCTTAATACAAAGGAGTGGCTCAAGGTATTTTTGCAGTAAACAGCATTTAACAAGTATCATAAGTAGATTCAAAAGCAGTAGAAACAAGTAAAGTATAATTAACTTTTCCAGGAGTTTAGTAAACATCTTTCCCATCCTAATCCACATTTCCATCAACATCATTATTAATCCAACCCAACCTTTCAAATCCAAGTTATTTTCAGAAAATCTAACCCTTGACTGTAATTCCCGAGCGATGTCCAATACCGCGGACACGGCTATTCGAATAGATTCTATACTCTGCAGAGGTTATGCACTTTACCCACAAGATACAAATAAACACCACAAAGGCGAGTTCCGTAATAAAGTCTTTCGGAAACTTCTAACAATACAAGTGGTCCTCCCTGTTATTGCACGCTAACCCTTCCCTTAGCTAAGGCGAAGTTTAAGCCAATCAACCGTTAGATGGGTACCTGCCTCACTCTGACACTCCCCGCACAACTTACACAAAGGGTGTAGTTGACCTCCGAGGTCCCACAGTGCACGTTATTAGCAACTTAGTCAACTAGGTCCGTCCCATTACAGACATGTGGTTGCACGTTAGACCCAGTTCAAAGGCTTGCAAGGTTAAGTCCTTAGGGTGACCAGGGCAAGACTACCCGAAGAACCAAATCAACATCCCCAATGCCACAACTGGCCCACCTGATCATTCTTGCCACATGCCCCGGTCGAAAAACTATTTATCAAACCCCAGTTGATTACTGTAACACCCCAAAATTTTGCTTTTCTTAAATTCATGTGTGATTTGGCACTTTGGTGAATTTTTGGAATTTTCTGGAATTTATTTGGATTTATTTGGAATTTATTTGAATTTATTCCATTTTGAAATAATTAAAGAATTTAATTTTGCAAATAAAATTTTGTTGGAAATATTTTATTTGAGTCCAAAATGATCCAAAGTATTTTCCAGAATTTTTCTGGAATTTTTCTGAGTCTTTTGCTATTTTTAATGAATTAAATGAATTACTGGGAATTATTTTAAATATTAAATCGCTGGAAAATGCGAGTGGGTTTGTACTGTTCATCCGACCGAGCCCGAGTCGAACCCGAGCTCGAGTCCGACCCGAACCCAACTCGAACCACGTTTGAACCCAACCGAGTCGGCCGAAACCCTAGCTCTGCGACCGTTGGATCAAGATCCAACGGCCGTGGTCGGCGTCGTCGCCGTGGGTGACCGAGTAGATGCGTAGCGCCAGATCGAATCGGAACCGTGGATCATGACACGTGTACGGCTCCTGTGCATCGTGCTCGTTCCAATTTCCCCGGCGAGACTGTTCATCTCCGCCGCCGTGTTGGATTCGGAAACCTAGCCTATTTAAAGAGTGGATCGGTGCCCGAGGATCGCCTCCTCACGCCGGTCCCGAAACCCTAGCTCGCGCCGCTAGGATCCCCACCGTCTAGCCGCTATTGCTCGCCGAAGTCAAGAACAGCCGCCGTGTGTTCTTCGTTCTCCGCCGCAAACTGGGCCAGCCTGGCCGAAACCGAAGACGGATTTGGACTCCCAGAGCAGGGCGAACCTGGCGCACACTTCATCTCACCGAATCGCGAAGAAACGCCGCGAAGGTCGTCTCCTTCCTCTCCGCCAAACCAGCGCCGCCCGTACCACCATCACCGCTCGAGCTCGGATAGCCGTCGGATCTTCATCCAACGGTCCAGGTTAGCCACGTGCCCCAACCCTGTAGGAACCCAGGTTAGATCTCAACCGTTGGATCAAAATCCAATGGCCCTCGTTCGTCCACGTCACTGCAACGAAATCCACGTTGCGGTGGATTGGATCCAATCTCAACCGTTCGATCCGAATCGAACGGCTCGGATCGTGCCACGTAGCCAGGCCACCGCACCGCGCGTGGAGGCGTCTTGGACAGGCGGGCCCACATGTCGGCGACATCGTAGAGTCGTGGGACCGAGTCCACTGAGACCCGAGCCGAGCGTGGACCAAGTCCATGGACCGGCTGACGTCAGCCAACCAATCAGAGGCTGCCACGTGTCCATGCTGACGCAATAATTAATTTCCGAAAAAGAAAATGATTTATTAATTCGGAATAATGATTTCAGATTTTGTTTCAAACTTCAAACGCTTATAACTTTTGCGTTTCAACTCCGATTTGAGTGATTCAAATTTCTAAATTTGTATAAAATTCAGATCTACTCAAATATGAATTTTATTTAATTTTTGGACTAAAGTTTTTCTCTGTAAAATTATTTAATTGATTATTTAAACTTTAAATAATCATAACTTTTATGCGCTTTAACTCCAAATTTGATTTATTCCAGTTTCTAAAAATCCATAAAATTATGTTCTTTCTGTTTGTGGATTTTATTTGGATGTTTGGACACTTTTTGCCTAGTGTTTATTTGTGTATTTGCTATTTGCACGCTTTACGAGTAGACGTTGAAGTGCCGGAAGGATTCGAAGGAGAAGTATTGACTCAGGATCCAACTCAAGACCAAGAGCAAGTACTTTTTGAAGGCAAGTTGTGCTTTGACCATGTTGATCCTATTTCGAAATCTATTTTGATTTAAACTATTGCATGCTAGTTCAATTAGAAAGATACTTTGTTTAAACATGGTGTTTAGATAAATACCAATTTGCTGTATGACACCTTGATTATTTAAGTATGTGCCATGACACTAGTCAACCTAGTTGTGGTTTACTAGTAGGACATTATTAAATTTCAAACATGGGTTTATACCTTTGTAGTATCGCTTAGACACTGCTTCGTGCTCATAACATGATTTTGGACAATCAAATGTTAATATTGACTTAATGATATATTGAACCTGTTTTGGAAAAGTATCATGTGATGTTGATGGCACGTGGTGCATGGTAATCAACTGGGGTTTGATAAACAGTTTTCGACCGGGGCATGTGGCAAGAGTAATCAGTGGGCCATTGTGGCATTGGGAGTGTTGATTTGGTTCTTGGGTAGTCTTGCCCTGGTCACTCTAAGGACTTAACCTTGCAAGCCTTTGAACTGGGTCATACTTGCAACCACATGGCTGGAATGGGACGGCCCTAGTTGACTAAGTCGCTAAGGACTCACTTGTGGAGCCTCAGGGTGTCAATTACACCGTTTGTGTGATTGTACGGGGGAGCGTATCGTGGCTGTGGCCAGATACCCATCTAACGGTGTGTTGGTCCCATACTTCGCCTTGGCTAAGGGAAGGGATGGTGTAGAGCACGAACCGGAGAGGACCACCTGTGTTGTTTGAGGCTTCCGAAAGGCTTTGTTACGGGAACTCGCCTTTGTGGTGTTTTACTGTATCTTGTGGGTAAAGTGCATAACCTCTGCAGAGTGTAGAATCTATTTGAATAGCCGAGTCCACGGTACTGGACAATGCTCGGGAATTACAGTCAAGGGTTAGATTTTCTCAAAAATAACTTTGGTTTGAAAGGTGGGTTGGTTTAGTAATGAAGATGATGGAAATGTGGTTTAGGAAGGGGGAAAATGTTTATTAAACTTCTTGAAAAGTTAATTATGCTTTACTTGTTTCTACTGCTTTCGAATCTATTTATGATACTTGTCAAATGCTGTTTACTGCAAATATACCTTAAACTATTCCTTTGTACCAAGCCATGCATATAGTATATTAGCTTGCATTACAGGCATGACTTGCTGAGTACCAAGTACTCACCCTTGCCTCAACACAACACCAGTTGAAGAGGAGACTACGCCAGCTTCAGAGGAGGAACTCCAAGAGGATCCGTCTACTTAGGGATGCGAGCCCAGTCAGTTGCCTGTGGTATACTGGATGGCGCCACGAAGCTATTTGATTTTCCGCTGCTATTATCTCTCTTTTAATAAGCTTCGCCTTATGAGGCATATATTTGTAACTTGGCCATAAGGTCGAGTAACCACTTTGGTTATTTAAATAAAGTACTTTGATACTATCGAATGGTATGATTGTGATATTTACCAATGTTAAGACTGTGTGCACTAGCGCGTTCCTGGACTAGTGCTGAATACACAGAGGGTCCGGATTTGCATATTCGGGGTCCCGACAGAGGTGGTATCAGAGCCATACTTGACTGTAGGCTCAACCCTAGCTAGAATGGTCGTAGTGAGGATAAAACCTATCTTCTAAAAGCTAAAAAAAAAATTGTCAAGATAAGAAATGACATCTTGACTTATCCCCTTCTCTCTTTTCTTGCCTCTTGCTGAAATTTTTCTTACCTTGTCACAATTCAAAAATTCCGAGTTCTTACGTAAAGCACTCTTGTGACAGATGGAGGAAGAGTTCAACTATGTTGATCTGGGAGTTGGTCACGCCGCGGAACTTTGGCATATGCTACAGACTCTCGGAGATTTTGAGAAGCCCCAATACCAAGTGGAAGTGATCAGACAAGCAGGATTGATCAAGGCTTGTGACGTGAGGATTGAGGTACCTGCTAGGAAAAGGGCCCAGGCAATCGGCCGATACACTGCACTGCCAGGAGATCTACAATGCAAATGGGTATCCAAGAAGTATCACGACGAGCAATGCGGCACATTACCAGTATCTACGCCAGAGAGTTGGAAATGCGGTGTTCCGTTATCACCAGCGCAGCGATAACCTTCTTGACCCGAAGGCGATTCGTGATGAGGATGCCCACGGTTACACGCTTGGCACGATTTGTCGTCGCCAGGAGGATGTACTAGATAATACAAGCAAGGAGCTGCTGAAGGCCCGCAAGGAAATCACGACGAGGAAGAACAGATGGCGGAAGCTCAAGAGTATGTGGCACACCTTCTACGAAGGATTGACGAGTTGGAGATGACTTTGTATGCGGACCGGACCGAGCCGATTTAGGCTACACGAGCCCGATCCAGAGGAGTCGATCTCGATGAGGACACTGCTTCGACTACCACAGAGGACACATTCTTTGGATATGGCAATCGTTTACGCCTATGCCACAAAGACCGCACTCCAGGCCGTGGAGGTTTTCTCGATGAGTGAGCATAGGTTCTATAGTGAGGCTCCTTCGCCGAGTCGCGTCATAGAATAAAGAGTCACCCTTTAGGCGTTAGACTCCAGAGTTAGTTCGATTTGGATTTGCTTTGTTTGCTGAGTGTGCAGTATGTGTTGCAAGGCCCTTAGGCATTGTAAGCAGCCATACCAAGTTATTAAATAATAAAGTTGGACCTTAAAGTTACACCTTTCGCCCCGCATAATATTACCTCTCATCTCGAAACATAGAGCAAATCGACAGATTGTGAATACCCGTCTAAACATTGGAAGCAATGGGAGTGGTTCTCGCCAAAGAGAAAACCCCAATGATGGAGCACCAAAGACCGCCACCGGATGTGCAGAATTTCGGAGCTTTTCTTGCTGCCTGCACTCGATTGATGCATGCTATGATGCAACAAATGCAGCACGTCCTTTGCTCAGGCCACGCTAATCAAGTTAATCATGGACAACGCCAGAATACAAGACTATCAGAGTTCATGAGAACTCACCCACCCACTTTCTCTGGGAATGCCAATCCATTGGAGGCCGATGATTGGTTAAGATCAATCGAGAGGAAGCTACACATAGCTCAATGCATAGGAAATGAGAAGGTACTCTACGCTTCTCATCAGCTGGAAGGAACAAATTACCGAATGGTGGGAGAACTTCTGTGCCACGCAAGAGAACCCTCAAGATATCACTTGGGAAGAATTCACAGCTGCATTCCGACAGTATCACGTGCCTGAAGGAATCATGGACCTTAAGAAGGAGGAGTTCAGAGCACTGAAGCAAGATAATCAGCCAGTGGCCGATTACCTGAACAAGTTCACACAGCTAGCACGCTACGCACCTGAGGATGTAGCGACAGATAAATCCAGACAGTTTCGTTTTATGAAGGGACTTAACTCAGGATTGCAAGACTTAGATGCATGCTTTTAGTTCAAACCCCTGGTTCCGAACTCCGAACGAAAGTAGGATGTTCCGGGGTGAGAATACTGATAGGTGGAATAGAGTTCCTAGCAAACCTTATAATTTTGGAGACCCAGACCTTAGACGTCATATTGGGAATGGATTGGTTATCCAAGCACAAGGCCGTATTGGATTGTGGACGGAGGACTATCTCAGTTGAGAGCCCGTGTGGGAAGAAAGTGGAATTTCAAGCCACTGCAGTTAGAGATGGACAGTTGATGGTTAACAGTACCGAGGCAATCAGCATAGAGGGTGTCCCGGTAGTGAATGAGTACCCAGATGTTTTTCCCGAAGATCTACCTGGTATGCCGCCAGACAGGGACATAGAGTTTGTGATAGAGCTTGTACCTGGTACAGCACCGATAGCAAAGAGACCCTATCGGATGTCCACCGAGGAGTTGGTAGAGATGAAGAAACAGCTAGAAGAGTTAATGGAGAAAGGATTTATCAGACCGAGCTCGCCGTGGGAGCACCAGTTTTATTTGTCAAGAAGAAGGACGGAGTTTCGGGATGTGCATTGACTACCGTGCACTCAACGACGCCACCGTGAAGAATAAGTATCCGCTACCCAGGATTGATGATTTGTTTGATCAGCTTAAGAGGAGCCGGAGTTTTCTCCAAGATTGATCTCGAGATCGGGATACCATCGCTTGAAGATCCGATCGTAAGATATTCAAGATCGCATTCTCGCCAAGATATGGACATTACGAGTTTACAGCTATGTCCTTTGGACCGAATTTAATGCGCCAGCTTATTTCATGAATATGATGAATAAGGTGTTCATGGAATATTTGGACAAGTTTGTCATCGTGTTCATAGACGATATCCTAATCTACTCCAAGACAGAGAGCGAACATGCCGAACACTTAAGGCGAGTTTTGGAAAAGCTGAGGGAACAGCAACTTTTCGCCAAGTTCAGCAAGTGTGATTTTGGAGGGACAAGGTGGAGTTTCTTGGACATGTAATGACCGCAGAAGGAGTCGCCGTAGATCCAAGTAAAGTAGAAGCTGTGTTACATTGGGAGCACCAAGATCGTGACCCATTCGAGTTTCTTGGAATGGCAGGATACTACCGCCGTTTCATCGAAGGCTTTTCGACAATTGCGAAACCTCTTGCATGAATCGCCAAGAAGGAAAAGAAGTTTGCATGGACGCCAGAATGTGAGAAAGGATTTCAGAGCTGAAGAAGCGATTGACGCCAAGACCGTGTTAGTTCTACCGGATGTTGCTCAAAGCTTCGATATTTATTGTGACGACGCGCCAAGGACTTGGATGTGTGCTGATGCAGAATGGAAAGGTCGTCGCGTATGCATCAAGGCAGTTGAGGCCGCATGAGGAAAATTATCCGACACATGACCTAGAGTTAGCTGCCGTAGTGCATGCCTTGAAGATATGGCGTCACTATCTGATTGGAAACAGATGTGAAGTATATACGGATCATAAGAGCCTTAAGTACATATTCACCCAGTCGGATCTGAATATGAGGCAGAGGAGATGGTTAGAGTTAATCAAGGACTACAATGTTGGAATCCATTACCACCCCGGGAAGGCCAACGTAGTAGCCGATGCCCTTAGTCGGAAAAGCCATACCGTGAGTACGTTGCTAGCCACAAGTCAGGATGAGTTATGTGAGGATTTTCAGAGACTGAAGATTGAGGTAGTACCTAGCGGATTCTTGGTCGCATTAGAAGTAAAGCCTACCCTAGAGGATCAGATCCGAGAAGGACAGAAGGATGATGACAAGATCCGCAGGATTAAGTCCATCAAGGAGGAAGGCAAGGCAGAGGACTTCAAGTTGGATGAGCAAGGCACGTTGTGGATGAAGGATCGCATTTGTGTGCCTAGCAAAAAGGAGTTAAAGCAATCGATTCGAAGAAGCCCATGACTCCAAGTACTCAATTCATCCTGAAGCGCCAAGATGTATCAGATCTCAAGGAGAGATTCTGGTGGCCGAGTATGAAACGTGAAGTTGCCGAGCATGTTGCATTGTGCGACGATGCCAGAGAGTCAAGGCAATGCATCGTAGACCAGCAGGATTGCTACAACCGCCGAAAATACCTCGAGTGGAAGTGGGAGGAAATCGGAATGGATTTCATTACCGGCTTGTCAAGACTCAAGGAGGTTATGACTCCATATGGGTTATAGTGGATCGCTTGACTAAAGTAGGCCATTTTATCCCCGTGAAGACCATTTACTCTTGATATAAATTAGCGTAATTATACATTATCAGGATTGTCTGTTTTCACGGAGTGCCAAAGAGGATTGTATCGGACAGAGGTTCCAAATTTACCTCAATTTTCTTGAATAAGTTGCATGAAGCCATGGGAACCCATTTGAACTTCAAGATCAGCCTTATCATCCACTGAGACAGACGATGCATCGAAAGAGTCAACCAGATTCGGAGGATATGTTGAGAGCTTGTGCATTGGCTTATGCTACCTATTGGGATAAGAGTTTACCGTATGCCGAGTTCGATTACAACAATAGTTATCAGGCTAGTTTACGATGTCACCTTTTGAGGCACTTTGTATGGTCGACCACTGTCGGACGCCATTGAATTGGAATGAGACCGGCGAGCGCCGTGTCTTTGGGCCTGATATTCTTCAAGAGGTCAAGAACAGATCGCCATGATTAGGAAAGGTTGAAGATAGACCAATCACGACAAAAGTGTTATGGCCGACAATCGTCGCCGAGACTTGAGTTTTGAACCGTAAGACTTTGTATACCTCGAGTTACGCCTCGGGGAGTTAAGAGGTTCCATGCCAAAGGGAAACTTCGCACCCTGCTATGTTGGACCATTTAAGGTTTTGAGCCGCAGAGGCGAAGTTGCTTATCACCGGAGTTGCCGCAGCCGTTGGCGAGGAGTGCATGACGATTCCATGTGTCCTGGGCTTGAAGAAGTGTCTCCGAGTTCCCGAGGAACAGACACCGCTAGAGTCAATTGAGTTGCAAGAGGATTTGACTTATAAGGAGCATCCCGTGAGGATTCTAGACACAATGGATCGAGAAACTAGAAACAAGTCAACCTGCTTCAGAGAGTTCAAAGGAGCAACCATGAACAAAGCGGCGACTTGGGAGCGAAGAGGATTTGAAGAAAGAGTTTCCAAACCTATTCCTTTAGTAAGCCCCGAATCTCTGTGGACGAGATTCTATTAAGGGGGAGGTTTGTAACACCCCAAAATTTTGCTTTTCTTAAATTCATGTGTGATTTGGCACTTTGGTGAATTTTTGGAATTTTCTCGAATTTATTTGGATTTATTTGGGATTTATTTGAATTTATTCCATTTTGAAATAATTAAAGAATTTAATTTTGCAAATAAAATTTTGTTGGAAATATTTTATTTGAGTCCAAAATGATCCAAAGTATTTTCCAGAATTTTTCTCGAATTTTTCTCGAGTCTTTTGCTATTTTTAATGAATTAAATGAATTATCGGGAATTATTTTAAATATTAAATCGCTGGAAAATGCGAGTGGGTTTGTATCGTTTCATCCGATCGAGCCCGAAGTCGAACCCGAGCTCGAGTCCGACCAACCCAACTCGAACCACGCTTGAACCCAACCGAAGTCGGCCGAAACTCCTAGCTCTGCGATCGTTGGATCAAGATCCAACGCCGCGTGCGTCGGCGTCGCCGTGGGTGACCGAGTAGATGCGTAGCGCCAGATCGAATCGAACCGTGGATCATGACACGTGTACGGCCTCCGTGCATCGTGCTCGTTCCAATTTCCCGGCGAGACTGCTCATCTCCGCCGCCGTGTTGGATTCGAAACCTAGCCTATTTAAAGAGTGGATCGGTGCCCGAGGATCGCTCCTCACGCCGTCCCCGAAACCCTAGCTCGCGCCGCTAGGATCCCCACCGCCTAGCCGCTATTGCTCGCCAAGTCAAGAACAGCCGCCGTGTTCTTCGTTCTCCGCCGCAAACTGGGCCGCCGCTTAAACCGAAGACGGATTTGGACTCCTAGGAGCAGGACGAACCTGGCGCACACTTCATCTCACCTGGATCGCGAAGAAACGCCGCTATGGCGGTCGTCTCCTTCCTCTCCGCCAAACCCGCACCGCCGCATCGCCATCACCGCTTCGAAGCTCGGATAGCCGCCGGATCTTCATCCAACGGTCCAGGTTAGCCACGCGCGCCCCAACCTCGTAGAACCTGTGTTAGATCTCAACCGCTGGATCAAAATCCAACGGCCCTCGCTCGCCCACGCCATCGCAACGAATCCACGCTATGTGGATTGATCCAATCTCAACCGCTCGATCCGAATCGAACGGCTCGGATCGTGCCACGTAGCCAGGCCACCGCGATCACGTGGAGGCGTGCCACCGACAGGCGGGCCCACATGTCGGGCCGACACGTAGAGTCGTGGACCGAGTCCACTGTGAGACCCGAGCCGAGCGTGGACCAAGTCCATGGACGGCTGACGCCAGCCAACCAATCAGAGGCTGCCACGTGTCCATGCCGACGCAATAATTAATTTCCGAAAAGAAAATGATTTATTAATTCGAAATAATGATTTTGATTTTGTTTCAAACTTCAAACGCTTATAACTTTTATGCTTCAACTCCGATTTGAGTGATTCAAATTTCTAAATTTGTATAAAATTCAGATCTACTCAAATATGAATTTTATTTAATTTTTGGACTAAAGTTTTTCTCTATAAAATTATTTAATTGATTATTTAAACTTTAAATAATCATAACTTTTATGCTTTAACTCCAAATTTGATTTATCTCCAGTTTCTAAAAATCCATAAAATTATGTTCTTTCTGTTTGTGGATTTTATTTGGATGTTTGGACACTTTTTGCCTAGTGTTTATTTGTGTATTTGCTATTTGCACGCTTTTACGAGTAGACGTTGAAGTGCCTAAGGATTCAAGGAGAAGTATTGACTCAGATCCAACTCAAGACCAAGAGCAAGTACTTTTTGAAGGCAAGTTGTGCTTTGACCATGTTGATCCTATTTCGAAATCTATTTTGATTTAAACTATTGCATGCTAGTTCAATTAGAAAGATACTTTGTTTAAACATGGGGGTAGATAAATACCAATTTGCTGTATGACACCTTGATTATTTAAGTATGTGCCATGACCCTTGTCACCCTAGTTGTGGTTTATTAGTTGGACATTATTAAATTGCCAACATGGGTTTAGACCGTTGTAGTATACTGCTTAGACTCACACGTGCTCATAACATGATTTTGGACAATCAAATGTTAATATTGACTTAATGATATATTGAACCTGTTTTGGAAAAGTATCATGTGATGTTGATGGCACGTGGTGCATGGTAATCAACTGGGGTTTGATAAACAGTTTTCGACCGGGGCATGTGGCAAGAGTAATCAGGTGGGCCAGCTGTGGCATTGGGAGTGTTGATTTGGTTTTTCGGGTAGTCTTGCCCTGGTCACTCTAAGGACTTAACCTTGCAAGCCTTTGAACTGGGTCATACTTGCAACCACATGGCTGGAATGGGACGGCCCTAGTTGACTAAGTCGCTAAGGACTCACTTGTGGAGCCTCGTGGTGTCAATTACACCGCTTGTGTGATTGTACGGGGAGCGTATCGTGGCTGTGGCCGATACCCATCTAACGGTGTGTTGGTCCCATACTTCGCCTTGGCTAAGGGAAGGGATGGTGTAGAGCACGAACCTGGAGAGGACCACCTGTGTTGTTTGAGGCTTCCAAAGGCTTTGTTACTGAACTCGCCTTTGTGGTGTTTTAATTGTATCTTGTGGGTAAAGTGCATAACCTCTGCAGAGTGTAGAATCTATTTGAATAGCCGAGTCCACGGTACTGGACAATGCTCGGGAATTACAGTCAAGGGTTAGATTTTCTCAAAAATAACTTTGGTTTGAAAGGTGGGTTGGTTTAGTAATGAAGATGATGGAAATGTGGTTTAGGAAGGGGGAAAATGTTTATTAAACTTCTTGAAAAGTTAATTATGCTTTACTTGTTTCTACTGCTTTCGAATCTATTTATGATACTTGTCAAATCTTTGTTTCTTTGCAAATATACCTTAAACTATTCCTTTGTACCAAGCCATGCATATAGTATATTAGCTTGCATTCTCAGGCATGACTTGTCGAGTACCAAGTACTCACCCTTGCCTCAACACAACACCGCTGAAGAGGAGACTACGCCCGGCTTCAGAGGAGGAACTCCAAGAGGATCCGCTCTACTTAGGATGCGAGCCCGGTCACTTGCTCGTGGTATACTGGATGGCGCCACGAAGCTATTTGATTTTCCGCTGCTATTATCTCTCTTTTAATAAGCTTCGCCTTATGAGGCATATATTTGTAACTTGGCCATAAGGTCGAGTAACCACTTTGGTTATTTAAATAAAGTACTTTGATACTATCGAATGGTATGATTGTGATATTTACCAATGTTAAGACTGTGTGCACTAGCGCGTTCCTGGACTAGTGCTGAATACACAGAGGGTCCGGATTTGCAAATTCGGGGTCCCGACAATTACCATGCACCACGTGCCATCAACATCACATGATACTTTTCCAAAACAGGTTCAATATATCATTAAGTCAATATTAACATTTGATTGTCCAAAATCATGTCATGAGCACGTAGCAGGTCTAAGCAGTTTACTACAACGGTCTAAAACCCATGTTGGCAATTTAATAATGTCCAACTAGTAAACCACAACTAGGGTGACAAGGGGTCATGGCACATACTTAAATAATCAAGGTGTCATACAGCAAATTGGTACTTATCTAATCCCCCATATTTAAATAAAGTATTTTTCTATTTGAACTTAGCATGCAGTAGGTTAAATCAAAATAAGTTTCAAAATAGGATCAACATGGTCAAAGCACAACTTGCCTTCAAAAAGTACTTGTTCTTGGTCTTGAGTTGGATCCTGAGTCAATACTTCTCCTTCGAATCCTTCCGGCACTTCAACGTCTACTCGTAAAGCGTGCAAATAGCAATACACGAATAAACAATAGGCAAAAAGTATCCAAACATCCAAATAAAATCCATGAACAGAGAGAACATAATTTTATGAATTTTTAGAAACTGAAATCGTCAAATTTGGAGTTAAAATGCAAAAGTTATAATTATTTAAAGTTTAAATAATCAATTAAATAATTTTACAGAGAAAAACTTTAGTCTAAAAATTAATTAAAATTCATATTTAGGTAGGTCTCAATTTTATACAAATTTAGAAATTTGAATCACTCAAATCGGAGTTGAAACGCAAAAGTTATAAGCGTTTGAAGTTTGAATCAAAATCTGAAATCATTATTTCGAATTAATAAATCATTTTCTTTTTCGGAAATTAATTATTGCGTCACCGACACGTGGACCAATCGGGTGATGACACGTGGCCTCGGGTCCACGGACCCGGCGCACGGCCTCGGCTCGGTCCACCGTGGGCTCGGCCCACGGCTCGCGGTCGCTGACAGGCGGGCCCTCTGACACGCGGGCCCCGCGTGTCAGAGACACGTGCTCGCGTGCGCACGGCTCGGCTAGGCACACGTGGCTCGATCGTGCCCGTTGATTTGAAAATCAACGGCCGCGATTAGATCTAGGATTTACGCCGTTTCTAAATCAAAGACCGCCGATCGTGGTCGCTCGATCTAGATCGGACGGTCAAGATCTAACCCTAAAGCTACAACGCAACTAACCTCAGCCGTAGGATCTAGATCTAACGGTCTAGAACAGATCTGGGTTTTACGGGTTCGGGAAACACGTGATCTCACCGTTGCCGTTCGATTAGATCGGACGGTGGATGGAGCTTGCGGACGGCGATGGCAGCGCGGCGGCGAGGGCAGACCGGAGGTGAAGACGACGACGATTGCAACGGCGTTTCCGCGTCCTTCCGGCGAGGTGAAAGGTCCTATCTGGTGCGCCTTGACCTGGGAATCTCGGATCCGAGCTCAAGCACGGCGGAGACGGCTTGACGGGCGCGGCGAATCCGAGTTAATCACGCGTGAAAGCTTCCCCTAACTACGGCGAGCTCAGGCGGCTAAACGGGCGGCGGCTCAAGCACGAAGGTGAGGGGCACGGGTGCGCCGGAACGGGGTTCTTGGCGACCACCCACGCTTTAAATAGCCTCGGCTTCCGGCTCAAATCGAAACCCTACCGAAGCTCGGCCACGGCGGCGGCGGAGGAATCCGGCTCGGATTCGCGGGGAGACGAAATCGTGGTCGTACACGTGGATGATCAACGGTCCAAATCGCGCACGGCACCACGGTCCGGTCGAACCGGTTGGACCGGTCGCGGACTAAATCCGACCGTTGGATTCCGATCCAACGGTCCGGATTGATCGAGGTTCGATCGGATCGCGTGGCTCGGGTCGGGTTCGGGTCGGACTCGAACTCGAGTCTGACTCGGGCTCGGTAGGATGAATAGTACAAACCCACTCGCATTTTCCAGCGATTTAATAATTAAAATAATTCCCAGTAATTCATTTAATTTATTAAAAATAGCAAAAGACTCAGAAAAATTCCAGAAAAATTCTGGAAAATATTTTGGATCATTTTGGACTCAAATAAAATATTTCCAAAAAAATTTTATTTGCAAAGTTTAATTCTTTAATTATTTCAAAATGGAATAAATTCAAATAAATTCCAAATAAATCCAAATAAATTCCAGAAAATTCCAAAAATTCACCAAAGTGCCAAATCACACATGAATTTAAGAAAAGCAAAATTTTGGGGTGTTACATCCACGCTGCTTTGTTACGTCACGTTTGAACTTGTATTGGTAATTTTGAGCTATCGAAATGTACCTGTGTTTGCCAGCATTGCATGCATGATGCTTCAAGCTTGTGTAAACGTACTTTCATGTCATGTATCATTTGTTTCAACAGCGCGTGATGGCCGCCAATGCAATTCCAGAGCTTCTCTGTGAGTTAGTAGATGCCCCACATCGTGTGAGGGCCATTTCTGCTGGAGCTATGGTAAGATGCATTACTATATTACCTGCCATTAATTTGTCCAGATATGGCAAACCAATTTGTTATTAATCTTTCAGTTGCCCCCTCTCTTCTGTCGGTCATTGCACAAGATAAAGAAGTTAGACTATCGATTCCACTATCGACTAGGTCGTGCGGGTCTACTACCCTTTGCACTTCTCATGGATGGGGCTCAGCTTGGAGGAGGGCAGACCACACCCATGCCTCCCATTGATCGTGCGCTCCTTACAGGTCTCGTGGACCGATGGCGGCCGGAGACACACACATTTCACCTACCATTTGGTGAGATGTCCATTACTTTGAGGGATGTGGCCATGCTAACCAGCCTCCCCATCAGGGGACATCCGTTGGTTCTTCGTCGTCCCAGCAGGCAGCACTGGCAGCAGTACATAACGGGAAGGTATTACAACCACTTGTCTGTTTTATGTTCGTAATGTGCACGCTATTATCAACTCTATTAATCTGGAGTTCTCGCAGGTTTGGTGTCCCTTACGAATAGAAGGAAAACGGGGTGTCCATGACCTGGGTGTAGACATTGCAGGAGTATAATCCCTGCCCACCTGATGCCGACGAAGATACAGTGCTACACCACTATGAGGTCTACCTGTACTACTTGCTGGGTGGTGTGATGTTCACGTCCACCACAGGAGACTTGATCTTCCCGCACATTGTGTGGATTGCTCGTCAGTTGGCCGGTGACCTCGACGACATCCCAGCCTACAGCTGGGGATCTGCGGTCCTGGCGGACACGTACCGTGGATTGTGCGATGCATGCCATCGCCAGACTTATAGGGGCAGTATTACCGGATGCCTGCAACTCCTTCAGATGTGGAGTTGGGAGTACCTTCCAATCTTTCGGCCAGAGATCCATAGAAGCTACTACCCTGTTGCCATCAACGCTGCCATGCCAGAACCCAATCGGCCTACAATGGGGTACCGTTGGCTGCACACACGACTCCGATGGTCGCCGGAGGGTGACCACTCGGGGTACACGTGTGTTGTCGCCGATCTAGACCTGCTGACCGCAGCACATGTGAACTGGGATCCATGGTCACCGCAAAGAGCCGCAGAGCTTGCGACAGATGCCCAAATATCTAGCTGGTGCACGGTGGACTACCCCCTGTGGATGACCACATGCTTCCTACTGTACATGAATGTGGTTGAGGTGTACTTGCCTAAACGGATCCAGAGGCAGTTCGGTTTCAGGCAGGTAGTCCCTGTTCCACCACCGCGGGACGGCGGGAGATCTCACGGGTATGCATCTACTTATTTTCAATGTTTGCCCACTCTACGCAAATTTGAGAATCTAACGTCCTTGCATTTGTAGGAGAAGCGTGAAGGGCAGTGCGGCCGCAGCAGACTGGACGAACGTCCATGCCGCCCACATTACGCGATGGAACGAGAGTGCATTTCAGGAGGTTGTCCTTCCCTCTATGCCATACGACCCCCAGGAGTATGACAACTACTTGACATGGTACCGTCCGCGCACTCGCGCCACATTGCTTAGCAACGAGGTCGAGGAAAGAGCAATGTCCTATCATGAGGACCGATCTCGTCAAGTCCACATTATGGTACTTACAATACCGTACTAATTTCCTTCGCAAATTCGTTAACCCAAGTTCTAATACCACAGTAATGCTACGCAGACGCAGGAGGGATCCGAGCTGTACACCGAAGCCGACCGACTTGCGGGCCAAACTGAAGGCACCTCTGGCTCCTCATCAGCAACAAATCAGATGAGAAGGTACCTCGCGTCCAGGGGGGCACGATTCATGTCCGCTATCCGTGGCCTTGGAGGATGGTCACGGACACACGGCCGCAGCTACAGCTCATCTCCCATGGAACCTGTCGCTAGCTCACAGCCGAGGAGATCCTGCACCGTCCGTCCGTCCAGTGCTGAGGCGGCCGATATCGCTCGACGTGCATCCATGTCACATGCACCGAGCCATTCGTCGTGACGTCACTTCGTCCCACCTATTGAAGTAGCAGCTGACGAAAGATCGGGCCCTACACAACATGACGACATACCCGGTCCTTCCAGTCATCACCCTCCCACAGATGTGCCCCATGTATCACAGTTCTTTGGGGCAGAGGTCACTCCCACACCCCAATGGAACGGGCCCGAAGTTTTTGACGAGGACTTTTTCAATGCGCCTACCTTCACTAGCCTAATAGGCGCGCAGCTACAGGCCCCCCTCCGCACCAGGCGGGGACGTCACAAGCATCGACATACGTACACCATACGGGTCCCTTAGGGACCGTTGATCCAGAGGCGTGGTACAACGCAATCAGCGCAAGCGGAGGAGGATACTCCATCGCAACGGGCCCCCCTCCGCGAGATGAGGATTTCGATGTACCAGCAGCCAAGGGGAGGGTTGGTCCGTCACAAGCCGCGGGACAAAGGGAAATACGTCCACCAATGGTGTTCAGCCCCGAGGACCAGATCAGAAGGCAGGCTCAACGACGGAGAGGGGGACGGTGACGCTTCGAGCTTGTACATGTGTGCTCATTTGTTAATTGGTTTAGGAGGTATGAGCATGTTATTGATTTGAATTCGTTCATTCATATTGTCATTGCTATTGGTTGTACTTGGCTGAGTATTGGAGTAACGCTTGTTTGTCTATTGTTTGTAGGTACCTTGTAGCCGACATGCGTGGATGGGAGTGCTGGCTTATCGCTTGTAATCTTAATGAGTTTGTAATCTTAATGAGTTTATGTCTTGTAATCACCCCAAATTCGTACTAAGTTATCGCTTGTAATCTTAATGAGTTTATGTCTTGTAAATAATTTGTGGCAGTTGCATGTGCTTAGTTGGTTATCCTAAGTTGCTTTGTGTTGTTGTTATGTTAAATGTTGTCTTTTGTCTGCTGAGTGGATGTCCTAGTTTTAGGGGAGGTGCTGCTGAAATTTCTAGTGATTTATGCAACTTGCTAGTATGTCCTAGCTTGGTGGTAGTTGATGTTGTAATATGTAGTTTAATATGTGCTCGTGCAATATTATCTAGTACACGGACTATCATATCATGTACAAATATGTCATGGACACCTTTCCTTGCTTGTAATATGAACTCGCGCAATACCCCTAATTATTAGTCGCGGCCAAACCATGACGACGATGGGTTTTCAGTCGCCCGTTCAAAATTAATGTTCGAAGCTATTTTTTGGGTCGGACGCAGCGGACTAGGTCATTGATATATGGACTACCATATCCAGAAGAAATATTCCATTTACACCTTTCGATGCATGTTATACGAACTCGCGCAGAACCCCTAATTATCATAGTCATATCAAGTCATGACGACGAAGGGTTTTCGGCCGCCCGTAAAAAGGACTGTTCGAAGCTTTTTTTTTGGCCCGACGCAGCAGACTTGCTCATTGATATATGGACTACCATATCCAGAAGAAATATTCTATTTACACCTTTCGATGCATGTTATACGAACTCGCGCAAAACCCTTAATTATCATAGTCGCGGCCGAACCATGACGACGAAGTGTTTTCGGCCGCCCGCGAAAAAGATTGTTCGAAGCTATTTTTTGGGTCGGACGCAGCGGACTAGCTCATTAATATAAGGACTACCATATCCAGAAGAAATATTCCATTTACACCTTTCGATGCATGTTATACGAACTCGCGCAGAACCCCTAATTATCATAGTCGCGGCAGAGTCATGACGACGAAGGGTTTTTGGCCGCCCGTAAAAAGTACTTGCTCATTGATATATGGACTACCATATCCAGAAAAAATATTCTATTTACACCTTTCGATGCATGTTATACGAACTTGCGCAAAACCCCTAATTATCATAGTCGCGGGGGGGCACATGAAATGCGGGAGTCTGCGGGGGGGGGGGGGGTGAGCGGCACAGGTGGCGGGAGGGAGTGTGCCGAGGGGGGGGCGGCACATGAAATGCGGAAGGGAGTCTCATGGGGCGGGTGGGCGGCACAGTGGCGGAGGGAGTCTACCGAGGAGGGGGCCGCACATGACATGCGGGAGGGAGTCTGCCGAGGAGGGGGGCCAGCAAAGGTGGCGGGAGGGAGTGTGCCGAGGGGGGGGCACATGAAATGCGGGAGGGAGTCTGCCGAGGAGGGGGGGTGGGGGTGGGCGGCACAGGCGGCGGGAGGGAGTCTGCCGAGGAGGGGGGCTGGCACATGAAATGCGGGAGGGAGTCTGCCGAGGAGGGGGGTGGGGGGGTGGGCGGCACAGGTGGCGGGAGGGAGTCTGCCGAGGAGGGGGGCCGGCAAAGGTGGCGGGAGGGAGTTTGCCGAGGGGGGGCACATGAAATGCAGGAGGGAGTCTGCCGAGGAGGGGGGTGGGGGGGTGGGCGGCACAAGTGGCGGGAGGGAGTCTGCCGAGGAGGGGTGCCGGCACCGGTTCCCTCGCACCACTAGCTCCATTATTGCCGCTCGGTGATGCATGCATTCTTCTCGCTATAAATTGACAACGTGAGGGGTTTGACAACCCAAAGATAAAACGTTGAGCATACATATCCTCACTGAACCGTCCAGCATTTCAGCAAAAGCAATGTCTCACGCGTCAAGATCATCGGTTCCCAATGCAGTGCGGGTAATTTGCCCTAACTGCCATGTCGAAGCTCAAGTGCTCTACTCCACCACTGCACCAAATAACCTATGGGCATTTTATAGATGCCCTAATTTCTCCCTACGTCTAAATTTAATTCGATTTCTTCATGTTTTGATGCTTACTCTCCTGCTTGAGTTTGATATAACCATGCTTACACTGTCGTGTAGCCTACCGGATGCCAATATTTTCAGTGGGCTGACCGCCTGCATACGTCAAGAGAGCATCCTACTACTCCAGTAACAGACAGGACGCTGCCCAGGGTACAGGAGGTGATGGCCCTCGGGCAGGAAGTTAACAGGCTATCGTTACGTGAATTACCGCAAGCAGACGCCGTACAGCCTCAACAAGAACATGACCCTGCAGCTTACGACCGCTTCCTTCAGCACGCCATAGAAGATAACCACGAAGCTGTAGACCCTAATTTTGTTATCCCCTGTGACTAACAGAAGGATGATGACGGCCAACGTGACCGTTGGCAGTTTCTCGAAGATGAGGGTGTTGACATTGACAGTGATGATTCCGGAAAGTTCTAATGCTGTTATGAGTTGGGTGTTGTATTATAATGAAGTTCGTACTGCAATGAAGCTTTATGTTATGTTCACCAAGTTATTTCGTGTATGGACTACCTCGGGTGCTATCCCGAACACGCTGAGAAAGGTGATATGACAACACGCTAAAAACATTGATATGACAAAATGCAGAAAAAGCTAACATGACTTGTCTTCACATGGGCTTGAATGCCTGCCTGCTCGCCAGTCTGCCACGTGCCCGGTGAGTGGGGCCTGAAGGATAGCCTGGTCGCCATGGCGCCACGTGGACCGGTTGCCCCGCCGCGAGTGGGGCCTGAATGCCCGCCTGCTCGCCTGGCTGCCACGTGTGCTGATCGCCCGAGTGAAGGGCCTATATATACCCCACTCCATGATCAGCGGTCTCAAGGTCTTACTGGCTACTGCGGACATTGGTTTTTGCCCTTTTAGCTCCTCCATCTGAAACCCTTGGTCTTGCTCCAATGGCGTAATCCTTCCCATCTTCCTCTGTCGACAGGGCTAGGGCGGCTGTGCTCTCAAGGATAGCGACCGAGGGTTCCCTCCAACTCCGCCATGGAACCCTCTCACCGCGGTGCGAACCCCGGGAGATCGTCGTCTTCGCCTGGGGATTGCTGGCGGGCCTGGTGCCGCCCTTCTCCGAATTCTTCTTCACCGTCCTCCACTTCTATGAAATTAGCCACTTCACCTCACTCCCAACTCTGTCCTCACCCTCGCTATCTTCGCACACCTATGCGAGATGTTCGTAGGGGTAACGCCCAAATCTTCCACTATTCTGGTACTTCTACACCCTCCGCGGCGTCGCCGATGTTGGGGCCGTGGGGAGTTGCCATTTTCGCCTCCGCGATGGGTCGGCTGCCCGCTACATTTCGTTCCAGGCGAAAACAACCTGGAAGGGGTGGCGGAACTCTTGGCTGTATGCCGGCGATGACAGCGGGATCAATGCTCTGGCATTGCCCAGCGCCCCGGCGAATGCCTGTGACAATTGGGGCTCGCTTGTCGAGGAGACAACAGTCATCTTGGCGATGGCGGCCCGCATCAACCGGCTCCGAGATGCTGGCCTAACCGGGGTGCTGGTAGTTCGGGACTTCGTTGGACGGAGGCTTAGCCCCCTTCATCGATGTGCCCGCCCGGCATGGCAGTACTCTGGTGACGACGACTTCACCCGCACGCACCCGGGCCGTGAGTTTCCCAGTCTCCTCATGAATACGTATCTTCTATTGTGGTCGCCATAACCGACAGTCTTGTCTTCCTTTTTTCGGCAGGTGAAGGGAACTTGGACAGTCCTGCCATCTCCAAATGGCTGACCGGACTGCTCCCGCCAATATCGGGTGGTGCAGATTTCCCACCGGGTACAGCCTCTCTGGCATCTACAGTTCGCAGAGCGCCTCCGGATCATCAAGATGTTTCCTGCGATGGACTCCACCGGCCCTGCGGCGCTGCAGGCCCGCAATCCCTTGATAACCATAGAATCCGGCTCTGCTGATGGTCGGAGCGGCCGTAAGCAATCGGTCCCTTCCGACGCCCGGTTACTACCTCGAAAGGCCTCGTGATCGAGGACTGCACTCCCGCCGCCGCCTACTCCGCCGCGCACACTCCGTCATTACCGGCGGGGACT
This sequence comes from Rhipidocladum racemiflorum, assembly GCA_036346355.1. Lineage (NCBI taxonomy): Eukaryota > Viridiplantae > Streptophyta > Magnoliopsida > Poales > Poaceae > Rhipidocladum > Rhipidocladum racemiflorum. The sequence continues at coordinate 27,629,494 of CM070589.1, forward strand.
TCGTCTGCAGTGATGACATCCGCTGCCCGGGATTGGACGCCGCCTCCACCGACGCCAACTCCTTCGGTGCCGTCCTCGTCGGTGCCAACTCCATCGGCATTCGCTCTGCCCACGCTAACTCCTCCGGTGCCGACCACATCGGCACTAAGGCTCGCTGCCACTGTACGTCAGGGCGTGCTTGCTCTCCCAACAGCTGCATTTAGCTTTCAGTCGCTTCCGAGGGCGGCCACCCAAGTTGCTCCACCCGGCGCCTCCGGAACCTCCCAAGTAGACATCGTCGGCGCCAGCACTCATGCCAAGCCGGCTTCTGTCAGCCCCAACGCTTCAACATCCCGCCTTGGCACGTTGTTCGCCGAACTTGGCGAGGCACATGCAACCTCGGGAGCCCTCCTCATGGCGGCCATCCAGCACGAAGCGCAACTGGCCGAACATGTCATGGCGCTGCACGAGGAGAAGGAGAAAGCGGAGGCACTGCTAGCCCAGGAGAGGGTGACTGGGGCGGCCCTGTTCAAGCAAGCACAGGAGGCCAAGGCAGCGCAGGAGGAGGCGGTGGGGGAGCTGCGCCGCACGCTGCACAACCTCACCGTCATGCTCGGCCCAGCTTACCAGCGCATGGCGAGATGCCTAGGGCCGCTAGGGGTGGACCTTCGCGAGCCGATCGAGCCATCGGCCCTGCAGTATGCCCATAGCATTACTCGGGTCGCCGAGGCACTCGGCGGCTTGTCAGCCGCCTTAGCCGCTCGCTCCGCCCGAGAAGGGCAGGAAGTCGCGGTAGCCACAGCGACGTTCGTGCTGGCTTGCTGCGCTAGCCGTGACGCCTCATTCGATCCGATGGTTGTCGCCGCCGGTATTGAGGGAGACGAGGCCCAGGTGCACGCGCGTGTGCGCGAGGCAGCGGCGCACGTGGCCGGGCTGATGGAGGTTCAAAACCCGGACATCACCACCGCACCGCCGGAGGACGAGGCCGAGGACACTGCAAGGCAGATCCAAATCATCGACGACAAGTGACTGCCGGGGCCACCACCTTTATTTTTGTTCGCTCCTTCTTTTGCTTGTTTTCTGTACGCGAAAGACTACATCGGTAATATCAATGAAATTACCACTTAGTCCGTTGTCCACTTCTCATCCCGTTCAGTTGCGCTGTGTAGAAGCTCAATAAAGTACCCATCGGTAGGCATGTCATGAACGAATGCATCCATTAAAATGAGATAAAATAGACCACACAAACTGAACCATTCCATTGCACAACATAGATAAAGATGTAAACATGCATGAAGCGTACATCACGGACTAGTGCACAACTGCAGAAAAAACTAACACAAGGATAACTGCATACATCATCTTTTCTAACCACTTTATGTGATCTAAAATGCGATCCACCTTAAACGTTAGCATGTTAAGTTTTTGCTCGACGTCCATCCTCTGCTCTACCCCGGCCAGAGTCCTCTCTGGTACTATCGTAGTACCATGCTCCCTCGGTGTATTCAAGTTGTTTGCCCACTGAAAATATTGGCATCCTGTAGACTACATGATGGTGCGAACATTGTTATATTATCACCAACTCCTGCAGGAGAGTAAGCATCGAAAAACCTGAAGAAATCGAAATATATTTTCACTTACAGAGAAATTAGGGCACTTATAAAACACCCGACAGTTATTTGTCGGAGTGGTAGAGTAGAACACATTAGCTTCTACGTGGCAATTAGGGCAATTGATCCGTCTGGCGTTGGCAAGCGCAAGGGCCCTCCGATTCGCTGAGCTTGAGGTCTGAGACATGGCCTTAACAGAAGAGACGAAGTGGGAGAACGGAGAAGAAGTTTTCAGAAGAGAAAGAAGAGGATATGAAAATTCTCAGTGTGGAATGTATGTGCTGGGTGCCTCCGTATTTATAGCAGCCCACATGGTTGTGAAAGTGGCCTATCAAAGCTGCTGCCAGTGTGTTCAATTCGAGCTGATAAATTAGTAGACAGCGTGTTGTCATTTCACTCTTACAAAGCTGGGCGTGCGCGTGTTGTCATCTTTTCTAGCTTTTTGTCAAATCACTTTTCCAAATGTGTTGTCATGTCAACTATTTCATCTTTTGTCATATCAGCTTTTGCAACCTTATGTCGTATCACATTTTCCAGCTTTTGTCATCCGCAAAACCGTAGAAAGCATTCTAGCAGACCTTGTCGCTTTGCTCCGGGATTGCTAGTGCTTTGTTGCTTGGTGGTGTGTAGAGTGTTGTCCAATCAGTCACTTTTACTTTCTCATACGATGTCATAACACAACACAACACGTCCGCGTCTGCTTTTCCGACCTACTGTATGCACGACACAGCATTGGTGTGTCATAAATGAAAGCACCCATAACCTTTGGGACAACTTGTATAGTATTCCAGTAAAAATTACAGTGTACTTGGGCAGTTAAAAATAATGTGACATGGTTGTATGGGACCCCAGGAACACGATGACGACACTGGTATGATAAAAGATGGAAAAGGAGCTCACAATTCTCCAGGATGGAAAGCGTGACATGACGGCCTATGCAGCTTTGCCAGGTGGGGTGTCAAGTCGGCCAACTTTGGCAAAGGGGTGATAGGTATCACAAGCTGCACACCCTATCACCCTCAATCAAAGCTGCACGCCATGTCACCCTCAATCAGAGCTGCACGACCTGTCACCCTCAATCAAAGCTGCATGATCTGTCAGCTTTCTCAGATTGATTGGACCACTGTCGTGCATCCCAATGCGTGGCAGGTCGTGTAGCTTTGCTAAAGCCATGACAGGTCGTGCAGCTTTCCAAAAGGGGCAACAGGTCATGCAGTTTTGCCAAAGGGGTGACATGCCATATAGCTCTCCAAGAGGGACAAGTGTTGTAGTTAGGTGGAGAAGCCACTCACCAGCACTATAAAAACTGGCGGAGGGGGGGGGTAGATGCATCACACTGCCAAACCAGCAATAAACTTCAACCGACTTTACACAAATCAGGCCACGATGTCATTCTACCGTCGCCTCTTCAGCAAGCAAAACTTAACCCCCTCCATATACCCAGATGCGAGTAGCATTGACGCCCCAGTTCTACCGGTCCTGCCCCGGCCGAAATGCGACTGCAACCTTCTGGCGAAGATGATGTAGTCTACGCCGCGGAGATCTGACGCCGCGCTCACTATTGTTGTGGCGCTGACTCTGAGGTAAACCAATTGGTGTCCACACACAAATTAGGGTAACACAACCATTTCATGCATCGTTCTTTATTTTTTAAGCACGAGGACCGGTGCTGCTTCTTCCAATGGATCGATGGCCCCGAACGACGTGTCTACGAATTTATGTACAACTGCCACGACGCCTACCCCACTTCGCCCGAGAACTTCACCCGGTGGGAGAGGCCGCCGGGATATGTCCCCTATCTACATCGACCGGACTTAAGAGCTGGTCGGCAAGGGACCAATCAATCGGTGAGTTTCATGCGACATGCTCATGTTTCACTCATAAAGCGTTCATTCTAAACCAGATCATCCCATACAGGACTTCAAAAAGAATCTTGCGAAATTCCTCAAGTCAAAGGACAAACCTCCACAAGGGCCACCCGAAAGGCCAGAATTGTGCGAACACGGCCTGCAGGCAGTGGTTGAAACCTGCCACGAGGATCTAGCGGACCGAAGGTTCTACCGGTGCCCTTGCCGGGAGGATGAATGGTCTTTGGTACTTCAAGCTGGTGGACCCAGAGACATACCACCCACATCTCAAACTTCCCATCTCGGATGGTAGGGGACCAACCCTCGCCGTGGTGCTACTACCTCCCGGAAAATCCGGACCCAGTACGCCTACGGTGACCGACAACGACCACAGTGGGCATATTGCATTGACTGCAGGGAACGCCTTCGGTTGTATAACAACAAGCCCAACACACACCTCCTGCACCATATAGTGGAGTGCGAGCCGAAACAGAGGAGGCGTGTCGGCAAGTCTCCGGAAGTGCATCAGGGTTCCTCCTCCCGAAGAGAAAGGGATAAGGGGAAGCAGCCGGCCGAGGTCCGAACTACGCAACAAATCCTTGACGGATTACAAAGACCATCCGGGAACCCGGGTGGTATTAAAATAGGGGACGCGGGTAATCGGGAGGGAAGAGATCAACAAAAAAATGACAAAAAATTATGTTTTATACCCCCGAGACATTCGGCATAGGCTGCCCATTCGGCGACAGCTGGGAGCACTGCGCACGGCCATGGAGCTCTTTCATAAGAGAGATTGAGCGGTGTCCAAGAACAAATCGCAAAAGATTGACGGGTGATGTAATATGTAGAAAATGTTGCGCGTCATTCCCAGTCTACGAACATAGGCGGAACGATCACTTGTTTCACCATGACAATCAGTGTTTTCGTCGGTTCTTGTAGCAATGTCGTCACTATTGTAAGGATGTAGTTCTAGCAATTCCGTCAGGATTGTAATGCCCCCGTAATATCTGTTGCCCTCCAGTTGCACTATGTAGAAGCTAAATAAAGTACTTCGCTTTAACTCTACCGTAGTAAGGTAATGCGATCAAGAACCTTCATGTTAATTATGACCATCATGCACGGTAAATGACACAAAATTGAAAAAGCTGATATGACAAAAGGCTCGAAAAGGTGATATGACAAAAGCTTGAAAAAGATGATATGACAAAAGGCTGGAAAAGGTGATATGACAAAAGCCTGAAAAAGCTGATATGACAAAAGGCTGGAAAAGGAGATATGACAAAAGCCTGAAGAAGCTGATATCAAAAGGCCGATTGAACAAAAGCTGATAACATAAACCCCGCCAGGCCACCGCCAGCTGCAGGTGTTATTTACGAAAGTTATTTTGTACGGTCAGTCATATTGTTGTGTTGTTGGGTGAGTGATATACTGATGGATATTGATGGGTTCTTCGGGTTTTGTGGTCATCTATTTCGTTTTTATGTTTTTTTAGGCTCAAATATAATTGCTTCCAATGTGTACATGGACAAGTATCCGGAGCAGCTCGGTAAGGCTTGGCCTGGAAAATCAAAAAAAAGGATGGCATCGCAAATAAATCACTGGTTTATTTGTAAATATGCAAAACTGTCATCGTAATTACGAGTTAAAACTTGTATCAAATACATTTTTTCCCATTTCGAATCACCTCGGATTCAAATTTCAGAAGAAAAAAAACAATAAAACATAACTATTCGATTTTTTATTGCTTCTTTGGGACTCAAGGAACCGGCCAAGCCTTCCATGGAAACCCAGGAACCGGCCAAGCCTTTCTATGGGAACCCAGGAACCGGCCATTCATGCACGGGATACCAGAAATCGGCGATGAGTGAGAATTTCGTAAATATGCCATGACGTTGCACCGTTTTGAAATTATGGGTTCAATGTTGTATGAAATACGATTTTCCCCCCTAAGAACCGGGCATGCAAGAATGGAATACCAGGAACCGGCCATGGATGGGTTTTTGGTAAATACGCCAAAAAATTGTATCGCTTCGAAATTATGAGTGAAAACTTGTATGAAATATGAATTTTTCTCAAATTGGCAGGTTGGGCCTTAGCCGAAATCACCATTTTCGGCTATGAGGTGGGGCCACCTCATACCCGAAATTCCCAATTTCGGGTAAACGTTAGACGAAAATCCTGATTTCAAATACACCAAAATCGAAATTGCTAATTTCGGGAAAGGAAAAACGAATTTCCTAATTTCGGGTAAAGTGGAGATATATGTAAATATTCAAATATGTTGTGTAGATTTGTAAATAAGGAGCACATGTTGTATAGAATACCATTTTTCCATAGATTTCCAAAATTGCAACAAAAAAAATGGGAAAAGCATACCCGAATTTTGAGGTTTCGGGTATGAGGTGCCACCTCATACCCGAAATTTCATAATTCGGGTATGGGCTGGGCCCTACCATACACGAAAATTGGTATTTCGTTTAAGCCAAAACCGAAATTTGAGGTTTCAAATACACTTAAAACGAAATTTGAGGTTTCGGGTATGGCTAAACGAAATTTGAGGTTTCGGGTATGATGGAGATTTTGGTAAATATGCAAATATGTTGTGTAGATTTCTAAATACGGGTCACAAGTTGTATAGAATTCAAATTTTTTCGTTAAAAAAAAGGAACTGTTTCTTTGTTTCTTTCTTCTATACTCTAGTCACGAAAGAACTGTGTTTCAGGATACAGCGAGCCAAACTTTCTACGATGTACCTATCGATATTTTTTAATATTTATATAGGATAAATGAAAATTTTGAACGTAGATTTGTCTTCGAATGTACTTTTATATTAAGTTTTATGAACTTACTGATAGAAATAGTTGATCAAAGCTGTGTTTTGGGACTGTCACTACGTCGAACAAGGTCATCTGTGTCGGTTCGGAACCGACATTAGTGTCGGTTTTCGAACCGACACTAATAATCAAGGATTATCAGTGTCGGTTAAAAAACCGACAAAAATAATCTATTCAGTGTCGATTCTCACCACTAACCGACACTGATAGTCCACATATCAGTGTCGGTTTTCACTAAGAACCGACACAACAAGTCCATATATCAGTGTCGGTTCTAACCACTAACCGACACAAAATGTCCCAATATCAGTGTCGGTTCCTATAAATAACCGACACTGATAGTCCATATATCAGTGTCGGCTTTCACTAAGAACCGACACAAAAATTCCTTATATCAGTATCGGTTCTAACTACGAACCGACACAAAAATTCCTTATATCAGTATCGGTTCTAACTACGAACCGACACAACCCCTGAGACCGGACGGCATCAGCATTCCTATACAGAAAGCAATGTTTCTAGAAAACGTGGCATGTCGGCTCTAACCATTCTAACCTAAATTGATGGTTCGAACCAACACTGATATATGGCCTAAAACTTGCATTGATACAACAGTTCGAGAATGCAGGATGCCCGTTCTTCCTTATAACGGGCATCCCGTTTTTAGCCGTTTGAAAATCAAGGATGAGAACCTTAAAACATCATTCAGAACCAAATAATATAAATGATAGAAAACTATGTGTACATAATTTTACATTGCACCAACTGTTTCAGGGAAAAATATAAAACATCATCACACTTTGGACTGATACATGTATCAATCGGAGTCGGATGAAGACACAATTCGTTTCAGATTAGTACAAAAGACTGGGTCACTATTGTCAGGGTCATGAAATTCGCCCTTCTTGTTGATGATTTGATTCATGATGAACCAAGCGAGTTGTCCCTGAATGGCTATGATTTCTTTTGCGTGCAATCCATCCGTAGGCAATTTGAGGCGCTATAAGTAAATAAGAAAGTAATTTGAGCTTTCGTAGCTATCGTTAGGTATAAATCAATTTGTGTTGTTTAGCATGACAAACCTCTACGTCATCGTCTACTAATGTAGAACCTAAGATTTCCCGCATGTATTGGCAGACAAAATATCCACATAAATTTGTGCCTTGCGACTGTTTGTGACACTACAAAGAATAAATAAACTACAATGTCACAAAATGAGTCATTTACTACAAAATGCGATATAGAAATAAGGTGTACGTACCGGGAATTTAGTACGCATCGAGAAGGACTTTTGGAATGGGCGGTATCTCGTGCACTTTTTACAGTATCTTTTAAAGGCATTCTGGAGTATATTTGTCATGTCCTTGTAATATTGTTCTTCCTTTTTGTAACACCCCAAAATTTTGCTTTTCTTAAATTCATGTGTGATTTGGCACTTTGGTGAATTTTTGGAATTTTCTGGAATTTATTTGGATTTATTTGGAATTTATTTGAATTTATTCCATTTTGAAATAATTAAAGAATTTAAATTTGCAAATAAATTTTTGTTGGAAATATTTTATTTGAGTCCAAAATGATCCAAAATATTTTCCAGAATTTTTCTGGAATTTTTCTGAGTCTTTTGCTATTTTTAATGAATTAAATGAATTACTGGGAATTATTTTAAATATTAATTCGCTGGAAAATCCAACTCGGGTCAAATCTTTTCATCCGACCGAAGTCGGACTCGAGTCAGACCAAGCCAGTTGACTCGACCGAACCCACTCTAACCTAATCAATCCCAACCGTTGGATCAAGATCCAACTACCGAGATCACCCGCACGGCTCGGTTGCCGTGTCAGGACCAGACCCGGCCGCGCCGCGATCGTGGCGTTGGTTGTGCCACGTGGGCCAGCCACGATTTCGTCGTCTTCGCCGAGTCCGAGCCGGACTCCGCCGCCGCGCCCGCCGCCGTAACGAACTAGGTTTCCGTCTAGGGCACGAACGCCGAGGCTATTTAAAGCGTGAGGCTATTCTTGTTTCCCTCTCATCTCTAAACCTAGAGCAAATCGATAGATGGTGAACACCCGTGGAAACTTTGGAAGCAATAGGAGTGGTTCTCGCCAAAGAGAAAACCCCAATGATAGAGCACCAAGACCGCCATTGATATGCAGAATTTTGGAGCCTTTCTTGTCGCTCAGACCGGTTGATGCATGCTATGATGCAACAAATGCAGCACGTCCTTGCTCAGGCCATCGCTAATCAAGTTAATCGTGACCACGCCGTAATACAAGGCTGTCGAGTTCATGAGGACTCACCCACCCACTTTCTCTGGGAATGCCAATCCGTTGGAGGCCGACGATTGGTTAAGATCAATTGAGAGGAAGCTACACATAGCTCAATGCATAGGGAATGAGAAGGTACTTTACGCTTCTCATCGGGCTTGGAAGGAAACGGCCGAATGGTGGGAGAACTTCGTGCCACGCAGAGAACCCTCAAGATATCACTTGGGAAGAGTTCACAATTTGCATTCGACAAAGATCACGTGCCTGAAGGAATTATGGACCTTAAGAAGGAGGAGTTCAGAGCAGAAGCAAGGTAATCACCAGGTGGCCGACTACCTGAACAAGTTCACACAGCTAGCACGTTACGCACCTGAGGATGTAGCGACAGATAAATCCAGACAGTTTCGTTTTATGAAGGGACTTAACTCAGGATTGCAAGACTTAGATGCATGCTTTTAGTTCAAACCCCTGGTTCCGAACTCCGAACGGAAGTAGGATGTTCCGGGGTGAGAATACTAATAGATGGAATAGAGTTCCTAGCAAACCTTATAATTTTGGAGACCCAGACCTTAGATGTTATATTGGGAATGGATTGGTTATCCAAACACAAGGCTGTATTGGATTGTGGACGAAGAACTATCTCAGTTGAGAGCCCGTGTGGGAAGAAAGTGGAATTTCAAGCCACCGCAGTTAGAGATGGACAGCTTGATGGTTAACAAAGATCAAGGCAATCAGCATAGAGGATGTCCCAAGAGTGAATGAGTACCCGATGTTTTCCCGAGGATCTACCTCGTATGCCGCCAAACAGGGACATAGAGTTTGTGATAGAGCTTGTAATGCACAAAGACCGATAGCAAAAGACCCTATCGGATGTCTACCGAGGAGTTGGTAGAGATGAAGAAACAATTTGGAAGAGCTAATGGATAAAGGATTTATCGAGACCAAGTTCGTCGCCGTGGGAGCACCGCTTTGTTTGTCAAGAAGAAGGACGGGAGTTTCAGGATGTGCATTGACTACCGTGCACTCAATGAAGTCACCGTGAAAAATAAGTATCCGCTACCCAGGATTGATGATTTGTTTGATCAGTTAAGAGGAGCCGGAGTTTTCTCCAAGATTGATCTCGAGATCGGGATACCATCGCTTGAAGATCCGATCGTAAGATATTCAAGACTGCATTCTCGCCAAGATATGGACATTACGAGTTCTGATTATGTTCTTTGGGCCGAATTTAATGCGCCAAATTATTTCATGAATATGATGAATAAGGTGTTCATGGAATATTTGGACAAGTTTGTCGTCGTGTTCATAGACGATATCCTAATCTACTCCAAGACAGAGGATGAACATGCCGAACACTTAAGGCGAAGTTTTGGAAAAGCCGAGGAACAAAGAACTTTTCGCCAAGTTCAAGAAGTGTGATTTTTGGAAGGACAAGGTGGAGTTTCTTGGACATGTAATGACCGCAGAGGGAGTCAGCCAGGATCCAAGCAAAGTAGAAGCCGTGTTACATTGGGAGCGTAGCCAAGATCGTGACCCATTCGGAGTTTCCTTGGAATGGCAGGATACTACCGCCGTTTCATCGAAGGCTTTTCGACAATTGCAAAACCTCTTACGCAATTGCTGAAGAAGGAAAAGAAGTTTGCATGGACGCCTTGAGAATATGAGAAAGGATTTCAGAGTCAAGAAGCGATTGACATCAAGACCGGTGTTAGTTCTACCTGATGTTGCTCAAAGCTTCGATATTTATTGTGACGCATCGCGCCAAGGACTTGGATGTGTCTTTGATGCAGAATGGAAAGGTCGCCGCTTATGCATCAAGGCGCTTGAGGCCGCATGAGGAAAATTATCCGACACATGACCTAGAGTTAGCCGCCGTAGTGCATGCTTTGAAGATATGGCGTCACTATCTCGATTGGAAACAGATGTGAAGTATATACGGATCATAAGAGCCTTAAGTACATATTCACCCAATCGGATCTCGAATATGAGGCAAGAGGAGATGGTTAGAGTTGATCAAGGACTATAATGTTGGAATCCATTACCATCCCTGAAGGCCAACGTAGTAGCCGATGCTCGAGTCGGAAAAGCTATACCGTGAGTACGTTGCTAGCCACAAGTCGTGATGAGTTATGTAAGGATTTTCAAAGATGAAGATTGAGGTTGTACTCTAGCGGATTCTTGGCCGCATTGGAAGTAAAGCCTACCCTAGAGGATCGATCCGAGAAGGACGAAGGATGATGACAGATCCGCAGGATTAAGTCCATCAAGGAGGAAGGCAAGGCAGAGGACTTCAAATTGGATGAACAAGGCACGTTGTGGATGAAGGATCGGATTTGTGTGCCTGACAAGGAGGAGTTAAAGCGACTGATTTTGGAGGAAGCCCATGACTCCAAGTACTCAATTCATCCTGAAGCGCCAAGATGTATCAGATCTCAAGGAGAGATTCGGTGGCCGAGTATGAAACGTGAAGTTGCCGAGCATGTTGCATTGTGCGACGTATGCCGAGAGTCAAGGCAATGCATCGAGAGACCCAGGATTGCTACACCGCTAAAAATACCTGAGTGGAAGTGGGAGGAAATCGGAATGGATTTCATTACCGGTTTGCCAAAGACTCAAGGAGGTTATGACTCCATATGGGTTATAGTGGATCGCTTGACTAAAGTAGCCCATTTTATCCCCGTGAAGACCACTTATTCGGGAGATAAATTAGCAGAGTTATACATGATCAGGATTGTTTGTTTGCACGGAGTGCCAAAGAGGATTGTATCGGACCGAGGTACCCAATTTACCTCAAGATTCTGGAATAAGTTGCATGAAGCTCTGGGGACCCGTTTGAACTTCAGTACAGCTTATCATCCACAGACGGATGGACAGACCGAAAGAGTCAACCAGATTCTGGAAGATATGTTAAGAGCTTGTGCATTGGCTTATGCTACCTCTTGGGATAAAAGTTTGCCGTATGCCGAGTTTAGTTACAACAATAGTTATCAGGCTAGTTTACAGATGTCACCTTTTGAGGCCTCAGATGGTCGACCCTGTCGGACGCCGTTGAATTGGAATGAGACCGGCGAGCGCCGTGTCTTTGGGCCTGATATTCTTCAAGAGGCTGAGGAACAGATCGCTATAATTAGGGAAAGGTTGAAGATAGCCCAATCTCGACAGAAGAGTTATGCTGACAATCGTCGCCGGGATTTGAGTTTTGAACCAGAAGACTTTGTATACCTCGTAGTTACGCCTCTCAGGAGTTAAGAGGTTCCATGCCAAAGGGAAACTTCGCACCTGCTATGTTGGACCATTTAAGATTTTGAGTCGCAGAGGTGAAGTTGCCTACCACGGAGTTGCCCACGATCGTTGGCAGGAGTGCATGACGTATTCCATGTGTCCCAGCTTAAAGAAGTGTCTCCGAAGTTCCCGAGGAACAGACACCGCTAGAGTCAATTGAGTTGCAAGAAGATTTGACTTATAAGGAGCATTCCGTGAGGATTCTAGACACAATGGATCGAGAAACTAGAAACAAGTCAACCCGATTCTGTAGAGTTCAGTGGAGCAACCATGAAGAAAGTGAAGCGACTTGGGAGCGCGAAGAGGATTTGAAGAAAGAATTTCCAAACCTATTACTTTAGTAAGCCCTGAATCTCGGGGACGAGATTCTATTAAGGGGGGGAGGTTTGTAACACCCCAAAATTTTGCTTTTCTTAAATTCATGTGTGATTTGGCACTTTGGTGAATTTTTGGAATTTTCTGGAATTTATTTGGATTTATTTGGAATTTATTTGAATTTATTCCATTTTGAAATAATTAAAGAATTTAAATTTGCAAATAAATTTTTGTTGGAAATATTTTATTTGAGTCCAAAATGATCCAAAATATTTTCCAGAATTTTTCTGGAATTTTTCTGAGTCTTTTGCTATTTTTAATGAATTAAATGAATTACTGGGAATTATTTTAAATATTAATTCGCTGGAAAATCCAACTCGGGTCAAGTACTGTTCATCCGACCGAGTCGGACTCGAGTCCGACCCAAGCCAGTTGACTCGACCGAACCCACTCCTAACCCTAATCAATCCCAACCGTTGGATCAAGATCCAACGGCTGAGATCACCAGATTCGGCCGTGTCCGACCAGACGATCGCGCGCCGCGCGATCGTGGCCGTTGGTTGTGCCACGTGGGACGGCCACGATTTCGTCTTCGCCGAGTCCGAGCCGGACTCCGCCGCGCGCCCGTAGAATCTAACTAGGTTTCCGACTAGGGCACGAACGCCGAGGCTATTTAAAGCATGAGACGTCCCCCGAGGTTGCCCTCATCCTTGCGCACCCGTTTCCCCGAGCCATCTCGCCTGAGCCGCCGCCGTTGAGCCGCAATCGCTCGCCGGAGTTGTCTCTTCCCTCCGCTGCGGTTTGCGCCGTTTTCCGCCGTCGTCCGTCGTCCTCCGCCGTCATCAAGACCAGATCCGGATTCCCCAAGACGAGACGCGTTCGGGAGTACCCCTCACTTCGCCGGAGCGCGCCAGAAACGCCGACGGCAAGGTCGTCGTCTCCAGCTCCGTCAAGCCAGCGCCGCCGTGAAACCATCGCCGTCCGCGAGCTCGGAGGACCGTCAGATCCAGATCGAACGGTTGAGGTGAGATCACGTGTTCCAAACCCGATTAGATTCGGGACCGCTGGATCAAGATCCAACGGTTCACAATCGCCACGCGTCCGTAGCAAAGGCGATTATAGGATTAGATCCGACCGTCCGATCTAGATCGAACGCCCATGAGCATCGAGTAGTTTCAACGCGTTAACCCCTGGATCCAATCCGCGCCGCTGATTTTCAAACCAACGCCGAGATTGGCGCCACGTGTCGGGAAGTTGGACCGACGCGGTCGCTGGCCCACGCGACGCTGGGCAGTGTAGACGCCGACACGCCGGCCCGCGTGTCGAGGGCCCGCATGTCGCTGGCTAACCCAGCCAGCGCCGACGTCACCCATGACGTCACAAAGGACCCCACCTGCCGCCACCATGGGCCGAGCCCCGCCGACGTCGGCTGATGACGTCACCCGAGTGAGCCCACATGTCGATCCACGTGGCCGTGGACCGAGTCCACCGTGGACCCGGCCGAGCATGGACCGAGCCCATGGATCGGCTGGCGACGCCAAGGCCAATCAGAGCTGCCACGTGTCCATGCCGACGCAATAATTAATTTCCAAAAGAAAATGATTTATTAATTCGAATAATGATTTCAAATTTAGATTCAAACTTCAAACGCTTATAACTTTTATGCGTTTCAACTCCGATTTGAGCGATTCAAATTTCTAAATTTGTATAAAATTAAGATCTACCTAAATATGAATTTTATTTAATTTTTGGACTAAAGTTTTTCTCTGTAAAATTATTTAATTGATTATTTAAACTTTAAATAATCATAACTTTTGCGTTTTAACTCCAAATTTAACGATTCCAGTTTCTAAAAATCCAGAAAATTATGTTCTCTCTGTCTATGGATTTTATTTGGAGTTTTGGGATCTTTTTGCATAGTGTTTATTTGTGTATTTGCTATTTGCACGCTTTACGAGTAGACGTTGAAGTGCCGGAGGGATTCGAAGGAGAAGTATTGACTCAGGATCCAACTCAAGACCAAGAGCAAGTGCTTTTTGAAGGCAAGTTGTGCTTTGACCATGTTGATCCCATTTCGAAATCTATTTTGATTTAAACTATTGCATGCTAGTTTAATTAGAAAGATACTTTGGTTTAAACCTGGGGGTTAGATAAATACCAATTTGCTATATGACACCTTGATTACTTAAGTATGTGCCATGATCCCTTGTCACCCTAGTTGTGGATTACTAGTTGGACATTATTAAATTGCCAACATGGGTTTAGATCGTTGTAGTATACTGCTTAGACCTGCTACGTGCTCATGACATGATTTTGGATAATTAAATGTTAATATTGACTTAATGATATATTGAACCTGTTTTGGAAAAGTATCATGTGATGTTGACGGCACGTGGTGCATGGTAATCAACTGGGGTTTGATAAACAGTTTTCGACCGGGGCATGTGGCAAGAGTAATCAGGTGGGCCAGTGTGGCATTGGGAGTGTTGATTTGGTTTTTCGGGTAGTCTTGCCCTGGTCACTCTAAGGACTTAACCTTGCAAGCCTTTGAACTGGGTCATACTTGCAACCACATGGCTGGAATGGGACGGCCCTAGTTGACTAAGTCGCTAAGGACTCACTTGTGGAGCCTCAGGTGTCGATTACACCTTTTGTGTGATTGTATGCGGGAGCGTATCGTGGTGTGGCCAGTACCCATCTAACGGTGTGTTGGTCCCATACTTCGCCTTGGCTAAGGGAAGGATGGTGTAGAGCACGAACCTGAGAGGACCACCTGTGTTGTTTGAGGCTTCCGAAGGCTTTGTTATGATCGCTCATTCGCATACTCTTGTATGGCGATTCACTACCGACGTGGTGAGTGGATTGTATCTTGTGGGTAAAGTGCATAACCTCTGCAGAGTGTAGAATCTATTTGAATAGCCGAGTCCACTGTGATCGACAATGCTCGGGAATTACAATCAAGGGTTAGATTTTCTCAAAATAACTTGGTTTTGAAAAGATGGGTTGGTTTAACAAGGAAGATGATGGAAATATGGTTTAGGATGGGAAAATGTTTATTAAACTTCTTGAAAAGTTATTTATGCTTTACTTATTTCTCACCTTTCGAATCTACTTATATTACTTGTCAAAAGTCAAGCATCGCAAATATACCTGAGCTATTCCTTTGTACTAAGCCATGCATATAGTATATTAGCTTGCATTCTCAGGCATGACTTGCTTGAGTACCAAGTACTCACCCTTGCCCCAACACAATATCAGTTGAAGAGGAGATTACGCCAGCTTTGGAGGAGGAACTCCAAGAGGACCCGTCTACTTAGGGATGCGAGCCCAGTCAGTTGCCTGTGGTATACTGGATGGCGCCACGAAGTTTATTTGAATTTCCGCTGCTGCTATTTCTCTTTTAATAAGTTTTGCCTTGCAAGGCATATATATTTGTAACTTGGCCATAAGGTCGAGTAACCCTTTGATTATTTAAATAAAGTACTTTGATAGTATCGTTTGGTATGATTGTGATATATACCGATGTTAAGACTGTGTGCACTAGCGCGTTCCTGGACTAGTGCTGAATACACAGAGGGTCCGGATTTGCAAATTCGGGGTCCCGACACTTTTCAAGGGGATCCAGTACAACTATTTTGCTCTTATCGAGTGTAATGGCAAAGAGTATCCAATAGAAACTACATACACAGGTAATATGCCATAGTCATTGTGCTAATATCACAATGAGTAAGGAATAACATCGAGTAATATAACTGGCTAGTGAACCACTTACTTGAAGTTGTAGGGTAAAAGTATCATTGCCTTGTCCTGAAATTTAATGAAAGTATTATATACGTATTCCTCGATGTCTTTGGGTGTATTTGCGACTAGAGTTTCGCAAACTACTCCTGGGTCGAGGAACCCAACACTAGGTGTCGGCGTGTTCCTTAATTCAATGGTCTCGTACCTACGTAATAAAGAAGTTTGATATTACATTTATCGATATTACATTAATATAGACAACAATTTATGTAATTCATACTTACAATACCCAGCATCTCAAAAGAGACACGTCGAGAGCATCCTGGTAGAACATGCTATTCAAGTTGTCGAATTCAACCAAGAAGCACCCATCCCCATGGTGAAAATGCTCCTCTTTGAAAGTTCCAGTGACCACCTTCGGTAGTACGTTCTGGTTGGACAGTTGCATGTACCACCCATGCAATCTTTGCATCATGAATGTTAGGGTACAAAGCATTTCTTCGGTCACAAAAGGGTGCCCCATCTCGTATTTCAGTCTTTTGAATTCTGTTTGTCCTGCTGATTTCGATTTTCCCTTATATTGTTTAAGCAGAATATCATATTCAGTCTTGGCACCACCTGATGTGGTCGACTTGGTTTGCCTCTTGTTCAATTTCTTTGCACGATACAATTTAGGTTCATCACAGATCTCCTGCGAAATGCTGATAATAGACATTTGACACTGATGTCCTGGTGACGACTCTGGAACATCTAATGCAGGAACTGAATGAACGTGTGCCACTGAGGCCGGCACTTGAAGATCGAGGACAATGTCACGCTTGCGCCACTGAATGAACGTGTGCACTGCACTTCCTAGAGTTGTTACATCATCATTTCCAGGCATTTCCAACATCATGTCGGTGAACTGTGGAAGTACCGTGTCCACCTCGACCTTTGTGTATCCCGGCGCGATTGGGGAGTTGTGCAAAACACCCCCTTCTTGGCACGGATAAGCCATGCCTGTAGCAGCCTGAAGAGATATGTTCATGACAGGAATATTGAGCTGGCACGGTGTCGGTTGTTGTATGTCATCCACGGGATAGCGGGCTAATGGATCTTCTGCCAGTGGTGTGGACGCGCAACTGTTGCGATGGTGTGAGGTGCTTGGGAGAACAATGTTCTCGACTTCTACATGGCTCATGGCTGCTTGTACTTGTCTTTGTACTTGTTCTTGTATAGTGCCTTGTAAATCTCGAATCATTTCTTGCTTCATTCGTTCTCGTTCATATTCGGCACACGCTTCTTTTGCTCTCTTCCGACTCCTGTAAGAGTCAGTATGCTCCGGAATCCCTTGCTCCCAGGTACCTTAGCTCCAACACCACGTGTCCGACCAGGGTGCTCTTTGGTTCCTAAGGCCAAGGTAAGTTCGTCCTTCTCCCTATCTGGAATGAAAGTGCCTTCTGTAGCCTGGACGGACAACTCTTGGATTCTTTGGGACATCGCTTCATCTTCATTATTTTTGAAGGACAAGCCCCCACCAGACGTGACAGTTGCCCTTGCTAACACATAGTGCTTCACTCGCTTTGGTAGTTCAAACAAGGGACTTCTGTCAGTCGATTGAGTGGCCTCTGCTTCTTACCTCTCCCATTGGGCAATTTTTCCCTCGTACCCACCCGTGCCTAGTCTGTGGGGATGAATGTTCTTTTTCGAGATTTCTATGTGGTCCTCACTTGACTTCATTGCTGATTCACTGGACTTCATCGCCACAAACTCATCCCAGTATGGTTCCAGTTTCGGATAGTCCCTAATGGCCGACCGGTTTTTCTTCACATATTTGCAGTTCAACCGGGTCTTGAAGTTCTTTCAGCATGTACCCATGGTCATCAATGCATCTCGACGCACGAGGTTCTCGACTCCTTCGGGGAATTCAAAGCTTTGTTTCAGCTCTGTCCAAAGGTCCTCTTTTGTGGTGGCGGGCACTTTATGCCAGTCCTCATAGATGATTGGTACTTGATCCCTTACTATGTACCCGCAGGTTGATCTATATTTAGACACTGCTGCTTGTGGTTCACTAGGAGCACCAGTCTCTGATATATCCGAGATAACATGCTGTCCTTCAGGCTTCTTGGTTTGCCCTCAGCCATGATGCCTTGCTACCGCAACATCAGTGGCAGGCGAAACCTCAATGTCCTGGAGGTTGAGGAAGCTAGTCGGGCTGTGGCTCGGGCTCCTACTCGGGTTAGGCTCAGGGGTCCTCTCCATCTGTTGTTTATCAATTAATTGGTTATTGATGAAGCACAAACAAAAGGGTCATGGTATCGGCTAACCATCATACCCACTAAGCACGAAAAAAGGGTTATTGATGAAGCTATTGATATAGAATTGTTATTCACGAGGTCATCTTTCTAAAATTGTTAAAAGAAGCAAATTTAAGAGAATGTAAGTTAATTGATTGATAGTGCTCTCAGGCACTTGGTGTACGAATGCTAGAGACTAGCTCTTACCTCATGTACACCTGGGTCAAGTTTATCTCATTTGAACTAAACAATTAAGTATGTAAAGAAGGCCTTGAATCCTTACCTTCCTAATCATGCAATTTAAGGTATTATTTAATCAATTTCACTGTTCTTATGATCATAATTCAGAATAATACGTATATACAGATTGTAGGTTATTTAATCAACCGAACCAACATATATAGCAGTGCATGTTGGCAAATAAAGTAACACATGTAATCAAAAGAGCACAACTACAGTTAAAAAATAATGAACAAGCTTTGCAACAGTGAAATGAAGTAAACAAATTTTAGCATGTAAGTCTACTGATTCAAGGCCTAATTCACAACCTTAATAGTCTAATTCATCATTTGACCCAATTTGCATCATCGAGCAATAAAAAACAAAAATCAGAAGAAAACATTGAAGCATTGACATGTATATTGAAAATTAGAAGAATGCACACTTTGTCATATGATGACAGAAGATAGGACGTTTAAGTACAGAGAATGTAATGAGCATACTCCTATAAAATGCAGATTATGGCAAATGTCACATTGATATATAAATTCATCTAAGTATGATCTATCCTCATTGTTTTGTTGTTACATGTTACAATGAACGATTTTAGCAAACTAAACAAACATATATACAACTAAGTTGTCGAACCTAACTAAACAAATTCGGCAGCACCTCCCCTAAAACTCGGACATCCACTCAGCAGACATAAGCATTCCAACCATTCCAACATAAGCATTCCAACCATTCCAACATAAATAGCATAAGCACATAAGCAACATAAGCAGCATCAGCAACGTAAGCACATAAGCATGAGTCGGCACTTCACCGGGCGGGGCAGGGTCAAGCTCGGCGACGAGGTCGCGGGCGGGGTGGCTGGCGTCACCGAACGGGGACGAGCATCAAGGGTCGCCGGCGTCACCGGCGGGCGGGGTCGTGGGCGTCTTCGGCGGCGGGTAGCGGGCGTCACCGGGCGGGCGGGGTGGGCGGCATTCAGGTGGGCGGGGTCGCGGACATCACCGGACGGGCGTGGGCGGCGATGGGGTCGCGGCTCGTGGGCGTCACCAGACGGGCGGGACATAGGTTTAGGGTTTAGCGCGCTCAAAGAGCTCAGGTTTGCGGCTTAGGGCTGGGTTTGGGTGGAATATATGGGGAAGTATTTGTGCCGGTTCCATATAAGAACCGACACAAATAAACTTTCAGTACCGGTTCCATATAAGAACCGATACAAATAAACTTAGTTTCAGTGCCGGTTCCATATAAGAACCGACACAAATAAACTTTCAGTGCCGGTTCCATATAAGAACCGACACAAATAAACTTAGTTTCAGTGCCGGTTCCATATAAGAATTGATACAAATAAACTTAGTTTCAGTGTCGGTTCCATATAAGAACCGACACAAATACTACCGTTATATTAATACAATGGGTATATCTTTTATTTAGAGTTAGGATTCCTAGTTTTTTTTGATATATTTTATTTAGAGTTAGAATAATAACTAAAAGTCCACATAAATATATAATAGGTATATATTTTATTTAAAAGGTAGGATTTCCAGTTTTTTGATATTATAAAAATATGGCAAAATTGTAAGCAACATGGGAATAACAACTAAAAGTCCACATAAATGCATATTATTGACGTCATATTTACATTATATTTTTTACATCACATTGACATTACTCCTAGCTAATTTTTTTTCACAGTTTGCCCATCTTCATGATCATCGCGATGATACGTAGCTTCTTCCTCCGTGGTTTCTTCCTCTAGCCTGATGCTTCCATCTACAAAAGGTGGCAACTCGTCAAACTGGTTGTACTCGTCCTCATCCATGACATTCTCAACTCCGACGATTCTTTTTTTTCCGTGAAGAACAACATGACACTTCTTATCTGCCGGGTCGATTACATAGAAGACTTGTGCTACTTGCTTCGCAAGTACAAATGGTTCATCTGTGTATCCGACATGTTCAATGTTCACAATAGTGAAGCCATATTTGTCCACCTTCACACCCTTTTGGAGTTGGACCCAACGACACCGAAACATCGGGATCTTGAAAATACAATAGTCGAGCTCCCAAATCTCCTCTATGAACCCATAGAAGCTACTCTTCTTACTGCCTGTGCTGTCATAAGCATCAATGCGAACACCACTGTTTTGGTAAGTGGTTTTGCTATCTTGAGCTCTAGTGTAAAATGTATACCCATTTATATCGTATCCTTGCCATGTCACGATTGTACCTGATGGCCCCTTTGCCAACCACCTCAATGTAACACTCGTTTCTTTCCCAGTCATGTGTTTCTTAAACCAATGATTGAACAAACGGTTGTCTCTTTTGTTATCCAAACCTCTGATCGTCCTTGGTTTTCCCTCCGTAGCTCATCCTTGTGCAAGTCCATATACGAGGATACCTCAACTGATTGTTGCAAGACTGTGAAATGTGCTTGTTCGAACAAAACATGATCGTAAGTATTTATTGATTTCTTCCCGATGACCCCTTTTCCGGCTAGCCTGCCCTCATGTCGAGATACAGGCATACCAACTGGATTGACATTGGCCATGTAATCGACGCAGAACTCGATAACCTCTTCGGTTGCATAACCTTCTACAATGCAGCCCTCCGGCCGCGATCGATTACGTACATATTTCTTCAGAACACCCATGTACCTCTCGAACGGGTACATCTGATGCAAGAATACAGGGCTGCATATCTTTATCTCATTCACAATATGAACAATGAGATGGACCATGATATAAAAAAATGATGGAGGAAAATACATCTCTAGTTGGCATAGAGTCTTCACCACATCATCCTGTAGTTCACATAGTCCAACGGGATCAATGACCTTCTGTGAAATTGTGTTAAAGAAGAAACATAACCTCATTATTGTCTCTCGGACTTTGTCAAGCAAAATACCTCTAATTACAACAGGAAGCATTTGGGTCATCATCACATGGCAATCGTGAGACTTCATGCCAGTTAACTTCAAATCTTTCATCGAGATCAGTTTTTTGATGTTTGCGAAATAACCGGACGGAACTTTCACACTATGTAAGCACTTGCAAAGTTCTGTTCTCTCTTTCTTGGATAGAGTGTAGCAAGCTGGGGGTAGATAAAGTCGGCCCGACATGGTATCTTGAGGATGTAGCTCAGATCTGATTTTCATATCTTCTAGGTCCTTTCGTGACTTGAGTCCATCCTTGGTTTTGCTAGGAATATTCAATAAAAGACCAATCAAGCTGTCACATACATTCTTCTCTACGTGCATGACATCGATGCAGTGTCGAACTTCTAAGTCTTTCCAATAGGGCAAGTCCCAAAATACTGATCTCTTCTTCCACGTGGTCTTCTCAGTTCGGGATCTCGATGTATTATTACCACCTTTTCCAAGTACAACATTAATATCCTTAACGATATCATATACTTCTTCCCCACGATGAGGCCTTGGAGCTAAACCGTTCTCCTTTGTTCCATCAAATTGTTTCTTCATATTGCGATAGGGGTGATTCCTTCAAAGGAACCTACGGTGACGCATATACACAGTTTTTTTTTGAGTTGTTGAGCCACACACTATCTGTTCATCCAAGCACTGTGGACATGCTTTTGCTCCTTTTATAGTACGACCAGATAGGTTACCTAGGGCAGGTAAATCATTGATGGTGCAAAACAACAATGCACGTAGAGTGAAGTACTCTCGTTTGTACTCATCCCATACCTGCACACCTTCGTTCCACAGTATCACAAGATCTTCCACCAATGGTTGCAGGTATACATCAATATCGTTGCTAGGTTGTCTTTCGCTTCATCATAATATACTTTCGCTTCATACACAACCAAGGAGGAAGTTTGTAGATACAGAGAGCCACGGGCCAAGTGCTATGAATGCTACTCATATTACCGAAAGGATTCATTCCATCTGTACTCAAGCCAAACCTTATATTCCTAGGTTCATTTCCGAAGTTGTTCCTGAAGAGCCTATCGATGGTTCTCCACCGCGTAATCGGCAGGTGTCTCGACTTTCCATCCCTCTTACGCTCTTCTGAGTGCCATCGCAACAATTTGGCGTGCTTTTTATTTCCAAATAAACACTTCAACCGAGGGATTACTGGCAAATACCATACCACTTTAGCAGGAGGTCCTTTCTTCACCTCGATGACATTGCTGTCATCACTCTTACGCTTGTATCTCGATGATTTGCATACTGGACATACATGCATGTCTGAATACTCTTTGCGATAGAGTATACAGTCATTTGGACATGCATGTATTCTTTCTACTTCCAATCCCAATGGACATACAACCTTCTTTGCAAGATATGTGGTTTCAGGCAATACATTTCCCTCTGGAAGCATATCCGCTAAGAGATGTAACAACACCGTGAAACTCTTATCGGACCAACCATTGCTTGCCTTCAATTTTAGTAGTGAAAGCACGGCGTGCAACTTTGTGTATTCCTCCTTACAACCCAGGAACAAAGGTTTGTCCGAGTCCTCCATCAAACACTGGAATTCATTAAACTCTCTCTGACTAGTGTAGTTCCCTTCTGCATCGCGCAACATCTGAGCCAGATTATTGTCATCATCGACGAGCAACCTATCCTCATCGGATCCGTCACCGATGTCAGCTAGCATGTTGCTAGCTCCATCATTAATGACGTTATCACCTTCATGTATGATATCTTCTTCACCGTGCCTTGTCCAATATGTATAGCCAGGTAAAAAACCCCTTCGAATCAAGTGCAAGTGGATATGCTCTTTGTCTGAAAACATCTTCTCATTCTTGCAATCAATACATGGACAATGTATGTATTCCTTTTTCTTTTGCAACTTGTCCTCCTCGGCGAATCTTAGAAATGCAGAGATGCCGTCGATGTATTCTCGACTGTAACGGTCTGCACTGTACATCCATCTCCGGTCCATCTAAAATTAATTGACATAAATAATTATGAAATTAACCTTAATTGAACTAAGCCTAAACTTTAAATTACAAACTAAAAATAAACCTTTAATTTGAACCACAAATAAATTATGTATGCATTCAATTTCAATTAAATAACTATAAATCAATACTTATTAAATTTTAATTAATCAACTAACAATAGTGGATGGATATAATTTTAATCTATATTATATAAAGCTAAACAAAATTTGTCTAATAGAGCTAGGTAATAAATTCTGATTTGAAATTTTTTAACTAGAACTAGATATAAACATTAAAATTTAACTAGATCACTACAAATCAATACTTATTAAAATTTAATGTATAGTTAATTAGCTAAAAATAGTAGATATAATTTTAATTCATATTATATAAAGCTACTCAAAAGTTCATGTAATGGAGCTACGTAATAAATTCAACATCTATAAAATGCTCGATCAATAAAAACAAAATAAATCTAAACCATAATTTGAGCTCATATAAATTAATTAATCTTTATTATACTAAATCTAAACATTAAATCGCATCTAGATAACCACAAATTAAAAGAGGAGAACAATGTACTCACCTTGAAACACTTAGAGTATAAACACTCAAAAATGCTTCACAACAAATCTGGAATGAAGAACAACGAGCTCGCCAGCTTGGTTTGCAGTCGATCGGGAGGTAGGTGACGATCGGGAATGGAGCAGGAGCTGCCAGCGACACTATAATATATAGGTGGTGTTATTAGTGTCGGTTTGTAAATTGAACCGACACAGATACAAATTTATTAGTGTCGGTTCCTTTTACAAACCGACACTAATAATCTGAGTGTCGGTCTGTAATTACAACCGACACTAATAAATTTGTATCTGTGTCGGTTCCATTTACCAACCGACACAAATACTACTTGTGTCGGTTTGAATTACCAACCAACACTAATAAATAAGTATTAGTGTCGGTCGCAATTACAAACCGACACAAACAGTCCTCTCCCGGATTTGAGTTTTAGAACCGACACAAATAACCTTATCAGTGTCAGTTCCAAAAAAACCGACACTGATAGACCGACTCCTATTTAGTGTTCTGTAGTAGTGTGTGCTAATACCCAAAATGTTATTATTGGGTGATTGAACAGAGTATTACGTGAAAGCAGACTTTCTCAAGGTGCAACTTTACAATGATACCTTGCACACTTACTAAAAACGGGCTGTATCTCTACTACTTGAAAATACAAGTTGGTGGTGGTTTGTCCATTCTCTTCAACCCATGTTGTATCTTGAGTATGGTGTGATTATACTAAGGATTTACTGATAGATTTTATTACTTCAACTTGCATCCTTGCATCTGCGCATTTCAATTTTCATATTTATTGGCTCCCTTCTCATATTGTTCAAGGCTAGTCACTTTCGTGAGTCTGGTTGAGTGGGACCATGTGAACATTTGTCTAATTAATCAATTGACTTTGTTTTTATCCGCATGCAGTTTGATTGTTTAGTGGATCTGTCCTTATCAATGTTGACTAACTGAGTGTCTAGAGATTAGTTGATTCCACCACATCATAGATGCAACGGAGCTTTCCTAGGTGCAACGGCAGAGCCAGGTATGTGGTACAAGCCTGTCAAGACCCGTGGCCGTCGGCGGGCGAATCGTGACGACGTGAGTACCCAAGTTCTAAACTAGATAGTGTCCTCGTGACCACCAGTGAAGAAATCACGGTGATGTGAGAGTAATTCGTGAATCAACCAAGATAGAATGGAATTAGGGGAAGACAGTAAGAACAAGCAAGAAGAACAGAGGAGCAGTGGGGAAATTTCAGATTTCAATTCATTTGATCAATGCCTTCTCAGATGATACATGCCTTCCTCTTATACGTCTCTCACATACTGCTCAGTGGAACCCACCATCCATAGACTAACTCACACACAGAATTCACTTTAACTCGCAGCAAAGGTGTTACATTATTGCCTTCATGAGAATTTGCTTGTCTCCAAGCAACAGAATTACCTCGAGAGCCTACTCCCCTAATGCAACACGAACACCACCCCGAGACCCATTAACTAAAGAACACTTTTCCACTGAAAATTTGGTCACTCGTACTCTGGAGCCAATCAGGTTCAAGTTCTGCTCCCTTGTACTTTGACACGCCAAACCATTGATCAAGTAGCTCTGAAGTTTTCAGCGCGTATGCCCCATAGCCACAAATTCTAAGGCAAAACTACCATAAGCATCACACCATGAATTGCTCCCCAACATTAAATGATCCAACTGCTTATTAAGGGTGGCAGGGGAGGTGGTTTGAGATCAAACGCTATTAGTTTTGATGATTTATTGACAAATTGAATTAAGCTTGAAGCTGAAGTTTTTTTTTTTTTTGAAAGTTGGCCAGGAGCTCTGGCTTTGATAAGGATAAACTTCACAACACCTTGATCCAAAGCCTTACAGTAGAGTGTCTTCTTGACTATTGGTTGGGGTAATAGCACCCATGGTACACTTGTGATAACACTGCCACGACACTCATAACCCAAACAATAGCTCTCCCTGCTTGCTCTGACCCATACGCTGGTTGGTATGTTGCAAGGAAACATAAATCAAGCATCGACACTTATAACCCAAACAGTAGCTCTCCCTGCATTAACCTTCTCCCCGGTGTAAGTAGGGGTGCAAACGGAGCGGATACGGACGGATTTTGTTCATCCCGTATCCTATTCCAAATTTTTTCTCGGATACATAATCGGATACGGACAGTGCCGGATTCGAATACGAATACGGATTACTTCGGTCACGAATACGGAGCGAATACAGGTCGTTCCGGATACGGTTAGTCTCGGTCACGAATAGTTAGTCGGATAATGCGTGAAAGCAGAAACCATATATGTCACATATATTAGGATCAATCAACCATACACAAAACTTTACTATAACTTTCAAGACATGTAAGTGTTTCAAATTCAATAATAGTTGCATTCCCTACATAAGAATAATATACAACCAAGTACAATTCCAATCAACATATGCACTTATATGATGTAGCACATACAACTGCAATCAAGTGTTTTGTACTGCAATTATAAGAGCTTGCTCCAGAAAGTAGTGCAATTATACTACAAGTTGCTCACATTATATCACAGGCTCACAATAGCACTATGTTTCACATTATATTACAACTTGCCTAATCAGATAGCACATAACCAACACGCAACATCTAAAATACAGCTAGCAAGCACTGTAATTCAAATACACACATTACGAACAATATTGCAAGGCTATCGGGTCGGATATTTACCGGGTATTGGGTCGAATATTTACCGGGTATTGGGTCGAATATTTACCGGATATCGGGTCGGATATTGCTCTTTCCATATCCTAACCCATATTATATGAGATTTTTCGGATACGGATCGGATATTGCTCTTCTCATATCCTAACCCATATTACATCGGATTTTCCGAATACGAATATGGATAACATCGGTACGGATTTTTTTCGAATACGGTATCGGATCGGTCAGGAATTATCCGCTCCGTTTGCACCCCTAGGCGTAAGTAACCAATCCAGGACGAATCCAAGTGCAAAGGGCACCAATTCTCAGTAGGTATATATGTATCACCGATATTAATACCAAGACAAAACCACCATAAACAATGCACCATGAGTTGTACCTCCATAAGTAAAGAGCCAGAAGTCGCTTCGAACTAGTATATGGGACAGTTTGCAGGAAAGACAATAAATACTCCAGACTAAGAATTACGCTTGGGCTTTCACACATTTTTGGTTGTCTTCTGTCTTCTCTATGAGAATAAGCTCCAGAATACCTGGATCCCATTGCCTAGTGGAACAGATTGTCCTCTTGTTTGTCTCGGGATACTACTCATGTCTCCCAAGACTAAAATCATTTCGTGTCCATGATGGTACCTTGTCAAATACACAGGCACACCAGGATCCCATAGTCCAGTTGCAGACACGACAATCAAGGGCACATCCTCATTAGCAAACTATAGTATGATTTGGGCCATGGTAACCTCGCTTTCAGGACTGAACCCACTACACCTCTACAATGGCATTTCCTCGAGTACCCAACAAGCACCTTTTATTTGAGAATTTCCAGTGCTAAAAGCGCTTCGGCTCCATGGTGACATTTCGCCAAGCACCAAACAAATACCACCAGTATGCACCTTACTCCATGTGAGACAAATTCTTCAGTACCACCGTTCCACTCATGGCCAGCACTCACTCCATTGCAACAGAAAGGGTAGTAAATCTCAGTCTTAGAATCATGGCATTGTATATAGCGGACAGTAGCAAAGTGAAGAAGCCCATGTACGTTACATCCTGCCAATTGCTGACATTTGCCATGTGCCTTCAAACTTGGTGATGCCACCATATCAACTAGCTCTTCTTCACTATTATTGATGTATGTTTGATTTGCATCAACCATACCAAGCTCTAGGAACGTCGAGTTCATTTGTTGTCTGAGTGAGCATGTCATCAATGATCGGCTTGACAATTGGCTTCCTATTCACTCCATCCAAGTACTCTCCACACTAAGCTAGTTGCTGCAATATGTCATCGTGAAGGTCGAGGTTGTGTCGAGGTTGTGTGGTGTCTCCTCACCCCACACCACATCCTTGAGAGGCATTGCATCAAACACCTCAAGAGCAGCACCTGCTACCAGAGACTGCAACAACGATGGGCTAGTATCACCCTCCTGCTACCAGAGAATTTGCTTTTTAAGTAGAACCGTTGAATTGAAGGCGAATCACTTCAGAATCCATAAAATCAGACACTTTTCCTCCATAAGGGCTTGTTTGGAAACACTGTTCCCGGCCAGGATTCTGGCCCATTGTAACATCCCTGAATTAATTAAACAGTAAAAATAAAATATTTAAAGGTAAATTTGATTTATTAATATCTTTCAGCAAATTTAAAAGCTTTTGTTAAAAGATAATTGAATTCCTGAAATTAGAGAAAGAAAAAGTTACAGAAGAAAATGGTAAGAAGATAAAATAAACCAATTGCCATCTGTGATCAAGAACAATCATTGTAAAGGATTGAATCAAAGAATTGAACTGCAACACAAATTTTATTGATACATCGTAGTTCACATTTACAATACATAGGAAATACAAAAATCTTTATAAAGACATACAAGTCACTGGAGTTACAACTCAATACAATCATTTGATTACATATGCAATTACAATTACAACTCACATAACTATCCAATTACATATTTGGTTACAAATTACATCTCAAAAAGTAAATTACAAAACTACAAGCTTCAGCTCCTGTGCTGAGTTGATCTGCATTTGAGAACCTGCAAATTAAATTGTTTACGTATGAGATTAAGCATAAAGCAAATAAATTAAATACAATAAATGAATAGAGAAAGAATTGCCGTCAGCTAAGTTGAATCGCTCAGTGAGGTACCCTAGATTGTCCGGGGGCCAATCTGGCTCCTCTCGCGATTAGATTTGCATCACTCGGCAATTTGCAAACCTGTTTAAGCCGTAGACGCGATTATTTAGAAAATATCGCGAGGTAGAAATATTTCACCTCAGTAAAACAGTAAAAGACCACAGTAGAAAAGATAAGCCTCGGCACTGTGCCCATAGGTCAGCCCAACACATTCCAGATTCAACCGAAACACCCTAGAGCTCAGCTCTTTCCAGAACCAGCCACGGCAACCCAGCCGAACCCAGAGTATACACAGACCAGGTCGGCAGCCACAGGGATGATATTTAGACCACAATATTAAAGCATTTTATATGATGGAGATAAAGCAACCCAACCGAAATCACCAGAAGACTTGAGACCAAAGCATAGTACGCCAAGCCTGAGCCAAAGACTAAAGCTAAGACCAAGGCCATTACTAATGCACTGACGGGTAATAAATATGCCATCAGTCCAGCCGCAATAAGCAAGCCACCAGGCTAACCATGCCGACTGAAAACCCCAAATCAATCAAGCACAAAGGCTCCAGAACCGGCCACGATACCAAGCCCAACCGAAACATCCAGGACAATGCCCAGCCAGCAAGTTGTATTGATCTTAAAGCCAAAATCATTGCACTGACAAGTTGAACAAGTGAGCAATTAATCCAGCCGTAAAGACCAAGCCATTAGGCTCTGCCTTCACACCCTGTGGCAAAATACACTACCAAGGACTATATAAGTCACCTAAGCCCTCATATCACTATCAACATCCATACAACTCAAAGAAAGCCTCAGGAAGCCATCCAAGAAGATCATAGAAGAGTAGACCTCCGTAAAAGTTACCACCGAACCAAAGAAGGAAGAGAGTAGTCAGAAGGTTAAGTTCCAAACGCAGATCCGGGAACAATCGGTGGAAAGAAAGGAGAAATCAAGCCGAGCAAATATTCATCCCTTTTTCACAAGTAAGCTTCCACGAAGTTCGATTCTATTAAAAGCATCATAGCGTATCCAGTAAGTATGGATATGAAGCTAGATTAGAAAATGACAGTAGAAAGACAAAGGAAAAGTAGAAGAGAAGTGGCCTCAGTTTTTATGCATAACAAAACTTCGAGGGTTGCGTCATGCGTCCCCGCTGATTTGCAAATACTCCCCCGGCGTAATGCAAATCAGGGTCGTCGCCATAACACCATCCAACTCGTAAATTGGTTAATGCACGAATCATCACGGACCAAAAGGGGCATAATCCACTTTTAAGACATGGTATCAATTTCATCATTTACCATGTAAATCAGTCTATCTCGAAACTCTGTCATCATGTTGTAACTAAGCATTTAGATCATCAAAGCACGGCCTAGTATCAAATTTATCATTTACTAAGCCAATCCATCCTTAAATAAAGTACTCCCACAAATATTCATAGATCATGACACTCAGTTCTTCAGTTCGTATACTCAGATCATGATCCATCAATATATAGTCATGGTCATTAAACGATCAATGGCATCAAAACCATTGTCTGCCACCTAAACAAATTAAAGCCACTGTCAACACACACTGAATCTATGTTCAAGAATCATTACAGATTAGGGCAAGAAATCAATCCATGTAAGCCAACTATGCATATAACCGTTTTCCAATGCATCAGGGCATAGCACAAATCAATCATCTAGACAGGACAGTAACAAGCATAAAAGGATCTCGTTTATTCCTGTAACATAATTCTAACCCCTCTTCATTTCAAGCATGAACATGAATAGCAGGCACACAAAAGAAGTATTTACTACCTTAGGCTTTCACAGTTCAATAGAGTCCATTATGTATATAAATATATATTGGCCTTTGTAGCTCAATGGGATACAACATAAAGAAAACGCTAGTCACTCATCAATCGAGATATGTATCAGGTTAATATTACACGATGGCCTGAACATCTATTTTGAGTAAGAGTTGTGTAACCTGTTGCTTCATCCATATGGACTCATAAAGAATCGGATGCAAAAGATTAAGCGTATTATAGAATAGCATATTACAGCTTTGTGTTTCTACACAACGATTCTTATAGGGTAATTGTATTCAAAGCATGCAATACCTATCCATATACTACCTGACCATAAAATACAAGGTTGGCGACACATAAGGTCCTCAAGAATTCAATATGATATCTAAATATAGATGACAATGCATCCAATCATACGCTGACCACAATTGCATTTTTAGCATAGAAGATTCATGAAACCTTTACACTACACAGTTTATAATCTTACCATAAACAATTTTATGATCGTGAAATGCTCACAACAACCACCCTCGAATGAAATTATCATTCATAAAGTTTACCTCGTGTTTTATCACATCATGAACCATATTTAGCCAATCACCTAGACTATCAAAATAAAAATTAAGAAGGAGGGAGGAATTACTTAGCTCTTGAAAAGGGGGAATAAACCCTAGCAATAAGCCGAGCCATAGCCGAATGGTGTTAGTCTCAGTAGCCGCCAATGTTGGAGAAACCCCAAATCCCTGCAGGCGACAACCCAGAAAGGGGAAGAGGTGAAGGATTAGGTAAAGAGGAGAAAAAGTGAGCAAAGGAAATGAAGGTAGCGAGAGATACTTAGCTCAGACGGAGGAAGCATAGGGAGATCCGAAACCGGGGGCTAGACGGAGGATACCCACGGAGTCAGATCCGAACAGATCAGAGATCGGGGCATTAGCCCTAGGGCGCGGCAGCTAGGGCAAAGGACCGGCGCAAGGGCGGCGCGCGCGAGGAAGACCCGGCGACGGGCGATTGGCCTGAGGCGCAGCGCTGGAGTGGAGCCGACGGAGGCAGAGACGGCAAGGAGCCAGAGGAGGCTGGACAAATTAGCGTCGGCACCGGCCAAAGACCAGAACGAGTGGAGACATGAGAAATGGGGGAGAGACTAGCAAAAGTCTCTGGAAGGAGATGGGTTTGGTTAACCGAACCAATAAAGAATAGGAAAAGAAAATAATAATAATAAAGGAAATATTTTGGTTGAGTTGGAATGGTTCTTTTAAATGATTCAAGTCAAAACCTAGTCAATCAATAAACTCTAATCCATTAATTTATTCAATTAAAGTCTGACAGAGAAACGATAGATTGAAATTTCCTTTATTAGACCCATTCTTCGAAAACCCTTTTTGAAGATAGCTTGCCAACTTCCACAATATTTGATCTTAAATGTATATGTTTATACAATGTTTAATTTAATTTCAAACCAAACCATTTCATTTACTATTAACCAAACACAATTAGACAAATCCTAGGGCATTTCTTAATGTAAGAATCACCTAACCCGTAGAAACCTTTTCATTATAATATGCTTTGCGTCTGAATCCTATTGAAACATGATCATGCGACTAATTTATATTAATACAAGCAGCTCTACACCCTGAAAATGAATCTTAGTTTGTTTAGTCTCACAATCTTAGCTTCCTGAATTCGTAAAATAAAATAGCATGAATCATAAGGAATAGTCATATGTGATGCAACCCTTAAGCTGTTAATCAATGATAAAGAATATAGAAGTAACACACTTATACATTCACAAGCCATAATCCACACTCGTGCTTGTTTAATATACTGTTTGTTATTTGATTCTTCATCTGATCTCCTTTTGCCCTTATTGAAAATGTTATTTCCTATTTGTTATCTTTTCCGCCATACGACGTGTAGAATCCGACGTCTCGGACTTAAGTAAATCGACAATCTCAAGATGATGTCTTCGACTCGTTGCTAAAGACAACAAATAGCAAGGCAAGCACCCCCTTTGAGCATTTTGAACCCAGATTTCATAATCAACTAAAATGTGATTAAGAATCTTCCTGCATGCTTATATTTTGATAAATCCTTATTTTGCGTTAATTGGTAGTTATAACCCAAATTGATGGATTTCCTTAATCATGTTGACATACGATCCATGAAAAACCATAGGAATGGTTAAGTTCATTGAACTGGGTATAATCGCTTATTAATCTGCATATGCTTAGCACTGCTATAGGTCAAAGTTGGAAATGTTTACACCCACACTTTTCTTTATGAAATCTTTTATGGTTTGTTTAAGCAGTAAAGGATACTGGTAGTTTGATAAAAATGAAAATAAAACTATGATTTCGACGTGGGTGATTATTGGCAATAGCCGGTTGTACATGTTTTAACGTGTACGTAGCTAGGGTGGAGTTATCGCCCATGTCACTTTGAGGACCGAACGTAGTGTTGCATGATCCAAGTAAACCGTACATCCACAAGTACTGGACTGGGACAGTCTTAACTTATTAAATTATTTGGGAATTAGCTTTGCACATTGGTAGGCAGTTGTAGCACGGGCATTCCGGATTGGTTTGCTCGAGGAAGGTGTCATCACCGAGGTGTTGGCATCTGCCGTTGTAACGGTGTACGCCTGGCTATGAATTTGGGGCTGTTGTTGTACCATTTGAGCCGCGGGCTCCTGAATACTATTGCTTCACTGTTTGTTTGCTTCCATCATAGTCAGGAGTAACGTCATCGGGCTAGTGCAAAGTTAAGGTTCAAGTAACGAACAGTTTCGTAATGAACTCTCTGGCGGCACACCAAAGGAAGTGTGTCTAATACATGTTGCCACAAAGGGAGGACATTTCTTGTGGGTAAAGCTGTACAACTCTGCAGAGTCTAAAACTATTCGAATAGCCGTGTCCACGGTCATGGACGACTTGGCGAACTGACACTAGTTAGTTGTTTTATAAAATGATTTGGTGAGCTTACCCTTACAGATGATTCAATACTTGACATTACGTTGGCAAGGTTGAATTCAGCTGTTGTGCCCTGTGTGGACAAAAGTTTAATCTTCAGATAATATTTCATATGATGGGATTGGACGTTTCATTTCACTCACGAAGGGATGTGAGTCTCTTATTTCGTTTATGTTATTCTTACATATTATTTATGTATTTACGTACTTGCTATTTCATTTTCTTTACAAGTTTCGCTTTCACTCTATTATTCAGTATTTACAATTCAAATTTCGCTTTATGCAAAACAACCGTAGAAACCCATTTTCTATTCAGCTTGCATATAATTTAGGTTTTGCAAACACTACAAGTCTTGCTGAGTACGCAACGTACTCACCCTTGCTATTATTGTTGTTTTTAGACAGGAACATCGACAATTACTGCGACGCAGGAAAACGGGATTTTTAACGACGATCCTTTCTAAGGCTTTACCTTGTCAGTTGCCTGTGGATTATGTGGCAAACTACAAGACATCTGATTCTTTTGGCTATGTTTAGACGACCTTGTCGGTCATATTGTATCATTACTTCCGCTGTAATAAAATATGAAACTTTTGTATGGTTGTGATTCCAAATTGTGTTTTGTGCGTGCCAGCCACTGATCATGGGAATGGTACAGTATGCACATTAGAACCTTGCTTTTATGTTTGCACTGTAGCATAAAAGTGAGGGTCTTACACCCATTCCCGGGGTTGGAAGCCACTGGGCTCGATCTCCCCGGGCTGATGAAAACGGTGTTTGGAGCCCCACGAGACGAGGAAATCTCGGCCTTTTCCGCGCCGTTTCCCTGCGGAAACATTCCGCTCCTCCTCGGGTCGGGTTAGGGTTCCCTGTCTCGTCGCCTCCCCTATCGAGCGTCGCCTCCGCCCTCTGCCTGCTCTCGCGACTAGGTATCATCGCTATGAAGGGCCATCACTACCACCATTCTTCGCCCTCGGTGCCGTCGCCGGCCGCTGCCGCCATCAGACCGCCTGCACAGCATGTGCCGGCGGCCAGTGGTCTGCTCCGTCCTCCTGCCCCTCGCCTTCCTCCTCGCCCTCCACCGCCCCGGTACCAGCTGCCTCCAGCCTAACCACGCCTCTAGATGTCTCGGATCTGTGCTGACTTCGTGCTTGCCTTGCTCGTGCAGGGTATGGATCGGAGGAGCGCGCCACGGTCGTCATCAGCACTGTGAGATTCTGGTATTCTTCTTCTTCTGCTGCTGCTGCTGCATTTTCCGGAGCTCTTCTTCTGATTTCTTTGTTCTCTTCAGGAGCTGGGCTTTGGAAAGCATAAGCATCTGGACGGGGGCATGAAGCACAAGCTACTCAAGGTATTACACTGCTCTACAACTCTAATGTGCTGTGTATGGCTTCATCTGTTACAACATACCAAGGACCTTGTGCATAATGCACTTGATTTATGTAAGCCACGAGTCATGTAGCGGAGTACCTTCTTCCCCGATGTAATTCCAAAAGGATAATTTCTGAATATAGCGGGATTTCAGGTGAGAAATCAAGTAGATCAAAGTCCAAGAATCTTGCTGTCAAACCAAAAGCAAAGCTCAAGGATGCTTTCTCCTTAGTTGACCTCAAAAACGACACCTTCAAAGATAGCGGTAATAAATGTGGGATCACCGGATCAGATTTTGCATGCTGCTACTTTTACTTGGGAAAATTGGAACTGCCAAGACACTTCCATTATCCATCTTACTGTATTCAATGCTGTTTCAGGATCTCATACACAGAGAAGACATCAATTAAAGGACTTTTCATGGTGATCAATGGTAAGATCAAGGACATCTTACAAATGTAGTTGTCGTTGTTATTGAGACGATGAATAGTCATCCGGTCGCTGGACCTCAACTTGACTGAGCAGGCAAGTCGGGCAAATAAGGGAATAATGCCAGGCCATAAAAGGCTTTCTGAAGTTATATAACCATGTATGTAGGGATTTTAAGAAAATAGTGCCACAGTATTTTTTGAAAAACATTCTTCGTGTAGAATGTGTGTCATGTACTCCTATGATCATTTGTGCTAAAAAAAAGGCCAAGCATTTTTTGATCTACTTTTCTACCGTAGGACACTGAATTTGTCTTGTGACAGGATACTACCGTTAACGGGAAAGAGAACCATGGTCAAGAAGTGGCACATGAGGAGAATCCCAAGTCCTGTGAACTTGAAATGGAAGCTACTGCCTGTGGTCCTGTGAACTTGAACTTGAATATGGAAGTCATTTGGATAACTTTTAAATGTCTCTCTTCTTTCCTTTGTCGTAATTGAAATGAAGCTATCTATCAGATAGTCTGAAATTATAATTTGGTATCAACATGTTGATTTCTTTAGTTTGATCGCTATAACATCTGTGCAATTTATTTACCATGTAACTGCATTAGTACTTCCCTTCAAATAAATTTGCTTTAGAGATGCCTACACTCATAATTTCTGATAATTTAGATTACAGATAATTTCAGCCATGTGTAGTTTTGAGCAAGTAGTAATACATCAGCATTTACTAGTTGTCATCAGGATTGAACTGCTTGTATTGGCTGTCACCAAGCACAAATTTTGTTATTTGTTGTGTGTTTCATCATGTGCTGTCGCATTACCTTTTTTGTGGCTGATATAACTATTAAGCAAAGCTTAGGCAAAAACTCAAAAGTCTTACATTCTAACCTCGTATGGTCAACTTTGTTTTATGTTATAGTTGATTGATGCTATAAATGCGAATAGTGGTAGCTAAACTTTTTTTGATTTTAAACATGTCTGAATGCTTGTATGATATTATCTGCATGTGTAGATTTTATCACTTTTTTCATTATTTTAAATGATCTTTTATTCATATGTATCTGTGAGTTATATTATTTCTTTTGGAATTGTTTTCTCTTTTTCAAACTTTATTATTTTTTCCTTTTTTATTTTTTAAAGATTTTTCTAATTTTTTTTAGATTTTTCTATATATTTTTTCACTTTCTTGAATGTTAGGGATTTTTATCCCTATGGCTTCCAAATGATGGGTGGGAATATTTCCCTTGAGGGAAAATTATCCCTAGGGGTTGGAAGGGATTTCATGTGCCATCAAAATTCCTCTAGGAAGAAATATTCCATAGATTTTATTTCCCTAGCATCCAAACATGCCCTAAGAGTTTTCTACGTAAAAATCCTATCTCCTGTATATATAGATTCATCTCTATTTCCGTAACATAGCTAGTTCTTGCGATGGAGTAGTTGAAATTAATTGAGGTGCAATTTGTTGGTGTTAATAAGTGCCGATGTGCAGTCAGACGCAATTTCTGGCAACATTGTTATAATACTATTATT
The DNA here is from genome assembly GCA_036346355.1 of Rhipidocladum racemiflorum. NCBI lineage: Eukaryota > Viridiplantae > Streptophyta > Magnoliopsida > Poales > Poaceae > Rhipidocladum > Rhipidocladum racemiflorum. Next base: position 27,666,295 of record CM070589.1, read on the forward strand.
GTTGCGACTGTGTCACTTAATTTGTACATGAATTAGAGTACCATAAGGTGTTTCTGCTAGAGTATCGAGGTCGTGTTGTCTACAAATAATCACACACGAATAGAAGTAGACGAACATAAGATGTCTGTCTCCATCTCTTGATGCATTCATGCTAATATGATAGTAACATAAAAATAGGTTTTCCTAAAAATCCTTGTAAAACCTGTTTTTATATAAAAAAAACTAGTTAACTCCTAATCCACATGATCCAAATAATTAACCATTAAGTTTTGTTTGGGAGGCTCATTTTCGATCGGGATGTAGTTAGATATCCTCCTGCATATGTCCAAAAAAGAGAAATTTTCCGGTGGATAATATAGGTAGTAAATAGTGGCAGTAGAAATCAAATCTAACCATCCATTTCTCAAGGGTATTTTAGGCTTTTTCTATCCATTCATCAGGGGTATTTTAGACTTTTCCTAATTCGTTCACAGTTTTGGATTCACCGAATACCTGATGATCTTCAGAGGCTTCTTATCTATTTATCCGCTATTCATCAGGATCACATGACGTGTTTTACCATAAAAGATAAATAATATGATAGAATTTTTTACCCTTTTACCTTTTTCTGAATTTTACTACCAATACTACGGGTGGTAGTATAACTAGATCTAAATTGATTTCAACCATTAGATTCAAAAGAATGGATGGCTTATATTGATTTTAATCCACTGTAAAATAGCTCCCAAAAAAGGCCTTAAAGTACCACGATACCAAACAAAACCATAGAGATCTGGAAATGTGTTGGATTCATCCCTTCTCTGCCGTCTCAAAGTCAATTAACAACATGGCAATGTTCCCTGCTCGCATATAGGAGCAGTCCAAACCCTGTCTGTATCCAGAGAAATTCTGGTGAACTGTTTTCTTCGTCATTGCTCACTAGTAACTAAGCACAGTTCAAGATAAAAGCAATGCAAAAAGGCTCTTTAGTACCCCATCTGTCCTTCCAAAACCTTACCAAATACCCATTGCCAATCTTAAATCTAACACCAGGATATAAATTCTGTCTGGTCTCTAGAAAGTCTGACTAGCAAGGAGAATCACCACCAACTCAGTCTAGAGGCCTGTCCCGTGAGCACATTTCCACAGCAGACTGATATTCATCTTGTCTGTGTATTTATCACCAATTGTCGTTACATAGTACATTTATTTAATTCAGTTCGACAAATAAATAACTTATCAATGTGCGCAATACCACATCTACGCAGTTGATTGTTCTGGTTCATTAGGAAAATGAAATGCACAAAACTGCCCTGACGTTCTTTCATTTGTACTTATCAGGTCAACCTGATGAACTACATCTCCAATGCCATTATGCGCCATCAGCAACCAAACGAGGCTGATATTCGTTTGGTACATAATGGCATTGGTTGCTGAACTGCGTATCAAAGATCCTAATTCACGGGATCTCCGATCACATGGGTCTCTGCGCATTGGATTATATCCAGACGGCTAAAAACCTGGCAGATCCCTTCACTAAAGGGCTATCACGGAATGTGATAGATAACGCATCAAAGGAACTAGGCATGAGACCCATGTGAGTTATACCATAGCGGTAACCCAACCTATGTGATCGGAGATCCCGTGAATTAGGACCTGGGAAAAACAAGCTACTGGTTAACTGGAGGAGAGTAATTTTCTAACTAGTTCCAAGTGAAGATGCAATACTCTCGAAATCTGTATGGCAGGTTGGCTTTTGCCTTAATGTGTTCTGTTGGCTTTATTTAGCGAAGATGTCATCCTACAGAGCATCTTGAAAGAACACACCTATATGAGATTGACTGTTGAAAGTCGCAGTCTATGAGACTTGGGTAATCTCTAATAATCTCATGAAGAGACCATGGAGTACGACTTATATGCTCCACCCGAGGGGTAGCCTATTGGCAGCCTAGTATCAGCTAAGGCTCTAAATGAAACTCAGTCGCACAAAACTTGCAATTCAAGGCTTAGTCCATTGTTCAAGTTGTGGCTGAGTGTAATTTGGAGTTCTAGGTGCAATTCAAGGCATAGTCCATTGTCACCGAAACGCTGGTATATCAACAGCTTTGGAATAGGCAAAACTGTCAGTGGGACTTTGAGATCTGGTGGGGGATTGTTGGATTATTTGGGCCAAGCCCATTTAATTGAGACAATAAATCCTAGAAAATCTCAAAGGCCCACCTCATGAAGAGGCATGTGCACTAGCAATAGTACCACATTGCTAGCCTAAAGTGGTGAACACTAGTTTAAATAGTGGAGTGTGCTCCACCATGGTAGAACCATGTGGAGAAAGGGAGAAAGAATACACACGCGCGTGCTCGCCTCACCTCGCCTGGCCGGGCCGGGCCGGGCTCGGGCTCGGGCTCGGGCACGCACGGGCGGGGCGGGGGCGCGGCGTCTTGGCACTGCGTGAATGGTCCGCCGAAATCCGGTCGAGGGCTTTGCGTAGGGCGCAGCCTCCTTTGCGCTTTATTCTTTTGCTACTCGGGATCGCCACGGTTGCGAAGGGATAAGGAAACCGTGAATCGACTCCGCAATAGACTCCGATCGTGGGCACGTCTTCGAGTCGTGTTCGATTCTGATCGTTACCAGGCTATTCCTTTATATCTTGCGCGCTGCCGTCCGGAAGAGCACGATACACACCACGCCTAGGCTTTTGCTATTTTCCTCTCGCCGCGCCGCCATCAAGTTCGCTTCGTCCCGTGACGCCGGGCGTGCACCGAACGGAAAGGTGTCTCCGAAACCACCCGCCCTCGCGTTCTTGCACCGGAGAGGACGAATCAGGTTTTTTGGGAAGCGCTCGGCGCGATCGCTTCCACGCCACCGCCACGGCTCGTCTTCCTCGACGCTCAGGAGCGGCCGCCGGCATCGCTCGATCGCGGCGCTCGCTTCGCCCCGATCAGACGCGCTACAACGACTCATCGCTTCCATCTCGCATACCTAACAAGACGTTACAATGTTTCTACTGTTTATTTTCAACCTATTGATTGTGAACACATTAGATGGATATATGTGTAGTGTTCTAGCATATGCATCTATGGTATGCTCCTGTTATTCGTTACCGATAGTCAATCACATGTTGTTCATGATTTACTTTTGGATTAAATTAAACCTAAATGTGCCTTTATTTCTAACAATCCAAAAACCTGATTATAGGCGCTTAGGTTTAGCAATGGCTGGCTTTGCCGAGGCACTGAGGCCGGAAAAATTCACCGGTGTGCACTTCAAAAGATGGCAGACAAGGGTCACCTTGTGGCTTACAGCTATGAACGTGTTCTGGGTGTCGAACGGCAAACCAGAGGATATGGAACCAACTCCTGAAAAGGAGAAGGCATATCGGGATGCCAACACACTTTTTGTGGGAGCCGTTCTTAGTGTTCTTGCCGATCGTCTGTGCGATGTGTATATGCACATTAAAGAGGCGAAGGAACTATGGGATGCTTTGAATGCTAAGTTCGGTGCTTCCGATGCTGGCGGTGAACTGTATATCATGGAGCAATATCATGACTACAAGATGGTGGATAACCGTTTCAGAAGTTGAGCAGCTCATGAGATACTGAGTTCTCGCCAGGGAACTCGAACTTCTCAAAATCCAGCACTGACGTGTTTGTGGTCGGGGCATTATTGCCAAATTACCTCCTTCATGGAGGAATTTTGCCACATCTCTGAAACATAAGAGACAAGAGATTTCTGTTGAGAATCTGATTGCGTCTCTAGATGTTGAGGAGAAAGCTCGAGCTAAGGATGCACCTGTGAAAGGAACTGAGGGGCAGTCTAGCGCCAATGTGGTGCAACAGTTCTCACATGGCAAGAACAAAGGGAAAAATAAAGCCAAACAAACCACTAATTTCAAGAAGAAGAAGTCAATGAACAAAGATGAGAAGCCCTGCTTTGTTTGCGGTGAGATTGGACACCGGGCCAAACAAAGGTCCAAATCGCATAGGGCAGGAAGGGTGAGCAAGGACAGAACTCAAAGTCCGTCAACGTGACCATTGGCACATCTTGGAGGAGGAACTTCGGGTATGGTAACGCATTACCTATTGTTCTTTCAAGAAATCAGACCACCGATTGGTGGATTGATACCGAGCTAATGTTCATGTGTGTGCTGATCTCTCTTTGTTCTCTTCTTACCAGTGTCGTGGGATTGCTCGTGTTGATGGGAAACAGCTCGAATGCTTCGTTTCTTGGTGTTGGCACGGTAGATCCAAGTTTACTTCGGGAAAGATCGTGCGGCTAAAGAACGCGGCAGCATGTCCCTCAATAAATAAAAACCTGGTCAGCGGCTCCTTCTATGTAAAGAAGGGTTCAAAGTGGTGTTTGAGTCTAATAAAGTAGTCGTGTCTAAGCATGGACTTTTTATTGGTAAAGGCTATGAATGCGAGGCTTGTTCCGCTTTTCCCTTCGATTTCTGCAATAAAGTTGTGAACCATATTTGTGATATTTCCAATGGAGGTGAAGCCGATGTTTGGCACTCACGGTTATGTCATTTAAATTTTGGTTGTATGACTCGCTCGCTAGTATGAATTTAATTCCAAAATTCCCTCATCAAAGGTTCTAAGTGCCAAAGTTGTGTGCAATCAAAGCAACCTCGCAAACCTCACAAGGCAATGGAGGAGAGAAACTTGGCACCATTAGAACTCATACATTCAGATCTTTGTGAGATGAATGGTGTGTTGACTAAAGGAGGAAAAAGATATTTCATGACTCTAATTGATGATGCATCTAGATACTGCTATGTTTATCTCGTTGAAAACTAAAGATGAGGCTTTAGACTACTTCAAAGTCTATAAGGCTGAAGTTGAAAATCAATTAGAAAGAAAAATCAAAAGGCTTAGGTCGATCGTATGGCGGTGAGTACTTCTCTACCGAGTTCGACTTATTCTCAGTAAGGAACATGGAATTATTCATGAGAGGACACCTCCTATTCGCCCCTAGTCTAATGGGGTTGCCGAAAGAAAGAACCGCACTCTAACCGATTTGGTAAATGACATGTTGGACACTCAAGGGTCTATCTAAGGAATGGTGGGAGGCCTGTTGACTTCTTGTCACGCTTTGAATAAAGTTCCTTCTAAGAATAAGGAGAAAACCCCATATGAAGAATGGGAAGGAGAAAACCATCACTTTCATACTTGCGCACTTGGGGTTGCTTGGCGAAAGTCAATGTGCCCATAACTAAAAAGCGCAAACTTGGACCTAAGACAGTGGATTGTGTCTTTCTCGATACGCTCATCTGAGCATTGCCTATAGATTTTTAGTAGTAAAGTCTCGAGGTATCTCGACATGATCGCTTGCACAATCATGGAATCCAGAGATGCCACCTTCTTTGAGGGCATATTTCCCATGAAAGATTTGCATAGCGTTTCTAGTCAAAACCCTGAGATAATTCCCGAACCTATTGCACAAACTGAGGATTCTGAACAGATACCCGAGCAAAATCTTGAGGAGGATGACAGTGAGGCTCCTAGGAGGAGCAAGAGACAAAGGATGGTTAAATCCTTTGGTAATGATTTCACTGTGTACCTTGTGGATGATACTCCCACCTCTATTTCGTAAGCTTATGCATCTTCTCGATGCAGACTCATCGGAAGGAGGCACCGTAGTGAGATGGATTCTATTCTCGTCTAACTAACTTGGGAGCTCACAGAATCGCCTTTATGGTTGCAAACCTGGGGGCCGTAAGTGGGTGTTCAAAAGAAACTAAGGCCTGATGGTACTATTGAAAAGTACAAGGCTAGACTTGTGGCTAAGGGTTATACGCAAAAGGAAGGAGAGGATTATTTTGATACTTATTCACCTATTGCTAGGATCACAACCATCCGGGTACTTTTATCCTTGGCTGCCTCTCATGGTCTCATTGTCCATCAAATGGACGTGAAGACAGCTTTTCTTAATGGAGAGCTAGATGAGGAGATCTACATGGATCACCAGATGGATTTGTGCTACCCGGACATGAGAGCAAGGTGTGTAAGTTATCAAATCTCTTTATGGCCTTAAACAAGCACCTAAACAATGGCATGAGAAGTTCGATAGAACATTGACACAAGTCGGCTTTATGTGAAACGGCGACAAGTGTGTGTATTATCGCCATGGTGGGGGTGAGGGAGTTATTCTGTGCCTATATGTGGATGACATTTTGATCTTTGGAACAAACCTTGATGTGATCAATGAGGTCAAGTCTTTCCTGTCTGGAAATTTTGATATGAAAGATCTCGGAGAGGCTGACGTGATCTTGAACATCAAGTTAGTCAAAGGTGAGGATGGGATTAGTCTTTCTCAATCCCATTATGTGGAAAAGGTTTTGAGTCGGTTTGGCTATTCGGATAGCAAGCCTTCTCCAACACCTTATGATCTGTCGGGACCCCGAATTTGCAAATCCGGACCCTCTGTGTATTCAGCACTAGTCCAGGAACGCGCTAGTGCACACAGTCTTAACATTGGTAAATATCACAATCATACCATTCGATACTAATAAAGTACTTTTATTTAAATAACTAAATCAGTTACCTGACCTTATGGCCAAGTCACAAATGTACCTTACAGGCTTAAACTTATTAAGAGAGAAATAGTAGCAATGAAAATGAGATAACTCGTGGCACCATCCAAAGATACCACAGGCAACTGATCGGGCTCGCCCCTAAGTAGACAGATCCTCTTGGAGCTCCTCTTCCAAAGCCGTGTAGTCTCCTCTTCAACTGTGTTGTATTGTGGCAAGGGTGAGTACTTGGTACTCGGAAGTCATGCAGAATGCACGCTAATATACTACATGCATGGCTTAATACAAAGGAGTGGCTCAAGGTTTATTTGTAGTAAACAGCATTTGACAAGTAATATAAGTAGATTCGAAAGCAGTAGAAACAAGTAAAGCATAGATAACTTTTCAAGAAGTTTAATAAACATCTTTCCCATCCTAGTCCACATTTCCATCAACATCATTATTAATCCAACCCAACCTTTCAGATCCAAGTTATTTTTTTAGAAAATCTAACCCTTGACTGTAATTCCCGAGCGATGTCCAATAACAAGCACACGGCTATTCGAATAGATTGTACACTCTGCAGAGGTTATGCACTTTACCCACAAGATACAAAAACACCACAAAGGCGAAGTTCCCGTAACAAAGTCTTTCGGAAACTTCTAACAATACAAGTGGTCCTCCCGGTTATTGCACACTAACCCTTCCCTTAGCTAAGGCGAAGTCTAGGCCAATCAACTGCTAGATGGGTACCTGCCTCACTTCCCAGACGCCTCCCGCACAACTTACACAAAGGGTGTAGTTGACCTCCCGAGGTCCCACAGTAATGCGTTATTAGCAACTTAGTCAACTAGGTCCGTCCCATTACAGACATGTGGTTGCACGTTAGACCCAGTTCAAAGGCTTGCAAGGTTAAGTCCTTAGGGTGACCAGGGCAAGACTACCCGAAGAACCAAATCAACATCCCCAATGCCACAACTGGCCCACCTGATTACTCTTGCCACATGCCCCGGTCGAAAAACTATTTATCAAACCCCAGTTGATTACTATGCACCACGTGCCATCAACATCACATGATACCTTTCCAAAACAGGTTCAATATATCATTAAGTCAATATTAACATTTGATTATCCAAAATCATGAGCACGTAGCAGGTCTAAGCAGTATACTACAACGGTATAAAACCCATGTTGGCAATTTAATATTGTCCAACTAGTAATCCACAACTAGGGTGACAAGGGTCATGGCACATATTTAAATAATCAAGGTGTCATATAGCAAATTGGTATTTATCTAATCCCCCATATTTAAATCTTCTTGCAACTCAATTGATTCTTGTAAGTCAAATCTTCTTGCAACTCAATTGATTCTAGCGGTGTCTGTTCCTCAGGAACTCGGAGACACTTCTTCAACTGGGACACATGGAATACGTCATGCACTCCTGCTAACGACTGCGGCAACTCCTGCTGATAAGCAACTTCGCCTCTACGGCTCAAAATCTTAAATGGTCCAACATAACGTGGTGTGAGTTTCCCTTTGGCATGGAACCTCTTAACCCCCCTGAGAGGCGTAACTCTAAGGTATACAAAGTTTTCCGGTTCAAAACTCAAATCCCGGCGACGATTGTCAGCATAACTCTTCTGTCATGATTGGGCTATCTTTAACCTTTCCCTGATCACGGCAATCTGCTCTTCAGCCTCTTGAAGAATATCAGGCCCGAAGACACGGCGCTCGCCAGTCTCATTCCAATTCAATGGCGTCCGACAGGGTCGACCATACAGTGCCTCAAAAGGTGACATCTGTAAACTAGCCTGATAACTATTGTTGTAACTGAACTCGGCATACGGCAAACTCTTATCCCAAGAGGTAGCATAAGCCAATGCACACGCTCTTAACATATCCTCCAGAATCTGGTTGACTCTTTCGGTCTGTCCATCCGTCTGTGGATGATAAGCTGTACTAAAGTTCAAACGGGTTCCCATGGCTTCATGCAACTTATTCCAAAACCTTGAGGTAAATTGGGTACCTCTGTCCGATACGATCCTCTTTGGCACACCGTGCAAACAGACGATCCTGATCATGTACAACTCTGCCAATTTATCCCCCAGTAAGTGGTCTTCACGGGGATAAAATGGGCTACTTTGGTCAAGCGATCCACTATAACCCATATGGAGTCATAACCTCCTTGAGTCTTAGGCAAACCGGTAATGAAATCCATTCCGATTTCCTCCCACTTCCACTCAGGTATTTTCAGCGGTTGTAGCAATCCTGCTGGTCTCTGATGCATTGCCTTGACTCTCTGGCATACGTCGCACAATGCAACATGCTCGGCAACTTCACGCTTCATGCTCGGCCACCAGAATCTTTCCTTCAAATCCTGATACATCTTGGCACTTCACAGGTGAATTGAATACTTGGAGTCATGGGCTTCTTCTAGAATCAATCTGCTTCACTCCTTTTGTTCTAAGCACACAAATGCGATCCTTCATCCATAACGTGCCTTGCTCATCCAACTTGAAGTCCTCTACCTTGCCTTCCTCCTTGATGGACTTAATCCTGCGGATCTTGTCATCATCCTTCTATCCTTCCCGGATCTGATCCTCTAGGGTAGGCTTCACTTCCAATGCGGCCAGGAATCCGCTAGGTACCACCTCAATCTTCATTCTCTGAAAATCCTCACATAACTCATCCTGACTTGTGGCTAGCAACATACTCACGGTATGGATTTTCCGACTCAAGGCATCGGCAACTACGTTTGCCTTTCCTGGATGGTAATGGATTCCAACATTGTAGTCCTTGATCAACTCTAACCATCTCCTCTGCCTCATGTTCAGATCCGACTGGGTGAATATGTACTTAAGGCTCTTATGATCCGTATACACTTCACATCTATTTCCAATCAGATAGTGACGCCATATCTTCAAGGCATGCACTACGGCAGCTAACTCTAGGTCATGCGTCGGATAATTTTCCTCATGCGGCCTCAACTGCCTTGATGCATAAGCGATTTACCTTTCCATTCTGCAGACAGACACATCCAAGTCCCTGGCACGATGCGTCACAATAAATATCAAAGCTTTGATTAACATCCCAGAGAACTAACACCGGCCGTTGTCAAGCGCTTCTTCACTCCTGAAATCCTTTCTCACATTCTCAAGGCGTCCATGCAAACTTCTTCTCCTTTTTCAAGAATTGCGTAAGAGGTTTCGCAATTGTCGAAAAGCCTTCAATGAAACGGGCGGTAGTATCCTGCCATTCCAAGGAAACTTGGATCTGGGTCACGCCTTCTACGCTCCCAATGTAACACAGCTTCTACTTTGCTTGGATCTACGGCGACTCCTTCTGCGGTCATTACATGTCCAAGAAACTCCACCTTGTCCTTCCAAAATTCACACTTACTAAACTTGGCGAAGAGTTGCTGTTCCCTCAGCTTTTCCAAAACTCGCCTCAAGTGTTCGGCATGTTCATCCTCTGTCTTGGAGTAGATTAGGATATCATCTATGAACACGACGACAAACTTGTCCAAATATTCCATGAACACCTTATTCATCATATTCATGAAATATGCTTTGGCGCATTCGTCGGATCCAAAGGACATAATCAGAACTCGTAATGTCCATATCTTGACGAGAATGCAGCTTTTGAATATCTTCCGATCGGATCTTCACCGATGGTATCCCGATCTCAGATCAATCTTGGAGAAAACTCCGCTCCTCTCACCTGATCAAACAAATCATCAATCCTGGGTAACGGGTACTTATTCTTCACGGTGACTTCATTGAGTGCACGGTAGTCAATGCACATCCCGAAACTCCCGCCCTTCTTCTTGACAAACAAAACCGTGCTCCCACGGCGACGAGCTCGGCCGATAAATCCTTTCTCCATTAACCCTTCCAAATTGCTTTCTTCATCTCTACCAACTCCTCGGTGGACATCCGATAGGGTCTCTTTGCTATCGGTGCTGTACCAGGTACAAGTTCTATCACAAACTCTATGTCCCTGTCTGGCGGCATACCAGGTAGATCTTCAGGAAAAACATCTGGGTACTCATTCGCTACTGAGACATCCTCTATGCTGATTGTCTTGGTACTGTTAACCATCAACTGTGCATCCCTAACTGCAGTGGCTTGAAATTCCACTTTCCTTCCACACGGGCTCTCAACTGAGATAGTCTTTCGTCCACAGTCCAATACGGCCTTGTGCTTGGATAACCAATCCATTCCCAAAATGACATCTAAGGTCTGGGTCTCCAAAATAATAAGGTTCGCTAGGAACTCTATTCCATCTATTAGTATTCTCACCCCGGAACATCCTACTTTCGCTCGGAGTTCGGAACCAGGGGTTTGAACTAAAAGCATGCACTTAAGTCTTGCAATTCCCAAATCATGACTAGCAGCAAAGCCTTGCGAAACAAACGAATGCGAAGCTCCAGAGTCAAACAAAATCAAGCAGGTGTACCGAGTTAACAAGTAACTTACCCAAAGATTTACATCCGTAGCATTCGCAGCAGCATCCGCGGTGACATGGTTGACTCGGCCTCTCACCACGATGCGGGGTGTGGCTCCTGTGTCAAGCGCCCTAGCTGGGTGATTCCTAGATTGAAGTGAATCGGGTCACTCGCTGTCTTCTTCGGACAATCATGGCAAAGTGTCCTGGCTCGTTGAAGTTGTAGCAAATGCCTCACTGTTTCCTTGCCGATCGCTCGAGCAGCGTTTCTAGCGGGGCCGATCCGTAGTTCGATTGACAGTGTCTTGGTGCCGGTGACGGTGTCCTTGTTGCATTTTGTGGCTGGAATCAAGAATTGATTTGGTGCAACTCTCAGCGCCGCTGCGCCCCTAGCGTGATCCCTCGCCGTTGCATTCTCGCGCTTCCTCGTTCTCATCCGGGCCTTTGCGCTTGTCCTCAAGAATAAGCGCCTTATTCACCAACTCTTGGAAATCTGGAAAGGTGTGGGTGATCAATCCCACCTCGCAATCCCGAAGTTAAGTCCCTTCATAAAACGAGACTGCCTGGCTTTATCTCGCCGCTACATCCTCAAAAAGCGTAGCGTGCTAGCTATGTGAACTTGTTCGTAGTCGGCCACCGGGCTGATTACCTTGCTTCGGTGCTCAACTCCTCCTTCTTAAGGTCCATGATTCCTTCTCGCACGCGGATAATCGATTTAAACGCAATTGTGAACTCTTCCCAAGTGATGTCTTGAGGGTTCACTTGCGTGGCACAGAAATTCTCCCACCATTCGTTCCTTCCAACTGATGAGAAGCGTAGAGTACCTTCTCATTTCCTATGCATTGAGCTATGTGTAGCTTCCTCTCGATTGACCTTAACCAATCATCGGCCTCCAATGGATTGGCATTCCTAGAGAAAGTGGGTGGGTGAGTCCTCATGAACTCTGACAGTCTTGTATTCTGGCGTTGTCCTTGATTAACTTGATTAGCAAAGGGCCTGGCAAGGACGTGTTGCATTTGTTGCATCATAGCATGCATCAACCGAGTCCGGGCAGCGAGAGAAGCTCGAAATTCTGCATATCCAGTGGCGGTCGTGTTCCATCATTGGGATTTTCTGCTGGGCGAACCACTTCCATTGCTTCCAAAGTTTCATGGTGTTCACCATCTGTCGATTTGCTCTAGGTTTTAGAGATGAGAGGGAAACAAGAATAGACAAGTAATATGGAACTTATGCGGGGTGAAAGGTGTACTTTAAGGTCCAACTTTATTATTGATATTAATAACTTGGTATGGTTGCTTACAATGCCTAAGGGCCTTGCAACACATACTGCACACTCAGCAGGCAATGAAAATCCAAATCGAACTAACACTGGAGTCTAACGCCTAAAGGGTGACTCTTTATTCTATGACGCGACTCGGTGAAGGGGTCTCACTATAGAACCTACGCTCACTCATCGAGAAAACCTCCACGGCCTGGGTACGGGTGCTGCGGCATCGGCGCGAAACGATTGCCATGTCCAAAGAATCGTGGTCATCTGTGGTAGTCGAAGAAGCAAAGGTCCTCATCGAGATCCGACTCCTCCGGATCTGGCTCGTAGCTCGAAAGTAATCGGCTCGTTAAGGTCCGCATAAAGCCATCTCCAACTCGCTAATCCTTCGCAGAAGGTGTGACACATACTCTTGAGCTTCCCGCCATCTGTTCTTCTCTGTTGTGATCTCCTTGCGGGCCTTCAGAGCTCCTTGCTTGTATCATCGAGTACATCCTCCTGGCGACAACAAGTCGTGGCCAACTGTGTAACCATGGCATCCTCACCTCAAACGCCTTGGGTCAAGAAGGTTATTGCTGCGCGGATGATAACGAACACCGTGCTCTCTAACTCTCTGGCGTAGATACGGGTAATGTGCCGCATTGCTCGTCGTGATACTTCTTGGATACCCATCTGCATTGTAGACCTCCCGGCGGTCAGTTGTATCGGGCGATTGCCTGGGCCCTTCTTCCTAGCAGGTACCTCAATCTTCACGTCACAAGCCTTGATCAATCCTGCTTGTCTGATCACTTCTACTTGGTATTGGGGCTTCTCAAAATCTCCGAGAGTTTGTAGCATATGCCAAAGTTCTGCGGCGTGACCAACCTCCAGATCAACGTAGTTGAACTCTCCCTCCATCTGTCATAAGAGTGCTCACGTAAGAACTCGAAATTTTTAAATCGTGACAAGGTAAGGAAAAATTCAGCAAGAGACAAGAAAAGAAAGAATGGGATAAGTCGAGATGTCATTTCTTGTCTTGGCAAATTTTTAGCTTTAGAAAATAGGTTTTATCCTCCCTACGACCATTTTAGCTAGGGTTGAGCCTACGGTCAGTATGGCTCTGATACCACCTCTGTCGGGACCCCGAATTTGCAAATCCGGACCCTCTGTGTATTCAGCACTAGTCCAGGAACGCGCTAGTGCACACAGTCTTAACATTGGTAAATATCACAATCATACCATTCGATACTAATAAAGTACTTTTATTTAAATAACTAAATCAAGTTACTCGACCTTATGGCCAAGTCACAATGCAATACGCAGGCGAAACTTATTAAGAGAGAAATAGTAGCAAATGAAAATGAGATAACTCGTGGCACCATCCAAGATACCACAGTAACCTGATCGGGCTCGCTTCTAAGTAGACGGATCCTCTTGGAGCTCCTCTTCCAAAGCTGGTGTAGTCTCCTCTTCAACTGGTGTTGTATTGTGGCAAGGGTGAGTACTTGGTACTCAGCAAGTCATGCACAGAATGCAGCTAATATACTACATGCATGGCTTAATACAAAGGAGTGGCTCAAGGTTTATTTGTAGTAAACAGCATTTGACAAGTAATATAAGTAGATTCGAAAGCAGTAGAAACAAGTAAATCATAGATAACTTTTCAAGAAGTTTAATAAACATCTTTCCCATCCTAGTCCACATTTCCATCAACATCATTATTAATCCAACCCAACCTTTCAGATCCAAGTTATTTTTTTAGAAAATCTATCCCTTGACTGTAATTCCCGAGCGATGTCCAATACCGCGGACACGGCTATTCGAATAGATTGTACACTCTGCAGAGGTTATGCACTTTACCCACAAGATACAGTCAAACACCACAAAGGCGAGTTCCCGTAACAAAGTCTTTCGGAAACTTCTAACAATACAAGTGGTCCTCCCCGGTTATTGCACACTAACCCTTCCCTTAGCTAAGGCGAAGTCTAGGCCAATCAATCGTTAGATGGGTACCTGGCCTCAGCCCCGGTACGCTCCCCCGTACAACTTACACAAAGGGTGTAGTTGACCTCCTGAGGTCCCACAGGTACGTTATTAGCAACTTAGTCAACTAGGTCCGTCCCATTACAGACATGTGGTTGCACGTTAGACCCAGTTCAAAGGCTTGCAAGGTTAAGTCCTTAGGGTGACCAGGGCAAGACTACCCGAAGAACCAAATCAATATCCCCAATGCCACAACTGGCCCACCTGATTACTCTTGCCACATGCCCCGGTCGAAAAACTATTTATCAAACCCCAGTTGATTACCATGCACCACGTGCCATCAACATCACATGATACCTTTCCAAAACAGGTTCAATATATCATTAAGTCAATATTAACATTTGATTATCCAAAATCATGAGCACGTAGCAGGTCTAAGCAGTATACTACAACGGTCTAAAACCCATGTTGGCAATTTAATAATGTCCAACTAGTAATCCACAGCTAGGGTGACAAGGGTCATGCCACATATTTAAATAATCAAGGTGTCATACAACAAATTGGTATTTATCTAATCCCCCATATTTAAATAAAGTATTTTCTAATTGAACTAGCATGCAATAGGTTAAATCAAAATAGATTTCAAAATAGGATCAACATGATCAAAGCACAACTTGCCTTCAAAAAGTACTTGTCCTTGGTCTTGAGTTGGATCCTGAGTCAATACTTCTCCTTCGAATCCTTCCGGCACTTCAACGTCTACTCGTAAAGCGTGCAAATAGCAATACACGAATAAACAATAGGCAAAAAGTGTCCAAAGATCCAAATAAAATCCATAAACAGAGAGAACATAATTTTATGAATTTTTAGAAACTGGAATCGTCAAATTTGGAGTTAAAATGCAAAAGTTATGATTATTTAAAGTTTAAATAATCAATTAAATAATTTTACAGAGAAAAACTTTAGTCCAAAAATTAAATAAAATTCATATTTAGGTAGATCTCAATTTTATACAAATTTAGAAATTTGAATCACTCAATCGGAGTTGAAACGCAAAAGTTATAAGCGTTTGAAGTTTGAATCAAAATCTGAAATCATTATTTCGAATTAATAAATCATTTTCTTTTTCGAAAATTAATTATTGCGTCAGCAAGGACACGTGTCAGCCTCTGATTGGGCGGCTGACGTCAGCCGGTCCATGGGCTAAGCCCACGGCTTGGCTCGGTCCACCGTGGACACGGTCCACGGCTTGCGCCATCGACAGCGGGTCTCGGGTGACGCCAAGATCGACGCCATCGCGGTTTCTGCGGACGCCATCGACATGCGGGCCCCACCGTGACGCCACGGTGACGCCATGGTGCGGTTCGGTTATGTCTACCGACACGCTGGCCCTGCTGTCGTGAGACATCGCGTTCACGCTCACGCGCGGCGGGCGCCGGCTAGGCACACGTGGCACGATCTGCGTGCTGATTTGAAATCCGACGGCACGGATCGGATCTAGGGTTCACGCTCAAAACTACACGGTGATCGCGGGCCGCTCGATCTAGATCGGACGGTCCAGATCTACCCTAGGCTAACACCGTTATAAAGTACACGGTGATCGTGGTCGCTGGATCTAGATCCAACCGGTCCGATCCGATCTAGGTTTTAGGGTTTTGGTTGCACGTGGGCTCACCTGGATCGCTGGATTTCGATCGGACGGTTGGCGTGCTTGAGGGCGGCGATGGCGTTGTGGTGGCGCTGCTCGCGGAGTTGGGGAAGGCGACCACGGCGACGGCGCTTGGGGCTTCTCCGACGAGATGAAAGGCACTCTCGCGCGCCTCAAAGCGAGGAGTCCGGATCTGCTCGCGACGACGAGACGACTCGACGACACGGCGCGCGGCGAAAACCAAAGCGAGAGAGAGAAGGAACTACGGCGAGCAATTGCAGCTACGCGGGCGGCGGCTAGGGCTCAAACTTGAGGCGAAAGATGCGACGGCAAAGGGCTTCGCCGGGTGGCCTCGGGGCTTTAAATGGTGCCTCGGCCAGGCGCAATCCGTGAAACCCTAACGGACACGGCCGGGTTACGCGGCGGCGCCGCCCGAGCCGGACTCGTGAAGACGACGAAATCGTGGCCGTCCAGCGTGGCCCGATCCACGGGCCGAGATCGCGACGGCCAAGCGGTCCGGCCGGATCCGGTTGGATCGGTGCGGCCAATTTCGATCCAACGGTTCGGATCGATCAAGGTTCGACCGGATCACGTGGCTCGGGTCGGACTCGAGTCGGACTCGGGTTTGGGTCCGGTCGGATGAACAGTACTTGACCCGACTTGAATTTCCAGCGATTTAATATTTAAAATAATTCCCAGAAATTCATTTAATTCATTAAAAATAGCGAAAGACTCAGAAAAATTCTGGAAAATATTTTAGGGTATTTGGGACTTAAATAAAATATTTTCAACAAAACTTTATTTGCAAAATTAAATTCTTTAATTATTTTAAAATGGAATAAATTCAAATAAATTCCAAATAAATCCAAATAAATTCCAGAAAATTCCAAAAATTCACCAAAGTGCCAAATCACATATGAATTTAAGGAAAGCAAAATTTTGGGGTGTTACATGATCCAAGTGTGATTCTTCGAAAAAACAAGAGAATTGCTAGAGATCAAATGAAATACTCTCAGATCATTGGATCTCTCATGTACTTGGCTAGCGCAACAAGGCCTGATATCTCATTTGTCAGAAGCAAATTGAGCCGGATTTACTTCTAACCTGGGAGATGATCATTGGCGTGCACTCGAAAGAGTTATGCGTTACTTGGTGGGTACAAGAAATTATGGAATACACTATACCTGTACCCTTCAAGATTAGAGGGTTATAGTGATTCAAATTGGATCTCTGATGTCGATGAGATTAAGGCCACCAGTGGATATGTGTTTACACTTGGTGGGGGCGCTGGTCGTGGAGGTCTTGCAAATGCAGACTATTTTGACACGGTCAACTATGGAGGCATTGATCGCATTGGATACAAACCACCGTTGAGGCGAGAATGGCTACGTGAACTCTTGATGGATCTTCCGTGGTTGAAAAACCAATACCGGCCATTCTTATGAATCGTGACAATCAAACAGCTTATTGTTAAAGTGAACAGTTCTAAAGATAACTTGAAATCCTCAAGACATGTGAAAAGACGCTTGAAGTCCGTCAGGAAATTGAAAAACTCCTGAGTGATAGCATTGGATTATATCCAGGCGGCTAAAAACCTGGCAGATCCCTTCACTAAAGGGCTATCACGGAATGTGATAGATAACGCATCAAAGGAACTAGGCATGAGACCCATGTGAGTTATACCATAGCGGTAACTCCAACCTATGTGATCGGAGATCCCGTGAATTAGGACACAGGAAAAACAAGCTCTTGGTTAAGCTGGAGGAGAGTAATTTTCTAACTAGTTCCAAGTGAAGATGCAATACTCTCGAAATCAGTATGGCGAAGTTGGCTTTTGCCTTAATGTGTTCTCGTTGGCTTTATTTAGCGAAGATGTCATCCTCAGAGCATCTTGAAAGAACACACCTATATGAGATTGACTGTTGAAAGTCGCAGTCTATGAGACTTGGGTAATCTCTAATAATCTCATGAAGAGACCATGGAGTACGACTTATATGCTCCACCCGAGGGGTAGCCTATTGGCAGTCTAGTATCAGCTAAGGCTCTAAATGAAACTTCGATCGCACAAAACTTGCAATTCAAGGCTTAGTCCATTGTTCAAGTTGTGGCTGAGTGTAATTTGGAGTTCTAGGTGCAATTCAAGGCATAGTCCATTGTCACCGAAACGCTGGTATATCAACAGCTTTGGAATAGGCAAAACTGTCAGTGGGACTTTGAGATCTGGTGGGGGATTGTTGGATTATTTGGGCCAAGCCCATTTAATTGAGACAATAAATCCTAGAAAATCTCAAAGGCCCACCTCATGAAGAGGCATGTGCACTAGCAATAGTACCACATTGCTAGCCTAAAGTGGTGAACACTAGTTTAAATAGTGGAGTGTGCTCCACCATGGTAGAACCATGTGGAGAAAGGGAGAAAGAATACACACGCGCGCGCTCGCCTCGCCTCGCCTGGCCGGGCCGGGCTCGGGCTCGGGCTCGGGCTCGAGACGCAGGCGAGGCGAGGCGGGCGGAAGCGCGGCGTCACGGCACCTGCGTGAATGGTCCGCCGAAATCCGGTCCAGGGCTTTGCGTAGGCGCAGCCTCCTTTTGCAGTTTATTCTTTTGCTACTCGGGATCGTCACGGTTGCAGAAGGGATAAGGAAACCGTAACCGACTCCGTAATAGACTCCGATCGTGGCACGTCTTCGAGTCGTGTTCGGTTACGGACTGTTACCAGGCTATTCCTTTATATACTGCGCCGCTGCCGTCCGGAAGAGCACGATACACACCACGTCTAGGCTTTTGCTATTTTCCTCTCGCTGCGCCGCCATCAAGTCTGCCCCGTCCCGTACGCCGGCGTGCACCAGCGAACGGGAAAGCAGGTCTCCGAAACCGCCCGCCCTCGCGTTCTTGCACCGGAGAGGACGAATCAGGTTTTTGGGAAGTGCTCGGCGCGACTGCTTCCACGTCACCGTCACGGCTCGTCTTCCTCGACGTTCAGGAGCGGCTGCTCGGCATCGCGCTCATTGCGCGCGCTTCCGCTCGACCTGCAGACGCTTACAACGACTACTGCTCCATCTGCACACGAACAGTACGTTACAATGTTTCTACTGTTTATTTTCAACCTATTGATTGTGAGCACATTAGATGGATATATGTGTAGTGTTCTAGCATATGCATCTATGGTATGCTCCTGTTATTCGTTACCGATAGTCAATCACATGTTGTTCATGATTTACTTTTGGATTAAATTAAACCTAAATGTGCCTTTATTTCTAACATAGAGATCATCATACATCATGGCAAGCTCAACCTGTAGCAACTTGGGCACTTGGTCCGGGGGCCTGCCAGCTTGGAACTTGAAGACCTCACGCTCTTTCATTTGGGAGATGGTGCGTCCTGAGAAGAGATCCCGGACACCTCGCATTGAGCCTAGAACATAGCAAATTGTGCTAGTATAGCTGCTGTCGACCTCAACATTCAATTTTACCGTTTGCCAACTTGTTTCCTTAAGGCCATCTAGATGATTCCAGCAAATTGTGCTAGTATAGCTGCTGTCGAGATCTCGGCTACCGCACTTAAGCGCCCATGTCCTCTCTCCATACTTGATGATTCCAGCAAGAAACACAAGGGTGGTTGAAGCTAAAATCTGAAAGTTGTGGCAACCTGCTGACTTCCAAAGGGCGTTTAAGGCGAGGTAGACTTGGATGGTCAGGTTCAGCAGGTGCCTCAGCCATAGGTTGTTGTCCTCAATGGCGAAAGCACTCATAGTGTCCTGCCCACCGAGATGGACGAGGAGGAAAGGCGCCCAGGAGAATGCTAGTTGGTGGCGACTCGTAGTGAATCCATTTGATTTCCTAACTCGGTCACATCCAACCGATGTCGTGGCACTTTGATCATGCCGGAATATTAGACCAAGGGCATATACTGCAACCATATCTGCCCCCACATAAGCTAACCAGATAAAAAGCCTGAGCAGCGTGTTGGTGTTGTACCGCCTGATGCTGCCCGTGAAGAAGAGGAAGATTTGCGAGCTGAAACTGAGGAGCACCACCAATTGGACTTCCCATTGACTCCACAGTCGTAACAAGCTCTCTCTTGTTAAGTTCATGCTTAATTTAGCTTTTATAATCCTGTCACTCCAACGCCTCGCTTGGAAGCTGTTGCATGAATATATGTATGTCAGTGCGTACGATAGAGTACTTCTTTCCATACTAATAATAATACCGGCACTAATGAGAAAATAGGAGAGCTGGAGGAAAAACAAATATATCAATATCAATTTCCAATTCCTTAAAAGTGTATTAATTTGGAGTTGTTTAACAGACATGGCATAATTTTTCCTTTTCTGCATTGTATCCTTTGATTTATTATTTATTAGAAATTTTCCATTTTTATAACCTAATATGGATGATATTTGAACTTGGAATTTTATAAATAGGTAGGTTAAATTGATAGGTACATCTACATTGTATTTAGGAATTTTCAAGTTGATTTGCCGCCTAAACCAAAATGATTTTTCATGCATCCATCTTTCGAAACTTTTCCCATCATTTTTTCTCTGGAGATAGAATATTAGACTAGGTTCACTTAGGCACCTGCATTAAAATATAAAATGGGTGCAACTTTAACCCTTCAGTTTTGAGATTGACAATTGACACACCAACCTTAGAAGTGACAGTGGAATATAAAAAAAACAATACAATAAACATGGAACACTTCAATAAAATTTAAGGGAACATAGACAAGTATTTGGAGGGAATCACAAAATATGGAGGAACTACGAGTGGGTTTAGAAAATATTTGGATTAAAAAAGATAAATTCAAAACAGAAAAATTCAAATGTGAAAACTAATGTTCTAGTAAAGACATTGAGCAATGACTCGATGAGCTGAAGGACAAGTGTAAGAATCTACTACCTTCATTTTATTATATTTATCCATAATCCACCGCACGCACAGACAAGCAAGCACTAAATCTAAGAAAAAACTAGTAATAAATAATATATCACAACCACTTAACCTCTTTTAAAGCATTTAAATACGGGTTGAGAGTGCAGACATTGCAATAAACGCTCTCTTGATTCTCAATTAACAAATATTTTGAAATAGATACTTCTAGGGCCAAGCACAAATATAGTGAAATGGAGTAAGTTATGTTCTACTAAAATTCAAATGGTACAATATTCTGTCATGTAGCACCGCCTTTCAGAAGCTAGGACTGGGATTAATTTCTAGGCTGCAAAAGCTCCAAGTTTTGGATTGAGCCAGACTAGCGTTTCATGTAGAGCTAATTAACACTAGTACTTTTAAATAATGACAGGTGTTGCAACAGAATTATTTTGTATTACTTCGTAAATCTAATACTTCGGTCGTATTAGAAAATATTGGTAGAGATATTAATATACTGTAAAGAAATAGGTAAGCAGAAGTGCCACTTTCTGCTTTCACAGAAGCAGCGTTAGTTTCCTCATTGCATAAGGAAAGAATCATTTCTAAAAAAAAAAAGTAAAGACTAACCACATCACTAATGCCTCTCAATTACGCCAAATCAATGGTTATTTGCATTCTAGTGGACATATGCATTTGCGTCATTTTGGTGAGAGCACGTCGGGGTGATGCTCGTGTGCTCCAACTCTGAGTAAAGACTACTCTCAATCACGCTATAATTTTATTTGTCAAACAAGGGCGTTGGCCATAAATTATCCCTCGAGGAATGTTGATCTTCTCTTTTGTATTCTACATGAAACATTTGGTATTAGATAAGCGAAAGAATATGATTACAAATTAGTAGAAGCTGAGAGAATCACAGCGGAAACGACACATTTCGAACAACTGATTTTTTTTTTTTTTTGAAAAATAAATTGAGCAGTTTGTGCTGTGAGACTGCCAAGAAGAACAGAAAAGATCAAGAAGAGGTAGCCAGATTACCTAATTAATTAGGGCCTTGGGGGTGGTGCGCCGACCTCGGCACGGTGGCCGGCGAGACGACATGCCGGAAACTTGGCCGGCGCCGGCACCGCACGGTGCAGAGATCAGAGCAAGCCGCAGCTACCGGAGTGATGAAGGGAGGAGAGAGTAAGTGCAGCAAGAGTAGTTGAAAGTGGAGACCGAGGACAAAGGTAGCGCAGCAGGGGAGATCTCATTTGGGCCAGCAAAGGAGGGGAAAATCGGGCACGCGACACTCAATTCGTGTGTCGTTCTGGCTGTGTGTATGACATGCGGGACCATCTGTGTGTATGACTGTGGGCCAGAGTGTCAGATATTAAAACGCGAATTTTAAAGAGTGTCGCTGGCGCCAATCTCCCGCAAAGGAGAGGAGGGAGCATCGGCGAGGAAAAACGATAGGAGAGAGAGAGTGAGTGTCCAGAAAAAAAGGAAACAAGAGAAGGGTACTCAGCAGAGCTTTGAGTGTATGGGTGGGTGCTTTTGTGTAAGTTACGAGCAGTGTTTCTATGTTTTTCCTCCTAATACAAGTTGTGCAAATTTTGAAACAAACGAAGGGGTAAGTAATCATCATATACCTTTCATTCATGCTTTAATAGTTGTGCAATTTTTAAAAAGAAAAGCATAGAAGCACCTGTCGTATGTTACATATTTGTCGGCATGCGTCAATTTTTGGCGAGGTGCCTTCATCCTTGAAACTCTGTTTTTGTATTCCACATAGGTTTTGTTCCGACGTATCATGTAGGACAACAAGACAAGAGGAGGTGAATATGAGGGAAAAATTGATTAAATAACCAACAGTTAAATAGAAATTGAGGAAATAACCTTCATTAAATCGAAATACCTTGAATAGCACTCGTTTCCGCCAGATGAAGCCGCTTCCGCCACACGGCATGGAGGAAGCCGGGCTTCCGCCACACCACGTGGCTTCCTCCATGCCATACGGCGGAAACCACCTGCTTCCGCCACGTGGTCTGGCTTCCTCCATGCGGTGTGGCGGAAACCACCTGCTTCCGCCACGTGGCGACGTGCACTGCCGTCCGGCACATGGTGTGGCGGAAACCGATCGCCACCGACAGCATCTGGACAGCATCTGCCAAATGCGCATGTGACCACCTGCAAAGGAAAGCATCCGGATTTCAAGGGACTACAGTGAAAGCTTGGCTGCATGTGGTCATATGCACCGAAAGTTTCAATGTCCTCTTGTGATTTAATTAGTTAATGACTAGCTTAAGTACAAATGAATAAGAAATGACTCGCTTAGTGTAATTTAATCAACACAAAAGTAATCACCGCTTCGTCTATATAATGAGCACTAGTCCGGGCAACGCTCTCTCATCCTTGTTGCTCCCACTCTGCTCTGTCAGGTGCCCTCTCTTCGCATTCTTTTTCTCTATTTGTAATATCTGATGAATATGGTTTTTTTGCTAATTACTATTTTATTTTATGTAAATAAACTCTAAGGCGCAAGGATCTGGACCTCACAACGCTCTTGTTATTACTCTATTCACAAGGTACTCTCTGTTGTCATGATTTTTTTTTATATTTGTGTCATCTGTTTACATTTGATTTATATGAGAATTTACGTGACGCTTTATTAAGAAATTAGTAAAATAGCGTCGTTTCCAAAAGATTTCATGCCTCTGATGTCCTGGCTATTAATGTATATAGAGTAGAGTAGGGTTATTGTTTAGAAAACGTCATTATTTTTTGTTTGAAATAAACATGCATTTTTGAAATAAACATGCATTTTATTTTATGTAAATAAAATTGTTGCAGTGATTACGAGCTGTAGTGAAAGGCAATAATTGTTGTAGTGCAACCTGTTGATAAGTAGGTTTTTATTGAGCTTCATATATTGCATGCCTTTCTTTCAGTGGCTGGTGCATACAAAAATTAATACTTTAATGTAAATAAATTGCAAGGTGCTTTGGTGGACGAGGCAAGGACTTATTGTAGGAGTGTCGATCTGTTCGGTGCTGTGAAGGTAATTTAATCTTTGTGTTTTACACCTTGTTATTATTTCATGTCATTAAAAAAACATGTTTATTTGCTAATGATTATATAATTTTATGTACATAAGTTTGACGGTGCGCATTGTAGTGGAAGTCAAGAATTATTGTAGCAACGGTTAAATGTGTAGAAATAATTTAAATTGTTATATTTGATGCTATTAAATTTAGTTGGTTGTTTACTGAAAATGGTTATTGTTTGATGTACCACAAGCATAGTAATTAGTGATGAAATGGTATGCTAGATGATAAGCACAGTGCGTTGTTTGATGATAAGAGAAGGTGGTTGAGTGGTACGTAGTATTACATGCTATTAATTTTTGTTTGGTCTTTACTGAAATGTATAAAATTTAACGTAATTAATTTGTACGGTGTTTACGATGTCTACTGTAAAAAGGAAAAAATTATTGTAGGGATGTCAACCTGTTAGGTGGTGTGAATATGTTTTTTACTTTGTCTTGTATACGATGTTTTATTATTCGTACTGTGTTGTAACATCCTCAAATTAATAAAAAGGTTATAATCAAATATTAAAATATGAAATCATTTGTTTGATGTATCTTAATATTTTGCGTGCATTTATTTAATTGTTGGACATTGAAATGATTGTTGGAATAGTGAAAATAAGAAATGGTAAAATGGTAAAATGGTAAGACGGTGTTTACGAGGTGTAGTGTACAAGGATAAAATGTAGGAGTGTTGTCGACCTGTTAGGTGGTGTGAATGGTAAGACCGAATTAATTTACTAAGGATAAATTGTTGCATGCATTTATTGAATTGTTGGACGAAGCAAATGATTGTTGGAATAGATAAAAGCAAGGAAAACGAGAAAATAAGAAATGGTAAAACGGTAAAATAAAAAGAATTACCTTAGTAAATTATGTCTAACCCTAAAGTACCCTGGATGATGACCTAGGATGGTCAAAAACAGTGTGAACATCATTAAACCATGTAATGATTAATTTTTTGGGAGTAAAAGTTAAAGCTGACCTAAATAGTAATAGAATTATGGAGAATTATGGACAGAACTCTAGGCCTCGAAATTTTTACTATAAGTAGGTATTACCATTATCCTAAGTCAGTAAATTTTTTAAAAATTAAGAAGTAGTTTAGCTATTTTTTTTCACTTAATCATTGCAGTTTTCAAATTATGGAAAAAGTAGTAAAACAATTATAAGAAAATAAATAATGTGATTCTCGTGCTAAAATTTTTATGGTGAAACTATAATGTATATTCACACTTCCAGTAAAACTTTCAAAAATTAATATGTCCATCTAAACCCTTACAAAAATCAAAAACCGAAAAAATTGTACTGTGCAGCAGGTAATGTTAGAATTGTTATAAAATAACCATAAATAATTTTAGGCTAAAAGTTTTATGGTAAAACTATCATGTAGATCCACACTTTCAGTAAAAATTGCAAAAATTAATATGTCCATATAGACCCTTAGAAAAATCAAAAACCTAAAAAAATTATCTTTAATGCGTGCAAAAGAGGTAATGTTAGAATTGTTATAAAATAAAAATAAATAATTTGAGGCTAAAATTTTTATGGTAAAACTATCATGTAGATCCAAACTTCCAGTAAAAATTTCAAAAATTAATATGTCCATCTAGACCCTTAGAAAAATGAAAAACCGAAAAAATTATACTGTGCAGCATGTAATGTTAGAATTGTTATAAAATAACCGTAAATAAGTTTAGGCTAAAATTTTTATGGTAAAACTATCATGTAGATTCAAACTTCCAGTAAAACTTTTAAAAAATAATATGTCCATCTAAACCCTTACAAAAATCGAAAACCGAAAAAATTGTACTGTGCAGCAGGTAATGTGAAGAACTTATCCCTTAATTTATTTTAAAAGTTTGGAAAATTCTGGAGTTGAAATGACCACGAACGTGGAGTACAAAAAAGGGTTTGCGTGATGAACATCAGAACGGCACTAAATGCTCAAATTTAATAAATGTATTTTTTTATGAAATAATGGCGTACATAATAATACACTTTTGTTCTGCATGCTACCATGTATTACTAAATGACACAACTAAATTTAATAACGCATTGACAGATTTCGATGGCTACAACACTGCATATTTACTGCGCGGACCTTTTGTTAGCATGCAGAGCTGTAAGCGCACGCAGGCTGCAATAGATCTTCCTATTGGACCTAAAGACCTGATAGGGATAGTAGCTCAAACATTAGCTATTGACCGGAGAAGATATAAACTGCGCCTACAAGCGGTTTGGCCCCGTTTGGTGCCGAACACCGCACAAGTAGTGTGCAACCTGTGGGAGCTTCGAAACAGAAGTTCCTGGGACCTGTACGTTGCAAAGGCCGTAGATGAATCTTTTCAGATTGGTGTGTACGCTGAGATGGTACCACGTCAATCAGGCGAGGAGGAAGGCACAGGGGCAACCTCGTCGGTGCCTGTAGAGGACGACATTGGTATTGCCGGTAACACGTTAGAGGTGGGAGGGTCATCTGGGGGTCATACTACAGAAGTACAGGAGAGTGTGGGGGGAGAGCACGGGGTTAATGTGGTCGCAGAGGAGGTCGATGTGGAGGTCATGGAAGATGAAGGCCTTGACGCCACAGGTGAAGGCACAGAGGATGGTGAGGATGATGTGGGGTCTGCTGTCGCGTATTTCCGCCAATTAGATGCGGATCAGTGCGTAGTTGCTGATTACTCACAGATTTCGAGGTTTCCCCAGCATAGCGACATAGTGGTAGAACATGTCTTCCCCAATAAAAGCGAGCTAGTGGACTTCATTAGCAGCTACGCCATCATGACCCGACGTGAGCACTATGTGCACAAGTCAGGGCCAAAAGTCTATGAGGTTAAATGCGTTAAGATCGGAGAATGCCCGTACCGTGTACGGGCGTTCGAACCAAAGAATGAGAGCCATTTTATCATTTCACGCTACACGGGGCACACCTGTTGCGCCGAGTTGGTGATGAGCAACAACAATTCCATGGATGCCAAATTCATAGCCCATAAAATCCTTGGAGTCGTCCAAGCTGACATCAAACTAGCACCAAAGTCCATAATTGCCACGATGCAGAACCAATACGGGATGGTAGTCCCGTACCATCTGGCATGGCGAGCAAAACAGAAGGCTCTAACGTTGCTATTTGGGTCATTCAAAGAGTCCTACAACTGGGCTCCTCGCCTTCTGCGCCAGATAGCAAAGACTAACCCAGGGACAGAATGGGGCATTGACCAACAGCCTGTGGTGCTAGAGAATGGATCCGTTGCTGAAGGTCACCAATTTCTTATGAGGCTTTGCTGGGCATTTGCACAGTGCATCGAAGCATTTAGGCACTGCCGCCCTGTGTTGTGTGTGGATGGCACGTTCCTGACAGGGAAGTACCAGGGGACTCTTCTCACCGCCCTAGCTGCTGACGAGAACAATCAAATAGTCCCAGTTGCCTTTGCGATTGTCGAGAGTGAGAACAACGATAGTTGGCTTTGGTTCATGCGGTTTGTGAAGAACAAGGTTGTCAGGAATAGGCTCGGCGTGTGCGTCGTATCTGATCGTAATGCTGGCCTGTTGCATGCTCTCGATGTTATGAAGGGGGGGAGGGACCCATCGTGTGCTTGGCCTGATGTGGAATGCCGGTGGTGCATGCGACACCTAGGTGCAAACTTGTACACCGCATACAAGAATCGCAACATGGTGAAGCAGTTCAAGATTATGTGCATGCAAAACCAAGTGCGTAAGTTCGAAGCAATATTTGCGCAGTTGAACGAACGCACGAGGAAGTTAGTGGCAGACCAGGAGCAACAGGCTTCCCAGCTTGTTGGTGGTCAAGGAGTTACTGTACGGCGTAATACTACGTTCGCGCAGTGGATCGCCGGCAAACCGGCAGAGAGATGGCACTGGCACATGACACGCACGGCGCACGGTAAGTAGTAATAATCTTTTATATACCCCAGTATGTCCCGTCCTCTAATTGAAGTGTGACTGCATTTTCAGTTACATGGTCATGACCACCAACATCGCTGAGTCGTACAACAACGTTCTGAGAGGGGTCCGTGGGCTGCCGATATGCTCAATAATTGAGCTCACTTTTTATCGGACCATGGAGTACTTCCGAGACCGTGGCCGTGCAGCACAACAATCGGAGTCCACATTTGCACCGCGTGTCAAAGCTCTTCTAGAGAAGCGCCGCTTGAAGGCACAATTTCACTTGGGGCAAATGTTCGATCCCGTGCATAACGAATTCAAGATTTCATGTAGGAGAAAATATGCCTCCGGCTATATCGCGGGCGACACCGTCTAAACGTGTTGGATTGGAGCGGACAAAGCTCATTGCACTTGTAACTAGCCCCGTTTGGAGCATATTCCGTGCTCCCACGTGCTTGCCGCATGTCGTCAGCTTGGTGGCAACACGGGAGCCCAGTTTGTGTCCCTGTACTACACAATGCAAGCTATACAGAACACGTGGCAGCCAAAAATGAAAAACTTTGGCGATCGGAGTTACAGGGACATGGTGGCCCCCTGTACTTGGCATCCGTTCCCTTCGACGAAGCGGGATCAACCAGGAAGGCCATCTTCATCGCGACTTAGGGGTGACATGGATGCGTCACAAGGTGGTGTTGGTCTGTGCCTTTGTGGAAAATGCAGGCAGCCGGGCCATGACCACAGAGCATGCCCTAATAGGGCTTAATGTCGCAATTGAGCTATTTCGATTATTGTATAAGTGAGAACTAATGTCCATGTCAGGTGGCGCTTGTGTATGCACTATCACCGTACGATGATGATAAACTATTTCTTATGGAGTAATCTCGTCGTTATTTCATGTCATTGTGTTGCCTTCTTATTTGAATAGGATGATGATAAACTATTTCTTATGGAGTAATCTCGTCTTTATTTTTGTTGAAGGTTACGTGAATCGGCCACTAAAATGGCACTCCCAGAGTTGCTCCACGAACAAATCGACTCAAAGCATAGGGCCGTGAAATTGGCCGTGACGTGAAGAGGTTGTAAGACACACTACAAAAATTCATGGTTTTCATGCACATTAATATTATTCGTCTTATATACCATCTTCTTCTGCAGCTTCATGCCATGCGTCTAAGGGGATCCCGGCAGCTGAAAATTCTTGACGGCAGATTCGATGTCCCACTTGCACATTGCGGGCTGCTCCCATTTGCGAAGCTTATGAATGGGGCAAACATGTGCGGTGGAAGACGCACTCCTCTTCCGGCTTTGGACGCTCCACTCTTGACGGCCCTTGTTGACCGTTGGCGGCCAGAGACGCATACTTTCCACCTGCCGCTTGGGGAGATGACTATCACCCTACGAGATGTGGCATTGATTACATGGCTGCCTATTGCTGGGCAACCATTTGTTGTTGCAAAGCCAGAGCGAGTGGCATGGCAGCACTACCTAGAGAACAGGTAACATATGCATATTTCATTTAATCAGCACCACTCAATCCAAAAATTCAAGGCCTTACATGATTAAATGAAATCAGAGGTTCGGGGAGGAGTACCATGGGAGCGACCAGGGGGTGTCATTCTCATGGTTGCGACAGTTGGAAGAGTTCGAAGCATGCCCAGGAGACGCGGACCAGGCAACCGTGAACAGACACTATGAAGTGTACCTACTCGGACTCCTAGGGGGTGTGATGTTCATGCACTCAAATGGAGATAATGTCGCTACACATCTTGTGTGGGTTGCCCGGCAGCTAGCCATCGATGCGGCAAACGGGGACGCACCACAGGGTTTCAACTGGGGATCCGCGGTTCTAGCGGACACCTACCGTGCCTTGTGTGACGCATGCAGACGGACATCACAAAGCTCCATCCTGACGGGTTGTCCGTATCTTCTGCAGCTTTGGTCATGGTTTTACCTTCCTATGTCTCGTCCAAGAGTTGAGAGGCCTTACTACCCAAAGGCTCGTACATGATGACGTACCCGGCCGTTGCGCCCAACTTTTGGTTACATATACATGCACGCTTAGGTTGCGCTGGCGCAATAAGTTGATCGCGGGTCATACATGCGGCGTCGTCGCCGACCTGGACTTTCGACCTACGATCACGCCGATTGGGACCCGCTTCTCCTACAATCGCATGCAGCTAGTAGTCAAGGAGGACGATATCATCTGCGTGCAACCAAGACGGCGAACATCGCTCACGCAATGCAACATAGTGTGCATGAATGTCGTGGAGGTGTACTCGCCAGAGCGCAGTGCAACGACGCTTTGGTCGTCGGCGACAGCTGATTCCTCCACCCCCACGATCCGCCCGGTTTCGTCGCATGGGTAAGCTGATATCAACACTTTCGTGAGGAGCTCCACTATAGTTATCATCATCCTGGACTAACGGCTTGCACGCTACATTTTCAGGAGGAGCTCACAAGGCCACAACTTTGACTGGAGAGCCGTACACGAAGCACACATCACGCGATGGCTGGAGTCAGCTACGGACAATGTGTACGAGCCAACTGGGCCTTACGATGCCACCGAATACTGGGCCTACCTCGACCGTACAGCCTCGAACAAGGTGTGTTCTTCTTGCACGTCAAGCCCACGAACAAGCACAAAACTATGTGCGTGACTACGCCGAGAGAGTTCATAGGTCGAATGCGTAATGCATGAGACTCCCATATGTGTTTAAATACTTTAGATATCATGTACACTTGGACATCGATATGTACTAACAGAACGATGTATTCGTACCTGCACTCAGGAGTCCGCAAACTTACAGGACGAGGCGGACGAAATGTTTACGCAAACCGGGCATCAGGGTCAGCACAGTGGAAATCCTAGGCGTGGTTTCTTTCGCAGGGCGGGGGATCGGTTGCGATCTGCCATTCGGGCAGTTGGAGGTCACCGGTCGGCCACACGAAGAAGCTATGATGAGGCGGCCGATCCAACCCCCCAGCATTCGTCCCCACCCTTGAGGTCAATGTCCATGAGGTATCCTCCACCAGTTTCCCAGGCGACACCGACACAACCGGCACGGGCATCCACATCAGCACATGGTGCTGATAGCCAATGGCGCTCAGCGTTCACGCCAGTCATCGGGCCCCATCCAACGGGAGAGATGTCACAGGGCCTCGATATGAATCGTCCACTGACTCCACCGATCGGGATGGGCGACGACATGTTCAGTTCCCAGCAGACATTTGGATACGGGCAGTACACTTCAAAATGAAGGAAATCGGCGTGCCTTCGACAATGCGTTCACTGAGACATTTGGTCCCGACTTTGGATTATCTAGCTTGTTGCAAACGCCTTTACGCCGCACTCCACGCCCCGACCACGCCGAGGGTCTAATCGGGTTATCTTCGACAGGTGGTTCACAGTTGGACCAGACACCACTACCACCTGCAGCGCAGCCTAGCCCATTTGCAGGATGGAATATTTACACTGGATCAGGATATGTTGTCGCCCTGCCAGCACCGATAGAGGATAACCAGATGCCGCAGCCGACAACACGAGTTGGACCGTCGCAAGCAGCAGGGACAAGAGTAAGACGTGAACCCCAAAATTACACCCCTAGTGCATATGATAGTAGATGGGGAACTGGGGGACAGTGATTGTCGTTGGGCTGTATGTACCTTTTTGTAACACTAACAATGCAATCAATAAATATTTGCTACGTGCTGACTAGCACTACTACAGAAATGCTTATATTAGACGCACCATCACGCATTTGGTTTTCAAAACCGTGCAGAATATATAATATCACGACGATTCTATAAACCAACCGTCGGTGAAACTATCACAGCATCGCTGTTAATTAACCCCGCCTGGTGATTAGATAAATATCGCAGCACGGTTTTGTATTCCAACCGCTCGTTATATTATCACAAATGGTTCTATAAAAACCGCCTGGTGATATAAAGTAATATCACGCACGGTTTTACTGATACAACCGCCTGCGTGATATAAGCAATGCACGGTTGTGTTTATAAACGCCTCGATATTGCTTATATCACAGACGTTTTGTGTTTATAACCGTCTGTGTACTGCATTGTAATATTTTGATGTTTTTATCGAACTACGTATTTTCATCGAAGGCCATAATTCGTTGATAGATAGGACGAAAAATGGTAACAGCCATTTTATAACATAATGAAATTCAAATTGCTAGTGATCGGACGTCGCTTTTTTCGCAACATTTTCTTTTCACGTGTGAAACATTTTTCCTTGACAAACAAGTAAAAATGTTTCATACATTCAAAAAAATCTTGAAATGCGTCCTAAAAAAAAACGAATCGGACGTCCGTGTAAGTTTCTCCCAATGAAATTTGATAACCATCAGTAACAACCATTTTATAACATAAAACATTTCATTACATTACTACATTATATATATATTATTACTTATAAATTAAAAATAATCATCGCCGTCGGAGGAGGTGGCGAAGCTGCCATCATCGCCGCCGCTTCCACGGTGGCTGCCATCGCCGCTGCCGTCGTGCCACGGTGGGCTACCGTCGTTGCCGCCGCCGTCGCCATCTGAGCTCCCCAGTGCATGACGTGGTCGTCTTCCTCTGACTCTTCCTCGTCCTCCTCCTCGTCCCGCTCCTCCTCCTCCTCCTCCTCGTCCCGCTCCTCCTCCTCCTCTTCCCGCTTGCGTTTCCCGCATAGCGGCGACGCCGAGGAGGTGATGGTGGAAGCGGCGCCGGGGAGCTTGCGGGGAGATGGTGGAGGTGACGCCGACGAAGGAGAGCTTGCGGGAGATGCCATTAGCGATAATGTGTTGATCGAATTCGATCAATAGCGGTGATTTAATAGGTGGTCGGAATTGAAGACTAAGCGAGAAACGAAGAGTTCTCATTCAAAAGCGCGCAGGAAACGAAGAGACGAAGACGGACGGTCGCTATCACAGACGATTCTATAAACCAACCGTCAGTAAAACTATCACACACCATTCCTCGCGCCATCACGGACGGTTTTGAAATAACCGTCGCGGATATACCTATATATCACAGAGCGGTTTAGTTTACATAACCGTCAGATAATATCACCGACGGTTGGTACACATCGCCGTCTGTAATCTTATTATATGACGTACGGTTATTACATAGAACCGTCTGCGTGATAAAGCTTGCTTATATATAGGCCCGAGCGCAAGTTCGATGTTGTGGTCACCTGTTGGGATAGAATGCTAAGACCGTTATATCACCGACGGTTTGGCAATACAACTGCCTCTGTAATCCTATATAATATGTGATTCTTGTGATGTAATTAAGGTTAGTAATGGATAATTGCATTATATATATTAATTCAGATATAAGGTTAGTATTGGATATAAAATTGCCTTATATATATTAATTCAATATCTAGCTTGGTTATGTAAGAAATTTAAGATTGTTTAGATCTAGCTTGTAGATCCATGTTTTGGTGGTGATCTAAGCTAGCTAGTAATTGGACGTTATAATTGCAATATTATTTTGAAGCTCTAACTTGTTAAGGAAAGTGTACTTAATCAGTTGAAAAGAGGGTTCTAATTGGATCGAATATTACATGTGTAGCATACATGGATCGAAGCTGGATGTACGTTGGGGACCGTACGAGTGTGGAGTACATTAATGGCGTCTCCACTTTTAGAAGAGCTACAGAGGAGGACATGTTTAATAAGGGAGTGCAATATATGTCTTGTCCATGCATCGATTGCGAGAATATGATGACGTTTCAAAACTCAGCGCAGATTGAAGCACACTTGATTATGCGAGGTTTCAAAAAGGGATATACATGTTGGACCAGTCACGACGAAGAGCAGAATATACAAGAAGCAGGTGGTACTGTTAACATCTTCGACGAAGTCAACGATATGCCGGATGATCACATTGATTCTGCTTCCGACGAGGATATGTTGCATGATGACAATCTGGAGCAGATGCTGCGCGACGCAGAAGGGAACCGTGATGAAAGGGAATATGAAAAATTCGTGGGTTTGATGGAGGACTCGAAGAAACCTTTGTTTGCTGGTTGCAAGGTGAAATACACAAGGTTGTCGTCCGTGCTTGAACTGCTGAAATTGAAGGCAAGCAATGGTTGGTCAGACAAGAGTTTCACAGCGCTGTTACGTCTATTGGCAGACATGCTTCCAGAGGGAAACGAGTTGCCGACAACAACCTACAAAGCCAAGAAGGTTCTTTGTCCCTTGGGAATGGAGGTAGAAAGAATACATGCATGTCCGAACGATTGTATCCTATACCGCAAAGAGTATGCAAACTTGCATGTATGTCCGGTGTGCAACGCATCCCGGTACAAGCGTAAGAGTCATTCCGATGAGGAGGTGAAGAATGGAACTCCTGCTAAGATGGCATGGTATCTGCCTCTAATTCCCTGATTGAAGCGCTTTGTTCGCTAACCCAAAGGAGGCCAAATCATGTGTTGGCATTCGAGAAGCGTAAGAACGATGGAATGCTAAGACACCCTGCTGACTCCACCCAGTGGAGAAACATCGATAGGAGGTATGAAGAATTCGCTGCGGAGATGAGGAATATAAGGTTTGGACTGAGTACAGATGGAATGAATCCTTTCGGTAACATGAGCAGCCGGCATAGCACTTGGCCCGTGAATCTCTGTATCTACAACCTTCCTCCTTGGTTGTGTATGAAGCGAAAGTACATTTTATTGTCTCAGGCTTATCCAAGGACCGAAACAACCTAGGAACGATATTGATGTGTACCTAGCTCCATTGGTGGAAGATCTAAAAACATTGTGGGTTCCTGGGGTACAGGTTTGGGATGCATACAAACGAGAGAACTTCACTTTACACTGCTTGTTGTTCTGCACCATAAATGATTACCCTGCACTTGCTAACCTGTCGGGCCAGAGTACAAAAGGTGCCAAGGCTTGCACTCACTGCCTAGACGATACTGAGTGTGTGGCTGAATCACTCGCGTAAAACCGTGTACATGCGTCACCGTAGGTTCCTTGGGAGGAAACACCCATACCGCAAGATGAAGAAACTATTCGACGGGACGAACGAAAACGGTTCAGGTCCAAGGCCTTTTAGCGGGAGAGATGTTCATGACTTTGTAAAGGATTTGGATGTTACGTATGGAAAGGGACGTAAAGCAAGGTCGACCCGTGAGAAGAACTTGTGGAAGAAGAGATCAATCTTTTGGGACCTACCTTACTGGGAGCACCTAGAAGTTCGCCACTGCATCGATGTCATGCACGTGGAGAAGAATGTCTGTGATAGCCTGATTGGTCTCCTACTAAACATTAAGGGCAAAACAAAGGATGGTATCAACGCACGACTTGACTTAGTCGATATGGGCATAAGACCTGAGTTAGCACCAAAATAAACCGTTAAAGGTGGTATGCGTGTGCGAACCAGCTTGTTACACTCTGTCAAAGGCCGAAAGAACTGAACTGTGCCAGTGCTTGCATGGTGTGAAAGTTCCGTCCGGCTACTCGTCCAACATGAAGAGACTTGTTTCAATGCAAGATTTAAAATTAATTGGCATGAAGTCTCATGATTGTCATGTGTTGATGACTCAAATGCTCCCTATTGCAATTAGAAGTATTTTGCCAGTCAAGGTCCGAGAGACAATCACGAGGCTGTGTTATTTATTTAACACAATCGCTCAGAAGGTCATCGATCCCGAATGACTAGATGCTTTGCATGGCGAGGTGGTTATGACCCTGTGTAATCTTGAGATGTATTTTCCTCCGTCATTTTTCAATATCATGGTCTATCTCATTGCTCACCTTGTGAGGGAGATAAATGTGTGTGGGCCCGTGTTCCTATGTTGTATGTACCCGTTCAAGAGGTATATGGGAATTCTCAAATCATACGTACGGAATCGATCTCGGCCTGAGGGTAGCATTGTTGAAGGTTATGCAACCGAAGAGATCGTCGAGTTCTGCGTCGATTACGTGGCTCAAAGTGAACCTATAGGTTGCCTCGATCTCCCCATGAGGGGAGGCTCCAGTGGTATCGGGACCATCGAAAGGAAAGCAATCACGCTGATCCGATTGCGTGTGCTCAAGCCCATTTCACGAGTTCTACAACACATGACCGTAGTGTCCCCGCACATCGCCGAGCACAAGCAATGGCTAAGGCAAGAGAATCCAAAGCACGACAGGAGTCTTGGATCATAAGACAAAGATAACCTTGATTTAACAATTGGTTCAAAGAAGCGACCCATCACCGAGCTCGTCATATGACACCATGAAATGGTTGGCAAAAGGTCCATCTTTTACGGTTGTCACGTGGAAAGGATACGACTTAAATGGATACACATTTTACACGATAGATCGGGATTTGAAGAGCACAAACGAGCAGTGGGGTCCGCATAGATGCGTTCGGATCTGGCCAACGAGGAGCTCCTACTATGGGTTCATAGAGGAGATTTGGGAGCTTGACTACGTACTTTTCAAGATCCCACTATTTCGTGTCGTTGGGTCCACCTCCAAAGACGTGAAGGTTGACAAGTGCGGCATCACTCTTGTGGACCTCGAGCGTGTCGGATACCAAGATGAACCATTCGTGCTCGCAAACCAAGTTGTTCAAGTCTTCTATGTTACCGACCCGCCCAACAAGAAGCGCCACGTAGTTGTTCAGGAAAAGGAGGATTGTCGGAGTTGAGAATGTAGTAGATGAGGAAGAGTACAATCAATTTGATGATTTGCCTCCTATCGGAAATGCCATGGTTCAAGAGGAACAAATTGAGGAAGTCACCTACACACGCGTCGATCATCGTGAAGGGCTAATTTTCACTTTGTAATTTCAATGTTAACTTGCAAGTAAGAGCATGCATGCATGCATAATAAAGTAATATTTTTGTACTTATGTGTACTCATGTTAAGTACTTTTATATTTATTTCTTTTTTTCGTGCTTTGAAAAACATTAATCTTTAATGTAGATTAATAATTAAAAATATGCGAACGTAAATATAATATTGTCTGCTAGTAACCAAGCTTTGTAAACTTGGAGATATCAGCAGTTAGGGCATGTTCGGTCCATGTTGAGGTAGTACTTCGTTTAGGTAATGCGGTGGTCCGCTTAGGTAGTGTGGTCTCGCTAGTAACCAAGCTTCGTAAACTTGCAGGCATTAGCGGTAAGGTAGGGTGGTGCGCTAGTAAACAAGCTTCGTAAACTTGCAGGCATTAGCAGGTAGGGCAACAAGCTTCGTAAACTTGCAGGCATTAGCAGGTAGGGCAACAAGCTTCGTAAACTTGCAGGCATTAGCAGGTAGGGCATGTTGGTTAGGTAGGATATGAGATGTTGGAGCAATCAAGATACCTGCAGGGGGTGGCGGTATCACAGGCGGTTCTCTTTTAGAACCGTGCGTGATATATAACTATCACGACGGTTCTACAATGCAACCGCCTGCAATATATTAATTTTCTGAGCGGTTCTAAAAGAAAACCGTCATGATATAGAATAACACACCGGTTCGAGTTTAGAACCGTGCTGTGATATTCAAACCCTATAAAACTTCTACACACTTGAATCGTTTTCTATCAGACTTCAAACGCTACGCACACTGCAAACCCTAACGAGCGCCGCCGCCTCCCCAAGCCCCTCCGCCGCCGCCGCCTTCCCGAGCCCTCCGCGCCTCCCGAAAGGCACACTCGAGCCCCGCTGCCGCCTTCCCGAGCCCCGCCGCTGCCCCGAGCACACTGATGGAGACCGACGCCGCCTCCCCGAGCCCCGCCGGCGCCCCCCGAGCCCCGCGGCGTTGGCGCCTCCTCCCCGCTGACGCGCCTCCTCCCCCGTGAACGCGCCTCCTCCTCCCCAGCTAGCTGCGTCTCCTCCTCCCCCAGCGACGTCTCCTCCTCCATCACAAGGTTGGTCTCCTCCTCCCCCGTGGTAGAACAATAGATTTGTGGATGTGTGTGCTAAGGTTGAAACTGTGAATAATATTCATTGCCTCTGTTTTGTAGATTGTAGGTGCTACTAACAATTGAATAATATTCATTGCCTCCGTTCCTATATTATTCTCTGCATATATTTTATGGCCTCTCTCTATATTTTTTTTATTTGTATGTTTTGCAAGTCTTTCTGTACCATTTCTCCTTCCATGTCTTCTCTATAAATTGTATAAATTAGTTAGAATGAAAATAGTGCAAGCTCTGTAGAGGTCTAGATTCCGAATTTTAACAGGAGTTAATACATACAAATATAACATATTGTGAATTAGTATATTGTGAATTAGTATAACATATTGCTTTTACTAAATTCGACTTTCTATTAATACAACCTACATATATTTATGCAAAATAACCGCAATAGCCTTTCTATTAATACAACCTACATATATTAGATCTTCGATCCATCGAGGGAGGTCCTCCCCTGGATTGCCCGTGTCATTTTCACGCGCTTACCAGGAACAAGAGTGCAGCCCAGGCTTTAATGTTGACGCGATGGAATAGATGGATAGATCAGAAATTAGACAGGAGAGATAGCTCTTGACTCTTGTTCCTGGTATACTAAGTGAAAATGACACGGGCAATCCAGGGGAGGACCTCCTCGAGCAGATGGCAGCTTGAAAAGTCCATAACAAGTCTACTGCGGAATAACAAGTTGGCAACTTAACATCTAGCTAGTGCTAGTGCACCAAGACTTTCATGACTGTGGAAACGGCTTTTGAAAAAGATTTCCACTCTGCGGCTTTACCCACAAGACGTTTGGTGAATAACATTATTTCAATATTTTCTGTCCACCTTAGGCCCAACTGATGAGCCGAGTCAAGTCAAACCAACTCGCGCTCCAAGAAAAGCAAACAAAAGGCCAACAGGCCGATATAGCATCACGGCGATCGATCCGAAAGATGGGTCCCCTACCAGAAGTAAAAAGGTAGTGAATGCATTACGAACAATGTGCAGGATAGATGCACGCGAACGGGTCCCCATCACATGTACATCCTGGAAGTCGATCGACGAGGGCCATAACGACACCTTCACGTAAATCCTTTCCTCCTTCGATCTCCCGAGAAGAACTCGAGGACCACTGTGCGACGGTATGCACTTTGCTAGTGGCAGAAAGGCGTGGAAGACCTTTAAGAGCACACTTGTCAAGGAATACGTCAATAAGGATAGGACTCCCTACTCTAAGTACGGGTTCATTAGTGAGGATTCATGGCGACGTTTTGTTCAAATTAAGACGATGTGATCAATTCTTGATTGAAAGCGAAGCACACAAGGCCCTGCAGTAAGGAACACCCACCCCACAGACTCGGCACCGCTCACAGCGGGGAAGAGGATGCAATGGGAACGAGGAGGACGAGGGGACTCGCGCCATTTGCATCGATTCATTGTCGACAGCCGCCAGAGATCGGCTAAGAGCGAGGTCATGTGCCACACCATCTCGGCACCATCTCCTTTACAAACCACTGCGGACGAGGAAGTCTCGCCAAAGTTTGGTAAGATATCGAACCACCATTTTGAGTGCGTATTTAGTTCCTAACTTCATAAGTCAAATAACTTGCTGCGATCTTGCGAGGCGAGTTGAGTGCACAATCTTCCGGTGGATCTTTTGTCCCAAACAGGAGAGAGATGCACTCTCCACGGCATTGGGAAACAAGGAACACCCCTGGTCGCCGCCTTGAGGCAAAGGGGTTTTCGTTCCACTGGAAAGCGGGCTTCAAGACACTCACATGTACCGGAGTAAGAAGAGAGGTAGAGGCAGCGCGAAAAAGATCGTGAAGGATCTTGAGGACAGTGAGAGGAGAATTCGATGATAGGATAAGAAGCCTCGAGGAAAGGCTCAATGCTCAAAACACACACAACTGTGGAAGGCCAAGGGTTCAGCCGCACTACACGTAAGAGCATTTGTCGTCCGCGCCTCGACCAGGGTAAACCACGCTTCGGCAAATTCCTGTCTGTGACATCAAGGTATACTAATTTAGATCTCTTGAATGCTCCATAGATATATCTTTTGGGCACATTAGCTAATTGGGTACCGTTGTGTAGGAGCCCACGCGTGCAATCTCCGATTGAGAGTTGCCAATTGCTCCCTTCCTATACAGTGGCTTGGGGCCTCGCGTATCCATCCATTGAAGGGGCGATGGTGCACTGATGCCTGCTAGCGCCGGGTTTCACGAAGGTCAATGTGGGCGGCGTTCATGACATTTTCAAGATCGTCACGCTACAATTGCCTCCAAATGACGAAGCTTGAGACAACGGGGATGTCATCGGCACATTCATCCAAAGGCCCAAAGAAATGACATATCTCTAGACATCCATCCTCCACGAAGTACCTCTACTTCCTCCGCCGAAGTTGATCCAGTTCCCCCAAATCGGTTATCGTGCCCTCCCACCCAAAAACATTATTTATGAGTTTGATATTGACTTTGACTATGATTGCTCTCTACTCCCCTCGTCTCCCCCAAAGATTTCCGTTCCAACAAAGAAAGGGAAGGGCAAATCGAAAAAGATAGCGAAGGCCTTGGAGTACTATCCGATGGCCCCGTTGGCCCAGTTATTCAAGCTAGGAGAGCCTTTATTAACGGAAGATCGCATGAAGACATTGACTTACTGCTGCAAAGCCTGCATACATACTACATGAGACAAGCTAACAAGCCAGGAGAACGAACGATAACAAGTATCATGGTCCGCTACAAGCCTAAGCATCTGCTCAACGACTCGGCGAGGGCTACTTGCGGTCGGCTTCGGGGACTGTTCGATCTCTTCAACCTCGACGCCCTCGACGTCTCGCTCTTAAGATGCTGGACATTGTGAGTGTGTCTTCCCTGTAATACGGATAAATGTCATATATATATATATATATTTGAAGTGACCCCTTTGTCTAACTTTTGTATATATAGATTCATGATACGCGAAGCGAGAACGAACAATACATCGGTGGGTTTCCTCGACCCACTCTTAGTCTCGCAGCCAACAATGAACCAAGATGCAAAAGCAGTAGAGGAATACGTACGACATGCCTTGGATGCTCAGAAAGATAAAAGTTTCATACTTTTACCCTTTAACCCAGGGTAAGTGCTGCCCGACTTGGTATACTCTCATTTGTAATGTGCACACAATACTTTGGTGCTAATTGACCATGGCAACATACCTATGCAGGTTTCACTGGGTTCTAATTGTAATTCATATGGCCAAGAACCGGGTTATTTACGTTGATTCCTCACATACCGGCAACCACGACTTGAACCCTATCGCACGGTTAATCACCAGGTAACCACGTTGTTTAAGGTGCTTGTTGCTCCTGGAATAGCTGAGGCTAACCTTTCGAAATCACGTGGGGACGGTCAAAACTTTGCGAGATCCTTCTGCTCAAGGCGAGATAAGGCGTTGCAGCACGATTTCAAGTTTCCAGTATCCTCTATACAAGATAATCCTATTTCAAACTCCGTGAGCCATGATTACGGAACTAAGCAATTCTATTTTTGCAGTGCTACCAACAGGAGACAGGGCAATAACCGATGTGGATTTTACGTTTGCCATAACATGCATCTCCTCGTCAATGCAACACAAATGAGTAAGGATAAAACTTCGTTTGCAAGACAAGGATCTCAAGGCGTCAATTCGAGGAAAACTTTGTTTTTTCCTAGCCACCAAGTCATTAATAAAAAGGCGAAGTTCTACGCAGTGCCTAACTGCAAGAGTTAGGTTTTTCTCTGTATTGCCACTTGTACTGTTTTAATTTGTGAAGATTGTGGACTTGTAGTAGTTGAATTGCTTAGGAAAAAAATATCATTCTTAGTCAATTCTTTTTCTTGAGAGGAGAGCATTTCAAAATAGTAACACCGTGATGTAGTAGCCATGTACATATTAGGCAGCTGGAATGATGCCTTAGTAAATTTTGTACATATCTTCCTGATACAATTGATGTGGGGGGTGCTGGAAGGCAACAACGTTCGTCAGGCTGTGATGGATCAAGTTATATCCTTCGTTGGTTTTATTGGATCGATGCTGCTTGCCATTCTCTTTCCATGTTTGATATATTTAGTTTGAAAGCTGCTATTTGTGTCAATTGCTACGTATGGTTGTTTAGTGTTTACTTCTCCAATAACGTGATTGGAGAAAATTCATTTGTAACCACTGCTTCCTTGCATGAGCGCTTAGATGATAATAGAGTTGGGATTCTTTTAGTCTTTATACGCATTTGATATATTGTTTGCGATCTGATATGTCTGTGTTATGTGATCTGTGTGTGTTATGTCTGTGATCTGTGTTATGATCACTTGTTTGTGATCTTATGTCTGTGTTATGTCTGTTTCAGAGGGCATGGCTAGCATTTCCTGAGGCTAGCCAATAAACAGAAAAATGTCGATGTATGAAAACCACATCACAGACGGTTCTTATTTGTGAACCGTCTGTGATACAATACATCACAGACGGTGTTATTTGTGAACCGTCTGTGATAGGTTATATAACACAGACGGTTCGTATAATAAACCGTCTGTGATATCTATACTATCACAGACGGTTCGAACAATAAACCGTCTGTGATATCCATACTATCACAGACGGTTCGTACAATAAACCGTCTGTGATATCCATACTATCACAGACGGGTCTTTTGTCAAACCGTCTGTGGAAGAAATATATCACTAACGGTTATGAATAAGAACCGTCTGTAATATTATTATCACAGACGGTTGTTGAAACCGTCTGTGATGTGGCTCTATTATCACTGACCCATTGTTAGAGACGGTTCACAAAGCCGTCTCTGATGATATTTGTGAACCGTCTCTGATAGGGTTTTCTGTAGTAGTGTAGTATTCCTATTCCTTGCAATAAATTATGCGATGCTGGTATTTTGAGCCCATTTGCAGTATTGAAGACAAAAACCGAAATTGGGGATTTTGAG
Organism: Rhipidocladum racemiflorum; assembly: GCA_036346355.1. NCBI lineage: Eukaryota > Viridiplantae > Streptophyta > Magnoliopsida > Poales > Poaceae > Rhipidocladum > Rhipidocladum racemiflorum. The sequence continues at coordinate 27,708,811 of CM070589.1, forward strand.
CTTTTTTTTTTTTTTGAAATTTGGGCACCACTTCAAACCGGCATAACTTACTCCAAATTAATCCAAAATAAGCAAACAAATACATTTTTGAAATCTACTCGAAATTCCCTACAAGTTCTCAGGCAATTTTTTTTCCAAATTCGGCCTCCAATAAATTCAAATTCGCAGCTCAATATCGAATTCACCAATTTCGTCCATTTCGGACAGTCGAAACTAAAAATGGCATAACTTTCTAATGGAATGTCCAAATGGATTGATTCCAATTGGAGATGCTAGATAATTTCACCCTCTACAACTTCCTAAGCAAATGTAAACTCCAATTCGGCCTCTAAGTAGCTCGAATTCGCAGAAAACTGAGAGCCAAAAATCTGCCCCGACCAAGCAAACTTTCATCTCGCGGTTGTGTGGTGGAGGGAGGAAGAATAGGGAGCAGCTCACGGTTTGGGAATGAAGTGGTTGCCACCCACACCACATAACCCACACTTTCATCTCCCCAAAATACCCCCCAAGCAAACCAACCAAATTGGCTAAGTCCTCCAACAGAAAACAGCGCTAGATTCACTTTTTGAGCCAAGTTTAAAATCAGTGTTTGACACCGGATTGGCAATATGACTCCACCACTATATAGATAAATGTTTTTACTTCGCAACCATGTAACCCGCGCACTCTAGGTCATTATAGATTGCCAGTTACAAGGCTCCAAAGTTGGTTCAAAGTCACAAGTGCGGACTGAAATTTTTGGCTCTAAACTTTTGGTTAAGCTTGGGATACTCCTAAGTGCCAGTTTAGGACATTAACTGAAGCCGGGAATTGACCTTAAGAGCAGCTAAAACTTAATTGATGCGAAACTTAGCCGCTATAATCGAATTCGAATTCGGGACCGTGATGACTGCAGGACATATCATGTCGTGAAGCATGGTCATTATAACCTGTCCGACATGTCATGTCAAATGCATGTGTGGTACAGATTGCCTCGAAGTCGTCTCGTCGAAGCATAGCTGCCAAAGCCTGGACCGCACCTCTCTACCAGCTAGAAAGCTGTATGCATATGTCGGTATCAAGCATAGGCACGCATGCAAAGGAACTGATCGCCACGTGTAGCTTTCCTGTCTGTGCCTCGCTTGCACGCTAATGTGCCGCCAGCTGTTGCCCACTGCCAGCTGCAGCTAAGCTATAGCCAGGCCCCACACCGTGCGCGGCAAATGATGCCTCTGCCAGCCGATTCCCTCCCACTGCACGCTTTCGGCGGGTGAAACAGCATCGGTACGTGATTCGAAACGTACTGGCTCATGCAATGCCACATAGTGTGCATGAATGCTGTGGAGGTGTACTCACCAGAGCGTGTTAACTTTTTCAACCCCGAGGCTGCGACTTAGGTTGGGTGGGCGGCGTGCGCTTCCGCTTAAATACCGCCACGGGAAGCCGCGGTTTTGCAATGTTACTGTTCAGCCAGGCCCCCACCTCGCGCGCTAATGCTCCGGCAACTGGTGGCCTGTAACACCCCAAAATTTTGCTTTTCTTAAATTCATGTGTGATTTGGCACTTTGGTGAATTTTTGGAATTTTCTGGAATTTATTTGAATTTATTTGGAATTTATTTGAATTTATTCCATTTTGAAATAATTAAAGAATTAAACTTTGCAAATAAAATTTTGTTGGAAATATTTTATTTGAGTCCAAAGTGATCCAAAGTGTTTTCTAGAATTTTTCTGGAATTTTTCTGAGTCTTTTGCTATTTTTAATGAATTAAATGAATTACTGGAAATTATTTTAAATAATAAATCGCTGGAAAATGCGAGTGGGTTTGTACTGTTCATCCGATCGAAGCCGCACCGAGTCGACTTTAGTCCGACCCGAAAGCCACCGAGTCACTAACCCAACCCTAACTCCAAGTTGATCCCGGCCGTTGGATCGAGATCCAACGGTCGGATTGATCGCATCGGTTCGAGCCGACCGGGCCGGATCCTCGCTTTCGACCGCGGCGATCGTGGCCGTTGATCGCGCCACGTGGACGGTCGGACCGTCGTCATCGTCCCGCCGGATCCGAGCCGACTCCGCCGCCGCGCGCCGCCGTGTGGAGTCTAGGTTTCCGTTTTCCGCGACGGCCGAGGGTATTTAATGCCCGGGTTGCACCTCGAGGACCGCCTTGACCCCGCGACCATCGCCTCTAGCTCACCGAGCCTCACCGCCGTGAGGGTCCACCGGAATCGCTCGCCGAAGTTCGAGGAAGCCGCCAGTTCTAGCCGTTTTCATGACGCCCGCCGTCCTCCGCCGCATCAAGACCAGATCCGAACCCCGGCCAGCGCACCGTGGACAACTCACCTCGCCGGAGCGCGCCGAACGCCGAGGCCGTGGTCATCGTCTTCATCCTCGGCCAAGCTAAGCGCGCCGCGTGCCATCAGCCGTCATCGAAGCTCGGACAGCCGTCCGTCGAGATCGCACTGCCGTGGTAAGCCCACGTTCTCTCTCGCACTTAGAACCCAGATCGGTCTGGACCGTTGGATCAAGATCCAACAGCCCACGATCGGCCACGTCATCCGTAACGTGGATAACGTTGCGGGTTAAGGTTGTTTTCAACCGTTGGATCAAGATCCAACGGCCCACAACCATCGTGTAGTTTTAGAACGCGTAAATCCTAGATCTAATCGCGGCCGTTGATTTTCAAATCAACGGGCACGATCGAGCCACGGTGCCTAATGCCGCGCCCGCGCTGCGTGAGCGCGTGTCTCTGACACGCGGGGCCCGTGTGTCAGCGGGACAACCGAACCGCACCATGATGTCACCATGACATCACGGTGGGGCCCGCATGTCAGCGAGTTGGACCGCACGGGTTAAGTGCGTGCGTGACACTGACATGTGGGGCCCACATGTCAGCGACACGAGAAGTCGTGGACCGAGTCCACGGTAGACCCAAACCGAGCGTGGACCGAGTCCATGGACCGGCTGACGTCAGCCGCCCAATCAGAGGATGCCACGTGTCCATGCTGACGCAATAATTAATTTCCGAAAAAGAAAATGATTTATTAATTCGTAATAATGATTTCAGATTTTGATTCAAATTTCAAACGCTTATAACTTTTGCGTTTCAACTCCGATTTGAGTGATTCAAATTTCTAAATTTGTATAAAATTGAGATCTACCTAAATATGAATTTTATTAAATTTTTGGACTAAAGTTTTTCTCTGTAAAATTATTTAATTGATTATTTAAACTTTAAATAATCATAACTTTTGCATCTTAACTCCAAATTTGACGATTCCAGTTTCTAAAAATTTATAAAATTATGTTCTCTCTGTTTATGGATTTTATTTGGATGTTTGGACACTTTTTGCCTATTGTTTATTTGTGTATTTGCTATTTGCACGCTTTACGAGTAGACGTTGAAGTGCCGGAAGGATTCGAAGGAGAAGTATTGACTCAGGATCCAACTCAAGATCAAGAACAAGTACTTTTTGAAGGCAAGTTGTGCTTTGACCATGTTGATCCTATTTCGAAATCTATTTTGATTTAACCTATTGCATGCTAGTTCAATTAGAAAATACTTTATTTAAATATGGGGGATTAGATAAATACCAATTTGCTGTATGACACCTTGATTATTTAAATATGTGCCATGACCCTTGTCACCCTAGTTGTGGTTTACTAGTTGGACATTATTAAATTGTCAACATGGGTTTTAGACCGTTGTAGTATACTGCTTAGACCTGCTACGTGCTCATGACATGATTTTGGATAATCAAATGTTAATGTTGACTTAATGATATATTGAACCTGTTTTGGTAAAGTATCATGTGATGTTGATGGCACGTGGTGCATGGTAATCAACTGGGGTTTTGATAAATAGTTTTCGACCGGGGCATGTGGCAAGAGTAATCAGGTGGGCCAGTTGTGGCATTGGGGATGTTGATTTGGTTCTTCGGGTAGTCTTGCCCTGGTCACCCTAAGGACTTAACCTTGCAAGCCTTTGAACTGGGTCTAACGTGCAACCACATGTCTGTAATGGGACGGACCTAGTTGACTAAGTTGCTAATAACGTACCTGTGGGACCTCAGGAGGTCAACTACACCCTTTGTGTAAGTTGTACGGGGAGCGTACTGGCCGAGGCCAGTACCCATCTAACGGTTGATTGGCCTAGACTTCGCCTTAGCTAAGGGAAGGGTTAGTGCGCCGATAACCGGGGAGGACCACTTGTATTGTTGGAAGTTTCCGAAAGACTTTGTTCACGGGCGAACTTCGCCTTTGTGGTGTTTGTTGTATCTTGTGGGTAAAGTGCATAACCTCTGCAGAGTATCGAATCTATTCGAGTAGCCGTGTCCGCGGTAATGGCCATCGCTCGGGAATTACAGTCAAGGGTTAGATTTTCTCAAAAATAACCTGGATTTGGAAGGTTGGGGTGGATTAATAATGATGTTGGAACTGTGGAGTCGGATGGGAAAGATGTTTACTAAACTTCGTGAAAAGTTATCGATGCTTTCCTTGGTTCTCTTTTCGAATCTACTTATATTACTTGTCAAATCTTGTTTCGCAAATATACCTTGAGCCACTCCTTTGTATTAAGCCATGCATGTAGTATATTAGCTGCATTACATTGCATGACTTGCTTTGAGTACCAAGTACTCACCCTTGCCACAATACAACACCAGTTGAAGAGGAGACTACACCAGCTTTGGAGGAGGAGCTCCAAGAGGATCCGTCTACTTAGGGAAGCGAGCCCAGTCAGTTGCCTGTGGTATACTGGATGGCGCCACGAAGTTATTTGATTTTCCGCTGCTACTATTTCTCTCTTATTAAGTTTCGCCCTGCGAGGCATACATTTGTGACTTGGCTATAAGGTCGAGTAACCAGTTTGGTTATTTAAATAAAAGTACTTTATTAGTATCGAATGGTATGATTGTGATATTTACCGATGTTAAGACTGTGTGCACTAGCGCGTTCCTGGACTAGTGCTGAATACACAGAGGGTCCGGATTTGCAAATTTGGGGTCCCGACATGGCCACTCCCAAGCCAGCCACCGCAGCCGAGACCCCATCGAAGCGCCGCAAGCGCCGCCACGTGCGATTTTACATCTTGGCCCATCGCCCTTACGGTGAGGTGCCGCCCGGCTATCTCGTTTCTCCCTCGCTCCACCTATAAATTGCAAGGCCGCTTTGCACTTCTATCGTGCAAGCGCGATACATTGCTCCGAGTTCATAAAGTTTGGATTGAGTTGAGAAAACCACTGGCGCATAGAGGAGAACTGGTAGTTTAGCTTTCCTTTTTCCAATATTTCATTTCAGCTTCTTGTTCCACAGTATTATTTACAAAAGTTATTTTGTACGGTGAGTCACATTGTTGTGTTGTTGGGTCACCACATTATTTTGTACTTATTATGCTTCTTATTGATATTTTTCCTTCGTGTAGATACCGACTTAAGTGTTAAATCGATTCTGTCCAAGCCATGTCGAAGCGTCGAGCTCGATGGTTGCCAATGCGAGGCGGGTCATTTGCCCTAACTGCCATGTGGATGCTCAAACCTGCTACTCCACCACTGCGCCAAATAACGGACGGGCGTTCTATAGATGCCTAAATTTCTCTGTACGTCTAAATGTATTTCGATATCTTCATATTTCGATGATTATTCTATTGCTCCGATTTTAAATATCCATGCTCACCTTTATCGTGTAGTCTACCGGATGCCAATATCAGCGATGGGCGGACGATATAAATACACCAAGCGACTTTAATCACGACGCTTCCAATGGCACACCAGAGGAAGGATCTAGCGCAGGAACTTAATAGGGTAACGGTACGAGAATTACCGCAAAGAGAGGGAGTTCGGCCTGAACAAGAAGAAAACCGTGAAGCGTATGATTGCTTCCTTGAGCGCGCCGTAGAAGATAACCACGAAGCTGTAAGCCCTGATTTGGTTGTTCCTCTTGAAGGCCATAACGCTGAAGACTACAAACGTGACCGTTGGGAGTTTTTCGAAGAAGAGGGTGTGGAATTCTATGATAGTGATGATTCTGGAAAGTTCTAAAGCCGCTCTACCCTGCATCCATTTGTATGTTAGTTCTTGTTTACAAGAAATGTTGTTGTAGTTGTTCTCCCTATTGTACTTTGTTCTAATGCTATTATGTGTTTCTGTTGTATCGTAATGCAGTTTGTACTATTATGAAGCTTTACATTATGTTCACCAAGTTATTCGAAGTTATTTTTTCGGTTGAATGGAGCATATTTTTTATTACATGTATGTAATATCATATTCACCGACAACAGTCATTCAACCTTGTGTTCTTTCGTATATTAGCTGATATGCGACAAAGCTGAATATGATGATATGACAGAAGGATGAAAAAAGCGATATGACAAATGAACGTATCAAAAATAAACAACAATGGCAAATAGTCCAAATGATGATATGACAAATGGCTGACAATGGTGATATGCCAAAAGGCTGAGAAGGCCGATATGACAACACGCTGAAAACAACAATGGCAAATAGTCCAAATGAAGGTCGATGTCATCTCAGCAAAGTCAGTAAAAGCATTGCTGTCAAAGCTGTAAAAGCATTGCTGTCAAAGCTGTAAAAGCATGCCTGCCATGTCATATCAAAAGCATTGCTGTCAAAGCTGTAAAGCTGTAAAAGCATTGCTGTCAAGCTGTAAAAGCATTGTTGTCAAAGATGTAACAGTATGCCTGCCATGTCATATCAAAAGCACGCCTGTTAACTTTTTCAGCTTTTGTCATCGATAAAACTGTACAAAGCATTCTAGCTGACCTTGTCTCTTTGCTCTGATTCTCTCGTTTGGCTGGTGGCGGGCTATTTAAACCCCAGTGCTCGCCTCCGAATATTCACACGAAGCAAGCAATCCAAACCACGAAGCACAAGTTTGCCGGCCAACCAACCGGTGCCAATGGAGTTCCCCTCGCCCCCAAGGCACAGCGTTGTCCAGTCCGTCCCCGACGGCACGGAGGTCCCCATGTGCCTATGCGGGGATCCTTGCCGCTTTCGGCAATCTGTAGACAATTCATACACTTACGGTATGAGGTATTGGAGCTGCCGCAACCACGACTCCGAGCCAATGCTGGGGATGCGGATGCGGCGGAGGAGCCCGGTATGTTCGTACTCGCATTTGCTATTGCATCAAACCGTCCAAACCTTAACACTGTTATACCATCTTTTGTCACCAACTGCAGCCTCCATTATGCGACTTCATCAAATTCTACGACGCGGAGCAGACTCCTGAGATGGAGAGGATGCGGAATTGGGAGTACTCGCATCGCAGAGCTATGGTAGAGCTGCAGTGCCGTGAGCAGCAGGAAGAGGAGAAGCGCATGAAGTTTGCCGAACAAATGCGTGCAGAGAGGGAGGCCGAACGGCAGCGCCTGGCGGCCGAGCGTGACAGGAAGCGCGAGAGGGCGGCTAGGGCCAGGGCGGCAGCAGGCACCGATGGGTTGCGCAAGGGGAAATATCCTCGGTGCACTCAGTAGAGTGTACGAGAAGGGCCCTTGTTGTTCTTCCCTTTCCCTAAAGCATGTTAGGTTTAGTCCGGTATACTCGGTAGAGTGTGCCGTACATGCCATTGCTGTTTAGCATTTGTAAGCCATATGCAATTCAGTAGATTCTTATTTCTGCCCATTCCTGTGACTTATTTACTCAATTTTTCCAGCGATTCGATGGGGATTTGGGGAAATTCAAATATGGAACTAAATAGATAAAAGGAGCGAGCCCGCGACTACTTTTCCACAAATGACGAGCTAATTGAAAATGATCCGTCGCAATCTGCGAAATGGGACACGTAATCTTCGGTGATTATGTTAATTTAGAAAACCTACTAGAGCGAGAGCAATAGTGTAATACGCCCCTTGCTTTTCGTTGAATTTCGACCAAACAGATCACCTCAATTTGAATTCGAACCTCTTCTACTTTCTCTAAATTACACTAGATACTTCACAAATTTGGTAAAGATTTACGGATGGCTTATATATAAAGAAGCACACATGTAGTTTATCTTAAGCATACCATCTATGTATGTTAAGAGTATTTAGAACACATGATTGTTTTCATAAAGAACGTGGTAATTCTCGCGAAAATTATGTAAAGTTTTGGGTAACTTATTTCGGTATTGATAGGGATCGGACGGCGGATTTTTTCGCAACATTTTTTTCCACGCGTGAAAGATTTTTTCCTACGTAGTGAAACAATTTTTTTACGTAGTGATACATTTTTCTTCAACAAACAGTAAAAAAAATGTTTCATACGTTGAAAAAAAATGTTGCACGGCGTCCGAAAAAAACAAAAAAATCGGACGTCCGGCTGCTAGTACTGCCCAACTTATTTTACCGCGAAAAATCAAATTTTCCGCGCCCAAGTGCCGGTCGGCAGTGCACGTCGCCACGTGGCGGAAGCAGGTGGTTTCCGCCACACCGCATGGAGGAAGCCAGACCACGTGGCGGAAGCAGGTGGTTTCCGCCGTATGGCATGGAGGAAGCCACGTGGTGTGGCGGAAGCCCGGCTTCCTCCATGCCGTGTGGCGGAAGCGGCTTCATCTGGCGGAAACGAGTGCTATTCAAGGTATTTCGATTTAATGAAGGTTATTTCCTCAATTTCTATTTAACTGTTGGTTATTTAATCAATTTTTCCGAATATGAGCCTAGAGGGGTGTATATGAGCCTATATAAATATAATTTTTTAAATCCTTTTTAAAGAAGAAATTAAGACTTTATTTCAACAGTGATTAAAAACTATGACAATGTGTGAATATTTGGCCCTAGACACCATACATGAGATCGCTAAGAAAAAACTAAGCAAAATGAGTCAAAACGTGCCTGGTGGGATGACCTCCAATTGGTGGGTGGTCTGACGTGTCGGACCCCGGAATAACACCTCCGAAATCCTCTGTGTATTCTGTACTAGTCCAGGAAAAGCTAGTACACACAGTAGAAATGAAACCATAGCATATCCAGCATTCTTTATTAATAATAAATATTCAAGGATTACAAAGGGAATGGCGCGCAGGCCAACAAATAAATAAACGAATAAATAAAGCAGCGGAAATAAAGAAATAAATAGTAGAGCCCAATTAATTTGCCACAGGCAATCGACTGGGGACGCGGCCTAGTCCAACTGGTCCTCACCATCGTGGTACTCCTCCTCTGAAGTGGTAAATTAAGCAAGGGTGAGTACATACGTACTCAGCAAACCACACCGGAAATGCAGTATAAATGTACGGGTAATCAAAGGATGGCAATATGGTTTGTTTAAGCGTAAAGCAATAGTTTAATAATCATTCAAAACAATTTTAAATGGCATAGTTTATAATGAAACTCAAATCTATACAATTTTAACTCAGGAATCTCTCCTGGAATTGGCTAAGTTATACCCATGATGGACTCCCTCCATCCAACATTATTTTCCGAAAATCAAATTTTAATTTACCAAAGTCTAATCTGAGAATGGCTTGCTCGGCATGCCCATAACCGCGGGCGCGGCTAATCGATTAGTTTGACACTCTGCAGAGGTTGTACAACTTTACCCACAAGACACAATATTTCCCTTTTGTGTCAACACACTTCCTATGGTGAGTGACAGAGAAAATTATGACAAGGCCCCTATGTTAAATTCATACATGTAGTCATGCCCGCTAAGGTTTCACCGCTGAAAGACTCCCTCTATTCAGAAGCCCCCTCTTGCGCCAGAGTGGCAGCATCTCGCTTTCACCACACCACTACCACCATATGGCATGACTGTCCATGAAATGATTTAATAAGGATAGCCAGGTCTGTCCCATTCCAGACTCGTGGTAGTACGGTTAGGCTTTACATTCAGCGAAACTCAGACCGGTCCTTAATTGACTAGGCGAGACTGTCCACAAACCCAGAACCATGACCTCACCACTTTTCCAACCAATTCTCGCCCGGTCTAAGTCATTTTCATTTTAACCATACTAATCTCCACATTGATACTAACATTGATCACCATAAGTTTCCAATTGAACATGATATCATTTTGGCATAAAGTTCCCCAAAATTTCCTAAGTTCAGTTCTATGCATGGCTAAGCAATGTCTAACTATTACCATAGTCATAATTCATATTTTTTTTACTAAGGTTACAATGGTATCGGATTTCAAATGTCAAAGGTCGCGTATCGGAATTGGATTTAACTATCATTTAAAACTAGGTCGGAAATTAATGTCTATAATAAATAGCATGCAATAATTGTAAATACAACATACAAGTTCATAAAACTGGGAGCAATATGGTCAAGGGGGTGTGACTTGCCTGGTTCGACGAGTTGCTGCTCGAAATCGTCGTTCGGGAACTCCTCGGACTCTCCGTAATCTACGCGCGAAAAACAACCAAATTCAAATAAGATCCAAATGAAAACAAATAAACACAAATTGAATTCAAACTAGCTCTAAAATGAAGTTTGAGATTTCTAATGAATTTAGGAAGAAGAACGGAGCCAATCGGAGTTCGAACGGGTGAAAACGGGCTCCCGAAAGTTTAAAAACAAATAAAACGGACTTTTCTGGAATTTTTGGAATTTTTAAATCATTTTTAAAATAAAACCGGATTTACTGCGTCATGCTGACGTCAGCAGCAAATCGGATTTTTGGAAATTCATTTTTTTTCTTTTTCTTCATCTGGCTGACGGGTGGGGCCAGGGCCAGGCGCAGTCCCGTGGACCAAGTCCACGCGTGGCGTGGACCACGCGCGACACGCCTGGCCAAGCAGCCAGCGCTGGCGAAGCGGGCCGGCGAGCCAGCGGGAAGACGGCGGGGTGGGGCGCGATCGGCGACGGCGAGCGGAGCCGGGCTGGCGTCAGCGGGGCCGAGGAGGCGGGCGCAAGCGCGCCGGGCTCGCCGAGGCAGAGACGGAAGCGGCAGCAAGTGGCAGCGGCCGAGGAGAGCGGAGGGAGAGGGAGAGGCACGGGAGAAGAGGGTCCCATGGGGCTTTATAGGGAGGAGGCGGCTCGCGGCGCACGGCCAACGATATCGTGGCGGAGGGGGCGGCGGCGGCGGTTGTGGGGCTGGCAGCGGTGAGCGCGAAGGGCGGGCGGCCGTTGGCGGCGGCGGTTGCGGCGTAGGGGAGCAGGGCGTTACATGACGTCTCTCAAATGAGCGGTCTGATCTCTAGGCTGTTTGATCTCTCCACTAGGGTGGTCTGACCTCTTCCTCGTAACAAAACTGAAATCAACACAATTTCAAATACTACAAATGGCACAACTTTCATACGAAGACTCCTAATAACTTGAACCAAAGCTAGATTACAATGTTAGAAACCTAAAATACAAAAAGATCTTGCAACAACAAAAAAACAAAGTTGAAACCTTTAGAATGTAAAATCTCCGCTACACTAAAACTGATGACAAACCACAATACAATCTAACTTCCAAACTAGAGCTCCAAACAAAATGGAACTTGACACACACTAATATCAAGACATCAGGAAGCTATCCCAACAAGAGTTTCCCATGTGCTTGCCAAAGTTGTGACCTTTTTCAGTTGAGCACGAGAGGCATTAAAACCGGACAAAACCGTGAAACGATGATTGAGAGGAGCTCGTGGTAGGAATCAAGCCAAGATGGCAAAGGATGGTTTCCCACAGTACTAGAATCGTCAAATCACGGCAAGAACCACTCCAAATGCCCTTAAGATCAAAACCCTCAAAATCACCCTTTATTGAGTCAAAACCAAGCAAATGTAAGAACTTGAAAAAGGAATGTACCTAGATGGGTGGGTGCTTTTGTGTAAGGTACATATTTGTCGGCATGCTTCAATTTTTGGCGAGGCACCTTCATCCTTGAAACTCTGTTTTTGTATTCCACGTAGGTTCTGTTCCGACCTATCATGTAGGACAACAAGACAAGAGAGAGGTGAAGAATTTTTTTAAAATAATATTATTTTAAAAAAATTTCCGACATTAATACGTGGATTTTAAAATTTGCAAGAATAATACATTTTCACCATATGGGTTGGCGAAAAAGGTATTTTCGTCGACCCGTCTGGCGAAAATAGTATTTTCGCCGACCCGTCTGGCCAAAATAGTAAAATAGGGTGATTTCCAACCAACTAAAACTGTTGCAAACAGTAATTACCCATTTTTCGCCAAACTGTTTGGCGGAAATAACATTTTCGTTATTCGGTTTGGCGATCATTATTTTTGCGCCATATGATGTGGCGAAAATATTATTGTCGCCAAGTAGTTTGGCGAAAATAGGCAAACCATACAGACCAGCAAAGAAAGAAGAAGAAATTAAGAAGAAAAGAAAAAAAACAAGAAGAAGAAAAGAAAAAATATTTGAAATTTTCTTTTAAAAATTTTCGGTTAGTAGATATCTTTTCCACAATTTTCAAAAATAAATAAATTAATCCTGTGAACCAACAGCAGCTGAGTGGATTAGGGTTTAAGGGTTTTGTGATTTTTGACGGTCCGAATCGAATGAAACAAATTTCTAAATTTGTATGAAGCTATAAGGATTTGTAATATCTCACAAAAAGTATTATGGTGCATGCAAAATTAAATTGAAGTTATAAGCGTTTGAAGTTTGAAACTATATTTAAATTCTATAACCGAATTGAATAAATAATTTCTTTTTCGGAAAAAGATTTATTGCGTCAGCATGACACGTGGACCAATCAGAAGCCGCCACGTCTCCTTGGGTCCATGGACCCGGCGCACGGTTCGGCTCGGTCCACCATGGACCTGGTCCACGGCACGTGTGCCTCTGACAGGTGGACCCCACGGGTGACGTCGGCCCAGCGTCACGGCTGGCGAGGCCAGGTGACACGCATGAGCCCCACCGTGACGTTAGCATGACGTCATGGTGCGGTTCGGCGGCCACTGATGCGTGGGTCCCACGCTGACGTCATGTGCTGACGTCAGCGGCGACCGGGGATGACCACGCTGACCACGACGGTCAAGCTTCTGGCCACGTGGCTCGATCTCGGTCGTTGGTTTGAAAATCAACGGCCCAGATTGGATCGGGATGACGCGCGTTTGGGGTGAATGCGGTCAATCTGGACCGTTCGATCTCGATCGGACGGTCGAGATCCAATCTAACGCTACAACACGGCTAACCCAAACCGTACGATCTAGATCTAACGGCTGAGATTACCCCTAGCACGGTGCGGTTATGGGCTACATGGCTCAATCTAGAGCCGTTGGATCTAGATCCAACGGCTGGGATTGGATGCGAGAAATCGCAACGTGGTCTTATCGCGGGTGACGTGGACGAATCTGGACCTCGGATCTGGATCGGACGGTGGTGAGAGCTCGGTGACGGTGATGGCTTCGCGGCGGAGCTGGCAAATCGGAGCCGAGGAAGACGACCACGGGCGCGGCGTTTCGGGGCGGATCCGGCGAGGTGAGTGGTACTGCTCGACGCGTCTCGACGCAACGGTTCCAGATCTGGGCTCAACGGCGGCGGAGACGGCTCGACGGCGACGAAAAACGGCAGGAACCGTGGCGGTGCGCACTCCCAACTTCGGCGAGCTCTAGTGCGGACGTGGCGGCGGCTCAGGCTCGATGAGTTAGGGCTACGGGCGCGCACGGAAGAGGCGGTCCCGACACGGGTGGCGGCACAATAAATAGCCCCTCGACGTCCATGAAACACGCGGAAAACGAGGTCCCACGCTCAGGCGGCGACGAAACCGGCGAGGATACGGCTTGGGTGACGTGGTGCAACGAGAGCCGTTGGATCAAGATCTAACGGTTGCGGGGTTTGGGATCGGGTCCGGCTCGGGTGACTTGGCTGGCTCGGTCGGAGTCGGGCTCGGGCGACGCGGCTCGATCTCGGTCGTTGGATCGAGATCCAACGGTCGAGGGGATTAGGGTTCAGCCGACTTGGTTCGGCTCAACCGCGGTTCGGGTCGGACTCGGGCTCGGTCGGAGGAACAGTAAAACCCAGTTTGATTTTCCAGCGATTAAATACTTTTATTTAATTTCTAGAAATTCAAATAATTCAAGAAAAATAGCAAAAAAATCAAAAAAATTCCAGAAAAATTCTGGAAAATATTTTAGGGCATTTGGGACTCAAATAAAATATTTCCAACAAAATTTTATTTGTAAAATTAAATTCTTTAATTATTTCAAAAAGGGATAAATTCCAAATAAATCCAAATAAATCCCACAAAATTCCAAAAATTCACAAAAGTGCAAAATATCATTAAAATTCATGAAAAGCAAAATTTGGGGTGTTACAATTTTGCTTTGATTAGATAATCTTAATAGATTTACAAGCGGTAAAACCATATTATATAATAAGTAATCAATCTCTTTTCAAGCAGTTTGGCACAAAGCCCTATATCACTTTGGCAATTATCTCTGGCCTACAGGCACCCATCCCACATTTTATTTTTGAAGACATCCACACAGCAGACAAAAGACAATATTAAAACTATAACAATGACAATAACAGGTCATGGTATCTGCTAACCATCATGACTGACTAAGCATAAACAAAAGGGGTCATGGTATCAACTAACCATCATGACTTAACTAAGCACATACAACTAAACATAATCATATAGGGAAACGACAGATACAAGCATCACAACTAGGGATTTAAAACATCAGAACAACATGCCATCAACTACTTACAAACTAACTACTCAAAACAAAGCTTTCTACCACTAACACATAACAAAAGTCAACTACTTACAAACTAACTACTCAAAACAAAGCTTTCTATCACTAACACATAACAAAAGTGGAGATACTGCACTATTCTAACTATGTTAAGTTTTTGTGCGTGAAGTGCTATCCCATCTCCCAAATGTCGCTCTGGAGGTACCTAAAAATAAACAACAACAAAGCACAAGCGTGAGTTCATCACTCAGCAAAGTGTAATGCATCAATTAAATAAGATGTAAACAAGTAATATGCACATTTACTCCAAAACTTGTAAGTATACAAGGAAAAAAACACAATTACTCATCATTGTAACTCATCAACTACATTTCTTTCTTAGTATGATGCAACATGTATGCTTATGAATGCAACCTCCTTTAGCTCATACCGGTATTACCGAGTGCACACACGTCAGTGTGCACTCTCACTCCCTTCCATCCCGTGGAGGGTGCCTACTCTTACTTACTCGCTCCCGTACAACACCGTGTATGCGACTACGAGGTAGGACTTTCATCTTCACTACGTGTGAACATAGAGGCCCGCATCAACATGGATAGCCTCTTCCATTATGAATGCAGTTATGCAATTCATATGAATACATTGGCAAATTTCATTCATTCTTTACCACTTGTATAGCCATAACCAAACATAAAAGCATTAACCAGTTCATATTAACCATATATGATCCTTCATTCTAGCTACACAAAATGATGGAAAAAATCATGGTAAGACATCACATAATGTCTAGGAAACAGTCTAATTCACAACAAAAGCAATTCATTTGATACTTTACACTTGCCTCAACCGCGAGGTGTGGGGTGGCGTGAGGTGGAAGCCACACCCGAAGCTGCTCTACCTGAAAATGACAACATTTGCATACGCATACTCAAAAACTTTACAAGTTACAAAATTACAATGCACATTTACGCTCTAACTCAAAACAGCCAAAAAACCACCCCTTATTTGCAACCCGGGACAGCAAGCATTCAAAAACGCGTAACTTCTAATTGGCTTAACCAAAAATCGAGTTCTTGAACTCTAAACGACCGCAAGAGGATAAACTACGATGACCCCACAGCCATTCAATCAGAAACTGAACCTAAGGTCCTCAAATTGAACTCTGAACTTCAGACCAAACTCTGAACTTTTCAGCAGAATTTCAGTTCTGGATAGCAACTTCAATCTAGCTTAACTTTCAATTGGCTAGCACAAAATTCAAGTTCTTCGACTCTAATTAACCACAAGAGACTAATCTACAATTACCCCATAGCCCTTCAAACAGGGGATGCCTTCAAGGCCCCAAAATCGCCACCTAAACTTCAACATCAATCTCTAAAATTCTAGCAAGAATTCATTTCAGGACAGTGACTTCAAATCAACATAACATTTGATTAAAAAGTCCAAATAAAGCAAACAAATATATTTTATTAATCTAAAGGAAATTTTCTAGCTTTTTCTAGGCAAACGAAAAAGCTAACTTGGCCTGCAACTAGGTCTAATCTTTAGTTGAACATTTCAGCCCCCATTACCCACACAAACTGGACAGCATGCACTAAAAATGGCATAACTTTTAATTAGTTTAATTGATTTTGTGTTCTTATACTCAAATTAAAGGGGAAAGGATAGTCTACAACATTATCTACATCCAAATAAACATGAGACCAATATAACTACCTCAAAACCGCACTTCAAGAACAGGCAAAATTCTGCTCGAAAATAGAACACAGATTCCCTCCATCTAGGGCTAGTTTTCCTCCAAAAATTTCAATACTACGAACCCTAGAACTCTACCAACCAGTCAAGGGCCTTCAAAACTGAGCACTAAATCAAACACCCATGGGGGAGAACCACTCCCCTAGAGGAGGAAGCAAGGGAGGGTGGTCGGCTGGAGCAGCAGGGAGGAGTCGCCGGTAGGGAGAGGAGCTAGGGGAGATGGCGCCGGCCACCAAGGATAGGGAGGGAGCATTCTTGCTGCAGCTGGGGAGGAGGAAAAACACCCAAGGCCTGCTGCTACTGGCTTGCTCTTTCTCCAAATGAAAGAAGGGAGGAGAAACCAAGAAAAGAGGTGGCTGTTCGGCTGGGAGGTGGGCAGCCGAGTGAGGGGGAGAGAGAGATGAGGGGAGGGGGTTAGGTGAGGGATTAGGTGGAGGGTTAAGTAATTAGGTGAGTGAGTGCTCTAGCTCTCTCCCACACCAGATAAATTGATAACTTGCAATTAATCAGAATTGGCCTTCCACAAACCCAGATAAGGAATGCTAACTCTGGGAACAAAATTAAGCGATTTTACAAATTTAACACAGCTGAGCAGCCGACGTCAGCTGGTTAACATAAGCCAAATTAACTCAGTGCAGTTAATTACGGCCATGTGGCCGACAATGCACGTCGCCCTTAGAAAAAATCAGAAAACAATATAGGGAAAACAAAGCTGATTCGGTATAGTTTAAATATCGCATAAAGTTACGAAATGACACAAAGTTCAATACAAAGTTAGATTTTCATGTCGACTCCCATACCTACAAGAGCGGCAAGAGCAATGGCGATGATTTTCTCCGACTCGTAGGTGATGTCTTCATCTTGCTGTTGTGACCCCGGGACGTCGACAATCTTGGCTGATTGAATATGGGCCGCATTCATAGCTTCAGTTAATAGAGTCTTCTGGGTCTTGGCCGATGAAGCAGAATGGTTCACCACCTCGTTGGAATTAGCCATCTGAGTGCCAATTCCGGCTAGGCTCTCCTCCAAAGATGTTTTGGCCGATTCAAGCTTGTAACACCCCAAAATTTTGCTTTTCTTAAATTCATGTGTGATTTGGCACTTTGGTGAATTTTTGGAATTTTCTGGAATTTATTTGGATTTATTTGGAATTTATTTGAATTTATTCCATTTTGAAATAATTAAAGAATTTAATTTTGCAAATAAAATTTTGTTGGAAATATTTTATTCGAGTCCAAAATGTTCCAAAATATTTTCCAGAATTTTTCTGGAATTTTTCTGAGTCTTTTGCTATTTTTAATGAATTAAATGAATTATTGGGAATTATTTTTAAATATTAAATCGCTGGAAAATCAACTCGGGTCGAGTACTGTTCATCCGACCGAGTCGGAACCCGAGTCGGACTCGAGTCCGACCCGAGCCAGTTGACTCGACCAAACCAGCTCCCAACCCTAAGTGATCCCGACCGTTGGATCGGGATCCAACGGCCGAGATCCGCCCGTACCGGTTCGAGCCGTCGACCCGACACGATCGCGCCCGTCGATCGTGGCCGTTGATCGCGACACGTGGGCTCGGCTCCATCGCCGTCCGCTCGACTCCGGCCGAGAAGCTCCGCCGTGGCAGCGGGACACGGCTAGGGGTTCCGATTTGCGCCGCACGCGTCGAGGCCGTATTTAAAGCCCGACCGGCCCCGAGGTTGCCCTCATCCGTGCGCGCACTCCGTTTCCCCAAGCCATCTCGCCTGGCCGTCGCCGTTTGCCCGTCTGAGCTCGGCTGGAGTTGGAACCCTGTTGCGCAGCTTTAACGCCGATTCCGCCGCCGTCGTCGTCTTCCGCCGAGAAGGAGCCCGGATCCGAATCCGTGTGACGAGACGCACCGAAGGAAGGACTCATCTCGCCGAGCGACCAACGCCGCGTCGGGCTCGCTGCCGTCGTTCTCATCTCCGGTGGCCTTGCTCCGCCGCGTCGCCATCGACCTCGCGAGCTCTGTGCACCGTCCGATCTTGATCGTGCGGTTGAGGTGAGTTCACGTGTTTCCAAACCCGATTAGATCTGGACCGTTGGATCAAGATCCAACGGCCCACGATCGCCACGTGCCGTAGTAGTGCTATTATAGGATTAGATCTGGACCGTCCGATCTAGATTGAACGGCCCACGATCATTGAGTAGTTTCAACGTGTTAACCCTGGATCTAATCGCGGCCGTTGAATTTCAAATCAACGGACACGATCGTGCCACGTGTCCAGGGAGCCGAACCGCCGCGCCACGCGGGCGTGCGCGTGGGCCACTGACACGCGGGGCCCGCGTGTCAGCGACCGCACTGTGACGTCACCCATGACGTCATCGGATGGACCCACCTCAAAGACCGGCGGTCGAGCGGCCCGACGCCGATGACGTCACCCGAGTGGGCCCACATGTCGACCGCGTGGAGTCGTGGGACCGAGTCCACGGTAGACCCGAGCCGGCGTGGGACCGAGTCCATGGACCAGAGGTGGCGTCAACCAACCAATCGAGGCTGCCACGTGTCCATGCTGACGCAATAATTAATTTCCGAAAAAGAAAATGATTTATTAATTCGAAATAATGATTTCAGATTTTGTTTCAAACTTCAAACGCTTATAACTTTTGCGTTTCAACTCCGATTTGAGTGATTCAAATTTCTAAATTTGTATAAAATTGAGATCTACCTAAATATGAATTTTATTTAATTTTTGGACTAAAGTTTTCTCTGCAAAATTATTTAATTGATTATTTAAACTTTAAATAATCATAACTTTTAATCTTAACTCCAAATTTGACGATTCCAGTTTCTAAAAACTCATAAAATTATGTTCTCTCTGTTTATGGATTTTATTTGGGTGTTTGGACACTTTTGCCTATTGTTTATTTGTGTATTGCTATTTGCACGCTTTACGAGTAGACGTTGAAGTGCCGGAAGGATTCGAAGGAGAAGTATTAACTCAGGATCCAACTCAAGACCAAGAACAAGTACTTTTTGAAGGCAAGTTGTGCTTTGACCATGTTGATCCTATTTCGAAATCTATTTTGATTTAAACTATTGCATGCTAGTTCAATTAGAAAAATACTTTGTTTAAACATGGGGGTTAGATAAATACCAATTTGCTGTATGACACCTTGATTACTTAAGTATGTGCCATGACCTTTGTCACCCTAGTTGTGGATTACTAGTTGGACATTATTAAATCGCCAACATGGGTTTAGACCGTTGTAGTATACTACTTAGACACACTTTCGTGCTCATGACATGATTTTGGACAATCAAATGTTAATATTGACTTAATGATATATTGAACCTGTTTTGGAAAAGTATCATGTGATGTTGATGGCACGTGGTGCATGGTAATCAAGCGGGGTTTGATAAACGATTTTCGGCCAGGGCATGTGGCAAGAGTAATCAAGTGGGCCGATTGTGGCATTGGGAATGTTGATTTGGTTCTTGGGTAGTCTTGCCACTGGTCACCCTAAGGACTTAACCTTGCAAGCCTTTGAACTGGGTCTAACGTGCAACCACATGTCCGTAATGGGACGGACCTAGTTGACTAAGTTGCTAATAACGCACTGTGGGACCTCGGGAGGTCAACTACACCCTTTGTGTAAGTTGTACGGGGAGCGTCTGGGCTGAGGCCAGTACCCATCTAACGGTTGATTGGCCTAGACTTCGCCTTAGCAAAGGGAAGGGTTAGTGCGCATAACCGGGAGGACCACTTGTATTGTTAGAGGTTTCCAAAGACTTTGTTACTGAACTTCGCCTTTGTGGTGTTTGATTTGTATCTTGTGGGTAAAGTGCATAACCTCTGCAGAGTTTAGAATCTATTCGAATAGCCGTGTCCGCGGTATTGGACATCGCTCAGGATTACAGTCAAGGGTTAGATTTTCTCAAAAAAAATAACTTGGTTTGGAAAGGTTGGGTTGGATTAATAATGAAGTTGATGGAAATGTGGTTTAGGTTGGGAAAGATGTTGACTAAAACTTCTTAAAAGGTTATTTATGCTTTACTTATTTCTACTGCTTTCGAATCTACTTATATTACTTGTCAAATGCTGTTTACTGCAAATATACCTTGAACTATTCCTTTGTACCAAGCCATGCATATAGTATATTAGCCTGCATTCTGTGCATGACTTGCTGAGTACCAAGTACTCACCCTTGCCACAATACAACACCAGTTGAAGAGGAGTCTGCACCGGCTTTGGAGGAGGAGCTCCAAGAGGATCCGTCTACCTAGGGAAGCGAGCCCACTGGTTGCACGTGGTATCTTTGGATGGCGCCACGAAGTTATTTGATTTTCCGCTGCTATTATTTCTCTCTGAATAAGTTTCGCCTTGCGAGGCATATATTTGTAACTTGACCATAAGGTCGAGTAACCAGTTTGACTATTTAAATAAAGTACTTTATTGGTATCGAGTGGTATGATTGTGATATTTACCGATGTTAAGACTGTGTGCACTAACGCGTTCCTGGACTAGTGCTGAATACACAGAGGGTCCGGATTTGCAAATTCGGGGTCCTGACAAAGCTCAACAAGTTTTTTCTTGGCCGCCTTGAGGTCTTGGAGGATTTCGTCGTATCGAGCCTTCTTCGCCTTAGCATCAGCCACGAGCTGATCCAGGAGCTCTTGTCCTTCACTTGGGCCGATCGGAGCTAGATCCTTCCACGTGCTTCCTTAATGGACTATTCATTGTCATCAAAGAAACAGACCTCCAGAAGAGCCGTGCAAGCATCCTACGAGAGGTCAGCTTTCACCCTATCCATTAAGTCTCGAATAGGCTGGGAGTTGTCTACAAGAGCAGCCGATGGACCATGGAGCAAGATGAAGAGTTGCTGCAGTGACTCCTTACTGCCAGGAGCTGAATGCACCTGCCGCTTCCTCGATAATCTTGTCAATGGCCGTAGGAATGTGATCTTGTTCCTCCTCGATGTCAGAAAAATCAAAGCCTAGGAGATTACTGAGGGAGGAAGTTGGCTTAACAAGGGCTTTGGAGGAACTCGACGGCAACTGAGGAGCGGAAGGAGAAGGGAGGCCGATGTCTGCCAGGGAAGAAGTATCGGTTGGAGGAGCAGGCAGTAGAGCAACGGACATGGGCTACATGGTAAAAAGGGATGTTAACTGATAACTTCGTAAGGCATCTTGAAGGACAAAAGTTGATGGTTACCTATTCGGTGGCCGAGTCATGAGGGGTGCTTTCGGTTGATTCTTCTTGAGCTGATTGACTCGGTTTTCCCTTCTGCTTAGTGGTCTTTCTATCAGAGAGAGAAGGAGACTGGAGGCCAAGAGACCTGATGTATAGCTGGATAAGGCCACCTTGCCGGAGGAGCATGGCCTTTTTCCCCCTTAACTTGCATCGGAGGGATCCTCTAAAGGTCTCTTGTCGAAAATTTGGGTATGAAACAATAAGGAGAAGCCGATTAGAATATGAGTGGTGAACCAACAAATCAGTACGAAAATTATACATCGGTTAAGTACCTCATCAGTAATATCAACTAAGCTGTTGTTAGTATAGCCCAAGGAATCTACGTCACTTGAGGAGCTAGGGCTCGACTTAGAACAAGACGACGGCTTAGAAAGCCCAAAGCAAAAACTAGCTATGAGCATCGGCAAAGACAACTCCGTGGGAAAAATTGCTGATGATACTTCACCCCGCCATGTAGTAAAGGCTAGTGAGCATCGACTGTGAAGAACAAATCTTGGGATACTCTGAAGTTGCAGCTCATCAGCTAAGCTCAGTACTGTAGTGGCATTAACACCTTTGTAGATTCTCTCCGTGGGGTTTACTAAACTCAACAAAGGAAGACCCGGGATGACTTGACCAAAGCCAAGTTGGCGCGCATAGACCGAAGGGTGGTAAAACACATAAGAAGGATGAAAAGTACGATTTCTGCTAAGGAGTCCGATGGACAAAATACTTAGGGTGAGGAACACTTTGAAGAGTTCAACTGTTTCGTCGGACATATTTGCGCTATGAGTTGACAACTTCAGGAAGGACAGGCAAGGAAAATTGTCGGTTTCTTGGTAACAGATAAAGTCAGTGTTTGAGAAATCTGACTTCCTCAGCAGGAAAAAGAATGAGATAAACTTCTTCACCCCAAAGGGGCTTAGTTTGGAAGAATCATCACTGTTGCAAAGGTGATATTTCTCACCGAAGGATTGGCTACTCCTGCAGCGCTCGTCTTGATCTTCTGGTATTTCTTCCATAGGGAAGCCAGTGGGTATAGCTCTGTCAATGCTAAATTGTTGGCTGAACAAGCAGTACAGCCAATCCTGTTGGAACCATAAAGGGCCACCAACATTACCCACCGCATACTATCCTTGGCTGGTATATAATCGGCTTTTGATAATAAACATCATCTGGTAGAAAGCTCCGAGAAACATCTTACCCAGAGCTAGCTGATGTCCTTTTACCAATTCTTCGGCCAAGACCTGGTACACTGTAACATCCCAAAATTTGGGTTTTCAAATTTTTTTGATTTAGTTTAGCTTCCCAAAAATTTCTACTAATTTTCTCGCTTTAATAAAGCCTAACCTAGTATTTTCTAAAGCAAAAACAATTTAATTTGATTATTATAGACCTCAAATAAAATAAATTTTATTTTATTTTGGTTCATTGTGCTTCAAGAAATTCTTCTGTAATTTTTGAGATTTTTCGGAGCTCGTTTGCTATTTATTGGATTTATTCGGGATCGATTTGTATTAAGCCCTTTTATTGAAATTAATTAATTATTTGGAAAATTTTATATAAAGTTTTGTTGAAAATATTTTATTTGAGTTCAAAATATCTCAAAATATTTTCTAGAATTTTTCTGGTATTTTTATTGCCCTAAATGAATTATTTGAATTTTTGGGAATTATTTTAATTCGAAAAATGCTGAAAAATAGGATTTCGGAATTGGGCCTAAACCCTTCCCTCTCCTACGCCCACCCCACCCCACCAGCCGCCCCGACCCACTTGGCCGCCTACCTCCCAGTCAACGCCAGCCTTGCAGCAGCCGTCACGCTGAGCCACGTGACCATGCGCTACCAATCCCACGCGCCCGCACATGGGCCAGCCACGCCTCCACGCATCCACGGCCGCCAGATCGCCATCGGACGCTCCAGAAGAAACCACGTCACCCAGAGACCGAGTCATGCACACCACATGCTCGATATAATGTCCATGAGACCCGTTTTTCGCGTTTTCTTGATTTCTCTTGACCTAGCCGCCACCCTAACACCATGTAGACCTACCATGGCTCCCCCATGACCACAACCACAGATTAATCTCCTGAAACCTCTGAGTCGCCGCCGAGAAGTCCGAACGTCGCTCGACAATGGCCTAACTTTGGAGCCGCGTCTCGGGCAGCTCGTCGACTCTTTTCCTGATCCGTCTTCGCCATGGTGTGCTCCTAGGCACCATCTGTCTGCCCTGCAAATTTCAGCCAATTTGGCCCAGGGAATCAAAAGTTATAGCCGTTTCAATCTTGAATCTTGCCGAGGCCATAACTCCCTTAATTTTTTGAGTTAGGTGCTGAAATTTTTTTGTGTAGACTCCTGGGGATGTCCTCTACATGGTGCATGTCTTGACTCACAATTTTTCTCTATAGTTGTTGCGGAAAAAAATATTTTCTCCGATCAGACTGCGTTTCAGACAGCGACAATCATCCTCACGCGTTCCCCGCTGTTCCAGAAGGTAATTCTTTGAGCCACCTGCGTCACGGTGTGCCTCTTGGTCCCATCTAGCTCTCGGTAAAATTTTGTTAAGTTCCGATAATTATTCTAGAAGTTATGGCCGTCCAAAGATTTAGATCCGAAACCCGTTAATCGGCAGTTTGTGATCAATCCGGAGGGGCGCCGCAAAATCCGCCTATGCCATTGAGTTCGTCTCGCCGCGTTCTACGTGGTAGACATTCCCCCTTTGCCATCCCGTCCTCCAAAATATTTTTTATATATTTAGGCCGCCGTTTAGCCGTCGCCGCGCGCCGCCTTTTGACGCCGGCTATTTTAGTTCGCTCCGGTCGTGTTGTCACGTCCGGTGGATCATCATGTAATGTTTTGGATCATCCTTAGAATTCTTTTGGTCTCCGTTTGCCGTCGGAGCCCGATTCCGGCCTAAAACCGTCGTCTTTGACCTAACCGTTGCCGCCGGTTCGCGTAGTGGTTAGCCATCCTTGGTAGCGTTTTATCGCGGCCATGTCGTTGCACCGACGGTCGCTACCTTGTTTCATGAGTATCCTATCATTTTTTGACCTCCGCCGTTAATGTTCGCCGTTAACGATCCACCGTTAACGTTTTGCCGTTAACGTTCGCTGTTAACGTTTCACCGTTAACATTTCCCCGTTAACGTTCCGTTAACGTTCCTCCGTTAACGTTTTGCCGTTAACATTTCACTATTAACGCTCCGTCGTTAACGTGCCATCGTTAACGTTCCGTCGTTGTTAACGTTTCGCCGTTAACGTTTCACCGTTAACGCTCCATCGTTAACGTTTCACCGTTAACGTTCCACTGTTAACATTCCGCCGTTAACGTTTCACCGTTAATGTCCCACCGTTAATGTTTCGCCGTTAACGCTCCACTATTAACGTTCCGTCGTTAACATTCCACCGTTAATGTTTCCCCGTTAACGCTCCGCCGTTAACGTTCCGCCGTTAACGTTCCACCGTTAACGCTTCATCGTTAACGCTTGGCTCTCATCGCTTCGTTGTCATCACATGCGTGCATTCATGCAAGAGCCCTAGTGCGATGTCCTCATCTTCTCTATCATCATGACATGAGCCTAGCCTCATCGTCATGTCATCTTCAATTGCCGAATAAAAACCCTAACCTATGACCGGTTCAATGAATTAAGTTCATCGTGAGCCGCGTTGTTATCTTTGCAATCTTTCCCGTTGTTTCAATCGTGGTAAGACACTTATCTTGTCTTATCCCTGAAAACCTAATCTACCATTAACCTAGACTTCGTTCGTGGACTTGGTCGATAGACCATTGGCCATGTGTCATACCCTTGTGCCTGATCTAATCTATCCTCTCTCTTTTGTTTGACCGTGTTTCGTTCAGTCAACAAAAGTCAACCTTGCGCCTCAGTTTAGTTCATTGTGAACTAACTTATCTTTATGGACCCGGTCTATAGATCGAGAGCCCATATGTCATTATCTGTCCAATCAAGATAATAACTTCGGAAGAAATATTCTTTGGAATATTATTCTTTCATTCTCAGTTATTAGTCTTTCCCTTTTCGGTGTTTTTCCAAAAGCTCGTTCTCTTTTATCTAACCTTCGATCTAATCCAATCAAGTCCCTAAATTCTCCCAAGCCATTGTGCCCAATGCTGTTCATTCTTAATTTGGAGTTTATTTGAATTGTCTTTTGAGTTTTGTTGTATTTGTGTTTCTTTATCGTTAGACGTGTCGTCCGGAAGTCGTTCAAACGAGCTGAGGATCGAGAAAGTGGAAGTTGAAGATCGAGGACTAAGAATCAAGGATAAAGAGTAAAGAATAAAATTGCAAGGGCCAGGCAAGTTGTGCTTTGACCATGTTGATCCCATTTTCGAAAATTATGTTGTTTCAAATTATTGCATGCTAGTTTGAGTTAAACTGATTTCAATTAATTTGGGATTAGATAATCAACCTACTTGTTATCGCCACCTTGCCTATAATGATTGTATGCCATGATTCATTTGTCACCCTAGGATTATTGATTAATAGTTGGTAGCTAAATACTTTGCCAACAAGGGTTAGTTAGACCGTCAGTAGTTGCTTAGCCTTGCAACGTACCTTTGACATCGTTTTGGAAATACAAATGCTAATATTGATTAATGGATTATGCAATGTATATTGAAATGGTGTGACGTGTTGCCGACACAATGATGTTGATATGCGGAGGCCTTCGTGCTTCTTCAAGGATGTTGAGTTGTTGTTGGCATTGTGTTGCGCAATAATCAACTGGGGTGATAAAACGATTTAGACCGGGGCAAGTGGCCAGATTATGATCAGGTGGGCCAGGTGTGGCACCGGGAAGGTTGATTTGGTTCTTCAGGTAGTCTTGCCCTGGTTGCCCTAAGGACTTAACCTTGCAAGCCTTTGAACTGAGTCAACAATACAACCACATGTCTATAATGGGACGGACCTAGTTGAGTAAGTTACTAATAACTTGCATGTGGTACCTCGGGGTGTCAAATACATCTTTTGTGTAGCTTGAAGGGGGAGCGTACCAGGGCTTCGGCATGGTACCCATCCAACAGTGTGTCGGTCCCATACTTTGCCTTTGTTAAGGGAAGGGATGGTGTATGGTAAAAAACGGAGAGGTTCACTTGTGTAGTTAGAAGTTTCCGAAAGGCTTTGTTATGATCACTCATTCACATACTCTTGTATGGCGATCCACGGCTGACATGGTGAGTTGATTGTATCTTGTGGGTAAAATGTATAACCTCTGCAGAGTGTAAAATCTATTCGAATAGCCGTGTCCGCGGTACTGGACAATGCTCGGGGATTACAGTCAAGGGTTAATTTTTCTTAAAATTGAACTTGGGCTTGGAGGCGGTTTGCCTATGGAAAAGTGACAACTGGTTAAGGATGTGGAATGGTTTACTTGTGAAACAACTGTGAAATTATTACTATTGTTATCTGTTTTACCGCTTTACAATCTATTATGAATATTTGTGAATGCTGTTTATTGCAAAATAACCCCTTCAGCCTGTCATTTGGAGTAAGCCATGCATATAGTTATTAGACTTGCATTTTGTGCATGACTTGCTGAGTGCTTTACGTACTCACCCCCCTTGCAAACAAACAATCACTAGTGAGCAGAAGTCTACATCGTCGAAGAAGAAGAAGTTCCGTGAGAAGGCGATTATCTAGGAGTCGAACCCTGTCAGTTGCCTGTGGCGTATTGATGGGATTCACCGATGTTCTTCATTCCGCTGCTGCTTATTTGGAGTTGAAGCCGTCAAGGTTTCACAAATGTAAGGTTGACCTTAAGGTCGTACATTAGTTTATATTTTATAATTCGGTTATTTTTATTATTCTGCTGTGTATGATTGTGATATTCATCTATGTTGAGACTGCGTGCACTAGCGTGATCCTGGACTAGTGCTGAATACACAGAGGGTCCGGATTTGCAAATTCGGGTCCCGACAGAGGTGGTATCAGAGCCATACTGACGTAGGTCTTGACCCTAGATAGATTGGCCGTCTTTAGGAGCTTCAAAATTATTTTCTAAAGATAAAATTTAACTTGAAAGAATAATAAGTTCTTGACTCATCTTATTCTTTTATTATTTCCCCATTTGCTGAAATTCCATCTTTCCCACTGGTTTAAACGGAAATCTTACCTGAGTCATTCTGAATAGTTAACAATGTTTCACACTTAAGGAGAAAGTACTGGGTGTCGCTGTCGACCTTGAAGATCATGAAGCAAGGAATCATCGAGCTCGAAGAGAAGTGGATCGATGAAGAGTTCCAGAAGCTTGAAGAACCAGTGCTTAGTAGTAAGTTGAGACTCATGTGTGAGAGTCGCGTCTCTTAAGATAGGAGTGTTACCCTTTTAGATGCTAGATTAATGTGTGCTTAGGAATTTGGATCTTTCTTGATTGCTGAGTGCGCAGTATGCGTTGCATAGCTTTTAGGATTGGATAAGCAACCGTACCAAGTTATTAATAATGTTTGTATAAGTTTTTGGGTTAAGCCTGTTCCCCTGCACTAGGATTCTTGAACCTCATCTTTGCTTTTCCCTCTTACCTAAACCCTGGAGTGGTCAAAGATGGAAAGGACCAACTGCAACAGTGACTCCGAGGCATTTCAAGTCAGTTCAATTGCTACTACTAGTGTCAGTGATAAAGCAGATAGTGACCAGCAGCCGTCCCCTGTACCAACCGTGACAATTCAAGACTTGGATCAGTTATTCACTGCTCAGACCCAGCTTATGTAGATGATGATGCAACAGATGAATGTTATCAGTACCAAAATCAACCCCTCCACAACTGAAGTCACAACCTCCTGTTCATAGTCAAAGTTTGACTTGTTCATGAGGACCAAACCACCCACGTTTGATGGATCAACCACTCTCAAAGATGCAGAAATTTGGCTTCGTGTCATAGAAGAGCAGCTGGCTTTGGTGTAATGTGAAGATGAAGAGAAGGTCCCCTATGATACTTGTCAGTTAGGAGGAGATGCATTAGTTTGATGGAAAAGTTTCTACGCCACCTCTGAGGATGGACATACTATCACTTGGTTGGAGTTTGCCACTGCCCTTCGTCAGTTTGTTGCGTCATCAGATGATAGTGTGACTACCGCAAGTTCAGAGAAGAGTACAACCCCTGCACCTAATACCATACCGAGATGTTGTTCTTTGAAGTGTTGTCAACAAAACAAATCAGAAGATCGTGCATGCATCCGATACAGAGAAATAGGACACACTACTGATGAACATGTAATCAATTGTTCCAGCTGTGAAGGAAGCCATTTAATAGGAGAATGTCCTATGTGCAACATCACATGCTATCTTTGCGAAGGCCGTGATCACTGCCCATCTCAATGTTCCCTGGATTCAGTAGTGACCGCTGTGACGCGGCATCAGCGAGAGAATTTTCGAGCTGTCATTGGTCAAGAGTTAGTGAAAAGAAAGGGATTGTCGACCGCACTTGTTGTGCCACGTGAAGAAATGAAGAAGAAACATGTCAACCCTATCCGTCTACCTCAGGAAATCAGTGATACTTGGTCACCATGGAACTATTTTTGTTTGATAAATGAGGTCATTGGACTAGAGAATGTCCCATCAATCCAGCACGACGACCCAAACATTCCTTCCACAACTGTGGTGAGTTAGGTTATTTTGTTAAGGAGTGCACACAGAAAGATCAAGCAATTTCTGAAGCCATGATCATCCCAGAAATTACATCAGTAAAGATTATAACACATAAAATGAATGGTAAGACTATGGAAGCAACTTGCTTAAGGAGTCAGTTGAAGCAAGAAGAGTTGATTAACAAGGCCCTTGATATAGAAGATGAGTGCAAGGAATTGGAAGACCACCGCAAGCGTCGGAAAGCTTGTCAAGAAGTATCACCGCAACAAGTAGATGAGGAGTGCCCGTCAACAACTCAGTTGCCATACTGCTAAGACTTTGTACGAGACATCTTCACCTGTGCTTCACCCTAATGGTCAGATTTTTCATAACACCACCCCAGTGAAAAGTTCTCAAGGAAGAAGCTTGCTGTCTAGAATTTACTTTGCTTGTCGCCAGCCAGGACATTTTTCCAATCACTGCCCACAGAAGAAAGAGATCACTTCGGACCGCGTGAATTTCAGCTCTACCCCCACCAAAATTAGTGCCAAGTCAAGAGGAAGCCAACAGATGTCAGTCAAGCGTTGCTTCAGATGCAATGAGCCGGGACACTTTGCCAGTAGTTGTCCTAGGAGAAAAGGTGTTATACCTGTTCACTTCAATCCTAGTCCTGCCCCTACCGAGACACTTGCACCAGAAAGAGAATTGTGAAAAAGAACCTAGGGAAGCCGACAATAGTATAGATTTTGGTTTAGAAAAAGAAATTGGTTTGGTAACGGTTTTGGTTCAATGGAGTGGTTCTGAAATGAATTTGAAAATGGAATGGTCAGTTAACTGGTTTGTGGTTCAAATGTTATATGTTTATTGATTACATTGAAAAGTTCTCTTTACAATTGCTTTACAAATTGCGAGTGATTCAAATCTATTAAGCTATTGCAAATAAATCTTACTTTGTGCTCAAAACAGACAGCATAAGAATATGCATCTTTTGTCGTAGCTTGCATCTACATTATTGTTTCCATACACTAAAGTCTTGCGAGTACATATGTGTGGGGGCTCTGGTATTAGGTCAGCAATCCAGGTTCTTACTGTTGCGTCGGACTGGTAATTAACGTAACCCACAAGAAAACTGAAAGCTTAACTAAAACCGTATTCGGATTGGGGACAATTGATCGGCAGCCACTCAACTTGAGTGCCCACGCCAACCGATTGAAACCAACTCGAGCTTCCCACAACCGTGTGTCTAGTACTAGTTCCCTGGATCAGTAGCCCAGCACACACATGTTGTCATTCGAGATGCATCACAACCACTACCAAGTGAATAACTTTTCATCTGGAAGGTAGAGTTATTACAACTACCATAAGTACAATTTACGACCGACAGGCCAAACACAGTCCAAAAGATGGTAAATTCAGTTGTCGACATTTGGTATCGGTAATGATTGTGGGGTGTGTGAATTTGTGGGGTTAGGCGCTAGATCGGGAACTTGATGGTAACACAAGACACGAGTTTAGACAGGTTTGGGCCCTCTGCGGTGGAGGTAAAACCCTAGTCCTGTGTTCTGGGATTGTCTGTTGTCCTCTGGCATATTTGTGCCTCTATCTCTCTTATAAAGGGAGAGATAGTAGAGTTCGACTCGGTTACAATAAGGGGAGTCCAAGTCAGTTACAAGAATTCTGTTACTCTTATCTAGTTATGGCGGGGTAGCTTGCATGACACCGAGAAGTACTCGCTCGGTCCCGCCTGTCTCTTTTTGTCAGGTCTTCTTTGACTATTGTGAGCATACCCGGTACTTATGTCCTCCATAGTAGCCCCTGAGTGCTCTGCAATCGAGTTGCCTGTGCCGATGTCTTGTTTGTGGACGGGAGGTACGACCTGTCGGCTAGTTTGTAGCTTCTTCAGAGTACTTGGCTGCAAGCAAGGAGTTTGCAGGGGACTCGAAATTATCCTACTCATCGCATGTTCCGACTAGTCTTCTTTGCAGTGGGGGTGCCTGCGTTCGGCCCTTTTGTAGGGACGTGCTGGCGTAGATATTGGAGATCCGCCCAACTTGGGGTTCTTCGGGTTTTGCATCCAGGAGGACGCCGGTGATCAGCCCGACTTGGGGCGCACCCGAGGCGCATCCAGTAGGACGCTGGTGATCAGCCCAACTTGGGGCGCACCTGAGACACATCCAGTAGGACGCCGATGATCAGCTCGACTTGGGGCGCACCTAAGACACATTCCGTAGGATGCCGGTGATCAGCCTGACTTGGGGGGCACCTAGGAAGCATCCAGTAGGACGCCGGTGATCAGCCCTACTTGGGGCGCACCTGAGGAGCATCCAATAGGACACCGATGATCAGCCCGACTTGGGGCGCACCTGAAGTCGTTTGCCCGTTCAACCTGTCCATTGCTCCATTAATGGCCCATGGATGCGTAATAGATTTCAATTCATAGCTCCTCGCACCAATCCTGGAATTCTTCTCCGCTGAACTGAGTGCCATTATCGGTTATGATTCTGTTTGGCGTGCCGAAACGACCCACAATTTCCTAGAAGAACTCCTTGGCTTTTGCTGCTGTGATGGTGGCAACTGGTTTGGCTTCGATCCACTTTGTGAACTTGTCCACATCGACGAAAAGATGTGTGAATCCGTCTTGCGCTTTTTTCAACGGTCCTACCATGTCGAGCCCCCAGACTGCGAATGGCCAGGTGATTGGGATTGTCTGCAACTCTTGAGCCGGCACGTGGATTTGCCGAGCAAAGAATTGGCAGCCTTCACAGGTGCGAACGATGTCTTCTACATCTGTTATTGCAGTCGGCCAGAAGAAACCCTGGTAGTAAGCTTTTCTGACTAAGGTTCTTGAGGCCGCGTGGTGCCCGCAAATTCCCGAGTGGATTTCCTTGAGGAGATCCTTTCCTTATTGCTCCGAGATGCAACGCCTGAGCATTCTGGAGGCGCTCTTCTAAAAGAGTTCCCCTTCGACGAATGCATAGCTTTTGCTTCTTCGTGTGATGCGCTCTGCTTCAGTGCGATCTTCTGGGAGTTCATCTTTCAGCAAGTAAACAAGATAAGGGCTTGTCCAGTCGGGGTTAATGGTAAACACCTCTGCGTCAGCTGGAGGGGATGCCTTTCCATCTCCTTGGCGCAGAGCGGGTGAGGGCTTGTGAAGTTCTTCCACAAAAACACCTGCTGGGACATATGCCCGACTAGAGCCTAGTTTGGCAAGCTCATCGGCAATTTCATTATCTCGTCTGAGCACAAGGGATAGCTCCAGTCCATCGAACTTATCTTCCAATCTGCGCACTTCTTGGCAATACGCAGTCATCATGTCGTCAACGCATGACCAATCTTTTTGCACTTGGTTAATCACAAGCTAGGAATCCCTGCGAACCGCCAATCATCAGATGCCAAGTGATATGGCGATACAGAGTCTGTGGATGAGTGCTTCGTACTCGGCGGCGTTGTTTGATGCTGGAAAATGAATCTGCAGGACATACTTCAGCTTTTCTCCTTTCAGGGATGTGAGCACCACACCAGCTCCCGCACCACTGAGCATGAGAGAACTGTCAAAGTGCATTATCCAATACTCGAGCTCTTTGTGGTTGATGGACTCTGCAATTCTGTCCACTCGGCGGTGAAGTTGGTGAGTGCTTGTGATTTTATGGTAGTGCGAGGCTTGAATGTAATTTCGAAGGCTCCAAGCTAGGCTGCCCACTTGTCAATCCTCCCGGTGGCTTCCCGATTGTGAAGTATATCTCCAATCGGAAAGGAAGTAACCACCAAAATCTCATGCTCCTGGAAGTAATGCTTGAGCTTCTGGGAGGTGATCAGCACGGCATAGATAAGCTTCTGAATTTGCGGGTACTGAACTTTAGATTTGCTCAATACTTTGCTGATGAAGTAGACTGGACATTGTACCTTCTGTTGGTGCCCGTCTTCTTTGCGCTCCACGACGATCGCTGCGCTGACCACATGGGTAGTCGCAGCTATGTAAAGCATGAGCGGTTCCTCCGACAATGGGGACACTAGTACTGGGGGCTTTGTCAAGAAAGCTTTGAGATCCTCGAAGGCTTGTTGTGCTTTAGAGGTCCACTCAAACTGGTCTTGCTTTTTTAGGAGTTTGAAGAACGGTGTTCCCCACATCCCTAGGTGGGAAACGAATCTACCGAGTGCTACCATGCATCCCGTAAGTTTCTGGACGTCCTTCTGGTTTGCTGGCGGCTTCATCTTCAGGATGGCATTGACTTTCTTCGGGTTCGCTTCAATGCCACGATGAGATACGATGAACCCGAGAAGCTTTCCCAAAAGGACTCCGAAAGTACACTTCTCAGGATTTAGTTTCATCCGGTATGCCTTTAGGCTTTCAAATGTCTCGGTCAAGTCGGAGATAAGGTCTCCTTTCAACTGGGATTTTACCACGATATCGTCAACGTAGGCCTCCACATTGCGTCCGAGTTGATTATGAAAGCACAGTTGTATTTGCGCGCTGATATGTTGCGCCGGCATTTTTCAACCCAAATGGCATCTTGATGTAGCAAAAAGCTCCGAATGGCGTGATGAACGAGATTTTGATGCAGTCTTCCTCCTTGAGGTCGATCTGGTGATACCCTGAGTAGGCATCCAGAAAACTCAGGAGCTCACAACCAGCGGTGGAGTCTACAACCTAATCGATGCGAGGTAACCCAAAATGATCCTTAGGACATGCTTTGTTGAGATCGGTATAATCAACACACATGAGACAGCTTTTATTCTTTTTGTGAACCAGAACTGGGTTCGCTAATCAGTAGGGATGATAAACCTCTTTTATAAAGCCTGCAGCTAAAAGCTTAGTGATCTCCTCTTTGATTGCGTCGCGGCGGTCTTGAGCAAATCATCGAAGCCGCTGCTTGATATGTTTTAGGTTCTCGTTTACATTTAGCGCATGCTCGATCACCTCCCTTGGAACACCAGGCATATCGAACGGCTTCCAAGCAAAGATGTCCTGGTTTTCCTGGAGAAAGGTGACGAGCGCGCTTTCCTATTCCTGACCAAGCCCTGTCCCAATCAAAGCTGTTTTGGCTGGATTGGACGGGTCGAGTGCAATCTTCTTGACCTCTTCGCAAGGTTGGATCCTTTCCTTTGCTTGTTTCTTGGTCGAAACATCTTCGTCTTGCGAAGCGAAGCTGCTAACCGGAGCTTTTGTAAGTCGGCTGAAGCCCGCAAGGTCTCGGCCAGCTCGCAACTCTCCTTGTTGAACTGGAAAGACTGCTGTAAGTCTCCCCGGACCGTGATGACTCGCTTGGGATCTAGCATCTTGAGTATTGAATAAGTGTAATACAGTACTGCCATGAATTTTGCCAGGCCTGGTCGTCCCAAGATGGCATGATACGCCGTCTCGAAATCTGCTACCTCAAAATTCATGTATTCTGTCCTGTAATTATCGTTTGTCCCAAACGTGACAGGTAAGACAATTTGCCCAAGTGGTACAGAAGAAGTCCCGGGGATCACGCTGTGAAAAGGTGATGAGCTCTGTTTGAGCTCGGTCTGTGGTATCTTCATGTCATCGAGGGTTTTGGCAAACAGAATATTGAGCCCACTCCCTCCATCAATCAGCACCCTCTTGAGCTTCATGCTGCGGATGACTGGATCTAGCACTAAGGGATATCTGCCAGGAAAAGTTATGTGGTTAGGGTGATCTAAACAATCAAAGGTGATGGAAGCTTCCGACCACCTTAAGTATTGGGGGGTCACCGGTGTGATCGCATTGATGTCCCGAGCAGTAAGCTTTGGCTTCTGCTTGAACTCATATGCTGAGGGGTTCTTGCTCAATTTCTGGGAATTCGCCCTCTGCTGAGGGGTCGTCTTTCTTCCCGGCTTCCTTCTTTTCCTTGGGCTCCGATTGGTTGCGATTTTCTCTCGCGAATCTCTTTAAAATATAGCAATCTTTCGCCGCATGTTGTCCCTTTGGATGGAAGGGGCATTGTGCGTTCATAACCTCATTGTAGTCTTTGCCTTGTGGTGCTTTCGTCTTCCCACGTTCGACTTCAGCAACCAACTCCTCACCCTTGCGTTTCTTGTCCATTGATTTTGAGGACTCGGCGTGGTATTTCTTGTCTTTATGTGGGGTCCGATCCTCTCGACACTCTGCCAATGCATCAGAGGCAGCCGCATAGCGGTCGGCTAGGGCGAACATCTCCCGAGCCGTAGTTGGCAGTTTCTGGGACATCTTTTTTATGAGATCGGGATTGCTAACACCCTTCTGGAAGGCAGCGATGACGACCGCATCTGAGACATCTCGAACGGTGTTTTTCTTCTGTGTGAACCTCCGAATGAATTCTCTAAGAGATTCGTTCTTCTTCTGGTGGAGCTGGTAAAGATCCCAGGGGGGTTCCAGGCTTTTCGAAAGTGCCCTGGAAGTTTGTGATGAATTGGTCACAAAGATCTCCCAAAGAGTCAATAAAGCCTCTCGGAAGTCCTGTGAGCCATGCTATGGCTGAGGGAGCAAGCATGACCGGCAAGTAGTTTGCCATCACATTGCGGTCTCCCCCGGCTGCATTGACAACAAGGGAATAAACCTGCAACCAAGCTTCCGGGTCTCTCTCCCCATCAAACTTGGTGATGCCTTTCGTATCAAAACCATCATGCCACTGCACTCAACGGAGGCGTGCAGTGAATGCCTTGATTCCATCAATCGGTTCCTCATCACGCCGAGTGTGATGGCAGTGTGGTGGTGACACCACTCGGCTATCGCTACTCTGCTGCGGACTGTGGCGGTTTCTACGATCACCACGTCAGGTAATCTGTTCTTGCTTATGTCGTTCATCTTGGTCATGGCCAATGCTGAAGCACTCGAAGTCGTCCTTGCGTCGACATCGCTCGTCGTCCTCCCGTTCTCGCCTCCTAGCATCCAGATCTTGGTCGAGATCACACTGATTGGTAGAGCGGATGTCTTTGCCACAAGGAGACCTGCACCGAATGCTTCCTATCCAACTGTGACTAGTCCGACTGCTAGCCATGTGTGTCTCCTCTCCTACACAAGTGGTCTTTGCCGTCTGGCCTTGCTAGTTTTGCTGGATCGCAGCAGCCATCACCATGGCCTTGACTTGGGCCATGATCGGTGCAGTCGTACTGTCTGGTTCAATCATCAGGCCCAAGGTGTCCAAGAGGGTCTTGGTGGCCACAATGTTTTGCTACGATGTACGAAAAACTGACTGGTTCCCCATCCTTGTATGCAAGATGTCCTCATTGATGTTGCACACTCGGTTCTGAAGTGATCGGGCGCGTGTGTGCCATCCTTCATTCCGAACGAGCTCCGTGTCCGCTTCTTCAGCTGCCCCTCGATTATGTGATTCGGGCAAGCCATTCCCGATCACAAACACCGAACGGAAACCAAGAGAGTCCTCAGATCAGATCTGGTCCGTCTCAGAGGGGACAAGGGCGCCGAGGTTATCGGCAACGAAGTGGAGGCTCCAGAACCAAAAAACTTACCCCGGGACGAAGGTGATGTCGCTTCTAAAAGCCATCAAGGTCACCTGCTGATCTTTGCGCACCCCTACCTGGCGCGCCAATTGTTGACGTTTGGTATTGGCAATGATTGTGGGGGGGGTGCAAATTTGTGGGGTTAGGCGCTAGATCGGGAACTTGATGGTAACACAAGACACGGGTTTAGATAGGTTCGAGCCCTCTACGGTGGAGGTAAAACCCTAGTCCTGTGTTCTGGGATTGTCTGTTGTCCTCTGGCATATTCGTGCCTCTATCTCTCTTATAAAGGGGGGATAGTAGAGTCCGACTCGGTTACAATAGGGGGAGTCCGAGTCAGTTACAAGTCGCGGGATCATGTCCTTCCTTATCTGGGTCAGTATCCCTTTTGGTTACAATCTTATCTACAGGGGGGACAATCCCTTTCCTTTACTCCTGTCTGGTTATGGCGGGGCAGCTTGCATGACGCCGAGAAGTACTCGCCCGGTCCCACCTGTCTCTTTTTGTCGGGTCTTCTTTAACTCTTGTGAGCATACCCGGTACTTATGTCCTCCACAACAGATTAAGTCCTTCCCAATTTACTAAGTCAAGGCTATCCCATAACTAGCACATGTGGTTGCACTATTTAACTCAGTGATAACGTCAAGTTCAGTCCTTAGGGTGACCCAGGCAAGATCTTCCATAACCACTTACTATGGTCACAAAGGCTGGTCACTAGCGGCCCCTTGGAGCTCCCACTAGCCCACACCCTTCCCATAGCAAGGCAAACCACAACAAGCTCCTACTTGTACACTGAAACAAGAAATCCAAACCATCGTACAAGCACCTGCTTGCACGACCAACCAAGATCCAAACCAGGCCAACTATTCCAAGCCAGTTTTTGAACCACCAATCACTGCACATCTTGCCCGTGTCTAAATTGCTCCATTGTTTTTCATTTTCACACACACAACCACTTTCAACCTTCCAACCCAAACCCAACACCAAACCATCGACCATTTCCAAGAGAGAATCATTTGTTCAAGTCGTAACATATTGCAATACATTCTACAGCATGACTAAGCATATGCGGATACCATTCATTATTACCCAATTTACATTCATGTTCATGTCTAGGTTTAGCCTAGGGTTCATCACGGTTCACAAATAATTTATAATTAAGGAAATCCACCAAGTCAGGTTTAACTACGAATTCCCCATATCTAGCATCTTTACTGAACATACACGCATGCATAATAGTTTTGTCAATTGAAAATAGAGTCTGCAATTATAGGAGCAAAATTGTCAAAGGAGGTGCTTGCTTGTTTGCTCTTCGATGAACTCTGACTCCGTGATGTAGTCGGGATCGTCATCTACGGAACCATCAACTTCTACGCGAAAAGTGAATAAACCAATAACAACGGATCAATCGAGGCAATTGAGAACCAGAGGCAACAGCAAACTAGCTAGAAAAGACTAGAGTCAAAAAGTTCAAAAGATCCAAATTGCATTTCAGTTCTTAGCTCCCACCGGCAGTACTGGCAGCTACTGTGCGGTAGTACCACCCCACTAGCCCGGTAGTGCCGACGGCCGGGGACTGAAATGGGGTATTCACTGGAATTTTACTACCGGTGTGTTGCTCGCGATGGTACCACTAATGCGGTAGTACCGTCCCCAAGCACCGGTAGTGTTGGATACCAAAGACCACAAATAGCCCTCTTTGGATTTTAGCTACCGTGGCACAAGTCGCGGTACAGCCTCATGGGCAGTAGTATCGGCTCTACCTCATGGTAGTGCCACATTTCTAGAGGCCAGGTGCAGCACCTTTGGGTATTTAACTACCAATGTTGTAATCCCGGTACTGCTGCTCAAGCGGTACTACCGGATCTACAACGGCGGTAGTGCCGGACTTCCAGGTTTAGGTTTTGCAAAAAGGGGAATTTTGCCCAAATGGGTTCGGAACTTTGACGCAAAGGCATGACTGGGTTCCTAATGGCGCTAGGGACCCATTCATGCCAACCCTGTCGAGTTTCAAGCTCGTTTGCTTAGATTCTCGCTTTTTGACCCTACGAACCCCGAAAACGACGCGAAAATGGATTTCGACTCAAAAAGGGCCCAAATCCGATTTTCCTCATGGCAGAAGGACCTTTACGGCGTTAAGGATTTATCCATGCCACTTAATTGAGGTTTCGAGCTTGGCACAACTAGTTTTCACTTTTTGGTCCTTGAAATCCCTAATTAATTCCATACTTCGGTTTTCAACTGGAATCGGGTTCAAACTCGATTCTTTTTGTGAGAACCGAACTTTAGTGGCTTTGGATACATTCAAGAGTCATCTTATTGATTCTTGGAACTAGGGTTTCAAGGAAAATCCCAAGAACTCAAGAAAATGACTTGTGGACGAATAATTCCAACAAAAAGCCGATTAGGGTTTTCGGATCGAACCGATCGCGCTAACTAATTCCTACGAGTCCAACCTAGGTCTAGAAACCTAGTTAAAT
Source organism: Rhipidocladum racemiflorum (assembly GCA_036346355.1). NCBI lineage: Eukaryota > Viridiplantae > Streptophyta > Magnoliopsida > Poales > Poaceae > Rhipidocladum > Rhipidocladum racemiflorum. The sequence goes on from CM070589.1 coordinate 27,747,831, forward strand.
GATAATCTACCACTAAAACTAGGGTTTTTAGAGCTAAATAAAAATGAAAGAAAAAGGGGAAATGAGGGGGAGCTAGGGTTTTGGTGCAAACCTAGGGAAATGAGTTCAACCTCCAAATCCACCACTTAAGGAGGCTCCTTGGGGACTTGAGGTTGCTTCCCCACTCCCCAGGGCTTGCTCTTCTTGCTACTTGGAAGCTCCACCAGCCGGCGAAAGGAGGGAGGAGAGGGGCTTCGGTGGAGGGAGAGGAAGAAGGAGGAATGGAGGAAGGAGGTGGAGTTCTTGAGGGAGGAGGAAAAGGAATGGGGAAGAGGAGTGAGGAGAAGGGCCTTCCCCTGGCTTAATGGCGACGTGGGAGCGATGCTCGGATCGAGGGAGGAGGAGTTGCCGGTGATGTGCGCACATGGGACGTGTCGCCCGGCTGAAAAGTTGGGGCCGACAGTACCGCTCGAAACGACCGGTACTGCCGCTCGGCTGGTAGTACCGCTGTTACACCAACGGTATACTACCATTCCAATAGCTAAAAATTTCGAGTTTCCACGGCCTTCGCAACGACGCTTGAACAATTGACTTAGGGTCTTTTGGAATAGGTTCGGGGGACCATAACTGTAACGCCCTAATTTTCGCCTTCTGGAGAAAATCTAATTTAAATTAATTAAATTCAAAACTTGGAGTTTATCTGGTGTTTATATTAATCTGGCATCCTTTCCCACCCAAAATCGGGATTCAATTCCCTTCCAGTCGAAAAATCGAATTTCCAGATTCCCGCCGGTACCCGACATTTCACCCGAGTCCAAAAATGCTCCAAAAATCCCAAAACCACTTCAATTGTGTTCCAAATATTCCAAAATGATTTTTGGAATGATTCCCCGGATTTTTGGATCTTCGCTCCTATTTTATCTCGCGCGGCTTTTGTTTAATGCCCGCAATCCGCGCCTGAATATTTAATTCCACAAATTTCATCCAAATTCCGCGAAACCAATTTTATTGGGTTCCAAATATTCTAAAATGGTTCTAGGAATTTTTCCGGAATTTTTAGACCATTTTTCCTAATTTTTCTCTAGGGCGGTTCATTTACGTAATTCCCGGTCAATCCCGCGCTGCCACGTGGCGCACACTGTTCATCTTCCTCATCATTACGTTGGAGTTCTTGCCAGAGAAAGGAATGGAGGCTTCCATAGCTAGTGCATGCATTCAAACTCACCTAACTCACGCAATAATGCTCCAAATCGCGAACGGCCGGATCCGTTGGATTCGTAGGGACGAGACCCTTCCATTCCCCCATGGTCTTCACCCCTAACTCTCGCCGGAATTTGAACAGTCCGCCGAAAACCAAAATTGCTTTGATTACTCATAACTCGACCGTTTCTAATCCGTTTCGCATGATTCCACTTCCATTCTCTCCGTATAAGAATCCCCGTCTCGGTGGTATGAGTCTCCTTTAGCCTCTTCCACTCTTGCGCTCGTGAGATCGAGAAAACCAACGCTGGGTCATCGTTTTGGTGTTCTTCGTGTTCTTGGCCGTAGATCTCTCTCCGGTGGGTTATTCTTCGTGCCACTTGGTTCTTTGTGATCGTGAGGGAGTCTAGAATCTAACCCTTCAATCAATTTTAGAATCCCTCAAGTTTTGGAGACGAATTCCGCATTTTTGTCGCTTCGGCCAGAACTCCGTTCGTCGTCGAATTCGTCGTCTCCGGTGAGAAGTGGCTCAATTCCTTGCATTGTCGAGACCCTCTCGATGTCCTCTAGTTAGTACTCCATTTAAATTGTGTAGTCATCATCTAATTTCGTGCAAAATTCCATTTTTTTGGAATTTTCTTGGGGCTCTGTTCTTGCCCGTGCCCATGCGCTCCGGCCGGCCGGCTCCCCGTCGTCGCCTCGCCACGGCGACCGCCGACCCTCGCGTCGTCGCCCCACCCGCTTTCCCACCGCCGCTGCCGGCTGCCACATACAGGCCACGCTCGAGCCCTCTGGTCGCCACCGCCGCCTCGGCCAGCTTCCCCTTGGGTCACCGCTTCGCCGAGCCTCTTCGGCCAGCCCCGCCGGCTCCCACGCTGGCGCCGCGTGAGCCCACCACCGCTTTGCTGCCAGCTGGCCGTCGAGCCGAGCCGCCCGCCTGGCTCCTCGCGCCCCACCGCCGCCACTCGCCGGAGCCCCCATCGCCGGCGCCCCTTGGAGCTCCCCATCCTCTGTTTGCTCTCCATGGCTAGAGCTTAGACATGACCTCTCACCCAATGACAAGGAGGTCCCACTTTCCATACACTCAAAATCATCCAATTTTGCGTTTGCTCTCCATGGCTCCGAGGAATATTCCCTCGTTTTCGATTTTTCAACATTTTCCAACTTCGGAAGCTCATATCTTTTCCGTCCGAACTCCGATTGACTCCGTTCAAATTCCTAAATTCATCTAAAATCAAGATCAACCTGCCAGTATAACTTTTGTAATTTTTGGATTTTATTTATTTTCTTGTATTTATTTGTTGCTCCGTTTTGCGGGTAGCCGCCGATCCCGCCGAGTCCGCCGACCCCGTCGCCGGACTTCAAGACTTCGACATTCTCGCTGTGACCGAGGCAAGTCTCCTTGACGCGTGTTGAACCTATGATTTATAAATGTTTTACAATGTTTTACAAATTGCATTGCTATTTATATAAATGGATGATGTTAACGTTAGGTTGTTAGTTATACCTGTTGTCCATCCCTCCTTGATATTGTTACCCATGATCCTTTGTCGCCCTAGTATAGTAATCCACCAATACAAATGTTTTTGGAAAAATAATCTTTAATTAGGGAAAAAGGACTATTGGGAGGACACGATCGGTGGAACAAATGGTATGAAATGTAAATTGGCGATTTCGTGAATATTAGCGATGTGGGGGTAGTCGTTATGGAATCGATCTATGAACGGTAATCTATATAATTTGTGTTGATTGTGAGAATATTGGAAGATGTATGATGTCAAGAATAATAGTCGGTAAAAGTAAATGAATGATACTGAGAGGCATACTTATGGATTAAGTAGAATACGTGGTGACTTATATTTCGGTGGATTTTAACAAGCATACTATGTGATAATCATTTATGGAGAATTGTGAATAATCCAGAATGTTTGGTGGTTTAGTAAAGGATAATGTTACGTATTCTTGGTGGATAAAATGTAGATGATTTAGCGATGACAATGTGAAGGGTTATGATAGGTGATGTGGAGAATGATACTCGATGATTTAATCAATGATATTATCAAATATACTCGATGTATTAAGTGGGTAATACTGAGAATCGTACTCGGTGGTTTAGTAGATGATTTTGGGAAATAGGGCTTTGCGATAACCATTTGTGTGGGATTATGAATAATGTGGATTGGGTGTGATTTGCTTAGTCAACTTGGTGTCATTGTTTATGGAAACAGCTCTAGGTAATGAATTATTGAAATCTTGGATTTGTAGAATCTTTCATGAAATATGCTCGGGGAAGAGATTAGGAATTATTCTCGGTGGATCAAATAGATTAAAAGACCCATCGATGTGTGGATGATGGGTAATCAATAAGGAGGCTCATATTTTGGGGAGATTGTTTCATATACAATGATGATAATAGCTTGGCATGATTTTGGAGTTATGATGGCACATGATATCGACTTTACTTGTTGGAAGTACTAAATTGGACTGGATTATATAGTACCATGGTAAAAATGGGGGAATCTCGGTGGTCTCATGAATTTTGGACAGTACCGATTTAATTATAATCATGTTTTATCAACCCTAAGATTTGTATTTTATAAACTAAACTATTGGTGGAATAGAATAGTACGGTAGAAATGCTTAGACTCGCAATCGGTCAGTATTCACCTATGGGTGGGAATTTCATTTAACTCTTGAAAACTTGTGCTGGAAGTTATAGGCAAGGAGTATTGCCGATGGTTTACAAAATAAAAATTTAAAATGAAAAATGGTTTGGACTGGGGCGGAATGGTTTGTCTGGTGGGTGCGGATGGAGCGCTAGCTTTCATTGTGCAAGTACCGCCCCAAGTCAGTTAAGGACCAACGCTTATGACTGTCTCCATTCTAAGCATAATCGTACAACCACATGTCAAAGTGGGCACGACCTGGCTGAATAATTTGTAGAAACCTAACTTAGACTCACCAAACGATGGAATGTGAGCGCCGGATAGAGGCAATGTTGTTGTTTTTCTCACACGGCGCAAGATGGGGCTTCTGTACTGGGTGGATATAACCCTAACAGCGGTGAAACCTCAGCGGGTGGGTCAGGTTAGGCGTATACATTGTAAAGGCCTTGTCATGATGTCCCTGCCGGCACACCTAAGGCAGTGTACTAATTGCATGGCATCAAGGGAATATCATGTCTTGTGGGTAAAGCTGTACACCTCTGCAGAGTTAAAACTATTCGAATAGACGTGCCTACGGTCAAAGGCAAAGCTTGCTGAATGCTTTCATACTGGTAGACTTTGGTTTTTGGTTTCAAACTAAACAATGGTTTATTTTGGGATCCGAGAGCGGTTAAAACTCTCGGGTGTGCTTCTGGCGGCTAAAGCCAAGTAGGTGGAATGAACCTGATTTTGTGAACCGTGGCAGACAGAGACATGTGAATGGATTGAATCATGATCTTTTTGGAATGTGGCGGATAGAGCCTGTATATTAGTGAGTGGTGGTTAGAACCTTCACTGCAATATTACATAATTCAATTATTAAAAAGAATTGCTCAAATATGCTTTGTGAAACTTATTAACAAGTATGATTTGATGAAACTTGGCTTTATGGAAAAGAACCATATTAAGCCATCTTTGGATAGCCTACATTGTGCATAATTTCCCAGACTTGCTGAGTACTTTATGTACTCACGTGCTACATTCTAATCATATCTTAGAAGTGAAAGAAGCTGTCAAGGAATTTCAATGATTAGGACGCGCTCCCCACTCGATTGCCTGTGGGCATTTGGATGGGTCGCCTTGGTGTTTTCGTCTTCCGCTGCAGTTGTTCAAGTTGTTCTGCCTGTTCAGGCCGTAATGGTAAACCTTGACCATAAGGTCTTTGCTTTTATTTGGTATTATTCTTATTTAGTTATATGTAGACAACTATTCTAAATTTTATAAAACTACACATCCTCTCGGTACCTTCCCGGGAAGTGTCTTAATCGAGCTTTACCGCGACGGCCCGTTGTGCTCACCATGCTGTGCCGGCACAGACTCGACCCTTTTCACTATTGCGATGAGAAGAAAGGAGCTAAACACGAAAAATGGCTAAGGCAGTGGACACAAATATTAAGAGAAAATGAACTAAATTTTATTTATTCTTGAATAGGTATAGAGTTACTGTCTTGTTAAAAAACCTTACACCCCAAAGTGGGTACCCTAGTGCAGAGCAACTCAATGCGCATGCTTGGTGTCGGTGAGCATGTACTCTCCAGTTTCCATTCTCCACCTTTTAGTATCTCCGTGTCTTTCCATTCTTCGCATACGAGAACCGCAATGGCGCCGACCGTTGGGCGAGTCACAACACGCCGCAATGTCACAACAGAGCCTCCTACCGCGTGTTGTGCCTTCTTCGGACCTATCGGGCCTTTTTCGTGCCACGCCGGTTCAAGCATGAATCGTACAAGTGTGTTGTGTCATACCGTCCATCGGATTGCTGGATTGGCACCCGTGTCGTGTTGTACCACGTGTTGGCCTGCAAGCTTGCTTTCCAACTGATAGCACAACCACCAATGGTGAAAGCATAACCTATGAGAGATTTCCTCTATCCAAAACTGTAACATCCCCAATTTCGGTCTTCGGCCAAAACCTAATTTAAAGTAATTAAATTCATAAATTGGATTTTCTTCGGTGTTCTATTTAACCTGGCATCCTTGTCCTTCCGAAATTGGAGATCAATCCTTCATCATTAGAAAAATCGAATTTTCGAATTCCGGTCTGTACCCGAAATTCCACCAAAGTTTGAAAATGCTCCAAAAATCCCGAAACCTATTGCATCAGGTTCCAAATATTCTAAAATGATTTTGAGAATTTTTCCAAGACTTTTAGAATCTCTCTGGTATTTTATCTCTCGCAGCCTTTCGTCAAATGCCATTTATTCGTCCCGGAATTGTCTAAATTCCAAAATTTATCCAAAATCAGTGAAACCAATTTTATCGAGTTCCAAATATTTCCTAGTATTTTTAGGAATTTTTCTAGGATTTTTAGATCCTTTTTGCTATTTTATCTTTCATGCATAACTTTTCACTTACTACCGGCCAATGAGGGAGCGACACGTGGCACGGCACAGCACTGTTGGACCTTCTTCAACCCACGATCTGTTCTTTCCAGAGAAGAGCTCTTCAACTCATTCATGGCACTTGATCTTCCAATCACCATACCTTGCTCATTCCTCCACCAAATCGCGAATGGCCGGTTGCGTTGGAAAGATAACGTCGAGGAGAACCCATTCCCCATGACCAATCATCTTCAATCATGCCAGAAACGGCTCAATCAACCAGAAACCAAAAATCATTAAAATGGTGATTACTCGGCCGTTTCTCCATGAAACGACGCACAACCACTTCTCAAATCTTCGCCCTGGAGCCCTCTACCCCATGCTCACTCCCTCCCACAGCCCCCTCACTCCATTTCGCCGGAACCAAGCAAAAACCGTTGCCGGGCGCCGCTCGTCGACACCGTCGCGGCAACTTTTGATTCGGTAAGCCAATCGGAACACCGTCTGTGTCACGGCGTGTGCGTCGTCGCCACGAGTAAAAGCCCTCAATCGATTTCACTTTTCGTTGTAGGACGGCGACGAATTTCATCGTTGAAATCTTCCTTTGGAGCTCGGTTTTTTGTCGATTACTCTCAATCCGGTGAGCTTCTCTCGAATCTGACCACACCGTTGAATTCGTTTCGCCGAGCTCTATGCCATGCTCACCTCCTTTTCGTTGTTCTTATCCCCAATTTTTTTTTATTATTCCGGCCGTCCCCCACCGCCGGCATCCTCCGTGCATCGTCGCCTCCGGTCATCTTCGCCGCCGGCCGACGCGAGCGCCACCACCACCAGGCATGACCGCACCTTCCCGACCCCTTCCACGACCGTGCATCGCCCTTCCCATCGCTGGCGCCACATGCCGCCCCGAGCGCCGCTACGAGCGCTTCTAGTCATAACTTCGTCGCGTGTTTTCCAGCGATCTGCTAGTCCGATTGTCCTACAAATTACACCCTAAAATACTCCCCTCATTCTCCACACAACCCAATTGGAATTTCTGCAATCCAACTTACGGATCTCCCTGTAGAAGCCGTTCTTTCCAAACTTTTGACGAGCTCTCCTGGTCACTTCCGACCTCCATTCGGCTTTAAATTTTTACTGGAGATCCCTATTGGCGTTCTCTACCTCCAGTAAAATCAGATTTGTAATTTGATTGCTGGAGCTCCGCCGACAGCCATTTCTTCACCAAGTCTGACGGGAGGTTTGAAAAGCTCGTTCTCTTTCGTCGTAACTCCGAATCGAGTGATTCAAATTCCTAAATTCATCTAAAATCACCCTCTATTTGCCAGTATTATTTTTATAATTTTTTACATTTTATTTATTTTATTTTATTGATTTGTCGCTCCGTTTTGCACGTAGCTGAAGAACCCGTCGGAACCGTCGACGCCGTCGCCGAACTCCAGGATTTCGAGACTCCCTCTGCGATCGAAGGCAAGTCCCTTGACGCATGTTGATCCCCTGCGTTACAAGTGTTTTACAATGATTTAAAACTTGCATTGCTATGTTTACAAAAGTATGTCAAATATAGACTGTTAGTTAATCCGAAATTGATGTCAACTCCTTGTTATTGATATCCATGTTTATTTGTAACTCTAGGACACTTTGTTATGTCATGCCTAATTTATATTGTGACATTTGATGATTAGAACGACAGTTATGCTTAGTGCAAAATTGATTAAAATGACCTACGGGTGGGATTATATTAAAATTATGATTTAAAGTGTGATTTGAGAATTTTAGCAAAATATTTGCTACTGTTTTTGTAAAATAAAAATAAAATGAAAAATAGTTTGGACTTGGGCGGAATGGAATGTCGGGCGGGTGCAGATAGAGCACTAGTTTTATTGTGCAAGTACCGCTCCAAGTCAATTAAGGACCGACGCTTATGACTATCCATTCTAAGCATAACCGTACAACCACATGTCTATAATGGGTACGACCTGGCTGAATAATTTGTAGAAACCTAACTTAGACTCACCAGTTGGTGGAATGTGGGCGCTAGATGGAGGCGAGTCGTATTTTCCCACACAGCACAAGAGGGGGCTTCTGTACTGGGTATGAGCGGACCGGAGATGTCGCCTACAGGGGGGTGAATAGGCGTTTTAAAAAATTACAGCGGAATTAAATCTACCCGAGCAGGTCAACCCGGAGACTCCGGATGAACTGTCCGGATATTCCGGATGGTCCGGATACTCCGGGATATTTATTCGGATACTCCGGATATACCAGCTCAAGGACAACAGGAAAATAAATCTACTTAGATTTGCAACAAGCTACTTGAAAGAAAACAATCTAAAAGTAGTCAAGTACCTTAAGCAAGCACAGATCTGGAGCCGAATAAATGACACAAGGAGATCGGGGCTCCGCAAGAACAAGACAACACAAACTAAACTAGAGACTAGAGAGAGAGCGAAGGCCACAGATTTTTTTACCGAAGTTCGGATTCTTGAAGGGAATCCTACGTCTCCGTTGAGGTGGCTCGGTCACACTTGAGCTGGGGACTTTTTCAACCCGCTTTCCTCCCGGTGTTGCACAAATGCACTCTGAAAGCATCTAGGCCCCCTAATGGTTTATTTAAATTATTTGTTGGGTTTTGGTGCTTGATGATCAACTAAATTTGTTTTAGTAGATTTCTTCAGAAAGGAGGATCAAGATTAAGGTTTCCTTAATCCTAGTTCTTTGACTTGGGAGTTGATTCAAGTCTTTTAGATGTGTTGTTCTAGTTTTCAACCGTACTATAAAGAGGGATTTTGCATAAGTTCAAAATCTTGGTTCCTAGGACTTTTTATTGAGACTACTTGGAGCTTAAATTAATTCTTTTCAGATTTCTCTAAAAATGTGGTCTTGAGTTCATATCCCTTTTCAAGTCAAATACTAATGCTTTTTAAGCTGAACTCAAACCGAGCGTTTCCCTTTTACGCCAGACCAAGTTTTTGGGTCCGGTGCAGATAGGCTTTCCCTTTGAAACCAACTTGAGTGCATTAAGGCTACAACGGACCAAAAATCCTTCATTTGCATCAGACCACTTTTCTTAGTCTGTAGTAAACTTAAAACTTACTGGTTTTGTTGTTGAATCCAATTCCCTTCTTGTGTCATGATCAGTAAGTTTGCCTTCTATGACAGACCAAGTTTTTCGGTCTGTCGTAAACGTGCACTTCATTATCTCACAACAGACCAGTTTTTGCTCAAAGCATGTGTACGACAGACTAACTCTTCTTGGTCCGACGTAAATGCTTTTTTCGCTGATTTGGGTCCGGAGTACATTGAGCCTCTTGTATACTTTGTCAAACCTTGTCAGATACAATCATTTTGAGTTGTCTTTTCAGTCTGACATTGGCAAACGGCTACTTTTGCCAACATCGGCTATTTGCTTCCTGTAGCCTATTTAAACAGTTCAGAGGTTCTCCCAAAATAGAACTTTTACATCTCTTTGACATCTAGCATCCCAAAAGCTAAAAAGCCCTCAAAGAGATCAAGCTCAACTCTGAAAAGCAAAAATCCTACACTCTTACAACTCCAAGTGAAGTCTAGTTTCAGTAGTTTCTAGTGAACCAAGAGACAGGGCTTGTGGATGGTCTATTACTCTTGGAACTAGCTGTTCCTAGACGGTTTACTGGTGGTTGTAGTGCGACCTGTCCAACCGTGATTGTGGAAGGTCACTGTCATTGTGAGAGGTTTGGACTCACCTCACCGGAGTGGTGAAAGAGTCACTCTAGTGACAAATCCAGTACTGCTGTTGTGAGTTACTGGTGGAGCAATACTTTCGAGGAAGTGCTCTAACGGGGACGTAGGAGATTTATCTCTGAACCTCGGTGATAAATTTCGCTTGTCTTTGTGTTTCGTTTGTCCTTGCATGTATCTTTATTCCTTGGCACTAGTTCTTTGTCTGTTGGGGGTTAATCTTTTTATATGTTCAGATCTTGTCTTTTAAACTGCATATTTAATCTTGATAAAATTGTTAAAATTGCCTATTCACCCCCCTCTAGGCCATACCGATCCTTTCACACTTGCCGGCTTCACTATTCGTCTCTTTCCTTCCAGAGGCGAAACTTGCCTTCACAAACGACTGGGGCACACCACAAGTCTTGGTTGCTCCCAGTGACTCCTAGCCATCTAGGAGACCTTCAACCCCCAAGAGTAATAACACTCCGAGAAATCGCTTGAAGGATGAACTAGTGCTCAAAAGATGGAATGAATGCACCTAAGACTTGAATCCACACACAAATTAATGAAGGAGGAAGTTTGAGCTCTAAAGGATGCTTTGAATGAGTGAGAGAGTGCTAGAACCAGCAATGAATGAGCTCCAATTGATATTCTAGCCGTTGGGAGAGAGAGGGGGCTTTAAATATGCTTTTGGAAAACTAGCCGTTGCCCTCTATTTCGAAAAGTCCGGACTATCCTGACATTTTAATCCAGATACTCCGGATAGGCTAAAGAGCACACTTGGCCGAAGGGCCTAACCCGGAGACTCCGGGACTTTTGTCTGGAGACTCCAGACTCAATCCGGATACTCCGGATAAAACATCCGGACACTCCGAGTTTGGCAGCTCGGTTTGAAAAACTGTTTTTAGCAATATGTTCTCGATATCTGCATCAATTCTAGTTAAAACATTAGATCTCTTTAATTGTGTCATCATTAATCACCAAAACATTTTAAGGGGCCTATATGCACTTTCAGGGTAGATGGAACCCTAACAGCGGTGAAACCTCAGCGGGTGGGTCGGGTTAGATGTATACATTGTAAATGCCTTGTCATGATCTCTTTGCCGACACACCAAAGGAAGTGTGTTAATTGTACATGGCACTAAGAGACGATCATGTCTTGTGGGTAAAGTTGTACACCCCTACAGATTTAAATCTATTCGAATAGACGTGCCTACAGTCAAGGGCAAAGTGAAGAATGCTTTTATACTAGTATACTTGGTTTTGATTTTAAAATATTTGATGTTTTAGGATTCGAGAGTGGTTAGAACTCTCGGATGATTATTTGGTGGATTGAGCTAATCAGGTAGATAGAACCTGTTTTGATCATGACGGATAGAGTCATGAGTTGGATTACCTTAATATTTTAAAATGTGACGGATAGAGCCTTTATAATAGTGATGGTGGTTAGAACCTTCACGAAGATAATAAATAATTTCAATTGCCAAAATAATTGCAAAAATTTGCTTTGTGAAAATTATTATTAAGTATGGTTTGGTGAAACCTAGCTTTATGCAAAATAACCTAATAAGCCTTTCTTGAAAAGCCAAGCATGTTGCATAATTCCCAGACTTGCTGAGTACTTTTGTACTCACATACTACACAAACTTTGTCATCAGAAAATTATCAGGATGCAGTTGAAGACGGTGAGTTCTATGATGATGAGTGCAATGAAGATCGCCAAGACATCTAAGAGCGCGTACCTAGTCGTCGCCTATGGAGTCTTTGGGTTTTAACTTTTTTATTTTGTTTCCGCTGTTGCTGAACTCTGGTAAGGTGACCATTTGATGTAATAAACTATTATTTCGTTATGTTCGGCAATGATTCATCACTATTTGATTGTGTATACTAGCTACTGATCTGGGACTACTACAGAAATACACAGGAGATTTCGGATAGCCGATTCGGGGTCTCACAAAAACACCAGCATAGTCAGAATTAACATAACCAACAAGTCCATCTCCAGATTTCTCAAACTGCAAACAAGCATTAGAAGTACCACGCAAATATCTGAAGATCCACTAAACAGCTTTCCAATGCTCTTTGCCAGGATTAGCCATGTATCTACTGACAACACTTAGTGCATAAGATAAATTAGGACAAGAACAAACCATGGCATACATAGGAGAACCAACTGCACTGGAGTATGGGACTCTAGACATATACTCAATATCATCATCTGACTTTGGACATAAAGCTGAAGATAATTTGAGATGTGTGGCTAATGGAGTACTCACTGGTTTTGCATCATGCATATTAAAGTGACGAAGGACCTTCTCAATATAACCTTGTTGGCTAAGGTATAATTTTCTAGATTTCCTTGCTCTAATGATTTCCATGCCAAGAATTTTCTTTGCTGCACGTCAGTCCTTCATCTTAAATTCTTTACTTAGGCCCCGTTTGGTACGGTTCTAGATTCTTGTAGAAACTAGTGAAACGGGGTTGAGGGTGATTCAACCACGGTGTGGAAAAAGAAGAAACGTTCCGAGGAGAATCGTTCCGAGTTTTAGCCCGTTTGGCTGGATTTCTCCTAGATTCTAGTAGAAACAGCACGGTTCCAAGTTGCCAAACAGGGCCTTAATTGTGCCTTCAATTTAGCTACTTCTAATTTATCTTTTGCATCAATTAACATATCATCAACATAAAGAGGCAAGTATATAGCTGAACCATTAACAGTTTTGAGGTAAACACAACTATCATAATTAGACCACTTAAAACCATGAGAGAGCATAAATGAGTCAAATTTTTTGTACCATTGTCTAGGGGAACGTGCCATACATCTGTCAAGATTCTAATGATGCCATCATGCATCTTAATTTGAACGGATCCAATGCCAACAATGGGACATGACGAATCGTCACCCATCCTAACAGAACCAACATCTTTAACAAACTCATAAGTGATGAACCAATCTCTATTAATGCATATATGAAAAGAAGTAGCTGAATTAATAACCCATTCATCACCACTACTTGCACATCCAGCAAAAGCAAAGAGAATCTCACCATCAGAATTACTATCAGCAATAACAACAGAAGCGTTACCTTTCTCATCAGATTTACCTTGTGGCCTATAGGTGCCGTTCTTTTTTTCTTTGTTCTTTACCTTGTAACATTCTGATATGTTATGATTATTCTTCTTGCAATACCTGCAAAATTTTCCTTTACCTCTGGACTTAGAGCGGCCCCTGTGACTGCTTGAACTTCTGCCTCTATATTCATTATTTGATTTCTTTTCCTTTGTCCGTCCACGAACAGACAAAGCTTCACCATGTGAACTGGAACTTTCAGAAGACACCATCAATTTCGTCTTTTCTTTTGCATGTAAGGCTTCATAAACTTCAGCAACAGTTAATGTGTCACGGGTATATAAAATAGTGTCTCTAAAATTTAAAAATGACGAAGGCAGGGAATACAAGAGAATAAGACCTAGATCCTCAACCTTAAATTTTACCTCCATCGATTCAAGATCAGAAACAATCTCCTTGAAAGCCGATAGGTAATTCAACACGGAACCACCCTCGTACAACTTGTGCGAAAATAATTTCATCTTCACATGCATTTTGCTAGTCAGATCCTTAGACATGCAAATTGATTCCAACTTTAACCATAATGCAGCTGCAATTTTCTCCTGCAAAACCTCTTGCAAAATATTATTTGATAAATAAAGATGAATTTGAGATAAAGCCTTACGGTCTTTTCTTTTTTCTTCATCGGGCCAGTTATTCTGCTCTTTGTTCCCGAATTTTTCAAGTGCATCATCCAGATCAGTATGTGGTGGACTAGCTCTCATTTTGACTTGCCATAATGAAAATCTAGTATCACGATCTAGCAGTGAAATATCATACTTTAACGAAACCATATTGCAGAAATCTGAGAAAGAAAAAGAGAAGAAATTCTCCCTCTTTTTTTCTTCTTCTTACTGCCTTATCTTATGCCTTATGGCTTATGCCTTATCTTAAAGCACTGGACTTCAACCAAAAAAAAAAAAAAAATCACGTACTGACACTTCGCTGGAGCCTGGAGCTTTGACCGAGAGCTTGAGACTTTGGACCGGACACAAAAGTTGCTTCACGGACTTGAAAGCCAAACAGCCAAAGGACTAGAAGTAAACAAGCCAATGGAGACTTGAAATCAAGTTTTCTGGAGCCGGCGATCTTTATAGCGATTGAAGTCTGAGTACGTGACGTGAGGGAGCTGGCGTTGGAGTCCGACTAGGCCGCGCAGGGGCTGGGCCGGCCCGAGCGACACCCGGAGATGCGGCTGGCGTGTTGAAGGCAGCGGCGTCGGCGCAGAGGAAACGAACCGGCTGGAGCGGTCGGGCTGAGCGCCTCAGGAGGCGGCCGGTTTGGGTGCAGGCAGGAGACGGTGCGCCGGTAAAGCAGTCGAGGAGGCCGGCGGCGACGCAACGCGGAAGTCAGAGGAGTGGTGTCGGGCTCGGCCAGATCGCAAAAGACCGGATCGGCCGCCAAAGCAATGGAGGCGGCCGCACGAAAGTCGAAGTCATCGGTGGTCGGCTGCGAGGATGGAACGCGGCGCCTGTAGATCCGATCTGTTATTATTTTTCTCTCGTGATTGATCTGTTGTTCTAACTCGTTGAAAATCAATCACAAGAAAATAAGAATACAAGACAGATCTTTTTACATGGAAAACCCATGCGAGGAAAAATCATGAACGCCAATCCGACAATCTCATTATTTTAGGGTTTGTGTACAAAGGCAGGGGATTACAATGAGATGTCGATTCCCCATAGCATATAAAAAAGGTATTTATAGATAGACAGAGCAACTCGAGTCTAAAACAGGCTAACCGATTCACAGACCAAAGACGTCTGTAAAGCCCAATACAAATTCAGATCAACACCCAACATACGTGTTGTGTCACGCTTCGACCATATTGTGCTTGCCATGCCATGGACTGAAAAAAAAGCTCGGTCCAATGCCGAGTCTACTCCCAGCAACTAGGGCTAGAAAAAAATCTTGTTTGTGGGGCTCGTTGGCTCGGTTCAAAATTGCTCCAATTACACTCGTTTTTTATTAATCATTGAATGAGTTAATTTTGAATGAAATTGGTTTTTGCTCTGGCTCTGCTCGTTGGCTCGACTCTAAAAATACTTCCAAATTGTAAATAAAATTATATTAAATAAAACTGTGTCAATTTTGAAAAAAGCTCGAAAAACGATGATCTGGCTCAATTTTCACCCCTACCAGCAATAGCTGCTCGTCCTGGCAAATTGGCTGGTGACAGAGATGCGTGCGCGCAGAGAGAGAGAGAGAGAGAGAGAGAGAGAGAGAGGAACTAGCTAGACTCAATTACACAAACAAGCATATCAAGGCATCGGTCTCTTACAGTACAGCCAGAAAATCAAACAAAGATTCAAGAGCGGACATCAAGACAATCAATGGACCAGAGAAATGGCTGTTGTCGATCGGTAGCCGGCGCAGTACTCGTTGGAGTCCCTGATAGTGTTAGTAAAGCTCTCTCTCCTTCGCTCTCCCTAGTCGACGCTCTTGCAGACTTGGACAGCATGCAGTTGATGACTTGATATGGAGATCGACGAGGTTTAATTTCATAAACAAAAAGGAATGGACGAATGATGTATGTGCTAATTTAATATGGAAGGAGGGAGTCCAAGTGTACGTCGGAAGGAGGACCCTAGCTCAATTGGCCCCTATGGACTTTTTATTTATTTATTAAACCTAGCCTCCTCACATAAAAAAATTTATAGAAATAATCTTCTCCTTAATAACTAAAGTATCTTATAAGACGTATCACCTGTCGCGCTCGTGCATCGTGGTAGGATTTTGGATCCATGGAAGATCAACCAACTGCGGCAATAGGCGGTTGGCTTACCGCGATAGGCTTCCTGCAGCGCTACGCTGGCTCAACAGTTAGATGACGAGCACCCTAGTCTCGACAGCATCCTCTTACTGCGATGCCCCGGCTCGGGAGGCTTTTTTTTTTCAAAAGAATTGGTATGAGGTCTACATTTGCAAAAGAATTATGTCAGGCTAAAAAAAATCTTAGGCTTCCTAATTTTGTGTGACAAGGCTGCGCAGCTTCACTTCAATGTTTGAGTCTCAATTCTGGCATTCCCGTTTCGAACAGGAAATGCATGTATCCAGTGCCAATATCTACTCTATTACATTGGGAAGATTTGGAGCCCTCTCAAAGCATCCACCTCACCCCCCATGCTATTTTGCAAAAATTTCCTTCCCTTTTCTCTAAATTACGGATAGGTCCCTGTAAATTACAAAGAGGTCCTTTGCAATTTTTTGTGAGTATAAGAAAAATGTTTGCAAATTGTGTTTAGATCCCTAGTTTGTTACTTTACGGACCCCCCTCCCCCCCCCCCCCCCGCTAAATACGAATCTCGAACGAACCCTTTTCTAATTTTTCATAATAGCGATTAGGTTCAAAAATATAACAAACAGATCCCCGGCCTTTACGTCCATGTCATTTCTCCGTTTTCCCTGAAAAAATGTTGTCGTCAATAGAAATATGTGTGCAGCTCCGTCTTTAGATTTTTTTTTTGCAACTCAATCTATAGTATTTTTCGAAAAATGTATTATTCACCGGTGAACATATAGAGTGTTAAGATCGCTCCGAAAAAATATGTTAGTTCCTCCTGCAGTTTTTTTTTTAAAAAAAATAGAGTAAATTTTACACGGTGTGACGTGCGCTGCACATTGCTAAGGCCAGGGTGACCACGTCACCTAAATATTTTCGGCCATCTGAATGGATAGGATCAACTGAGGGAGAGAATTGCCCTAGCTAATTCTTAACTATTAGGAGTTTACCCCCACACTTGGTACGATGGTCCCAGCCTCCCGTCCTTCGCAGTGGCTCGGCTCGATAGCACAGAGGCAACGGCAGCTCCGGAGGCATGACGGCTGGATCTGGCCTAGGACGTTCAGAGAGAGAGAGAGAGAGAGAGAGAGAGAGAGAGAGGGGAAGCCGCCTCGGTTGGGGAGGAGAAGAGGAAAGTCGGTTGTCGGGATTCGAATATATAAATCTAGACTCTTTTTCTATACTGTACTAGTTCAAGATCACGTTAGTACACACAGCGGCAACATAGATATAATATCAAAATCATACGCAACAGAAACATAACAAATGGCTTGATTTATTAAATAAAAATATAGGCCTAGGACGGTCAGAGAGAGAGAGGGGAAGCCGGCTCGGTTGGGGAGGAGAAGAGGAAAGCCGGTTGTCGGGATCCGAATATATAAATCTAGACTCTTTTTCTATACTGCACTAGTCCAAGATCACGTTAGTATACACAACAGCAACATAGATATAATATCAAAATCATACACAACACAAACATAACAAATGGCTTGATTTATTAAATAAAAATATAGTTTGATAACCTTAAGGTCGATTTTACATCTATTAGGCCTCACAGGGCTTATTCCCTAAGAAAAACTATAGCGGAACGAAAAACTTCGATTGACAACCAATCGGCATGACACTGGCAATCGACAAGGCTCCTAATAGCTTGATTTCTCGTATAACTTCTTCTCCAAAGCCGGTATTAACTCCTCTTCAACTGATTAATTTATTATTTAGGAGTGTATAGGCATCTCCTGGATGTTTTTCAAATCCCTTATTATTATAAAAGAAAATACATAAAACACTCAATAAGTTATGCATATAATACAAATATATCACTATGCCAACACCGATCAAGCCACCAACAAAACGCCGGTTAAACTACTCAGCCTCAATCAAACAATCCTCTCTGGTAAAAAGCAACCGCCAACTCCAAGCTGGTGAGACTGCGGCTCCTAAGCCGTTGTGACTGCCAGCACATACTCAACCAAACCGGTTACTGACTTACTGACTGATAACAACATCAACTTCTGCAAATTCTGAAAGCCAAACTCACATACCAACAGTACATGCAAATCAAAGTCAATTACTCAATACAAACCATGGAATGACCACAACATAGTCTCATATAATGTCACAATTAGTGTTATCTCCAGGCACTGGAATATTTAGTGCATAAGATCTACGGGGTAAACTGAGTAGTAGGATTGGCATAATTAGGGGTGAAAATGGGTCGGATACGGTCGAATAGTAGGTGATCCCGTATCCTACGCTAATTATTTTTACTCGAATACGGATCGGATAAGGATAGTTAAAAATTGGGTACGGGTACGGCTACGGATACGGGTAACGGGTATCTATAAAAGGGTAGAAAATGGGTACCGGATAGTATACAGACGGACATAATACAGATATCGGGTAATTAGTCGGATAGTATGTGAATTGTGTAGCATTAAAATTTATGATAAAAATAATCCAACCAAAGTATATACCGACACAAATAATACAAAACATACGGTTGAACTAATGCGTCAAAGAGCATAAACCATATAACATAGCACTAGCACATAACAATTGACAAGTATACAATATAGGACATCTTCATATAGCAATCCATACAATATATATAGCACCATATATATGATTTTTTTCGGTTTCTCAAATGAAAAACTTGTCAACATGAAAAAGATGTGTCTCGAAATTCTCT
The DNA here is from genome assembly GCA_036346355.1 of Rhipidocladum racemiflorum. NCBI lineage: Eukaryota > Viridiplantae > Streptophyta > Magnoliopsida > Poales > Poaceae > Rhipidocladum > Rhipidocladum racemiflorum. The sequence goes on from CM070589.1 coordinate 27,766,317, forward strand.
GCAACTTTCATGTAAACCATATAATTTTTCGAGCATGGGAAGACATCCAAAAAAAGCGAATTACTGCATGTTGTGATTTTCTCTATTACCCTTTCCAATTTTCTATGATTTTTTTTTGTTGCTCAAATGAAAAACTTGTCAATATGAAAAAGATGCTTCTCAAAATTCTCTACAACTTTCATGTAGACTACAAAATTTTTTGAGCAAGGGAAGACCTCCAAAAATGCGAATTACTGCACGCTGACAGAGTTGGTTGCCTGTTGGGCTTGGGCCGGGTACCCGATTTTTAAAATTATCCGGGTACCCGTATCCGACCCGAAAATCCGGGTATTTACCGGGTATCTGCTGTCCTGTATCCGACCCGTATCCGAAACAAAAGTATCCGGGTAATTACCCGTATCCGACCCGACAAAAAAATACCCGTATCTGTATCCGAATTTTCTGGTAGAATTTTCGCCGGGTACGGATACGGGTCAGGTATTACTCGACCCATTTTCACCCCTAAGCATAATTCGACATGATTGTGATTTACAAGAATGACACAAGGAAGTGGACAATGTGCACTACGTTGTTACTATATGCACTACCATTATTCTAGATTAGTGTAATATATACAGAGGGTTTCGAATTTCAGACGATGTCAACATTTAAAATGATATGTGTTTACGAGTGGAGGGAGTATAAAATATAAAGAAAAAAATAGACCACGTGGCCTGTAGAGACACTTCTCAGTTGGGGGCCTCCGTATCCATGTGCATAGATTCCCATGAGCAAAACCAAATTGTAAAAAAACTAAGTTCTTTAAAAAGGACCTTAATCAAAGTACACATAGTTTAGGTTTTACATGAAATTTCGGAATTTAGAATATGGTCCCACATGAAAGCAACATAAATAAATTCAGGAAAAAATGTAGAACAGAAAGTAGGCAGAATTAACGAAGCAAAAAATGACGTTGCTAGACCATACCAAGAAGCTCTGAGTTGAAAGCACGACCCAACCGAATTCTAAGCTTCAAAACAGGCCATTCGCCAAGCAGCTTAGTTACAACCGGCAACAAAACTGATAGGCAACAAATTCGATTTTTTTTTTAAATAATACTTTTTTTAAACTGAATTGCGTTTTTAATACTCGGAAATTTTTTTTGCAAAAATAATACTTGGTCGCCAAATGGTACGGCGAATACCCTATTTTCGCCGAACCGTGCGGCGAAAACCCTATTTTCGCCACACGGTTCGGCGAAAATAGGCTAATTGCGCAATTAATTCCAGTTAACCATAGGCTAGGGTATTTTCGCCGTACCGTGTGGCGAAAATAGGGTGTTCGCCAAACGGTTCGGCGAAAATAGGTATTCGCCGTACCATAGGGCGAAAATAGGTATTCGCCGTACCATATGGGGAAAATATACAAATTATACAGCAGCTATATAAAACATGGCTCCAAAAATCATAAAATAATTATACCATATTCATATGGTGTTGGATGTTCCATTTGTGCAAAAATATATAGTAATCAATTGAGTTGAATACCGTATTTAACCTTAAGAAATTTGAAATGCATGAAATACTGAAGCTCTTTCGGCAGGATGAATATTATTTTTGCACGAATACCGCAGATTTGCTCTTTGATACATGGAGTACCATATTATGGAAAAATATTCCATATACGCCTTTGTTCCCTACAAAAATATACCACCACAATAACCCTAAGTACTATTGTCAACGATAACTTTTAAGCCTTTTCAGCAGCTTGTAAAATGTCACGTTTGAATGTATTTTTCTAAGATTTAATACCGCAGAGTTGCTCTTTGATACATGGAGTACCATATTATGGAAAAATATTCCATATACGCTTTTGTTCCCTACAAAAATATACCGCCACAATAACCCTAAGTACTATTGTCAACGATAACTTTTAAGCCTTTTCGGCAGCCTTTAAAATGTCACGTTTGAATGTATTTTTCGGCACGAATACCGCAGATTTGCTCTTTGATACATGGAGTACCATATTATGGAAAAATATTCCATATACGCCTTTGTTCCCTATAAAAATATACCGTCACAATAACCCTAAGTACTATTGTCAACGATAACTTTCAAGCCTTTTCAGCAGCTTGTAAAATGTCACGTTTGAATGTATTTTTCAGCACGAATACCGCAGAGTTGCTCTTTGATACATGGAGTACCATATTATGGAAAAATATTCCATATACGCCTTTGTTCCCTACAAAAATATACCGCCACAATAACCCTAAGTACTATTGTCAACGATAACTTTTAAGCCTTTTCGGCAGCCTGTAAAATGTCACGTTTGAATGTACTTTTCGGCACGAATACCGCAGATTTGCTCTTTGATACATGGAGTACCGTATTATGAAAAAATATTCCATATACGCCTTTGTTCCCTACAAAAATATGCCGCCACAATAACCCTAAGTACTATTGTCAACGATAACTTTTAAGCCTTTTCGGCAGCCTGTAAAATGTCACGTTTGAATGTATTTTTCGGCACGAATACCGCAGAGTTGCTCTTTGATACATGGAGTACCAGATTATGGAAAAATATTCCATCTACGCCTTTGTTTCCGCTGATATAAATAGATGGTAAAACATAATATGAGAAGGTACCCAAAAAGGACAATAACAAAAGCATGTAGATGCAGCCAGCAACCTTAGTACGCAAACTCAACCTTAGTACGGCAGATACAACGGATATTACAACAGTGACGACATTGCTAGGAGAAGTGCCAATAACACTGATTGTAATGGTGGAACAAGTGATCGTTCCGCCTATGTTCGTAGAGTGGGAATGATGCCATACATTTTCTACATATTAAATCACCTGTCAATCTTGTGCGATTTGTTCTCGGACACTGCTCAATCTCTCTTATGAAAGAGCTCCATGGGTGTGCGCAGTGCTCCCAACTGCTGACCAATGGGTAGTCTATGCCATACGTCTCTGGGGTGTAAGAAGTAACTTGTTTGTGTGCATTCTGTGGAGTCCTGCGCTCCCATATGGGCATGCCATCCTGATTTTCGGCGCCCCCTATGTTAATACCACCGGGGTTCCCGGATGGCTTTTGTAATGCGTCAAGGATTTGTTGCGTATTGCGGACCTCGGCCGGCTGCTTCCCCTTATCCCGTACCATTCGAGAGGATGAACCCTCTTGCCCTTCCGGAGACTTGCCGAGACGCCTCCTCTGTTTCGGCTCGCACTCCACAATATGGTCCAGGAGGTGTGTGTTGGGCTTCTTGTTGTACAACTGAAAATGTGCCCTGCAGTCAATGCAGTATGCCCGCTGTGGTGGTTGAAGAATACCATATGCGTACTCGGGGTCCGGCTTTTCTGGGAGATAGTAGCACCACGGCGAGGGTTGCTCTCCCCAGTTATCAAATACGAGAAGTTTGAGATGTGGGTGGTACGTCTCCGGGTCCACCCAGTTGAAGTACCAGCACCATGCGTCCTCGGACAAAGGGCACCGGTAGAATCTTCTGTCCGCTAGATCCTCGTCGCCGGTATCAACCACTGCCTGGAGGCCGTGGTCGCACAGTTCGGGGCTTTGGGGTGGCCCCTGAGGAGGATTCTCTTGCCTTGACTTGAGCCATTTTGAAAGCTTCTTTTTGAAGTCCTGTATGCGATGAACTGGTTTAGAATGGGTACTTTGTGGCTGAAACATGAGGCACATGAAACTCACCGATTGGTTGGTCCCTTGCCCACCGGCCCTTAACTCCGGTCGATCTAGGTAGGGGACATATCCCGGTGGCCTCTCCCACCGTGTGAAGTTCTCAGGCGAAGTGGGGTAGGTGTCGTGGCAGTTGTAGAGAAATTCATAGTCACGTCGTTCCGGCCCGTCGATCCATTGGAAAAAGCAACAACGGTCCTCGTCCTAAAAAACAAATAACGATGCATGAAATGGTAGTGTTACCCTAATTTGTATGGACATCATTTAGTTTACCCCGAAGCCGCGGGCACAACAGTAGTGAGCGCGGGCGGCCGTATCTCCGTGCCTAGACTGCGTAACCTTCGCTACCAGGTTGCAGTCACATTTAAGGCGTGGCAGCTCCGGCAGAACTGGGGCGTCAACGCTAATCTCATTCGGGTATTGGGGGGGTTAGCCTTCGCTTGCAGAAGAGGCGATGGTAGAACGACATCGTGGCCTACTGTGTGTGTGGGGAAAACAGACTAAAGTTTATTGAAGTTCTGGCAGTGTGATGCACATATCCCTCCCTCGGTGGGTTTATAAAGAGCTGGCGAAGGGGCAGCCAAAGGAGAGTCTCGCGGACTTCAGAGTAGTTCAAATCCGCGAGCATCGGATGCTTCTGCAGCTTCTGATGACATGAGCCTAGCTATGCCCACAGCTTTAGACAGGGAATCTCTGCCATAGTCGGCTTTTGGCAGCATTATGCAGCTGAAATGACAAAGGCTGGAAAAGTTGATATGACAAAAGCTGAAAAAGCAATAATGACACGAGGTTGATATGACTAAAGCTGACAGAAATATATAATAGACCACGTATATGAGAAAGTACACAAAATAGATGGTAAAACATAATAGGAGAAAGTACCCAAAAATAACGCACATCCTAATCCTGATCACCCCCAGTGGTGGATCCTGACCCTGACCCCTAGCGCGAACTCTCCTTTGCCGACGCGCCGAAGGGGGTGCATCGTCGAGAGGTCGTGGGCGAAGCACCCGCGACGGTCCCGCCTGGCCGTAGTCCGAAGGGCTGTACCGAACCGCCGGGCGACGCACGCGGGGAGGCAACGTGTCTGGAGGAGGCTGCGTGATCTGCGTGGCTGGAGGAGGCGGCGTGTACTGCGTGGCTGGAGGATGCTGCGTGAACTGAGCCCCTGCGAAGAATCGATCGGGTCTGAGTCGCACGCCGTGCCCTGACTGGGTGTCCGAAGTAGAGGCATGTCCTAGGAGGCCTACAGTACAAACATTAACATTTAATTATAGTGAGAAGATTAGATTCGAAACGAGATCAACTAAATTTTTATCGGCTTACCGGGTGTGGGGATCATGGTAGGCCCGCGTGCTGGCGCCTGCCAACTGGATCCTCGGTAGTGCACTGAGCTGGAAACAGCCCGGGTGTGGAAGCCGGACCCTGGCCGTAGTGGTGGTCGAGAAGGTGGTGTCGAGAGCCGAGCCGCGTGGGCGGCCTCGACGAGGTGCCACCAAACAGCTGGGCTGGGGCCTGCCAAGCAAAGACCACCTCCACGATCCGTCGGGACTGCAGGTCCACACGCCCCATGGCCTCTGATAGCCGGGTCCGTGTGAAAATGGTCCCTGCTGCAGCCTGAGCAGAAAGTCGGTGGCATCTTTGGTGCAAGTCCCTCGCCTCGTCCACCTATCACGTACAAACAAACGATAAACATAACGACATAGCATTGAAATTACAATTGCATTAATGAGTAAAAACACAACGAGACTTACCATCTGGTGCAGTGCCACTCCTGCGTGACTCGAGTACAAGTCTGCGACACTAGGAGCAAACATCTGGGCCGGCTGCTCCTCGCGTAGGAGACGAGTATGGGTCCGGGGCACGTACCAGGACAAGTCTCCTGATAGGAGGAGTCGTAGGGCGCGACCTCCTCGACAACATCCTCCAGCGCCCCCTCCCACTGCGCAAGCCACGGCGCCATGCTCTGCAGCAAGGTCACCATAGACTTCTTGGGTCCCTGGGTGGAGTACCTGCATAAAAGACCTCATTATTACAAATATATCGTAAGCACTTAGCATACATGTAGTGGCGAGTAACTCACGAGTGCACTTTCGCCGGCACGCGTTCCCCCAAAGGAATAGGGACCACCTGGCGTAGTCCGAACTGCCTGAGGACTCGGTGTGGCGCGTAGTCCTCTCAAAGACGTCAAAGATGAGCTTCCTCCTCGTCATCCAGTAAGCCTGGTCCCTGTAGCACAGCAGCGACAGCCCCACCGCAGCTCTCTCTCCTACACACTCATCGCTGTAAGGGTCCCAGACGACCTGCCCCTCCCTCAGGTGGTCGAAGGGCTCCGTGAAGGAGAGGTACGCCGCACGTACCTACAGACCTGCCCACTGTGGCTGCAAGAGTAGAAATAACTGTAAGCACATGGCATTAAAATTACATTTCCATTAATGAGTAAGAACATGTACCCGTCACCTGGTCCAGAGCGAGCCCATCGTCGGTCGATCCAGCGCATCACCGCCGTACATGTCGGGGGTGTAGTGTCGTGGGTCAACGTGGGGTCAACCCACGGAGAAGCGCTCGAATGACCAAAGCTGAAGAAGCAGTGGCATCCCGGTAAGATTGGGGTTCCTGCCTTTTTTCACGCACGCGTCGCAAAGGGCGCGGTACGTGGAAGCAAGAACCGCCGAACCCCAGGATACCTGCGGTATGTTGTCAGGCTCCGAGTCCGCAATAGCCTGTGCGTAGGCTATCCAACACGCGTCCACGGTGTCGCCGTGACTCGACGTGAACATCACCCAGCCGAACAACCAAAGCAGATAGGCCTCAAGGTGCCTAGCTGTTGGGGAACGCGGTATGCTACTCTAGCACAAATTAAAATTTCTACCGCAAACCAGAAAAGCTACTCGCAAGAAGGGGATCATAGATCTATTACCACTAGACGCGCAGTTGCGGAATCCTTCGCACGTCGTTGTAGTGGATCGTTCTCGGCGTGGATCGTCCTCGTCGTGGATCGTCCTCGCGGATCGTCCTCGCCACGGATCGTCCTCGCTGCGGATTGTCCTCGCTGCGGATCATCCTCTCCACGCCGCAGTAGCAGCAGCGTCACCACAGTAGTCCACACGTCCGGGGATGGAACGCCGTGCGTCGGTGTGCAAGCACCGGGTCGCTCGGCAGGGGCAACGAGAGGAGGTGGCTAGGGTTTCTGGCGAAACACCTCTAAACCGCACGAAAGTCTGTACTGCGTCCAGCCTCCTCCCCTCCTTATATAGCCACGAGGTGAAACCCTAGGCAGTCAGGGCCCATCTACGCGCTAAGCCCACGAGGTCCATTAATTACGGATCCAATCCGAATTGATGCATCCCAGCCCGTTAAGTGTGTGACCCTGTAGGTTCATGCGCATTTGGACATGGATTCGGAAAACCCTTTTCTAATCCAATAGTCGGTAGCGGCTCCTTGCAGAGCATGCCAACTCCCAAACGCATATGATTAAAGTACTGATGTAATAATCCCTTTGCCAAACTATATGAAGAACGAACTCAAGGCGAGAAGCATGTCATCCTTTGATAGTTCAATCCATCTCTCGTATCCGCTGTGGGTCGTCACCCTCGGCCTGCGGGTCGTGCTCACCAGGGTCGGCAGCTGAACCCTCCACCATGCGGACTAGCGGAAGGAGCCTGGCACGTGCTAGCCTAACGACGAACAACAGAATTGAATCAATTGAATGTAATAAACACTAATTATACGAAAAATGTAACATGTACAAGTACTGCAACTAACCTGGTGTGGAAGCGAGGGTGAACACACCATGCCTTATTAGGCACACGAATCCGCAGTAAGGCCAACTTGTCATTCCCCTGTGTCGTGTGGACGTGCGCACGGTGCCGCGCATCCAACACAGGGTCCAGGAGTGAGTCGACCTGCTCCATCCCTGCACATAGAAATGTTTCAACATAAATCATACTGCACAACGTACGGCAAACACGACATATATGAATAAAAGTACACAACGTTTATGAATAAAAGACATGAAGGTTGAACATAAATAAAAGTACACAACATGTGAGAAACACAACATATTTGAATAAAAGACACAACATATTTGAATAAAAGACATCCAATCGCGTCAATATTACAATACATATATGTATAAAAGACACAAGGGGTGAACATAAATAAAAGTACACAACATGTGAGAAACACAACATATATGAATAAAAGACCCAATCGCGTCAATATTACAATAAAAGACATCCAACGTGCTTATAATTACATATTTCGATACATAGCCACCACCACGTTCAGATCCTACACCCTACCTGCACTGGTTTGCCTTGTGGCCATACTCGCCGCACTCAGAACACCTCCTAAGAGGGTCACCCACTTAAGATTCATCCATGTCGTTGCGAATGCGCCTAGTCTGTGGACGACAAGACTGCCCTTCCGCACACCTCCGCAAGATTGGATCCGGCAAACAGACGCGCTCATGTCTGTTAATCGCGGTGAAATCACCGTGTGCACGAAAACCACGAAACTCACCCGACCAGGTATGGACAACATGATCCTTCAAGTAGAAAGGGGACATGTATTGCGACGTGTTCATCCCAATTTGTCCACAAGCAGCCATCACGTGTGAGTAAGGAATATGGAGAAGTCTTGGCTTATTGCAGGTGCATTCACACCATCCAGATGCCCCTTGGCCTAGATTAACCTCGTGCGTAATAACCGCTGTGTCCGTTCCCAATCCCCTTTTGCACCGAAGAGTCACCTCGAAGCGGTATTCAGTGACCCCGTAGCTACGCACCATATGCTGCTGAGCTTTCATAGTTCGTCCTCCATGTAGGTCATCATCCGCGAACAATACGGCATTTGCAATGTCGAGGCATGAAGTACCGCTTCAGCATGCCTTTTCTGGTAGTAGGCAACGATGCCGTGCAACATGCCTTCAAGGATGGCCACAAGCGGTAGCGGACGCAGGCCTCGGATGACCCAATTGTAAACATCGGCTATGTTCGTTGTCATCACGCAAAACCTGTTCAACACATAACAGTTTAGAACAACAACCCAAATTGTTCAGCGGTGTTTTGATATTCTAATGTACCATACTAACCTGGCGCCTCCGGTGTCATGGAGCAATGCCCACTTCTCAAGAGGCTCAGCCTCTATCCAGTGCGAGAAACACTTAATGTTCCTTGACGTTCGTCTCCTCATATTAGGAGGATCGAGCTCCCCAAGGGGTGTTAGCCTTTTGGGTGGGCATTCGTTCGGCGTAGGTGGTTGCTTCTTCATCTCTTCGATATGCGCACTGGTGTGCTTATCCAACTCGGCAAATAGCGCGTTGAACTTATGTGTCTGATTCTGCTTGCATAACCTCTTAAACAGGTTCATCAGTTTCTTGCTTTTGAACTGCCTTAAGAAATTTGCACCCAAATGTCTCATGCACCACCTGTTCTGAAAGTCAGGGCATGAAAATGGTTCATCTCGATCCTCCTGTAGAGTCTTAATTGCCGAGAGGATACCTTTGTGACGATCATGAATGATGCACATGCTGGGCCGATCACCAACTACCCCCACCTTCAGATGTCTGAAAAACCACAGCCAGCTATCCCGATTCTCACCCTCAACAAAAGCAAAGGCCAATGGAAGTATGTGGTTGTTCGCATCAATTACAATGGCTGTTAGAATCTGCCCCTTGTATTTTTCAGTCAAAAATGTGCTATCAACACAAAGCAATGGACGGCAGTACCTGAATGACGCAATGCAAGGCCCCAATGAAAAGAAAGCACGACGAAATGTACAGATCCCATTTGCATCTGCTTCGCTTTCTTTGAAAGCGGTGTATGTGCCAGGATTGGTTTGCTTCAATACTTCAAGCACACGAGGTAGGTTGCAATACGAAGCCTCGTATGTGCCAAACCTCTTCTCTAATGCTTTCTGCTTCGCACGCCAGGCCATGGAGTAGCTTATCTGATACTTAAATGTTCGTAACATTGCTTTCTGAATATACGAACACTCGATATCCCGCTTCTCAATGATTTCATTAAACATCACGCTAGCTATTACAGCCGCATTCAAGTTACAGTGTTTAACAAGAACATTTTCTAGTTTGCATATGTGCTCATCCACTCTTGATGCAATCCAATACGTCTCACACTTCGGCTTGTAGGCATGTACTCGAAATTCACAACCATCGATTACGCATTTCACTGTGTACTTATCTGGGCTAGACAAGACAACCTGAAACTCTCTTTGCAGCGATAGTGCCCACAAGCTCACTGCCAACTTCAATTCAGAATTGTTCGGGAACATTTGATTCAACCGAATGGCACCAGTACCATACTCACAATGCGAGTCATGGCCCCACAAAGCTTCCATACCAGCTTTGTTCTGCATGTTCCATTCATCGGGGATGGGTACCTCCGCTGAGCCAGTACTACCATGCATTTCATCATCTTCCTCCCGTTCGTCATCTTCGCCGGTGGTATCGACAGAGTCCAACATTTCGGCTTCATCTTCTGTCGCCATGCGGTCCACCCAATCCAATTGATCCACAAGTTGATCGATATCCTCCCCTTCATCAGCCCGACCTTCTGCGCTTGCTGCATCCATGTGATCATTCCCCGCTGCTGCCTCAACCGACACCGCTGGCTGAACTTGTTCAGCTGTAGCCGATGTGCTGCTCTCGCTCACACCAGTAGTACTCAGCTCTTCCCTAGGGCAAGCTTGCACCAGCATCACACATTCGAGGCTAGATCCCTTGCACCACCTTAACCATTTCTGCCACAACTGTGTTTGATCTACTGTCTTCAACTCCCACACAGCCGGGTCACCCTTGCTACGCGTGTATACGATTTGGATGATAACAGAATAAACACTTGGATCCAAGGAAAAAAATTGGGTCAACCAAAGTTTTATATCACGAATGTTAACAGTATCGGGGGACAAGTGCTCGGCCATGGTGACCGCAAAGCCGCTTAAATCCACTCCATTCTGCCCAAGTTTTACAACACGTTATCAGCACGAGTCTCTACCGCAAGAAGCGAAGGATCGTCGACGACAAAGAACGACTACTACCGGCGATTGATCGCCTGATCCGATCTGCAATCAACTCGTCACCACGCCGGCATCCACTCGGATTACCGAAAAAGTCCTACACGATTCTATCCTACGCGATAGCCGACACTTCCGGCATCAAGAACGTAAGTCGAAAAATCCTGCAGATTATTTCACTAGATACATAGATCTAATCTGCCGTTAGAGAACTAGATTGATTGTTAATGTTCTAATGCATAGATCTAATACGGCATCAAGAACGCTTTGTTGTTTGTGTGGATGTTAGATCTAATATACTGTTTAGATCTGTTACTGCTCATCATCTTATCAAAATAAAAAAAGGAGAGACTTCGGCGACCGGCAATCCGAGAGGCCATCGGCTTGAAGCCCGGACGCCGCGCCCTCCCCGGCTCAAAGCCGAGTTCACCCACCCGCCGCGCCGCCGAAGCACGCAGCGCCCAGCTCCACACGCGCCTCCGGGAGACGCCTGCGGCACCCCTGCCACGCCGCCCGGCGCCGCTCTGCCCACAGCTCACGAGTGCCGCCGACGTCCGGCTGCTGCTCCAGTCGGTTTTTGGACATGGAGTGCAATAAGGAATGGACAAGAAGTCAAAGTACTGAGTTGGACAAGAAGTCATCCAATGCATGTGGCTTTGCTCCTTGACGTGCGTGCTAGTTGCATGTTGCCCCATGCCAATTAGAGTGCGTGCTAGCTTTGCATGGCATATGGCTTTGCATGCTCGCTGCTAGTTTTGCATCCGCATGCATGCATGAAAAGCATCTTGGCCAACGCCTGGAACAACATGAGCGCGCAGCGGTGAAGCTGTGCCCGAGCTTGCCGCACTCTGCCTTGGCTTCCCCGCGCTGATCGCCTGCTCCACCGGCTGCTCTCCCGTCTAACTACAAGAATCCGATCTATTTACGTCGGCCAGAAGCCGACGTAAATAGGGCAAAAGCCGACGTAAATAGATATTTATGTCGGCATGCCGACGTAAATAGGCTGACGTAAACTGAGCGACGTAAATAGCCTTCATTTACGTCGGCACCGACGTAAATAGCCCTTATTTACGTCGGCCACGAGGCCGACGTAAATAGAAATAGTAGTCCTCATCCGGCTGGAGTGGAGGTGACGTGGCACTTATTTACGTTGGCCGAGGCCGACGTAAATAAGTGCCACGTCATCGAACCACGTCACCGTCTGACGTGGCACCTATTTACGTCGGCCAGGCCTAGGCCGACGTAAATACTGGGGCTATTTACGTAGGCCAGCCCAGGCCGACGTAAATACTTGGGATATTTACGTCGGCCAGGCCTTGGCCGACGTAAATACTGGGGCTATTTACGTCGGCCTGGGCGGCCGACGTAAATACTTGGGATATTTACGTCGGCCAGGCCTAGGCCGACGTAAATACTGGGGCTATTTACGTCGGCCAGCCCAGGCCGACGTAAATACATGGGATATTTACATCGGCTAGCCCAAACCGACGTAAATACTGGGGCTATTTACGTCGGCCAGCCCAGACCGACGTAAATACTGGTGCTATTTACGTCGGCCAGCTCAGGCCGACGTAAATACTGGGGTTACCAGGCAGTCTAATATCGATTCGCCTACCGGATTTGGTCAAGAAAATATCAATTCAAATGACATACAATATCAAGTCAAGCCATTCAATCATGCATTCATATAAACCAATATCAATCCTTCCATTCAGATGACAATTCAATTTGCAAACATGACATATGACATATATATAGAAACTTCAATTTGCATACATGACATACAACATATAGAAACTTCAATTTGCATACATGACATACAACATATAGAAACTTCAATTTGCAAACATGACATATGACACAGTTGAACCATACTACTTATTGTTCATACAAACATCAATTTGACAGAGTATCTTCAAAGCGATGCCCACTATCTTCAAAACATCAATTAAAGCTTCTGCCACCACCAGTCTTCTAATTTCTCCCACAAGCTTGTCACCTAATAGGATAATGACATACTGTTAGAATAATAAAAGAGCTTATCAAAAGCGGGAGTTCGTCATCAAGTGGAGGTGAATAACTTGAACTTTAAATTTTGCATTGTCATAGAATAAACAAATAGAAGATTTCATTAGATGAAGTTTACTGAAGAAACTTCGGCAGTACGTACCTACACGTTCAGGTGTGTTATCCCCATCCCAGCGCTTTGAAGGAAATGCTGTAGTTCCAAATCAGCTGTCCAAATCAGATTTCTCTTAATTCCTTCTTACCCTGTAATTCCAAATCAGACAAAGAGTGTCCAAGGGAGCAGATTCTCTGAATTCCTTCTCAACCTGTCGAGCGAGCTCTCTAGTAGGTGCCAAAATGATGGCTAGACGATTCCTACCATGTCTTCATGCACCACACTATGTAATTATTACAATCAAGTCTATCTATCTGGCAGATAAATGAAAAGAATTCCAAATGAGAGAGAAACCAACCCATTCTTCTCATTGTAGCTTAGAATCCTGTCCATGATAGGAATGCCAAAAGCCAATGTTTTCCCAGTTCCAGTTCGAGCACGGCCAATCATGTCTTTTCCTTGCATTGCTGGCTCAAGAACAGCCCTCTGTACAGAGACATAAGGTAAAACCATCACTATAACAAATGAAAAAAATTGGCAAGCAAAATAGCATCAAGCAAATCATATCGCAAATCCAACAGAATTACACAAAAAGCATCTTCTCAATTGAGATGACACAAACAAATAGGTACAGACGTATAGCTCTTCTTATTATAATCTTGCACATTACTTAGTAAATGCATGAGTGACTTTTTGCAAATTTACTGTACACAAGTACAAAACATTATTTCCTGTAAAGATGAATCATACGTTCCTTTGTCAAATAACAAGAATTCTTAAGATCAACTCTCTAATCCAGATCAGTTAGCAATTGGCATCAGGCTACCCAGCATTTTGCTGTTTGTAGTGGTATCCTACAGTAACTGATCGACTAGACGACTACCAGATATAACACTAGGCCAAATTGTTGGCTAGTCCAGAAACCAAGGACAGCAAGGAAAAAGAGCGAGCTTTCTCTACATGGCAGTAGTTATATCAATTTTGGTATAGCGTACTATTTCCCTTTTCACAATATTACAAAAATATATGGAAAAAGAGAGAGCTTTCTCTACATGACATGCCACAATATTACAAAATCATATCACAATAGTACTTTTAGCTTGGGCTTTAGTGCATACACTATGAGAAAGCACCATCTGCCTTCCCAAAAAGAGGCTCAGCCGATGGGACTTTGTCCATTTAAATGTTCATTAGCTCATTCAAAGACTATAATCATTTACGATGAATAGCATCTCCATGCATAAAATAGACAATCAACATTTGCATCAGTGATGGCCTGCAACAGCCAACAAGCACCACTTCTGCATCAATAATTAAACAAATACAGAGGAGTGCAACAAGACACAGCAGTAAAGTATATGATGGTTAACACTACTTTTGTACAATGACAGCTGAATAGTAAACTACAACAAGGTAAAATGCACTTTACCTTGGACTACGTATCTTAAAGTGAAATTAGTCAGGGAGTCGATTCAGGAAAATACTCATCATCTTCTTCAGATTCATCAACTTTCCATTTATGAAACTTTCCTGCAAGTGGCTTAGCAGCACGTACAGATTTCAAAAAAGATTTGGCCTGCATTATAGGCTCATTAAGCATGCTCTTCTTGCATAGACAATAACGTCCAAAGCAATAGCAATGTTAATTTTCTGAGGGGGAAAAAATTAAACCTCAATTTTCAGAATATCAGATCTTCAGTTGAAATGCACAGAAAGTGACGTAATGTCTGCTAAGGGGATTTCAACCTTCCTACAAAACTTGTCCATGCACATTTGGCACACAATTTTTCTTGTTTCGTAACAGAATTTTTCGAATACCATGCACATTACGACACGTGTCCCGTATTAATTGGATATATGCCACTGTAGGAACCGCTTATTCGAGATTTGCCATCGCAGACGGGACACGTGTCGTGACCGGACGCGAGCGGTGGCATATTTCGAATAAGCACGGTTTCATAATGGCATCGTTCGAAGAAGCAAAGGAACGATGGCAAATCTCGAATAAACGGTTCCTGCAGTGGCATATATCCAATTATCCCAAGTTAAAAAGGATCGGGTTAACTTCAGTTTCAGATGTTCAGCTGGCAGCTCCTTCTCATCACGTGCCTCCTTTAGTCTTTCCTTTCCCTATCCGATGGCCCATCATCTCCTAGTTCCGTTCTCTTTTCACAATCAAATTTATATAATGAGGCATGGTTAGTCACGGAGAAATTAATCCCAAACTGAAATTACTCCGCTCTGCTTCCTGTACATAGATAACGCCGAACTTGCTTGGATGCAAATTCGGAGCCAGAACAACGTAGCCGCGCATCAGCACAGATCGAATAGGTAGCAAGAAGGCAAGTTATGCGCAGAAAGTACGATACTGTTTGGAACGCCAGAATTTTTCCTAATTTCAACAGGAGTTGAACTGTTTCTAATAAAATTCCTGTGGAATTGATATGTTCCAAAGGGGACTTGAGCAACAAAGGAAACTAAGAGAAATCAAACCATGATGAATGCGGTTAAGGTAAATTAGTTACTTGTATTTTCTCAGATCAGCTATTAGATCACAAGGATTTCATACCTGGAGGGTCGGTGGGCCTGGGGGCGATCGGAGGGAAGAACGAGCAGCAGGTAGGTCCACGCGAGGTGATTGCGACTACTTCGGCGATGGCCTAGATATCGGAGTAGCGGCTGCGGCAGCGGGTCGTTGACGGAAGCGACGCTGCAGACGAAGATGGGGCTACGGAGGCGGGGAGAGCCGGGGGGAACCGGCGCCGGGCTGGGGTCGGCAGGGAGGCGGCGATGGGAGGGGACGGCACGAGCTCGAGGAGAAGGCCGGGGCGACGCTGAGCTGGGAGGGAGACGTCCGGGGGCGGTGTGAGCTCAGGAAGAAGGCCGGGCTGGGGCGACGCCGAGCCGAGAGCGGGAGCCAGGGGAGGCGGCGGCATCGGCTGGGTGGGGGAGAGCCAGGGACAGCGCCTAGCGTGGTGGGGGGAGATGCAGAGGGAGGGCAGCAACGGCCGGTGGGCGGCGTCGGGCGGTGGAGAGGAGATTTTGGGGGAAAACAGCGGGAGCTAGGGCATAAGGCCACCCGGGTAAGGAAGGGAGAGTGTCCTATTTACGTCGGTCTCGACGTAAATAACCACCACGTGGTCTATTTACGTCGGCCTGGCCAGACCGACGTAAATAATCGCCACGTGGTCTATTTACGTCGGTCAGGCTGACATAAATAGTGGCTGGCCGACGTAAATGTGTTTGTAGGATTTTTAAATCTTTTCCGGCGTGGTTGGGTAATATTTCCGTCGGCCTGGCCGACGGAAATAGCAGTATTTACGTCGGCTTAGCATAGCCGACGTAAATAAACCAGTATTTACGTCGTTTTTTTTTTAGGCCGACGTAAATAGATCGGATTCCTGTAGTGTCTGTATGCTCCCGCCAGCCGTGCCGCTGCTTGGCCGCAAGCGCCGCCGAGGTTGCCGGTATCTGCGCCGCCCGGGACGCACAACTCCCTGGAGGCCTCTCCTGGCGTCCCTGATGGATGGTGGCGGCCAGGGGTGAGAACCCTAGCCGCCGGATGCAATTGAGTGAGGTGGGCCGTTTGGGCCAAACCGGCCGGCCATGCCGAGAAAAAAAAACGCTTATGCCTCTCTGTTTTTAATAATTCTAGAAAATCATGGTTAAAACTAGAAAATTGGATTTCTAGATATGTGGACTTCCGGAAATTTTTTTTTGAAAAATTGTTTTTATGACATATTGGAAGCTCCATACCCTAGGTTTATTTTCTAGCTTTTTTAGCCATGTTTAATATATGGTAAATTAATTTTCCTGTTACGTAAGTAATTCTGAAAATTGCTTATATATTAACAAAAAATTGCAAAAGTTGCTAGAAAATTATGAGGATACTTTGGTCATTGCCTTGGATCTGGTTTATTTTCCTTAGCATTATGTCATGTTGATATTTGCTGAAATTCAATTTCCTGTTGTAAAGTAATTCTGAAAATTGCTTGGAAATTAGCAGAAATTATGAAAAATGCTAGGAAAATTCCAGAATTTCTCATACAACAGTTTATGAGAACCTATGTGGTTGGGATTTCATTTCGGTAATGAATAAACAGATATGAGACAATTGGTGTCTAGGAAAACACACATGAGGCTTGGTTATTAAATTGGCGCCCGGAAACGGGAAGTGCTCCCTCCCTCATGTGAGCCCTAGGGGCATGTTGACCTGGCCATGAGTCAAATTAAAGGAGATATTCATTACTCGTTTTCGCTCCCAGCCAATAAGAATTACATGAGTTGAAATTAGACTTATGCCACGTTTAATTGATGTTGGAATTTATTTTCTGTTATTTAGTAATGCGGAAATTTACTAAATGCTAGGAAAATTATGGGAAAATTAATTGTGATAATTATCTACTGAATAGATATAGACCAAAACTTTATTAAATGGAGATGCATGCAATATAATGTTTTACCTATAGTAAAATCTAGTATTGCTTGCTTACAGGATATGTCTGACATTGCAAAAAGGGAATTTGCTGTGCTTGCCCTGGATGGCAGCAATTACCTCACCTGGGCAATGGATGCCAAAATCAACCTAACAGCTCGAGGACTTGGAGCTTCTATTGTTCGGCCTGAAGCCGGTGCAATCGAAGTGCCTGAACCCACAAAATGTGCCACTTTACATTTCCTAAGGCACCATCTTCATTCGGATTTAAAGGCCGAATACTTGATGGAGGAGGACCCGCTGGTATTGTGGAATTCCCTGAAGGAACGCTACAACCAGCAAAGATCTGTGTTGTTGCCAGAAGCACAATGCGAATGGACCCTCCTATGCTTTCAGGATTTCAAATCTGTGACAGCTTATAATTCTGCAATGCACAAACTGGTCGCTAAATTGACTTTTTGTAACCAGAAAGTTACTGAAGCTGAAAAGATCGACAAAACCTTGTGCACTTTTCATCCCAACATGATGATACTACAATAACAGTACCATCATGCAAAGTACAAGAAGTACTCTGAGCTTATTAATGTCCTGCTAGAAGCAGAAAAACATGATGAACTCCTGATGAAGAACCATCATGCAAATACTAATGGAAGTCAAGCAATGCCTGAAGCACATGCTACCGCTCAGAAGGCTAGTAGTAGCCGTGGCCGCGGAAAGGGCCAAATATACAAGGGGAATAAATGGAAGAATGGCAGGAATCAAAAGGGGAAAGGCAAATCCCAATGGAAAGGTGAAGGGAAGGGTACATGAACCTTCCAGAAGCAAGGTCCAGCCAATAAAGCACCCGACTCTCAAACATGCTTTAGGTGTGGTTGCGTTGGCCACTGGTCACGCAATTGTCGCACCCCAAAGCATTTGGCAGAACTTTACATGAAATCCACTGGGAGATTCCAGAAGAGTCAAGAAAAGAAGCTTGAGGCACACTACACCGCTCTACCAGATGTTGAGCAAGACGGTGTAAAGAAAGAAGACAATGTCACTAACCCTACAACCGAGTTCAAGGAAAGCCTTCTCGGATATGGTGACTCGCCCATGGATGAGGATGACCTCCTCGGCACTGAGCTTATGGAGCTCCAGAAAGATACCAATGTTTCCCAGGAGATGGAACATGACTTGTATGGAGATCTGGAATAGTCTCCCTACACCCCTTTTGCTATATGTCGCATTTCCATTAGTTGAGCCTCCTTAAGAGCCTCATCAGTTTTGAATAATTATGTTCCTGCGTGAACATTTGGTCTATGCTCCTGTTGAGCAATTATCAGTGATAATTAAATAAAGTATTTTCCAGAATATTTGATATTTTGTGCTATGTTTTTCCCTGATGCAATAAATGTTATTGGTATACTATGCAACCTGAAGTTGGTATTGCAATAACCTTGAGTTGAATATTATGATAAAATAAATACTAATTCTGCTGACCATAGCATAAAGACTTCCTTAGACCTGAAGATTTCTTCTCATCTAACTTGTAGAAGAATCACTTAATTTCTTGAAGTAAATTCGAAGTGATATCTGTGGACCTTTTCGGCCCCTGTTGGAACCATGCTTCTACCTAAATTAATTGCCCAATTTTTGTGAGCCTCCTTTCCAGAAGAAAGAATCAAGTCCATTCAAATGGACAATGCTAACGAGTTTACCTCAAAAGCATTATATGGCTTTGGGAATTAATGTAGAGCCTTTAATACCTCGTGTCCACATAATAGAATGGCCCTGCAGAGTCATTATTAAGGGAATAAAAATTTATTGCTTCACCACTTTGCATAATAGTAGGCTACCCACCAGTTGTTGGGGCCACGCAGTGCTGCACACTGCGATATTAATTCAACTCAAATCAACTGTATATAATGGAATTTCCCTGTTGCAGATAGTGCATGGAAGAGAATTAAGTATTTCCCATCTGCGAAAATTTGGCTGTGTTGTATACATGCCAATCTCTCCACCACAGCGTACCACCATGGGACCTCACCAGAAGTTGGGGACCTGTACACAACTCGGTACACTAATTGTACTAAGGACATATCTCGGCATTAGGGGAAGATAAGTATCACATTAAAGAATGCCGAGTCCTTAGATCCACGCACTAAAGAGACTGAACTTGAAGTTCGAAATAAATGTACAACAAATAAGCTAATAATCTGCCAAATGCATTCACTGATCATAAGGTAGTGGAAAGATCTCATATACCTGCAGTATATGCACCTGAAAGAGTGGAAATATCCTAGAAGGATATTGAACCCATTCTTAACCCTCATGATAAAATGAGGGGGAGGCCTCAGTGCACGGACTCAATCATGAGACGCCCGCAGAAAAGGAGAACCAAATAAATGAGAACACTACCCATGATAGTGGAAGAAGCTCAACCTGATGTTGAGAAAATCCCTGAAGTGAGCCATCTAGAAGATGGTAACATCCCTGAAGTGATCCATCCTGAAGATGATAATCCCAGCGTATATTTGTGCGCACAATCCAACGCTAGGAAGTCGGAACACCCAGACTTCATCGTTATGGGAAATCACGAGAAGCTAGAAGAAATTGATAAAGAGACATCCCTGGAGTGATGCAGGAGAATTATATATGAAGAAAGACTACAATTGTCGACATATTTTGCCTCTAAAATTGCTAAAATCTGGATCCAGAACCAAAGTCCATGGCAGAGTGCTAGAAGCGCTCATCTAGGTTCACCTGAAAAAAGCAATTGAGGTAGCGCTCGCTTAATAAGAGGAAAGTTCTTGGTCCTGTTGACAGAACATTTCCTGAAATATTCCATGTAGGATCAAATGGATTTTTTCATCCTGAAGAGATATGAAAATATCCTGGTGGTGAGATATAAAGCGGGGCTTGTAGCACAAGGGTTTTAGCAGAGACCCATCATCGATTACGATGAAATCTGTTCTCCTGAAATGAGTGGAATGACGTTCCGAAATTTAATATTGATGGCAGCAAGCTTAAACTTTTCAATACAGTTGATGATTGTAGTGACCGCATTTGTATTTGGGTCACTGAATACGGATTAAAAACAGTCGATAAGGATGTGGTACAATCGACTAAGTAGATTCCTCATGAAAAAGGAATATGGTCCCTAAAGGAATAATATTCCTATGCATTCATGAAGAAATCCCAGAATGGATTTTTATTTTCCTCTGTGGTAGTACAGCCACTCAGAGATTATAAAGGAAGCCTCACGGGAATATGTTTGGCTAAGACGGGTAATCAACCATGTCCAGAAGTCATATGGTATGAATACCGTCAATACCCCTACTATTATCTATGAAGATAATGATGCTTGTGTTGCACAAATGCAATTGGGTTATGTAAAGAGCAATATCACGAAGCATATTGCTCCTAAGTTCTTTTATCCTCACAAACTCCAGAAGAATGGTGAGATAAAAATAATGCAAACTAAGTCATGTGAAAATCTAGCAGATTAATTCACAAAATCTTTGCCAAATCCACTTTCCAAAGGTATGTTAATGGCATTGGAATGAGGTGGCTTAGAGATTTGCATAGTTCAGGTGAAGTAAAACCCAGAACCATAATCCTTTTGCATGATCCTGAAGATCATAAGTTGTACTCTTTTTTCCTTTGTGAGTTTTTCTGATGTTTCTCACATAAAGGTTTTTAATGAGGCAACAAATGCAACATAAAGAGCGAGTGTGGTGTACTCTTTTCTCCATCTCTTTTTTCCCACTGAGTTTTTGAGTAGAGTTTTTAACGAGACATATGCATTACGTGGTATTTGCCCAAGGGGAAGTGTTATGAGATAATGACTCTAACCGTATACGGTTAGGAGTCTATCTCTAATATGTGGGCAAATCTCTAATACCTCTTCTATAAATACCGGGTGCCTCCCATTGTATTGGATACATTGATTAATAAAGAAGAGAGAGTTCCACCCATATCTTGTGTTCTTCGTTCGTGTGTTCTTAGCGTTCTTGTTGATTGCCGGTGATCGACGTGGGTGAACAACTTGTTTTACAACAGTTACAACCGGCAACAAAACTGATAGGCAGCAAATTCCAATAGCCAACCACAGGATACGAGGGGCCACCACTGTCTATAAACCGGTTGCGAACGCCACGGTGGTTGCCATGTACGCAAACCACATAAGTTTCTTGGTAGAGGACCTGTAATGGAGCAGGAACTCAAAATCCTCCCACCTTGCTACGACGCATATGAAGGCAACAGAGTGAGGAGCACATTGCCAAGGTGTCAGAGATCAAGAACGCCTGGAATGCTAGCTTCCTGGCCATGATGGGGAGCCCCTCGCTTCCGGCATCATTGCTGTATCCTCCAGGCAAGGTGAAGGCAGCGGCGAAGGTGATCGTCGCCATAAGGATCGCCACCAGAGAAGTGTTGCTTGCGTATGTCTTAGTCAGCGACTTGACTTCCTTCCTTGATTCATCGGTTGCTTTCTTCTTGGCCTCGTTAAGGTAAATAGAAGTTCTAGCCTGGGGATCAGCTTTTAATATAAGCATGTTAACTTCGTTCTGCACGAATAAAAGAAAGGCACAAATGAAGGACACCGGAATGTGATTATTATGCTCAGCGACTGTATGAATAATTAATAGTGTCGTTTATAATAGTGTATTTAATTGAGTTAGAAAATGTGATGATAAAAACATTTCTGTACACTGCTACACAAAGGTTTACTTTAGAAGAGTAGAGATATTAGACGCCCCATCACAGATGATTTTAAAAACCGTTTGCAATGAGGAACATCACTGATGGTTCTATAGTGCAACGTACCGTCAGTGATGACATCACAAACAGTTTCCCATTACAACCGTCTGTGATGTACACCAATATCACAGATGGTTTTACACTAAAATCGTCAGTGATTTTGGTGTACATAACAGACGGTTATAATTTAAAACCATCTATGATAACTACAGGCGTTAACACAGTATAAAACCGTCTGGGATTCTGTATATATCACCGACGGTTTATGAATATAATCGTCTGTGATATCTCCTAGCAGTATATAAAACAAAGCCCTGAGCCACTTTGTGTTTTTTAGGGTTTCGGGATCTATCTTGAGACTGGCTGCGGCTGTGAGGCGATTGTGTGAAAGAAGACCATTGATCTTGAAGGGTGACAGTAAATTCATTTGATTTTGGTGATCTAAGGTTAGTAATGGGTTCTAATTGCATTATATTCAACATCAAGCTTGGTTAGGAGAGAATTTGAAGATTGTTTAGATCTAGCTTGTAGATCCGTGTGTTGTTGGTGATTTATGGTTAGTAATGTGTTCTAATTGCATTATAGTCAACATCTAGCTTGATAATATGAAAAGTCCTAAGAAAACACACGTATTCTCTCAAGACTTGGGAGCTAGATGACGATGATAATTAAACCTGTCTTGAGGCCCATTAATGGCTATGGTTCTCAATGAACCCATCATATTTTCATAAATGTGGCCCATATTTTAAAAGGACATACTAATATTATAATCGGTCAAGATTTATGTTTGAGCACATAAATACCACCCGATCTGATCCAGGTCGGGCGACAACTAAGCATTTCCAGGTCAGAGATAGCCCGATTCGGAAAGACATTCAGGTCAAGCTATGACGCCTTTACCATGCGGACCTAATTTAAGTCAGTCTGACCAGGCTCTTGTCGGACAGAAGAAAAATCCTTTACACGGAGATAGTGTTGTGGACCGAACAGGCTCACCCTCCCTCGGCTAGCGAAACGAAGCCCCCACACCTGATGGCCCACGTGAACGGGTCTATAATCGTTAACCTCTCCCCTCGGTAAAGCAATGAGTTCATACCCTAGGAGATCATTCCCCGATAAAAGGTGGAAAAGGATAAAGACCGGACCCCCCCTCCTCCGCGACGAGGGGAAGTTTCCCTCCGCAGCGAGGGAGGAAAACGGAGGAAATTCCCCCCGGCCATGTCTCCTTCTGGCGGAAACACAACGCGAACCACCCAGGACTGACACCCCCCAACAACTCCTCCCGAGTACGCAAGGACGTGTCGGGTTAATCTGAAATCCTAACATAAGCGAAATTCCCATTGAGCCCCTACGAAAGGTGTATAGGTAGAGGGCCAAAACACCCCATACAGGTGGGGCTTGACTCAAGGAAAAGTCAAGTTCGTCCTTGGCAAGAAACAGGAAGGGAAAAGAAGGCTGGCCAATACGTGCATGTCCCCAAGCCTACCCTATAAAAAGGAGAAAAAAGAAAGAGAAGAGAGAGGTTCCCCAAGAAAACAAAAAAACAATCTCTCAAAGAAAGGAGAAAGAGAGACCCCGGTGGCTCAACGCCACCACACTGGTGCCGTCCGTGGGGAACCCAACTCGCAAGGTGAAACCACCGCTCGCAGATCAAGACTAAGGGTAAGTTTTCGGTAGCCATGCCACCAAAGAAAGGAAAGGCGACAGGATCCAAGGAGGCGGCAACATCGACAGGAGCAGAAGAGTCAGGACGATTCGGGAGGGGTCAATCCGGAGATCCACCTCGACCTCTGGGTGACGAGACGCGACCGCCAACCGCAACGGAAGCCCGAGACGCGGTGGGAACTCTACCTCCGCAGACCCCGGCAGTCGGACGCAAACGAGCTCCCAGACGACGGCCTCCGGCGACAGGCCGAACGATCTTGATGCCAGGAGGAGATGGGGCAGAAGCGTCGACA